>OY829914.1:230759897-231384775 GCA_963691935.1 Nephrotoma guestfalica
CAAAAATAATAGGATCTTCATCTCGATTGAGACGATTTTTAGCTTCAACCATATTAAAATATGTGCGTGTGGAAGACCTCTTTTTTGCCACTCAACTGAATACATTCAGCAATGGGTTTCTCCAATTCATAGTGATGACGTCCATCAATCGAATTAGCTTTTGCGAGTGGATCATGTCTCTGCGATGAGTTTTGTCCGGTGAAAAGTAGGTCTGTGATTTCACTCCACCTTGTATTGTATGTGAAGGTGATGAACAGATCTGGACGTCCATACTTTCGAACAAATGTCATGGCACCTTGTGCGTATTCGTGCATGTGCCGTGGACTGCCGGTATACGATGCTGGCAAGATTATATTTTGTCCAATATTAGCAGCGTTTCGATCATTGTTAGAGAAGACGTTCACTTTCAATTTTTGCATACATGTCTACAATGAACTGATGGAATAGTTCACGGCATAATGCGGTTTGCGTAATAATCCATACAGGAAACTTTCCTCATCGACTTGTTCACGCGGAAATAGCAGTGGATATTGAAGTGCATCATACGAACGATGTGTTTCTGAAACGCGAACCACATTTGCGTTCCGGCGATGCATGATTATGTCACGTCGATCGAATTCGGAGGCCACCATTATAACTGCTACATCACCTATCACCGATGCATTAAAATGTCTTTCGTGTTCACCATGCAGCGTTTTGTCAGCTCTGGTTACAACTGTATAATCATCTGTAGGCATCTTATCCATAGCAGTTTTAAATAAATGTATCAAACTGTTGCGTTCATGAAACATTGCTTGTGAGTTCGAAATTATATCACGTCTGGTAGTCGTACTAATTGCAGCACGCAGTTCGACTTCGCTTTCTTCGTTGCCAGTAAAATATATTTGCAAAAACTTTGCCTCTTGATTTAGTACATGAAGTAAAGAACCGATTTTGTGATATATCTGGCCTTGAATTTTGAAAGTGGGCATGTGACAGGCGCTATTAACAATGTTTGTTGCACTGAAAGAAGTCCTTTTAAAGCATATGTTGTACTTACGAATGCTTTGCAGAAAGTGTTTTGAAGTTGCAGTTGTGCCGGAAATGTAACTCAGGAGCGGTTCAGGTTGCTCAATCAGCGGTGGCAAAATAACTTTAATCATTGATCCAATAATTACGTCCTCGTGATTCCGGTAATCAGAGTTTTGGTCGTAATTAAATGCTTCCAACTTCAAATGGATTCTTTCTCTTGACCGAGCCAGCCTTAAGCGATTGGTATCCAGTCGTTCGATTTTTTGTTGGGGCGTCTGTGATTCTCTTGAAGTTGAAGCTCTGTCGCGCATTTCCTGAAGGCGAGAATCTCGTATTTCTTCAGTTTCGTTTGCTTGCGAAGTTGCAGCCCTGTTGCGCTCTTCTTGACGGCGAGATTCTCGTTGTTCTTCCGTTTCAGCTGCTCTTTTTCCCCTAATTCTTTGGCTTTGTCCAATTTTCTCCTAATTGATGCTTTTTTTAGTGGCATAATGTATGTAAAAATATTTATTCTTCCACAACTAAAAAAGAAAATCAGAAAATTAGAAGTCAGTTATAGGTTGAATTTGTGTAATAAACCTTTACTTACGAAAAATGTACATATAGAAACGGATCAACAGTCAACGGAACATTTACGTTATCTTTTTCAGGCTATGATAGTTATGATGGACATCCCGGGTTTATAAATAACAAGTTGGACAATGCCACCAAATTATTACACCAATCGGTAAAAACCGAATCCAAGTTAAAGGCATCAATGGATTTTCTAAAAGATAAAATTCTAAACCTCCACATATCGTTGCTTGTTGTTCTTTAGTATTCTCTCGTTGAGCGAAAAAAACTAGAAGTTGCCAAAATCCCTTTATAATATTTAGCACCAGCGGAAAAAAAAATGATCATAAAAACTTAACCACCAGGTCGGCAAAATAAAATATTGCGTTCAAAGATTTGCGGCAAACAGCCCTCTCAAAACTCACTTGCATACAAGTTCATATTCGGGAGCCAAGGGCAAATGGCTGTGCTCGAATTATAATGAGACAGTTTACTAAAGATGAGGTACTTGTTTTATAATTTTTGGGGCTGCACACCTGTTAAAAAACCGCTTTTGTCATTCTTCGAAGTACTGAACGTGGTAATGACAGCTGTGAAATTTAAATACAATTCATACACCGACCACGATAATAAACCCTCATGAAAGATTACTTAAATTGTGCGAGCACTAGAATAAGTCGTGCTTCAAAATTATCGACCATACAAATAGAATTTAAACTTAATTATAATTGCTAGTCCTACGGCTTTTTTTAACAAATGAATTGAAGATACTTATATTTTATTAATAAATTTTTGATTTTGAAGAATTAAATAAAGTTTTGTTTTTTAAAATATTATTTCGAAGAATCATTATTTACTAGTGATGAAATTAGGTAAGTAACCGATGTAAAGGATTTTTGTTCTTGTGTTGTCCTTATATGCATATCAACAAATCATTAAAGCGAAATACTCAACATTGTTGTATTCATTATTAAAAGTAAAAGTGTACCTTTCATTTCAATTTAAAAAAACTTTAATTTTCTAAAGCGTCATGCGCAGTGACTTATTTAAGTTCAACAACTGTATCTAGTACTATAATTAAATTAATAATCGTTTGGTATCAAATTTTCACAAATTATAGAAATAAAACTGATTAACTTGGATATGTGGCCGAAGGAACAACCACTGTGACAGCATTTCCAAAAATTTTGGAAATTGGATATTATTATCATCTATAATTTAAAGAGACGTTAACTCAAATTACAGTGAATCATAAACGCGTGTTGTATTAATTTTTTCGGTTTGATAAAACCTGGGTCTGCAGTGCAACTTTGCGTCATGTTAATATTGTCCATCGTACAAATTATTTATGGTAATTTATCATTTTATAACATGAACAAAATGAAACTGATTTAGTCTTACAATTGTATCGCCTTGTATAAAGAACTCTAATATACTTAAAAATCTACTCAACTTCCCGATTGAAAAGAAAACAAATTACAAATACCTGCTTTTCATGAAGAAAAGTTGCTGTTGTTTTCGATTCTGTATTTAACATTTCCAATTTTGTGCACAAAATATAAATTTTTACTGCACCGTAAATAGTATACGAAAGTAGTAATTTCAATTCAATGATGTGAATTAAAAATTCGAATAATAGGGAAACACAAAAACATTTCCACCTGATATTTTTATGGGCGCGTGTGTATGTGTGTGTATTAGAATATCATCATCATATAGTGATGCACAAGAAAATGAAGATCATTAAACAGAAAAATTGAACAGATGCTGTTTGGTACTTGTATATTATACAGCATCGGAATTCTAAATACCAGACGTATAGAAATAAAATTGAAATCAAGAAAATCAAAGTATTTTTCCGTTTTTGTCTATATAAGCAAAATTCATTTTCATCTTCAAATTCTATTGCATGAACAAAAATATTTTTCCCATCTAGGTACTTCTTCTTCATTTTCCACAGCACAAAAATTTTTATTTTTCATTCCATTTTAACATTTTGTTCTTGTTTTATTCGCTTTATAAAAGTTGCTTAAAACAAAACAATTTTTCCATTTTCCATTTTAACAAAGAATTCTAATTTGTTGTTGCCGTTTGTTTTCTTTTTATTCTTCACAAAAATTATTTGTGTTTGTGGTGCGAAAATGATTTCATTTCATTTGTTTTATTTTTCTCAGTAGTTTTTCCCATTTTTCTCTTCATGTATTATACAAACACTTGCTGTTTTTGTTCATTTTCTACTTTATTTTTATTTTTCTATACCATCTTCTGTGTGCTGAAAACTTCTGTTCTGTTATTATATTTAATGGTAGTTAGTATGTAGGTGAAATGGAAAATAAAGAAAAACATATAATGGGAATAAACGGAAAAAAAGAAAAGTTTGCTGTTTATTGTTTTGAAGTGAAAATTGTTTTAGAGTGATGGTTGTGTGAAAGTTTTTCGTATGCTTTTGTACACATTTGTTGTTGTAAAAAATTGAATTTTATTTCTATTTTGTTTTGTTTAGTGGAAAATAAATAATTGTATTTGATTACTTTTGGCTATTACATAAACCTGATGTATTAAAAGAAAACAATAGTTTTAATGTTAGTTTCTATATACCTATCCCAAGTTAGACAGAATGTGCGGGCGTATAAATGTTCTAAATATTATTTGGTAATATTGTTAGAAAATATGACACGATTTTCCCAGACATCGTTGCATGGCAGACAGCGTAACAGTAATCTTCGTGTCTGAAGCTAATTACTATTTAGACAATCGAGCCATATCAGTTAAGCGACAATACGACAATAACACCGTTTTAATTCTGTGCTTTGTTTTGAATTATTATCTTTACCATAAACAAAAACATTAACTCGCATCATTACAACCAACAGTCCTCCAAAGAGCTAAAAGCCAAAAAAGCTAAACATCATTAAAATTACACACAATTTAAAAAAATATTTATTTCCTGCTTGTAATAATTGTAATACAATTTTTATTCTTTAAATATTGTAATCAATTTTTAAGCTAGATATCTTGGTTCAATTACTAAATAATTCTAAAAGACAGCAGGGATTTAAAGTGCAAATTCGATCCCATAAAATTCATATATTTAGTAAATGCCATTTGCATTCAAATTTAAACTTTAACATAAATAGTTGAGTAAAACCAAAAATTTGATTAATTACATGCTGCCAGCATTAAAATTTAATTTTATTTGTTTAAATATTTTAGTAAGTGAAGCTTAATATGTGTAAGATATACTTTTTTGATCTGGTGGTTTTAGTAAATCTTGCTAAATGAAAAATAACATTCACTTCGTGCATGTAATATTTTATTTTTTAGATCAGCTAATTATTATAAAGAAAATACACAATTTGCACTATGCTTAAGTACTTTTTTGGTCCATTTGAATTTAAACTAGGAACAATTTACATTTTAAATATAAAATACAATATAGTAGCAATAAATGTATTCACTTCCTGCGTGTAATGATCGTAATTTCATTTTATTTGTTGATATATCATGGCCAAAGGATAGGATAATTATATGTTATATATAAATCTCTTTGGAAGTGGTGATTTAACTAAATTTTCATAAAAGAACAGAAATATTCACTTCGTGCATGTAATATTTTGATTGTCAGATAATCCGTTTAATATTACGTTGCGTGTTGACTGGCCAATAAAAAGTAAGATTCTTGTCCATTTGTATTTACATATAGAAGAAGCAATTGCATTCCTTTTAAATATTTAATTAAAATAATAAATTAACAACAAAACCACTCGCTTCCTGCATGTAACAATTTTAATTTTATTTCATTGTTTAAAAACTGTTGTAAAATATAAAAAACCGACCAAATGGCACAGTGGTTAAAGCTTTCGCGTTTGGATCGGGAGGTACCGGGTTCGAATCCCGATAGGGGCAGGATGCAAAGGGAATTTTCATCAACAAATTACGATTTGTGATGGAATGTAACACATCTATGACCCCCTGTCGGAGTGCAAAACTCATGGACCGACCCATCTTCCATGCCAGTATAGGCTGACATGGAGCTATGCAATGTGCAGATGGTGATAAAATCGGACCTATATCCGTACGTCCTCGAATTGGCCTACACTGGCGAAAAAGTAAGGACGTAAATAAGCAAACCGCGAAAGAGTTGGGAGAGCCTTGGCCCCAGAACAGATAGCAGGGATAAATAAAAAAAAAATCTGTTAGGCATGACTTCTTGAAAGCGGTAAATTACAAGCAATATGGATCATTTTAAATTACACTATCAGTCCATTTAAATTTAGATATTTAAAAAATTTAATTTACGTTGAAATATAAATTTTAATAAATAGTAATAATATTGTAACAATAAATCTATTCACTTCCTGCATGGAATAAGTGTGATTTAGTGTTATTGTTTAAATATTGCAAAAATTCATAAGAAAGACTTCTATTTAATATATTTTTCTGGTCAGTAGTAATTTTACTAAATTTTGCTAAACAAATATTACTATTCACTTCGTGCATGTAATAATTTGTTTGTCAGATTAGTTAATAAATAGTAAGATTATACATAATGTGAAATAATTTTAAGAACACTTTGATCCATTGGAATTTAGATTTTTAATAAATTCGAATTCCATTAAATTTGAATAATTACTTGCTTCTAGCATGTAATTATTAAAATTTAATTTTATTTGTTTAAATATTTTAGTAAATGTTAAAGTTTGATATTTATTAGATATACTTTTTTATATGGTGATTTTAGTAAATTTTGCTAAATGAAAACTAACATTCACTTTTTGCAAGTAATATTTTAGTTTCTATATCAGCTAATTAACATAAAGAAAACACGCAATTTGCACTATTCTTAATTACTCTTTTGTCTCAATTGAATTTAAATTTTAATTTAAAATTAAAATATAATATAAATAATATAGTAGCCATAATTTATTTACTTCCTGCATGTAATAATCTTAACTTAATTTAATTTGGAGATGTATCATGATCAAAGGTTAACTTAAATATCTGTTAGATATAAATCTCTTTGGAAGTGGTGCTTTTGCTAAATTTTGTTAAAAGAACAATAGTATTTACTTCGTGCATGTAATAATTTGGTTGATAGATAAGCCGTTTAATATTACGTAATCACGCAGTGTGGACTATATATAAAAAGCAAATAGCATTCCTTTTTAATATTTTTTTAAAATAACAGAGAAAGAAGCAAGCACAAACTATTCGCTTCCTGCTTGTAATAACTTTAATTTTAATTAATTTTATTTAAGTTAGATATCTGTTACATATGAATCTTAGAAGAAGTTATTTTACTAAATTGTGCTATCTGAACATTAAACTTCACTTCGTGCATGTAAAACTTTTTACAATAATGCAAAATGGATGTGGAAACATACTTCACCTTTCACAATTTTTGCAATGATATTAAATATAATAACATTTACTAAAAGCAACAGCAATTTAAATGATTCCGAAAAATTTAAAGATGAAATTGTCAGTTGGGTTGGTCTAGTTTTTTTCTGAAATTTAACCAGAATGAATGATTTTTGGTTCTACAAAATAGTTTCTCGGGACTTGATGGTGCCCGAGAGCAATTAATGGACGAACTTAAATTGGCAACAATGCGCCGCTTGCTGAGAGCAGGACAATGATAGGCTTCAAACGTTCGCTGTAACGCATAATTTAAAATTGTCTATCCATAGCAGTCTACGGACCGCGAAACTAAAGAACCTAAGGTGCACTTTTTCAATTCTATTTGTGAGTATTGTGGTACGGAGACCAACCCTGACTGGCATACTCGAGCAACGAAGGTCGAAATAAGGTAATGTAGAGCGCCTTCACAGTCGTTGGATTCAGTTAAATCAATTATCCAGCTGTAATAAATAATGGCAAACACTAAAAACTCGACAACTATCACAAACATATAATTAAAACAATGAACCCCGTCAAGGGCGGAGATATGCTGGATCATTTTAATCTTTCATAAACACACTAACTCGCATCATCAAAACCAGTAGTTCTCATCCTAAAATATGTACATGAAAAGCATTTTTAAAATAAAAATTTTATTTTCCAATTTGATAATTTTATGTAAAATACCAATAATTTTTTCCCCAACTACTGGTACACCGAAATTGGCGCAAAACGATTTCTTATCACTAGAAAAGAGAAAGAGAATCAGAATGGCTAGCTTTAACAATTTGGTAATGTTGGGTAAACAATTTTCCGATGCTTCATCAACTTTGAAAAAAGTTGTGTGAGAATGGAAATTGGTTTGCGTGTCTACTTTTTTACTAAACATCGTAAACAGTAACTTCTGAAGAGTTCTAACATATATTGAAAACATCTGACCCAATCGATATTGTTTATTTGCAGACGTTAAGAAGTGTGAATTTTGTGAGTTTTTAATTAATAAATCATGATATATTTTGTCTATGAAATGGAACCAGGGTATACAAGACCTTTGATCTTCTGTATTATAGTAAGGCTTTATTAATCGCCATCATATCATGAACTTTTGGCCTATTAAAATCGCCACAAAACTATTTGTCTAAAATATGGTTTGATTCAACGGCAAAGTGCTTTGTCAAGTGAAAATGAGACTCCTACTGGGGCATTAGTCGGTAATGGCAGGTCATTCATGCTTGACCAAAGCAAAAATAAATGTTTAATTATATCCTTACCACAGTCACGATAATGGTACTCCAGATTCAGAATCAATAAATTTTAGATGTGACCCGTGCAATAGTCTTTAGACATTGAAGACACATAAGATGTTTAGAGTCTTGACACTTCTCGAAGTTCTTAAAGGGTCAGACAGTAAATTGAGCTCGGTATCCAAACGCTGAGGATATTTGGGAGGGTATACGTTTTCGTGTGGAATAGTAGATTTGGAACCTAACTGAATACAAAACAAAGCACTGTTTTCGTGGGGCGTTGAAATCTTAAGCCAAACATAATTATCAGTCACATTAGTTTGAACGATTAACATTGAGCAACTTTTTTACACACCATGCCTTTACATTGTGAAGAGCTTGATGCATCAGCCCGGATACGTCATAATAAGATCATTAGCAAGCTGAGAGAGAACCATAGAAAATGTGAGAGTATTAATCTCTGAACAATGTTTTATAATTTTAACAGAAATAGAGTTGCCACCCAGCTAATACTAGTTGCGACGGACGTTTGTTATTGTTGCAAAAAAAGTGCTGTCGGATGCACCTGCAATATCCGGGAACGTACCCTTGAGAAACTCTTTGCCGTTTGTCGATTTTTCAGTCCTTGTAAAAAGCTCAAGTAGTGGCGTTGCGTAAGACTTACCTAAGTAGACTAGATAATTAGTGGGAAACTAAAGTGAAAGATTTGCTAGTCGACCTTAATTTTTTTTGTACATTAAAGTTATTATTCCTGCCAGTTAGAATGTATAGAATAAATCGTTTTATTTCGCATAAAATTATTGTATCAGATTTTTTTAAAACTAATTTAATTGAACGGATGAATTGAATGAAATTTTAGTTTTATGGCGTTACCCCTGTCACAATTTTTGAAAGAATTTGAAACAATTTCTGGTCCCCTTTCTGGGGCATGTATTACGTGAGATGAGATTTCCAATTGATCTTGTTTTAGATCCCGTATGCACTTATGGGTTTCCGGTATAGAAGCAGTCTTTCATTTCCAGGACAATTAGAACATAGAGTCCAAGGATAATACTATTTTCGATGTCCTAATCAATTTTTTAACCCGTAAACAAATTTTGGTTTTATCAAAAATTTCGAAGCTACATGAAGTTACGAATTGATATACATATTTCCAACCCATTTTTTCCTTTAAAATGAGCAGGGATTCTTTCAATTTTGGCAGCATAAATATATTCTTCATTCCTTGCGGCAATATTTTATATAATTTTTTACGTACGGACATTTTTAGTAGAGAAAAGAGAAGACACCACCAAATTAAAATGTTCATTCCTGAAGAAAGTACATAAAAGGCAAACAAAATTGAAAGCTTCAGAATGTTAGATTTTTTTAATAACTTTAACCACAAAGGATCATAAAAAATACATTATTACGATGGAAATTACTCTTAAATAAAAATCCTTTTCTTTCCATAATTTTAAACGATTCTGCTTGCAACGTTTTCCACATTTTCAGTAAACATTTTCCGCACAAAGAAAATAAACAATCTAGGCGGTTATTTTTTCATCTTATTACTTTTCTTCGTTGCTGCTCTCTGTATTATACTCGTATACACATCCTGAGCATAGTAGCAACAACAAAAGCAACAAAACAAGACGAATAAATAAATAAGAAAAATGTAAAATAAATTTCCATCTTTATTTATTATTCTTTCTTATATATAAATTTTAAATTGATCAAAAAAAAAATGTTGTTTGAAAAGCTTTTCTCTATTAAGCTTTTTGGTCGTATCCGTATTCACATTTATTTTGATTTGAAGGCGGACTACTTTTCCCTATAAATTTCTCAAGTCGTATAAAACCGAAACCAAAATAATGCCATATAAATACATATTCTGATCCAGCCCGGCAAACCTCCTCCAAGTGAATATTTTAATGGATATACTAGCAATGTTCCGTATCAGCAGCGGCGACCTATTATCATATATACGAAATAGATAAGGTGGATTATAAAATAAGATATTAAAATATGAAACAAAAGAATTCTAATCAATTTATTTTATGTGTGTTTTATAAATACTGGTCGATTGGGCTATGTTATTCCTTTATCCCTATCGACAACACAGTTGAATTATTCATTTTTAGTTTTTCAATTTTCATCAATCTTGTGATAGAGAGTTCGAAAGTGTTGTGGATTTTTATGTTAATTGGTTTTCTGATTTGAGTCTGTAGACGTTGTAAATATAATATATTCATTTTCATTGATCGTATATGTGTGTGAATGGGCGGGTGTCTACACCATGTATGTATTTTTTTTATTTATATGACTATTGATGGAGGGTGTGTCATGTCGAAATCGCCTCTTGGCTTAATGATGGGGTTAGGTCATAAAATTGTTCAACCAAAATATAGAAATTCAATCAAACATAAAATTGAAATTCTGTATTGTGGTCGTGGCTCGATATCCATAAAAATTAACTAATTTTCTCATAAATTTTTATATGGGAAATTTTTATGGTTACGGATTCGGAATCTTCTGATAATTTTTGCAATTTCACTCTGGTGTTTGCACGATGTTCATGATAAAGCAATGGACGTTGTCATCAAAGTGTAACTAATACACTGTAGCCACCAGGGGTCGCCGAAACCGCGCGTAAGTTTAATTATTCTTTCTAATACAATTGAGAGAAGACGGAGCAGGAGAAAAAGGATTAATCTTAAATACCAACGAACTGCTCCTGCTTTTCCTCTTTGAGACTATCGCGCCCTGCCTTAGAAGCCACCCCAGCTGGTGGGGGCACAGGTATGATCTGGTGTGATAAAAAATTGGAAGACGTTTTGTATTAAAGCCGTGGTATCAAAGGACAGCATTATCCCTTTAAAAGGATTAATTTAATTAGTAGTTCTTGTTGGGGTATTTGTTTTTGGCGCGCTACACGATTCAAGTTTTAAAGGATGCAACGAATCTTCAATTGCTTGGTATCACAATTCCCGACTTACTTCACATAATGTCCCGCCGGCACCAGCACCAAAATCGGCAACCATAGGATCTCAGCTAAAACGTCTTTTTTCTTTTATTTTGATTTTTCTCTTGTTTGTTTTTGAGAAAGTTGCAATCAAACGTCACCAAAATATGTTGTGTTGTTCACCAGTGTTCACATGCACATCAGAAAGGTAATAAAGATACACAATGACCGACAATAGGATGAAGTAGGTCTTAGTCATGATGAAATGCGAGAGCTATGGTTGAAAAAGGAGGCGAATTCCATGACTTTGCCTTTTCGAACTTGTTGTAACTCAAATTATCGATGTCCACCCCTTCCCGTGTTCGTATTCTGTTCATGGCAACATATGCCTGGTATTTGGTAAACAACTTTATGCCAAATTAATTGACAGTATGGTCTACCGTTCATTCTTGCATCTTATTGACAATGCGTTCCCAGCGTAAAAACATCGACAATATTCTCCTTTCGCGTGTTCTGAAAATGCAGAGCAAAGAATTGAACACTTAACATGTCTCGGGTCGATGACATTGATGCCGTCTCCCAACAAATCAAGATGAGCTGCAGCCATCTTATCAAATAGTACGTAGACCATTGCGGAGCCCTCTACTAGTCCGCTGAAGATATTGGTGGGAGGTTGAAGCCCTCCGACAAAAGTTAAAACAAGTCGCTAAATACGATGAAGTAGAGTAGGCCTCCGAAGAGTCGGTACTCCTTCTTCTTTAGTTACCGGAGCGCGTAACATCTCGCATAGTACCGCATTGAGATTTATTTAAATATTTTGAGGCTAAATAATAATAATATTTCCGGATTGTGTGATATGGGTCCGTGAAATCTTAGCCAGATTCTCAGGGTGCTGAAAGCGACCGGCTGCTACTAAATGAAGCATACTGGGATTACGGGAGGAATAATCTCGTTTCATCTCCTTCCATTTTTATTTTTACGTTCTTTATGCTCTTTCGATGCGGTTATCTAAATTTGTGGTAAGGAAAGCAACGATTGTTTCGCGCAGATGTTGTAGCTGTTATCGCATTATCATTAACCGGACAAGTGGTACAGTGGTTAAAGCTTCGGCACTTGGACCGGGAGGTGCTGGGTTCGAATCCCATCAGAGGCTAGATGCAAATCGAATTTTCATCATCGATTACGATCGGTGATGCTAATAAATACAACTAAGACCCTCTGATGGAGTGCAGAATTCCGTGTCACGCGCCCACCCACCTTCCATGTCAATGTACAAGTTGACATGGAGCTTGCAATGTGCAGGTGATATACTGTAGTTGTGTGAGTAGGTGAAGTAGGTGGGTTAATGATGTGGAGTGATTGAGTGGTATCACAATGGGCCTAAAAATTGGCTTAAGTATGCAGTAAGCAACCACTGAAACCTAACCTATCGCATTATCTCTCTCTGTCACGCACTCCCCAACCATTGAGTTCTCATTGATGACAACATATTAAATATCAATCCATTGTTGTATCATCGTTATCAGACGGTTGACAGGCAATATCAGCATCCAGGCTCTTAGGCATGCTGTGCACGGTTAAAACGCTAACTCTAGCGCTAGCTAATCCAGTTAAAGCTGTTACTTTTACAGCCAGTCTTCCAAAGAAGCGACTGACCTGATTCTTTAGAACATTAAAGGTGAATGCTTTGTCAACTGTGGCTTTCTCGGTAACGAACGGTTTGATGCGATTTGCGCTATCATTCAAATGCTTCCATTTCTCGTCCGTTACAACTCTGAAGAGATTTTGTTGCTACAAATTGATTATTGTACAAGCTGGCTGGAATTGCTCATTTGTCATGGCATGACCCTTAGTTCTTCCTCGAGTTTTGCACGAAATCCTGTAAGTTGATTGCTTGAGCTTGGGTGAAGCCATATTTTAGCTACTGTTCCTTCGCTTGGAAGGTCCCAAAGTATTTATTTTTCTCATTTAGCTGAGCTTAGCAAGTAAGAAAGCTAGTGCTATTGTTTCACCCTATGAGCTCGCTCTCCTTCGAATAGGGTTGGTACTATTTCTGTGAGTTATTAGTTTCCTCTTGACGAAGTTGTCGCCATGAATTTCTTTATACTTCTTCAGTAGTGTCACAAGAGGATTGAATTTATACGAAAATTGACGAGTGACTATGCGAACATGCGAATATGCACGATTAGACTCCGCACGGATACAAGCCAAATGATGTCAAAAAATTACTTTTTTTGAGCTGAAAGACATCATAAGTAACATCCCGGAGCATGATATCAAAATTATCGTGGGCGAATTCAACGTAAAAATCATGCACGTTATTTCAACATAAGAACATCCACAAAATCACTTGTAAAGTCCATGACATGGACAGTGATCATATGCTTGTTCTGTTTAAATATAATAAATTATTATCCACAATGAAAACAAAAGCAATGGAAATTGTTAGCTGAAATATCATGTACTAAAAACTTAAAACTCTCCGAAAAGTTACCAATCAGTTATCGGGAGAAACCGCCATGAGAATGGAATGATTGGTTCGACGATCAGTGTCGTCAAATCATCGAAAAATATAAGCTGCGTGAGGAATGGTTCGCTCGTAACAGTTGGAGCTCTTTATAAAGGGTATAAACGTGCCCGAAATGCCACTAAATAGCCAAAACATCAATTTCCAAGCGGAAAACGGAAACTCAAAAGACTACTGTGCCAACGCCAGAAATATTTCTAAAGATTTCCATTCAAGATCCACAGCCACCAAAGAAACGAATGAGGAGTTGAGAACTATAACATGGCTGATGTTCTCCGAGATGACAATTTACTTGTATTCCATAGTAGAGGAAGTAAACACGCAAATCAAAGTTTCAAAAATGGAAAGGCAATCAGTGTTGACGGAATTTCTGTAGAATTCTTAAAAGTGGGAGGAACTAATGTTGAACTACAACGTTCTTCCTAATGTTGTTACACCAACATCATTCCCTTGCCGAAAATATCACCTCTAAAAACAACTTCAACTAATTTTTAAAAGTTGTGTATGGTGTTCAAGTCACGCAGGCCTAGACCTATTCAAAACTATTTTATGCTAACGTTTCTGCCGTTTAATACTATCGGGAAACTCGTAACTAAAATTTGTATTTAATAACCTGGTTATATGTGTTCAAATATCGTTATTACTTACTACTAGAAGATCTACTGTGGGAAAATTATGTATGATTTTCCAATTAACGGGAAACTCGAAAAACTGAATTTATGTTTAATAAAGGCCCTATAGGGGCAAAGTATACTTTCTGAAAATTGGATAAAAAATTTCATTCAAGAAAAATCCATATCTACTCAAAACTGTTCCTCGCAAATTATCCGCACTCTTAAAATATCGGAAACTCGAAAAACCCGAATTTATTTTTAATAACCTAATTAAGTGTTTTCATATCTTTAATCCTAATCACTAAAGGACCCAGTTTTCGAATATTTTATATAATTTTTTGTTATCCTATGCCCACTGAAAAAATGTTTCCGCCAGCGGTTCCGCAATTAATTAATATCGGAAAGCTCGGTTATATTTAATATCCTGGGTATGTGTTCATATGTCCTAACATAACCACTAGAAGCACTAAGTTTTGAAAATTGGCTATAATATCCCGTTCGCGAACTTTAGTAATGAAATATAGTTTCCAACGAATGAATGGAGCGACGTTTAAATAAGGCCAAAATCGACATTAGAAATGTTTACCGCACAATCCATAAGTATATTTTTCTCAGCATTTTCTAATCAGATTAACAGTTTGAATACTGGAAGTGACATGCCGTCTACTTCCTTCGTTTAGTGATATCGGAAACTAAGGAAAACTGAATTTATCTGGTTATGTGACCAGATGCTCTACTTTTTGAAAATTGGTTATGAAGACCTACTCAAAACTATTTTTCTGTAACATCCGCAGGAACATTATGATAATTATTTTACCCGTTTATATGAAGTTAATAAATTAATTCGTTATTACGATTTATTCGATATTTAAAATTTTGCTTGACAATCGCATTACACCGAATGTAATGAGTAGCAACTGGTTATCGGCCACATGCCCTTAACATCACAAGTGCATCCAAATATACGTGCGAGTGTGAAATTCTAAAATTAGTACAACAAACGATAACGGGATAAATAATAAACATCAAAATAAATTTGTGTGTTCTATTCAGTACTATTCAGTACGCCTATTGACTTTAGTGCGTTGTGATTGGTTTTTAAACGATGTACGGAAAAGTTAAGAATGCCATCGGTTTTTATTAAAGAGCTTTGGATATTTTTTAAAATGTTAAGTGTTCATGTTTATATGTTAATAATAGTGAAATCGGTGTGTGCATATTTTTAATGTGTTTGTGATTTTTTATTGTGTAGTGATTGGTGTAATTTCGATCGAACGATGCAGATTAAATGCTAGGTAAGCGGATTTTTCCAGTTCTTGCATATATATTTACATAAGTCTCAATAAAGCTCGTCAATATTATTTTAGAATACTTTATCATTTAAATCAAAATATGCCTAACAAATCCATTTCTATTTAGCCAATATTTAGTCACTCATTCTAATGTTCATTGTCTTATAAAATTAGATACAAAATTTGCTATAACTTGAAGCATTTTTTATTTGACTTAAGTTTTGAGTTAGAAATCCGCGTGCGCTTGATGGTCTCTTTTAGAAATATCTCCATTCCACTAAACATGCCAAATCTTCAGCAAGTAGTTAACACGAAGGGACCAGGGAACTTACACGCTATGTCATAAAACAAATTAAAATTGCCATAATTGTTTTAATTAAGGGTACGATTAGCGGCTAGAGGGCTATGTAGCCCCATATTATAGAAATTAGATTGGATGGAACAATCATTACGTGCATATCCAGATATATATAATTATGAGTTAGGGGATTATTTGAACATAATTTTTGTATTATTTACAGTTAACCCACCTATAACACGGTAGATAGGTTCCTATAATATGGCCTGTTATGTGAAACCGTGTTATAAGAGACTAGAAGCTAGTATAAAAAGGAGAGTTAGGTTCTAAAATACACTAAAACGTTTAATTTGTTGAACGACCTCATCTTCTTCACTTTCTGAGTTTTTTCTCGCAGTTAGATTTTGCACACCTGAAATCTTTAAAGAATCTGTAATCTTGCTTTGTTTCTTTGTCTTTATAAGGCCGTTGTAATTTTATGTATGGTGATAAATAAGCACTTTGGAAGGGTCTGTATTTAAGCAAAAAGGATTCCAACTTTTCGGCTAAGTTTAAACTTTGTAGTTTTTTTAGTATACAATTATTAACACCAATATCTTCTTCAGAGTTAGAATCTATTTAATTTACATGGGTTAGGGATACCATTTCTACCAAATCTGCTTCCTCGACTACTTTTTTCACTAGTAAATCTTGAACGTCCTCATTAGCCGTATCCACAAATCCTTCTCCTCCGATCGATCTAGCAAGTTTTAATATGCAACCAATTTCATTTTCTGCTGATTCTTGCACGTTTTCTATTTCATCTGATGCTGGCTATAACTTTTTCCAACATATTTACATTTAATGTTGTAATTTTCAGGTCTTTTAGCGATAAGGATATGATTTCGTTAAAGTGTATAATTGAAAACTGCTTCCAAGCTACAGTTACTTCAATAGATTTTACTTATGACTAAAGATCATTGTAATGATCTTTTGATGTAATAAGTCTTAAAGGTATAAATAATTATTTGATCTAATTCCTAGAGCAATGTAGTCGTGTAAGGTGGTAGAAACACTATTTGGACGTTAGGATGATTCTAGTTGTGTGGATGATCTGGCTTATTATCTATTAGTAATAGCGGTTTGAATTCTAAATTTTTCTGCTTGACAAAAGTTTCCACATCTGGCTAGCACAAAACAATTTAGAAACCAATTTCTAAATAAATCACCAGTTACCCAAGCTTTTGGTAACCAATATACTGGTTATGTGTTTTATGGGGATCCAAAGATCTACAGAGTAGCATTGGTTTTGTTAAACATTCCCCCGAAGTATTGTATTACAATACAAAAAGAAAGTTAAACGATCTTTTGATACCTTCAATCCGAGTGCAGGAATGTTCGGTTGGGCACTTTTACCACCGAGGTTTAATAAGCATTGAAAGCTTGAGCACCGTGTATCCTTGATCTTCAATAATTGTTTTAATTGTTTCTGGATATGAATTGCCAGCTTCATGATTTGTAGATGCAATTTATTCTTGAATTTTTAAGTTATGAAGTGAAAATCGCGTTTTGAACTTCACGAATCAGCCTCCCCGAATTAGCATTTTGCTAGAAAATCTAAACGATTTTCTTTAAGGTAATTATAAATTTTAAGCGATTTTGCTTAATTATATTATCGTCCAATGCAATCCGGTTTTGTCAGCTATCTTCAATCCAACTGCTAAGTGCTTCTTCCATATGTTCAATAATCAGCGCAAGGGGACGAGCTGCATATTTTGTGGAAATCAAAGAACCTGCAACAATAGCACTTCTAATTTTATTTTCACTTTTTTTAATATTAACGCGGACTATTGCCTAAATTTGGGTTCGATATATCTCTAATCTTGTATTCTATGAAGCCGTAACTCCTCCCGCGGGAGTGAAGAAAGGGCGTCCTCGACTTTTGGTTTAACACCTGCTTTTCCTAATAGATCTTGATATGACATGTTATGATTATTTTGCTGTATAGAAGTGGCCTTCGGAACAGTTTTATTTGGGCTCTTTATTGGCACCACTGCCTTGCTACTGTGAATATAAATGTAGATGATTAATATCTATCATTCCGGAACGCGTCCATATCCTTGCTTGGTGGTTGATTTGCTTAAGGTAAACATTATTTAGTCGTTTTCTGACTTGGATATTTTCTTGGTTGATTGTGGCAATGTCTGGGGTTGTTATCAAGTGGCGCGTCACTTGAAGATTATGAAGTGTTCCTTGAATTTCTTCATTCGTGCTTTTCCACTCGTACGATTATAACTCTTCTAAGTTAACTGTAACTGTACAATTTCAGAATATTATGATAAAATTTCCCCTGAATGTTCGGTTGTCACAGTTGGATGAAAGCTCTGTGTTATTTGAAAAGCTCTGTGTCCTGTGATATGAAAGCTCTGTGTCCTCTGATATAAATTGCACCGTTGTATTTACTTACTGGTGTAACATTGCATTGAGCCTGGCTGTGTGTTTTTGGACGAAAATGTTGTGATCGGAAGTTTTGAACAATTTCGACTTAGATTTGAGTATATTGTGGGTAATTCTTAATAATGCGGCCGTTAACTACCACTGGATCACTGGTCATTATGGTTGAGTTGTTTTCTTCTAGTTTCGGCACTTCCAGGATATACAGCAGAGTATCTTTGTTTATTGCTATTTTTAGTGTGACGAATTTTAGGGCTTCACCCGGTAGTGATATTTCAACCCTTGGTCAACCAGTATATTTCTGATTGAGATAATTCCCTTCAAGGAAATTATTTTATTGCTAGGTAGCGAGACTTTAATCTAGTCTCTAAGTATTGAACTAATTGTATCAATATTAATTATTATTGTGAGCAATTCCAGTTCAGTTTGTACAATTCAGTTGGGATTGAAGTATTGACAGCAACTTGGTTTATATCGTAAGTTAATAGCTGGATTCTTCTATCACTTTGATCGTTTACTTTGAATTGATGTTGTTTTCGTTTATAAAGTCGTTCATCGTGGTATTTATCGTGCGTAGATCCTCAGCGTCTAGGTTTCCCGCTAACAACTTCCACGCTGTGCCTAGTGTGTCCCATCTTCTGTGTGGGGTGTACTTCGGCGGTTTTATTTGGTCAAAGTTATCGTATTCTTTTTTACATTTTTGTTTAATTATTGTCTAAAGTTTCATTTTGTCTTCTACCTGCTATAATATTGTTAATAGAATCAATCGTAATTTCTAGGTTAGTGAGATTGATTGGGTGAATTTTTTTTATTACTCCTGTCTGAATCTTAAAATAATTAATTTTTAATAATACCAGAGGATCTTCATGTAAATTTCTTATTTCTAACTTTTGTGCATAAAAAATGTGTGGTAAACTTGAGATTTTGTTTTTGTTTGTGTTAAACATCTCAATTATGGTTGCGTGTGGTCTTTCTATTTGCCCGTTCGATTCTGATGAGGAAGCGTATTCCAATTTAATATTTAATTTATTTAGAAAGTTCTTGAATTGGGTAGGCTGGAAAGTGGTCTCGTGGTCTGAGACAATAGAATATGGTATTCCGAAGAGGATAAAGTATTTTGTTAATGCCGTCGTTACATCTGTGAGATTTGTGTATATAAAAATCATCTGTAAATGTTTCGAAAAGGAATCAATTATTGATAAAAAACTTGATTTGTTAATACTGAATATGTCAATTTGTAAGTAATCTCTCTAAAGGTTTCACTGTAATTGGTCTAGGTGAAATTTTAACGTTTTATGGCTCACTTATTGCTCGCCATCTTAGGGAAGAAGTACGACCTTTAAATTTGGTTGTCTACTTTTTTGTTCCCCTATGAGCACTTTCGTGCTCTTTTACTATAAGATAGTTTTGACGGTCTTCGTTGGTCACGTCCTCGGCGAAGTGTCCTTTTGTGTGAAATTATCTCTACAAGCTTCTCTGCGGATTGCCTCCCATTATAGAATTTTTTTAGATATTGAACGACATCTTCTTTCTGAATTCCTTTTTTATTAATATTTTCTATTGACTTTCGGAAATACTTCCTCAGTAATTATGGTATCTAATTCGGATACTCTGAAAATTATTTGGTTGTTATAGAAATTGTTAGGTCGTTCTGCAAAATGAATGTAGTAGTCGTTTAAGGTGTTAGCTGATTAACGCTTTTTAGTTTAGTTTCCTCCACTGAAAGTCTACTAAGAGCGTTGGCTACTACGTAAGCTTTGCCTTCCTTATAAATCACTTCTTAGTCAAAATTTCCTTGTTCCAACCGCCATCTAAGAATTTTCGAGTTCTTCTCGGAATTGTTAATGAAATTTAGGGGCTTGTCAGATTATCGCAAGCGCCTCCTTTTCATTTGTCCCATATCTCATTTCAGTGTTATTGCGTGTTCTAGATGCGAATGCTATAGGTCTTTCCAGTTTATCGTACGTCTGCGAAAGGACAGCGCCTAAAGCGTATTCGGCTGCATCCGTTGTCAGGATGGAAGGTTTTCTGAAATCCGGATAGGCTAGTATTTGATCTGTTGCTATTATTTTTTGGATGTCTCGTATGAGGTTACATATTCCGGGTCTAAAATGTGAACAGTAGCCCCTTTTTTTAGAAACTTGATTAAATGTTTGGATATTTTGGAATAGTTATAAATAAATCGTCTATAATATCACGATAATCCAAGGAACTGTTTGATCTATTTTTGTGTGGTTGGTATTGGCCACTCAATAATTTTTTTGATTGGTTTAACCACTGTTTGTGTTATTATATGATCTAGGAATTCGGATTTGTCACGCTGGATTTTCAGATTGAATTGTGACAAGCGATTATTTAAATTGAAGCCCACAGATATCATCCAAATATACATAGCAAGTCATTCCTATTAGTCCGTGTAGGACACCATTCACGGCTCTTTGGAAGGTTGCCGGTCCGTTTTTTAGTTCAAATGTCATTCGGGTAAATTCGATATGCCCTTGGTCAGTGGAGGAAAATGCAGTTTTTTTCTGTTAATTTTTATCCATAGGAATTTTGTACAACCCCAGTTTTTTATCCAATGTTGAAAGGTAGGTAGACTTCCCGAGATTATCAGGTATTACCTCTATTTGGGGGATGGGAAATCTGTCGTTAATGGTCTTATCGTTTAGTTTTGTGAATAGTCAATCACTACTCTTACTTTCCGAACATCTGAAGCGTCGGTTTTTTGGGACTACCCATATAGGGAAACAGTTTCGAATAATTCAACTGTCTAGCAAATCTTTTATGTGATCTTCTACATGTTTTTAAGTGATGGGGGTATCTGTATGTTTTTATATATACAGGCTCTCCATATTTAGTCTTGATTTATGCTTATTGATCGTGTTAGCAGAGAGTTCCTCACTCTGCTTTAACAGAACTTTTTGATTTTCATAAATAGTGTTTATGAGGATTCATTTTTTTTTCTTTCTAACAAAACATTTACTGTTCGAATCCTTCTACCGATCGTTTATTGGTCTGTTAGGTTGGTTTCCATATGGAATTTCTTATGTTCCTAAAATATTTTTGATTTTTGATTTCTTTAATGCAAATAGATGATTGGGTATTATATTAGGCTTTATTATGTTCTTGCTAGCACCCATATCTATTACAATTTTAATTTGTTGCCTCGTGGTTTTGTTTCGGCACTTTATGAATGGGATAAAATTAAGCCTTCCGAGTCTGAACTTTGATCTTCCCAAAAATGTTCATTTTCGTGGTTATTGACGGTGCTTTATAATAATTTCGACTCGATTGTCTGGTGGGGTCAATTTCCATAGATATGGTTTCGATTTTTACTTGTCCCGACCAACTTTGTTTTCTAGTTTTGGGATTTGCAGAGTTGGGGTTAATATCCCTTTTCTGCTTTGGGTGATTGGGTCTATGTTGGACATTTATCATAATTATTTTGTTTGAATTGAACTTGAAAAAAGGCGTAATCCTCTACAATGCTTTTTGGTTTGGCCACCTGTGCATATATCCGGATATGAAAGCGGCTAATGCATCCTTTTCGATGAAGGTGCATATCGCTTGTCAGGAGCCGTTGTACATCGGGTTATGTCTAGCTAACGATTTAATGTTTTGAATTATTTTTTTAGTTTTGTTGAAAAGGATGTGTACAGACACCTTCTTCCTGCTTATTACCCCAAAGCTGGGATTTATAGTATGGGAGTTCTTGTTTGTCTCCCAAGGCTTCAATTAATATTTGCCTAATATCTGAAAAGTTCTGCGGATCCCCGGCAAGACCGAGTATATATTTAGCCTTGCCCTCAATTTTATTCTTGACCGCTTGCAGGTGCATGTTGCACTGTTGAGGTGGGACTACTCTTTCGAATATTGCAAGTGTCTCTTAGGCCGTCTTATCCCAGATGTTACTTGTAGTTTATTTCCATCAAAAGATGGAATAGACTTTATTGGATCTGAAATCCTAAATAAATGTAGTTGTATCTGCGGAGCTTTTCCAGTAGGATTCGTAGCAGGAATTTCCAATTTTTGGTGTAACATTGTGATCATTTGTTTTTCACCTAAATGCGTGAGTTGTTGGGTAATTGCACCAAGTTGAGCAGATATGTGTTCCAAATCCGCCATGGCCGGAGCGATTTCTTCTTCTACACCAGTTAAATTTCTATTTTTATCAAATATCTCGGTAGATTTTTCCCTTCTCCGATTGATTTCGTTATTTCGCAAAATCATAAATTATTTTTGTTCTCACTGACAAAATTTATCACAATTTCGCGTTTAGGGATGGTTAACGAATTCCTTAATTTTTTACCGATCTTGTAGTACAAAAAATTGTAGTGGTCGATTACTATATCTATCTTGTAGTGCACAATGTTGGGCTTATCTTAGATAGGAAAAATAGTTTTTATAATAAAATAGAACAAACAATTCTTACCTTTTACTATCGTGTTTTGAGCTGGTCCGTAAGGAAGTTCTAATAAAGCGGGCGGAATCTTCAATCCTCTAAACGACTGATCACAACCTTCAGTTCGGAACGTGGTTTCTTTTGACCGATTCACTTCGAATCTAGTTTTTATTCGCTAGTTTCTTTGCTCATCACTTTATTTTTCATTATGCACCCACCGCTCGGCTGCGCCAATTATGTATTAGGGATTTATTTTAACATTAAAAACAGATTTTATTTACTTTAAATTTTATTTTACACTTTTTATTAGTTTTCTTAAAGTAATCTAATTACAAGCTAGGGCAAATGGAAAAATATTGACATGAATTGATTACTTAGAATTTCCCACGATTCGCTTCAACGTTGAACATCACGTTGGATCGTTGATCCACACGTTATGCTGACACTGCATGTTCCGATGTTTCGACATCTCATATCTTGTATTCTATGAAGCCGTAACTATATATACACGAGATATCTTTTACTGGAGTCACTTTTTCTTTATCAAATCATCAATCATCTCTAATAGACAAAAAATTACGCCATTCTAATTATTAAACATTATAATTCATTAAAAGACACATTTAACTTTAGAAGAGTCTTGAAAATAACTTTCCAGAAAACAATCCAAGTAGTGCATAAGAGCGAAAGCCAGATCCTGTATAAACAGCCTTCTTTTTAAAACTGTAATGGAGGATTTTCAATTTATAGTAAAGTTTGCGGCCGTTTATCCCGGATAACTTGAGTAAACTGAAGTAAGCAATCATTGTTCATCTGTTTGCGGTTCTTGCAAATTTGTATGTGCCACATAGTTGATCACTAGTGTTATATTGAGTGGCAAATAATTCCGACCTTCAGATATTTCACCTGTAAGACAAAATGGTCAGAAGACCGTTGATTCCTTTCTATGATAAATGACGGTGGCAATACTCGATTATTTTTCTCATTGTACCAACTAACGTTGTTTTCTTATTCAGTAACTCTAATGATAACTGATAACTTGTAAACCAATTATCGGCCGTAATGTTTCGATCAGCACCTTACAAGTATTTGGTTAAGCGTAGTGCGAATTGCTCAGGCTTATTACTTTAATAGTACCGACCTACGGTTTACAGTAATCTTCTTGCTTTGACGTATAAAATGATACGGCATCAACAACAGAAAGCAATTTCCCCGCAACTAGTAGTTTATATTGCTTAAATAAATATTCCCCACGGAAGCTTTCTAGTTTCTCATCCACTGTAATAAAACCACCGACGTTGTGATTTTGCTGACAATTTTTCGAATAATTCGCGAATTGGTGCGAGTTTGTTAATCAAATGGCGTGTCTAATTTTCTGAATAAATTTCTTGTTCAGTTTCAGAATCATAATTGCTAAACAACCTGAAATCTGCTGCCTCACTAACATCTGATCCATCAATAACGTGTTCATTCTTGCTACATAATTAACGTGTGTAATCATCCATTTTACAAAAAAAAAATACGATAACACTAAATATCACAACACTATTACTGTCGGGGGTTAGAATGGCCCGTAAACGGAGTCCTATTTTTAAATTTTTTTCGCAATTGGCCAATTTGACCCAGGGTGATTGTAACCGATTGTTAAATTCGTATCTTTTAGATGCAACTTTGGGTCAACTTCACAAAAATAATACACTAAAACACTCACATTCCCTAAAACACTGACCTTTTATAATTTTTTTATTATTTTCGGGTGTCTTATAACTATATTTCGAAGCTTGGCCTCCCCATTTTTAAAATTATGAGGCAACTCACTAACAAAACAAAAAGAACATTAATATATTTAAGTCTGTTGATAACAGACGTCACTAAGCTCATAGTGGATTCAATTAATCTCGGTTTTCCATTATTTGATGTTATATGGAAAGGTTTCAAAGTATAGAACTAGGTAATGGAACAAAGTGGAATTTATATTTAAAAAAACAAATAACCGCAGTAGATGGAATCAGCAGTAAATTCGTGAAATCAAAAGGAAAGCATCAGGAATAAGTTATTAAAAAGAAGTTGCATGCCTTATAGCAGAAAAAATAGTTGGGATGAAATGTTAGCTTAATTAGCTTCTATTCAACCAACATCGGTATTATCTATCTTATGTAAAAAAAAAATTTGAACGACTTCTGTTTTAACGAATCAAACCACTAAATGAAAGTAAAGAACTCATCCCTATACAACAATACGGAATTCGAAATAGACCTTCCACAATAGATACGTACCACAATGGGATAAGAGACGTCGTAGAAAAATTAGTTGAACTAGAAGCAATATGTTCTGCAGTTTTAATAACTTATTAACGTGGTCCAGGCTTTTGACATAGTCTGGCATGTCGATTGTGCATACATATAAAATATAACCATCACAATGCTGCAATAAAGAATTGAGGTTTTCAGTCTTTTCACAAGTGATATCTTACTTAGAATATGTACAACAGAATACGACAATATACATATTCCGATGATACTGCTATCACAATAGTACGTGACATTATAGAAACAGCGACTTATAAGCGTCAAAGTGCGATAAATAATGGATGAACGATGCAATGGTATGTCAGATTGAACGACACAAAATGACGACTAATTGTCATCAAAATAAGCTGTCCAGTTGTATAAAACGAAATATTTTGAACATCATTCGCAGATATGCCGGCTATTCTAATAAACTACTTTCGTTTTGTAAATTCTAAGAGTGATTGACTTGGAACAGAGTTTCATATTGATTTATCAGCACACAATCAGTACAATCTATCGACTATTTTTTCCATTTAAAGTTAATTTTTTTTATACCATGCAAATTATACAAATAATGATTATAATTTAAAATATAAATAATTTCAACTGGGCCTGTTGGGAGTTACGTGAAACTGGACATGCATTTGATTCGGTAAATCGTTATATATTTTTATAGTACATATTAAGTATTCGCCAGTTGAAAGACGTACTTCAATCAGAAGAAGTTTTCAATGTGGTAGAAATTTGGAAGCAGCCGCTTGCCTAAAAAGATCTATACACGAAATGGAAAGCGAGATGAAATTTTAGATGTCATTATGAACTTTGCACCCCGTACTAATGAGCTTCTGTCCAAAGCATCTAGATTTTACAACAGGAAAACCATTACTATTTTAGCGTAAGCATTTTGAAAAAAAAGGCTCCATTGATATTGATATTTAAAATGCATAACAACGAAAAACTATAAAATAAATTAATATTCCAGAATCTTAATGATTTACGACAAGTTTGTAACAAACAAAATTCATCACAATTAAAATAGCCACAACTTGGTAGTTTAACAACTCAAAGTATACATAAACCAATATCAAAAGCTTTTAAACTATCCTCAACTTGTTATATTATTTTACTCTAAATAAACTTTAATTTTAATTTTTTTTTCTGTGTAAGAAAGATTTTTCTTTTATGTTGTTAACTGTTACGAGTTCTGTGTTACCATTTCGAAAATCATTTCAATCATAGCAAATAATTGTTATAAACACAAAACACAAACAACAACAAAAATAATTTTTGCAATAAACTTTTCTTTCTTAATTAATGCAAGTAAAATTTTCATGTACCCCGAACCAATACAAAAAGCTAAATACAGTACATAACTACATACAAACACATACACACACTATACACAGTAGACAAAATTAAGAGAGAAAAGCTTCAACAATCAAGATACACAAAACTGGCAACAACAACAATACAATTTTAGTTAATTATTAAATTTTACAATGGAAATTAAATAAAAATATCTAAATGAATTGTGTTTTTCACCAACAATAAAATAAAAATTTGTTTTGTACATAAACATAAAATTAGAAATAAATAAATAGAAAAAAAAATTGTTTTTCGTAAAAGAAGCACAGAGAGCTTTTTTCGTTCCCGTTTCCCTGCATAAGCTGCTTTTACGGAAAATATTTTATTTATTTATTTAAAATTTTATAGAAACAAATCAAAATCAAAAATTCTGATAACGTTTTACGTAATTACTTCGTTTTAATTAACAATCACAAGAGAATTAAATTAAGACGGATTTACTGCTGTTGTTTTGTGTTTCGGTCTTATAATTAGAAAATATCAGTAGAATTGATACTACATGGGCGATTACTAATTATCAGCAAATATTTGTTTCTGGATCGGTATAGCCGTTTATCTCAGAAAATTTATTACCAGACATTTACAAAAAGTGTATCATGTGTCCTAGTGACCAGCGAAATAATGATACATTAACTAACAGAGATAATTTCAATAAACTATCTGCGAGATAAAAGATGGTTCTGTACTGAGATCTGTTGTATTGTTTATTTATTTAATGGTCATTGTTCATTGCTAAATTGTTACACCACCCTGTGCCAAATTATAGCTCTTGCAGGTCCATTTATTGTCCCAATATACAATTATTGAAAAATAATTTGAAAACACAAGAAAATTTAACAACGTTCGACGTAAAAATCAAAGCCGTAGTCAGAATATAATAGTCAGAGTCTGGACTTCATCATAAGATAACAGTTGTACTGGGCTCGTCAATTAAAGTTAAATCGCTGTTCAATGTAAACTGCTAATCTAGGAATACTAAAATACTAAAAGTTAACAGTATTAACTCGCAAAATATAAATAAAGGGGGAATATGTTGTGGCCATCACCCGATGTTATTTGCAACGAATTTATATATTGATCTCGCATATACAACATTTAGTTTTTAAAGCGAAAAATTACACAACATTATACAAATTTCGTAAAGATCTTCAATTTTATGGAAAATCTGCCTGAGACTCTAAATTTTACTGAAATTAATTTTTCTTTATCAAAACTCTCCATTTTCGATCAAATTAGAAAAAAAAAGTGTCTGACAAATTTTGTTTGAAACTTAATTTACACCCTTTTTAATCGTTTGTTTGGCTATAATATATGCTATAATATGGAAGCTGCTACTTCATGGTGGACCGATTTCGGCGAAAAATTACCAATTTATCTATAACAATTTATTAGAAAAGCAAATGAAGTTTCACCTCTATTAATTAAGCCGTCTGGGATGTTTATCCGTCTGGGTGTCCTGTCCACCGCCCAGACAATTGATTTGACTTATCTCATGCTAATGAAGTTTATCCTAAATTACATGATAAAATTCAGACTTCTACTGAGAAACATGAAGTTTAGGGCATTGGGAATTTAGTAATATTAAAATAATTTAATAGGAAAAAACCGCTTACCGTTGCTGAAATGCTAGAGGCGTTTGAAAACATGCCGTAGGTTGGTGTTGAAACAGATGAAAATTCGGGCAATGAAGAAGATATCAATCCAAACCATTTTTTCAAAAAAACAATTAGAAGCTGCTGTGGAATTCAGATTTGGCGATTTTGATATTCAAAGTGAAATAAAGCCAACTAAAGAAAATGAACCTGCCCTACCAATATTACAGATTAGTTCGAGAACACATGATGTACCTCAAATATCGCACTTGAAAATACAACAGAAGTGGAGTCCGGGGAATGAGGATGACTTAACATTGACCGCTAATTTGTATAAATTAAATCTATGAAAAGACATAATAATTTGCCCAATAACCTTGAGCGCAGCATCAAGCCCTATTGATTATTTTGAACTACTGTTTCCAAAAGATTTTATACAAACGATAGTTTATCACACAACGCAAAAAAATAAACCAATAAATATTAATACCGATGACTTCTATTCATTTTTGGGTGTGATGATTATATCTGGCTATAATGTTTTACCGCGTCGTCGGTTGTACTATGGGCAAATGAAGAAGGTGTCTGTAATGGATTTATATCGAAACATATGCGACGAAAAACGTTTGATGATATTTTTACAAATATTCATTTTTAATCGATCATTCCAGCCGTTGGCTGATTCACAACGGCTCGAATACTCGATTTTTCAAAGTGCGACCTTTAGTTGATCATTTAAATAATGTATTTATTAAATACGCACCAATGGAAATGGACATATCAGTTGATGAATCAATGATTTCATATTTTGGCCGCCATCCTTGCAAACAGATTAACCGAAAATAAACCTGCTCGTTTCGGATATAAGGCTTGGGTGGCGGCTAGCCGTTTGGAGTATTGCATTCAATTTGACTTGTATCAAGGGCGAAACCAGCAGCGTAATGACACATTATGATTAGGAGAATATGTTGTGCTAAATTTTGCTGAAAAAATTAAACCTCATTTTCCAGAGACACCATTTTCATTGTATTTTGATAATTTTTTCACGGGTCCAAATCTCATAAGCGCACTGAATCGGATGGACTTAATTGGAACGGGCACAGTGAAATGAAGGATAAGAAGATTTTTAATAAAAAGCCAAGAGGTTCTTATGAAACTCACGTGGACGTGAAAAACGTAATTGTGTTAACCATATGGAAAGACAATCAAACTGTATCATTACTGTCCAATTTTTTCGGAGAACATCCTGTAGGCAGTGCTCGAAGATACGTACATTCAGAGCGCAAGAAAATTGGTATACCATAACCATTTTTCGTGAAAATGTATAATCGTAATATGGGTGGCGTTGATTTGCTGGACCGCCACATATCCAATTATATAGGATGAACATTCGAGGCAAAAAATTGTATATGCCTATCATACTGTGGATGCTGGCCTATCATACTGTCACTGGCAAAACGATACGATTTAAATCTGGATCAGTTGGAATTTTGACGGATACTAGTAAGGCTCTATACTTATGCGGTATGGAACACTGCCTGCTATAAATAATCAAATTCGAAAACATATTAGCGTATTACCCAAGGGAACCCATATTTGAGTAAATGGTCAATCAAGATTTCGATGCAAATTTTGTCACTCACAGACAATTTATGAATGCTGTACTTGTGATATTGCGTTACACACAAAATGTGCTGTAGATTATCATCGTCAGTTGAAATGATCATTCAATTTACATGACTTATAAATATAGCTTGTTCGGGAAGGATTCTATATGAACGTGCGGAAACTGCGATAAATAATCTACTTTTTGGTTACTGAAAATAATTTATTTTCCATTAAAACTTTAATATTTTGAATTATTGCTCATTTAACTGAAATAATACAATAAATGGAATAGACTAATAAAAAAATAAAAATTTATTTTTCTGCTTGTATGTGCCTAATGATGCGTTTTCGCAACACTCCAAAGTTCTGATGTTGCACTCCATTTTTTTTTCTAATGTTCATTTGAACCAAAATCAACAGGAAATTATCAAAAAATTGTAATAATTCAGAAAAAAAATTCTTGGGCACAAATGGGTTAAATCATTTAGTATTTCTGAAACTATCTTACTTTAATTTTGAGTATTTAGTAGGAATAAATTGCATAAGAACTTAACGATTATTGTTTTCCGATAATTCACACTCTTATTTGATCCTATTTTTTTGATAAAATCTTTGAACGATGTTTCGTTACTTCTAGCATAACATAATTTCTTTGCGGTTAGGATTATAATATATGTTAATCAAATTGATTCTAATATAAACATTGAGAAATGAAATTATTTGTAAACCTAACAATGTTGTAAAATCGCCTAAATGTTCGCAAATCACTAATTCATCTATACATTTTCTTTTATTTTGAATTATAACGGGTGTTTTTTTAGGAGGTTTGTTTTTCCGATAGATGTCGTTTTATTTTATGACAGTTGTTTTGACAGCTCAAAGTGGCATTTCTACTCAGTATTGTTTGGCAAATCATTATGAATAGGTTAACTCCAGAACAACGTTTTCAAATCGTGGAAATTTATTTTCAAAATCAGTGTTCAATTAAAAATGTTTATAGAGCACTTCGTGAATTTTATGGTGCACATAATCGTCCGTCAGAGACCACCATAAAGAACGTAATTACCAAATTTCGGTCTACATTTACTCTTTTGGATGCCAAATGTACTGTTTGGTGCGGTCTATGGGCTGGTGGGATCATCGGTCCATATTTCTTTAAAAATGAGGAAGGACGACGCGTTACCGTGAATGGAAATCGATACAGAACCATGTTAAATGAGTTTTTGTTGTCAAATCTTGAAGATATGGATATGAATGAAATGTGGTTTCAACAAGATGGTGCCACTTGCCATACAGCACGTGAAACAATCGACTTATTGAAAGAAACTTTCAACGACAACATTATTTCGAGAAATGGTCCGGTGAATTGGCCTCCGCGTTCGTGCGATTTGACGCCACTCGATTACTTTTTGTGGGGATACGTGAAGTCATTGGTTTATGTGGATAAACCTCAATCGATTGACGCTTTGGAAACCAATATTCAACGTGTCATTGCTGACATACGCCCTCAAATGCTTGAAAAAGTGCTGGAAAATTAGACCTCCAGAATGACATTTGTGAAAAATAGTCGTGGTAGCCATATGCCAGAAATTGTGTTTAAATGTTAAATGCCAAAAAATTATCTACCAAATAAAAAAAAATTTTGATCATTTCATAATTTTATATGTGTTTCATTCAAAAAAAAAATCGGCAACCTCTTAAAAAAACACCCTTTAGTATAAACTTCATATTTCTCAGTAGAAGCTTGAATTTTTTCCTAAAATAGTACAATCCGTCATTTTTATAATTGAAGAGTAATTTCGGATAAACTTCATTAGCATCTTATCTTGGCGAAATTTCATAAATGAGCTTTTCTATAAATTGGGAAATCCAGGGATTTTTGGTTAAAATCGGTCCTCCGGAAGATGCAGCTCCCTTTGGAGCTTTTGCGTTTTTTTTGCAAAATATTTTGAAAATGTTTTATTTATGTAAAAAACTACTATAAAAAATAGGATCCTAAATTAAATTTGCAACAATATCGGTCAACTTCAATTTTCCAAAATTAACCCTTTTAGTCCTGATTTAAAACTGGGCCAAATAAATTTTTCTTGTGACATGTTTTGGGTTGCTTGTGTACCATTTTAAGTAAAAATAAGAAAAATTATTAAAAATTAAGTCAGGGTAGGTTTTACCTAATGTACACGCACATGTACAAATCGAGCCTTATTAGTTCAAATTCAAACTTAAAACTATGTATTTAATATGCAAAAATAATAAAAAAACATACTCGTAAAACAAATATAAAAAATAATATAAATAAAGTAACATCAAATAAATAAAAATTTAAATATTTCAGTCTCAAAGTTTTTAAAATCACGTTCTTTTTTTATGGAATTTAAAAAAAAATCCTTACTTTCAGTAGACCTTTGTCTAGTAAAGAACATTATCCGCAGTGAACGTGCGTGCGAAACGCACAGCTTTCCAACTTGCATCTAGTTGCCTCTTTATTTCCACTTATTTCAGGAAAATGATCAATACAATCATACCGAATATTCTTCTTGAATGAGATGGAAATTCGGCATTGGTAATATCCGCTGGAGGACGCCCTTAATTTCGTGAATTGGTGAAAGAATTCATCAGAAAGAGTGACATATGCAACCGGTATTCCAACAAATCTAGTATGTCTTTGGCTGGTATGTTTTGTTTTTGCATACGTAGTTTATACTAAATCCAAATTGCGCTAATCGCAAAATCTAAAAAATGCGTCATTACTCGCAATGGCCATTATTTGGATCTGATAAACGTCCTTTAACATTGGATTAATTGATCTAAAAGATCAACTCCTCCCATATCGCTGTTATATAAATTTTACAATTTCCGGTTGTGTAACGTCAACATATCACTAATAGGGATGCGTTCTATGCTGTATAAGATACCGGAAAATTTTCAGCGGAAAATAAGAGATTTCGCTACTCGTCGCAAATGGCAGCATCATCACAAAAGAGAATTTATTTTGATATATAATTACCAGCGGAAATTTTTTATTCATTTTGTATGTCTTTTTTCACTAAGTAATACATCCCAGCGGGATAAAAAATATTAAAAGTGATCCTTGAAATGATAATTTGATTGATCTCCGAAGTAAAGGAATTCGGTAAATGAAATTTTGAAATTTAAGAATATCCTGTCTTTCCGCCATTCTAAAAGAACGACGATGAAATTTGGATAGTACTATTGATCATGGACTCTAAAATAAGTTTTGGACAAAATTCTAGGATCAGTTCATGCTGGACCAAACTTGGCCATTTCAAAACCAATCCTTTTGATAATTTTAAAAATTTTATTAATTTTTTTTCAGTTTTTGGCCAATATCTCACAAACTTACACTAGTAACCAATACTTTCGGTTGTTTTTCTAACAGATTAGATGATACTGAGACTACGAGGAAAATTTGGGGAAAATTGATGGGTTACGATTTTCACAAAAAAATTTTGATTTTCTACGGCCGTATAAAATATTATCAGTTTTTGGCCAATATCTCAAAAATCTCCACTAGTAACCAATACATTCGATTGTTTTTCTAATAGTTTAGGTTATAGTGAGACTACTAAGAAAATTTGGGGAAAATTTGTTGATTAAAATTTTCACTATAATTTTTTGATTTTTTGTGGCCATATAAGTTATTTTCAGTTTTTGCCCGATATCTCAAAAACTTCCACTAGTAACCAATACTTTCGGTTGTTTTTCTAATAGCCCAGGTCTTATTGAGACTACGAGAAAAATTTGGGGAAAATTGATGGATTAGAATTTTCACTATAATTTTTTGATTTTCTGCGGCCATATAAATTATTTTCAGTTTTTGGCCAATATCTCAAAAACTTTCACTCGTAACCAATACTTTCGGTTATTTTTCTAATAGCTTAGATCATACTGAGACTTCAAGGGAAATTTGAGGAAATTTATGGATTAGAATTTACACTATAATTTTTGAGATATTGGCCAAATCTGAAAATAAATTAATACAATTTTTTAAATTTTCAAAAGGATTTGTTATGAAATGGCCAAGTTTGGTTCAGCATGAACTGGTCCTAGAATTTTGTCCAAAACTTATTTAACAATCCCTGATCAATAGTACTATCTAAATTTCATCGTCGTTCTTTTTGAATGGCGGAAAGGCAGAATATTGTTAAATTTCAAAATTTCATTTACCGAATTTCTTTACTTCGGAGATCAATCAATTTATCATTCCAAGGATCACTTTTAACATTTTATTCCGCTGGGATGTTTTATTTAGTGAAAAATGACAAACAAAATGAATAAAACATTTCCGCTGGTTATTTAACAAAATAATTTCTCTTTTGTGATCGTGCTGTTACTTGCGGCGGGTAGCAAAATTTCTTATTTTCCGCTGAAAAATTTCTGCTATCTTATACAGCATATGCGCTTTATCGTTTTATTGTGTTTATATCTCCCTTTCTCATAAATTGGCCACAATAATTTTGGCATCTTTGCTTTCACATTGTTCTAAATACCAACAGTCATTTTTTATATTGGCGGTCTTCGGAAAAATCTGACTTGTGAAATCGGTTAATTCGAGCGGTCCCAATTGCATTAATCCCCTTATTTTTTAATATTTCCAGTAAATTGTAAGTCGTAAAAAAATTATCGAAATACAGTTTGCGAACCGGTACTTCAACAATTAAGAATGGGGCAAGCTTTATGAAAAACGTCTTTATTAACTTTTAAAATGTCCAAATTGTTGGTGACATGAAAATTAGTTTGCAATTGCAAAAATCGGTCACTGGTCATAGTTCGCACAACGTGTTCGATTCCTATACGGTTGCTCCACCAGTACATTCTGATTTGCGAAAATATTGTACATCCGATGAATAAATGAACTCCCATAAATCTTTTAATTTCAAGTAAATCCGTTAATTTAAAAGTTTGCGCCTTTTGAAGCCCATATGTATTTGTAAAGTTTACCATAGTTTTGAATAAGTCCTCAGTAAAATATTTCAAGAAATACTGACCTGGAGTTTCTTCAACAGGTTCTGTTTCATGCGTTTAGTATTTGATATCGGTTTCAACAAATTCGATTTTTTCCATTTTATCCAAGTTCGATCAGTTATATTTGTAAAATAATCTGGAGCCTTTCGCATCTCATCTTTAATTTCGAAATCAATATTTTCTGAAACGGTTACACTTTCTTCGTTTGATACTCCTGCAATAACAGTTACAGCCACTGTTTTCCACTTTAAAAATAAAATTACAGAAGTGGTCAGCGCTTCTCAAGTGCTGGTATGGACGGGGAGATGACTCCAGCCATCAGTGATGCTAAAAGTAGTTCCGGGGCTTGCAATCCAAAGACTGGCGGTAAGGAAGAGAAAGTCACTGCTCCACCGGTTTGAAGATACAGAACCAGGCATTCGGCCTTCCATGTCTTGGGCAGAATGGCTACAGTTCCGCAGGAGCAGTGGACTGTGGAACAGAGAAAATTTGTTCGCTGGGCGAAGAGTTGCTTTACCAATGTGAGCAATACACGCAAGAAGGATCTTGGGTCTGGATGACATGTGAAAACGGACTAAACTTCATGTAGTCTAGTCGCCAAAGGAGCATATGCTTTTTAGCGAAATTGTTAAGGAGGGGGAGCTAGAGTGCTAGTTGTCGTGAGTGAGAGCCACGAGGAAGGGTGCATCCTTGGAGAAAAATGCAGGTTGGTGTTCAATGCACTTAACCTCGTTTTTCACAAAGTCCTTCGACAATATCCAGGATCTCCTGCAGGTCAGAGATCGGCTTTCTTATATAGGAAGGCGATCGAGGATTTAAGCTAGGTATGACCAGAAGCCAAGCTCAAGGCAGTTCTTGATGAGGAAATACCTGGCAGACCTAGGGCTATGGTCTGGATTCCCATGGAACAGGATTCTCTAGAAGAATCCCTGAAGATTACCCAGGTTTGCACTCTGGATCTTCCAACGAGGAGCTGGAGGATTGTGAATCATCTGGAATCCAAGGGCAGTTTCAGGTTATCTATTACGATAATCAATATGGAATCTCTGGCTCCCCTGTCAAAAACCAAAGGAGTAATTAATTTCGGCTTCGGTTCAATATCACTTAAGGTGTTCAAGAAGGGCAGGGCCTGGGAAGAGCCGAGTATCGGCGCAACCCTCTTGAGGGGAGCTCACGAGTGTTACCTTTCCAGAGGCGGTATTAAAATTACAACTAGTGGCGAACCCAAGTGAGGGGTTAACTATGGAACTGAGGCATCGACTATCCATAGGCATGGGGAAGTCAGCCACATCGGATTCTGAGGAAGAAAAAGTGAACCTTCTTAAGTTTAGGGGCTGAGGGGGGAGTGAGACGGAGGAGACCGTAGACCCCGTTGAGTTCAATTAACAGACGCAGCACGGCTGTCGTAATAAGTATTTCAATGGGGACATCACTACGGTCTGCATAGAGACGGAGGGTAAAAGATTCTGGTTTCAGCCGCGTATATGGACCGGAAGAAGCCAGTGCCGCCAGATACACTGGTGGTACTTGTCTGTGATGCAGAGATTCTGCGCTCTAGGGAAGATTGGAAGAGTGGTCTCATCGTGGAAACCGGAACAGTTAAATTCTTCACCGACGGCTCAAAACTCGATGGTATAGGGGGAGCTGCAGCGTGTACCAGGATGATGTTATAGCGATTGAAAACGTCGCAGGGTAATATCGTTGATTGATATCACTATTTATGTGGACAGTCAGGCGGCCATTCTTAAACTAGATTCAGTTTTCCTGGCGTCAATGGTGGCATAAGATTGGCATACATCTCTTAACGTGATGAGTGAACATTTCAATATCCAGTTGGTCTGGGTTCCGTTCCATCCTGATGTTAAGGGAAATTGCAGAGTATACGAATTAGCAATGGTACTGGCAAATGCTAGTTTGCTCGCCAATCCGAGTGGTAGCGTAGCGAAGCAAGTATGGCCTGAGCTGAACTAGAAACGCACCAAGACTTTAATCACATTAAGGAAGTGTGATTTAGGTAAAATTGTAAGAATATTTACCGGATACTGCCATTTCGGAGATCATGTGAGAAGGCTGGGAGTGTATTCAAAAGACTTCTGCAGGAGCTGCAAAAACGAGGAGGTGGAGAAGACTTTTGCCCACTTCCTATGCTCACGACCTGCGCCAGCTGGCAGAAGACATGGTCATTTGAGCAAATACATATGAACAGCCTTTCTGATATCGAAAGCTGTAATGTGTGAGATCTTTTACGCTATGTGAATAGCACTAGATGGTTTTAAGGGGAATATAGCGATATCGGACTTTGTGGCATCACAATGGGCTAAAATTGGCTTAAGCGTGCGATAGCAGCTAATTAAACCCAACCTAACCTGCCCAAGCCCATACCTTTATGACATCCAACATGAAATGATGTTTGTTTTTCGAATGAGGATTTTTAGCAGCCCACGTGTGTCGATTGTGATAGTTTGTTATAGCATACGTCCATAGTATAGTATCATTGTGAAAATTCTTTCAATCAACCAATTACAAAACTCTAATATTTTATGGTAATCTATCGGTAATAGCTTTTAACGGGTGTTGTATGGTATGGATAAAGATTCTTCTTGTGCAATAGCTAATGAATTCTGTAGCTAGAGATTTTCTATTGTAAAGCTAGGCTCATTATGCATCCATATTTGGTGAGACTGAATGGGGCTTCGCTTGCGTATTCGAAGTTGTTACGATATCTCGTTGTTTTCTATGAATATTTGTAAATATTCTTGCGTCAGTTAATTGAGAGATTGTAGGGGAGATCTTGGCAAATTAAAATTAAGTAAAAAAAAAATTATAACTGTTTTTTTAGAAAAACTGATTATTATAAAATAAATATTTTTTTTAATTTAGCTCTCAACCGGATGCAGATGCATGATAACAACTTAAATCTTAAATAAGGCTTACCGGTCAAATAAGACTAAGCTGGTTGTTGCTCTTTTATAAATATTTTGTAAGATACAATTTATTATTTGTACACTATTTTTCTAAACAAAATTTTTTAAATACCCTGTTTCTCAAAGAATACCAAAAATGTGCCCCCACCCTCTTCCATAGATTGTAGAAGTTGAAAATCGGTAAATGTCTGATATTTTCATTTTTCAAATTAGTTTACATGCTTAAAAACCGGTTGTCCAAAGGTCCGATGGTCCGGTTCCCTCTAAATCTCTGTAGTTTCATTTTCTGTTCATGAAAGGGTTAAGCATCATGAAGGGCACAATTGGCATCCACGAGCCCTTGCGAGTTAGTAAAGCAGTTAGTCCATACTATTTCTAAGTCTAATTTGCACTAATACTAGAAATTTCTCGGTGGGGTGAAGATATAGATTTCGAAGCAATGAAATATTTTTTTCCAAGTTTTATTCGGACATATACCGACTTCGGGCTTATACAACAAAACTTAATAATTTTCTGTTTAAACCATTAAGTTAACATAATACACTCAACTCGGATTGAGGGAGAACTAAACATGGAAAACAAACCCGTTTTTTCCCTCGACAACAATACAAATAGCATAAAATTAGGCGCATCAACTTGATCAGAAAATTATCGGATCCATTCATATGACGTTTGTGCAGCGTAAGGAGTGCATCGGCCCAAAAAAATGTTTCCTTTATGAAAAAGAACCAGTTACAGCTGGGATCTTCTGTCATTTTTGACGGGTAACAGCTAAAGATAAATAATTTTAATAAAATTTGTTTTTAGCCGTAAAAAAGTTGAAGATTTTCAACAAGGGTTCACCTTACTGGTTTTACGGAATTTAACCAGGAATAATAATTTTTGATTATTCAAGACGGTTTTATCAAAAGTCCTGTAAGTTAAGTGTTCGGCTTTAGAAATCAAGTGTGGTGTATTTGAAACCAATGTATACATTCATGGTGAACGAAAGTCGCTGTTGGCCACAACTTATTATTTGTATGTACACAAACAGAAGATTATGAAAATTATTGCATATTATGTTGTTGTGACAACACTTACCATGGGAACTGTCTTGGTATTATTATTCTCATATTTCAATATAATTTATATTGTTTATATACAAATTATGTTTGTTACTCCACATTCAGCATCTGTTAGGTATATAAATAAAATAATCCTGATTTGCACAATTATTTGCGCACACACACAATAAAATGTTATCCTGTATAATCCCCAAAACACAATGTATCACCTAGGGCTCAAAAACCCCTTTAATAAATTCCATAGCTTTAAACATCTGCGTCGATCAAAATATACCGTGTAAATGTCTTTATATCGATGAAATCAATCATTGATTACCCGAAGAAATCATTCTTTCATTTACAATAAGTAACCGAAAATCCTAATGTACAAGAAAATAAAAATTGATAATCCGATTTATCCTAACCTAAAATTCCTAAACATCCTGTTTTCATGATTTCTTTTTTCAATTCAATCAAATCAAATAACCCTTTGTGTGTCTGCTCTGTTGTCACTGCTGCTGCTACACAGAATTCTAAAAAATAAATCTCTAAACTTAATTTAACCTCAATAATAAAGTTTGTTTATCCCAAAGAAGTGGAGAAAGAGTACCGAACGAGAAAAAAAACATTAAAATAAACAAAACAAATAGAAAAATTAAAGATAAACCAAAGACGAATTTTATAAAATATAACAACAACAACAACAATCGTGTAAATAAAATTCCCAAGTTTCTTTGTGAAAGAAGACGTCTCTCAGATTTTTAAGAAATCGAAATGATAACAAAACGTAGATACGAGATGAATGAACAAACCAGCCAAAGAGACATACAACATACACTTTAAGTAAATATGAATTGTTATGTTTTATGTTTGTTTGGTGTTTTCCCTGGATTTGTTGTATTATGTATATGTGTATAAGAGCGATTTTCGTTTGTTTTCTTGTTTCAGTTTTGTTGTAATTCAATATTTTTCTTATTTATCCTTGGGTGACAAACATAATATAAATATTAGTTTTATCGTGGTTTACTTTTAGCATATTTATATGTATAGAGAGACGACACATAAGAACGTTTTCATCATAAAGGTATATTTGAATTTGACGTTTATGAATGTACAAGCAGAATTTCGAAAGGATTTAACATCCGTGGCTTTGAGGATATTTACACATATAACAGAGAAATGATTGGATCACATGTGTGCTTTGCGAAAAATTATTGATTTACTATTTTGTTGTATTTTTAGGAAAATAATATATCGCTTTCTGATTTGGAATGGTCCAACGGGTTCCTCACCATGGACTAATACTTATTATACTTTAATTCGCATCAGTTCCTTGTAAGATTTTTGAAAATTTCTACAAAAACTTTATATACGCCAGTAGTATGGTCTGATGGATTCATTATGCAATTTTGAAATACAACTAATAAGTCATGAGTTTCGCCACTGGCCTCCGAGCTCCAAGTCTCATTTCGTAACGGAATGTCCCACATTACCGTGGAATCGAAATACCGCTAATCTCTAATCAATCACACAAGTAAATACATTCTAATTATCAGATTATTGGCACTATTACGGAATTTTCATAAGAAACTCATCGTAGTTTAAATTGACCAGTTTTGATCGTAGTATTTTCATTGCTTTCTTATAGATTAATTAGTTGCCTTTCAACTGATAACACGCAGTTTTGAAATAAAATATGAAAACTTACTACATTTAGAAAAAAGTCTTCCGAAATCTATAGTTATTGGCAGAATTATTGCCATGCTTCTGTACTTATTAACACCAGCAAAAGAATGTTAAAACCGGCACTCAGTTCTGCATTAACTTATAAAACCCGCATTATTTAAATATAAAATTCAGTTGCATCACATTTATTGTGAGGTAAGCATACTTTAATTTTATTAAACATTTTACGTGAAACCCTCTGGTACATTTATTGCACTTTATTCCAATGTTATCGGATTTCAATGTTTTGGAAAATACAAAAGCCCAATTATAACACATATTTCCACTTGCTGCATAATTACCACCAATATCCAACATAGTTTCTGATGGGAATAAATTCCGAATGTGTGAGTCTGTGCGATTTAATTATTTGAATGAAGCATTCATCTACTGGTGACGAAAGTGGCCGAACCAATGTTGCGCCATTATAATAAAAATTCCCTATATCTTGGCCTTGTGATGGTAGAGTATCTTCAATTATTGTCTCCGTAGATAAAATATTTTCCAATTCGTCATTATTTGTTTGTTCTATTATCGAGCCGCTATGTTTAATGCGAGCATTCTCAATGGATTAGTGTTAATTAGATTTGTGTTAATTAAGGGTTTCGAGGACGCTTGATTTTACTCATTTTTAACGTATTATTTAATTCTTTATTTTTTATTATATGGATTTTACGACTATCCTTATCCAATTCTAATTGTTTATTTTGTTCTTTTTTTATTTGCTCTTGTTTTAACCATAGTGGTGAAGTTATTACAAAAAGTTTTAGGTTCATTATGGCCTATTCAAATGACCCATTTTAAAAGTTCTGGCTCCTCTTATTCTTGATAAAACTTCAGGTCATTTAATTTAAAGCTAGAAGAACCCAAATCGAGAACTGAAATAGGAACGCATATCAAGATCAATTGGCATACAAATACATTTTTGCTCATTATGTCCTAATCAAATGTTCAATACAAATTTTGGCCTCCACTCATTATTAACGAAACTTCACTACATTTGATTTAAGGCAAGCAACTATTTTTACTCAAGCAATTTCTAAATCTATCATTCAATCCTTTGAGCAAACAACCTCCCGTGTCAAATTTCATTTAGTAATTCAGATGTGATAAGTTCATGGCCGCAACTGTTAAGAAGCAAACCGATAATGGGAGTCACTTCAATTTTATGTTCATCGTAATGGATTGAATGAATTGACATACAACTACTTTTAAGCTCATAATGGCCCAATCAAATGCCCAATAATATATTTTTGGGCTCCACTCATTCTTGACCGAACTTTAGGTCATTTAAGCTAATACTGGCAGAACCCAAATCGAATATCAAACCAAAACCAAATTTAGAACGCATATCAAAATAATTCGACACACAAATAACTTTAGGCTCATTTTGGTCTAATCAAATGACCCCTGAAACAAGTTTGGGCGCCACTCGTTCTTGATCAAACTTCAGGTCATTTAATTTAAAGCTAGCAGAACGAAAATCGGGCCAAATCCAAAAATATAACGCGAAACTAGCTCTATTGACATACAAGTAACTTTAGGATCATTATAGCCTAAGTAAATGTCCAATTTAAAAAAAATTGGGTTCCAATCGTTTTTGACCAAACTTCATTTAAAACTAGCAGATAAATTAAAGAATTAAATTAAAAAAATTTTGTTTTGGGCAATAGATCTAATTTTGCGTTATAATTTCTGCGTTGGTTCAATTTTCGCATTGGGTTATCCTAGCCTTAAATTAAATGACCTGAAGTTTAGTCAAGAACGTGTTGAGCCCAACATTTTCTAGTGAAGTATTTTATTAGGCCATAATGAGCATAAAATTAAATGTCCTAAGCTTAGCCAAGCCCAAGTGGAAGCTAAACTTTTTTACAGGGGACTTTAATTAAACCAGAAAAAGCCTTAATCTATTGGTATGTCAATGGATATTGGTTTGCGTTCTAATTTCGGTTTTGGTCTTTTCTGGAATGAGCAGAATGAAAAAAATGTAATGGGGCATTTGTGGGTTCTGCTAATTTTTTCCAAAGCTAGCAGAACCCATCATTTTGGGTTGGAAGAAGTGGAGTCCAAAATTTTTTTAAAATGGCATTTAATTAGCCTATTAATGCCTATATAGTCAATATATCCTCAATATATTTAACAGAAATATTTAAATTCCAATTCCAATTTTCCCAAAAAGACCTCGGTGTTGAACCGTAGGTGTTGATTCCGGTAAATTACTATAATTCAAGAATGGGGTTTGATTACAAACAATAAGACGAATTGTTTTTTTTTCCACTGCACCTTGTACAAGGTGAAGCATCGTTACTTGCATAAGCAAAAATGACGAATTATGCTTCATGCATTTGAGTTTATATGGTTGCCAAAAGGCTTCTATTAAAAAGGTCGTATCCTTTGTTTAAAAAGATTTCTTTGTTCTCTCTCTCTCTCTCGAATTGTTGGTTTAAACCTTGTTACAACTTATACTTAGGAAGTTGGAATTACGAGTCGGCTTAAAGCATCAGCGTTAGCATTGGCCTTTCCTGATTTGTACTCAATCTTTGCATCGTATTCGTCCATTAAAAGTCTCCAACGAGTAATTCGTCTTGTAGGATTTGTACTTTTTTCAAGCCAAACCAATGGTTTGTGATCGGTATGGATTACAAAATGTTTACCGTACAAGTATGGTCAAAATCGTTCCACCGCGTAAATGATTGCCAGTATTTCCTCTCAATAGGCAAGCATAACTATAGGTAAGTCTTTATCACCTTTCTCTTGCGATAAAACAGCTCCCAAGGAAATATCACTTACATCCGTAGTAATAATGAATATTTTTGAAAAATCGGGGTACTGCAAAATTGGTGCGGGCTTATTAGTTTCTCTTTTAAAATTCTTAATGCCTCGTCGCAGAATGCATGCCATTAAATGTTACGGTTATATTTATAAAACGTCTATAATATCCACATATTCCAAGGAATGCCCTTATGTCCTTAACAGTTTTCGGAATGGGAAAATACTTTATTGCAATAATTTTTGATTTGTTTGGTTTTATTCCATCCGGCGTAATACGTCCAAGATAGGCTATTTCCCGTCGCAAAAAGTTACGTTTTTCTAAATTTAGTTTTAGATTATATTGTCGAAATCTGTTGAATATGTCAAGTAGTTTGTTGTTATGGTCGTCGAGATCATATCCGTAGATGACAACATCATCCATGTACACAAAACAACTTAAACCAGAAAGTCTGGCCAAAACATTGTTCATTAATCGTTGAAAAGTACGTGGCGTTCCTTTTAACCCAAATAGCATTCGATTAAAATAAAAATTCCCTGCTTCCGAACTGAACGCAGTCTTGAAGTTATCTGCTGGATTCATCGGTACTTGATGATATCCATCAGTGAAATCCAACGTCGAAAAATAATTAGCTTTCCCCAACTGGTCCAATATATCAACTATGTTGGGATGTGGGTACACTTCGCTTAATGTTATCTCGTTAAGGCGATGAAAATCCATGGCAATTCTGCACTTTTGATGAGCTTCCGGAGATGGTTTCTTAGGTACCACGAGTAAGGGAGAATTCCACCCTCTTTTGCTATGTTTAATTGTTCCGTCTTTTAACATTTTAACAATTTGATAATAATCTTAATATTAACGGTATTGGAATTGTTCAATAAGGGAATTGAATGTTCGCCAGCATTTGTAACTGATAACCCGGGAAGATGAAAAACATCGTTGAATCCATGGCAAATTTTGAAGATAAATAATTTTTCTTCGGAACTTAGTGATTCAGTTTTAATTAATTGTTCAAGCAATTTAGGGCGTCCATTGACAAAATATTGAGCTTTAGAAATAGTAGTTTATTAATATTTTCAGCTTCAACATCAAAATTTGGAGTTTTAATAGGAAAACTGTTTGCATTCATAAGACAAATTTAGGCGTTCGAATCATTAATTCGTGTTATAGCATTTCCAATGAACAAGCCGGTTTAGAGTTCCTTGGCCTTAATTAAAAATTCCTCACCCTCGGGAAGATTAACTTACTTTTTTCTCTATTCTCCTATCAAAGTTTCCAATATATCTTGATTATAATTAATATTGCACTTAAATGTCTGAAAAAAATCTTTGCCTACAATTCCTTGCCCATCGATTGGAAATGAATCGTTGACAATATGAAAATCATGAAAGATTGTTTCATTATTTGGTAACACAATTTTTGCTTTACAAGTAGCTAATGTCTTCACATTTTCACTAGTTATTCCTTTGAATGAACATTTTAAAGAAGGATTACGCGCAGTTTTACCGTCTATAAAGCGTTTTTTAATTATCGATATATCCACCCCCGTGTCTATTACGAAATTGGCGCCTTTAGCTTTTAAAATATCAATATAAATTGGCGTACTTATTGGAATTCATATGTGTGGTAGTTAAGGTATTTATTGAATATAAACCTGCAAAAATTTGATCGGTTGACTCCACTCGAGCTTCACTCGACACGTCGTGTTCGGTTTTGAATCGAGTGAGTTGAAGTTTTCCGAATTAGAATTTTGTGGATCGAATATTAGGCTATCCGGCTTCTTTTTCGTCTCGTTAAATATACGTTGCCTGCAATCTTTAATATAATATCCGAACTTTTTACAGTAATTGCAAGTTATTTAACTGTATTTGGTTTTTTAGCAAACATAGTGGAATTTTGAAAAGTTATATTTTTGTGAAAATTGTAACTACTATTTTGTGATGGTTTATGTATTACAGAACTATTAGGACTAAAATTAGAAAAGTTGTCATGTTGTGGCTGACCACCATGGAATATACGAACTTTCTGATTTTCTGGTAAACTTAAACATCTCTCTGCTTTATGAACAACTTTCCGACATAGTTGACAGGTATAATTTCTATTTTGATTTGTAAAATATGCAGAATTGTGAATCATTTTTTCTTCTATTGCTCTATTCGTACAATCGGTAAAGTTACTAAAACGACATGCTTTTACTATTAGTTTGATTAGTTCTCTTAAACCTTCTTGAAAAGATCGGAGAACTGTTGATGCGTGTAATGTATACATTTCTTATCAACACATCGACTCGATTTGCGAATGTTCTAACGTCTTCGTTTTTATTTCGATGAGTTCTAATTAACTCTGTTTGCAGTTGTTCAACTGATCGCTGTTCTCCAAATTGATTTTTTAATGTCGCTGCACATTTCTCATAAGATTCGAATGTTTGTGAACTGGTAGAATTATAAGCTTTGCCTTTTAGTTTCGTTATACCGCTAAAGTAATTACAAAATATTTGACTATTACTTCCTTTTCCGCATCGTAACATAATTTTAAATATTTGCCAGAGATCGATTTATTTCTGACGAGTTGCCATCGAATTCGGGAATTATTATTAGCATTTGGCCTACCGTAAATCCCATTGTCAAACTACTTTCATAAACATTTTCTTGTTTGGAATGTTTTAAATCGAATATATCGTTGGGTGATTGTTTAGTCTCCATGTTATCCACATGGAGTAATATTTGGGTTATTTATATTTAATGACACATTTTGGTCTGAAAGGAAACTCTCATTCGGAGAATTACTATCGCTAGAAACCGTAATGATTGAAATTTCATTTAAATTAGTAAAATCTGATTTCTCAAAGGTATCTGAATGTTCACAATCACTGTTTACGTTTAATTGTAATTCACAGTTATCTAGTACCGAATTTTGGTTACATACAGCAATTTTTCAAGGAAATTGATACTGCCAATTCTCTCCAATATTCGATTACTGCGTGCAAAAGCTCAATACTCGTATACTCCAATTTTGTAAAATTGTCTGAAAAACAAATTTATATGCTGCTTGAATTTTGCGCGACTTAAGCAAAAATAATAAAAAGGCAGCTAATTTCAAAATGTCGGACACAGCTTGAAAATAACATTTGTACGATTTTTGACCAAAAACTACCTTCCTGAGTTAATGTTATATGATTATTATTGCAAGAAAGAGTATACAATATATAGAACATAGCATAGGGTATATGTTAACTCACAACAATTTTTACTCGTCGATAGTGTGGTCATAAAGCTCTAGATATGGTATTCACTAAATCGTTTATGCGGCTACGGCTTGTGGCAGGTATGTGTTTTTTTCCAGAATTCACTAAGTTGTGCAACTCATATATCAAAATTTGATAGATTGCATTATCAAGCTAGCCTGAAGTTAGTACAAAATTTCAGGAACTTTCGTAAGGCCAATAGTGGCCAATAGAAAATATTTTAATCTAGATAAATTACTAGATGATCTCTGAGTCAGTTGTAATATTGAATAACTAAATATAAAAAATATATATAATCATTATGCTCGATTTTTAATATGAAAACTGGCTGCAGCGCATTGTTGTATTTGGAGTCTTTCACTAGAGTAATAGTTCACGTATTCCGAATGTGTTGGAAAATTCGCCTTGATTTTTGAAAACTTCCTATGAAAGTTAATTCTTAAAAAAAAAACAAATCAGATAATTATTTAAAGCGTGCGACCAAGACTGAGCATCACATATTTTTTTTCTAGTGAAAATGTCGAGTTGAGCCGAATAAGCGTCATTTGCGGGATCTTTTAATTTACTTCTTATAGACATTTTCACAAGAAACTGAGAGAAGTTGTCGAAAAGGGTTTTAAAAGTTTAAGAACGGCGAATTTGATGTTGAAGACAAAGAACGTGGCGGAAGTCCGAAAGTGTACTAAGACGCGAAATTGGAGACATTTTTGGATGAATTTTGGGCCAAAGGAAAGAATAACTTACACTTGTATTAAGAGAGACTCAACAAGCAATTTCACATCATTTAAAAGCAAGGAAATTGGGTTTCATATGAGCTCAAACTGAATAATGTTGAACGCCGATTTCATGTGAAATGCTGAAACGAAAGGGTTTTTGTATCACATCAGCAGTGGTTATGAAAAATGGGTCCACTACGATAACCTACAAAAGAAAAAACTATGGGGACTACTTGGCTGTCCATGTTGTCTATTTGGTGGAATCGAAATGGTGCCGATCACATAAGGAAAAACGCGCCTACTATTACTCCAGACATGACAAAAAAAATTCTGTCGTAGGATAACGCTCGTCCAAATGTTGCAAAACCTACTTTTGGCAACACTCAATTGGGAAGTTTTACCGCATCCACCGTATTTACCAGACATTGCCCCGTATGATTATCATTTATTTTGATCGATTACGCATGGCCTGTCTAAGCAGCACTTCGCATAATATGAAGGTACCAAACATTTGGTTATTTCGTAGATAGCCTCACAAAATGAAGCTTTTTTCCGACGTGGTATACTAGCAATCGACAATACTTTGAATAAAACATGAACAAAAATGCTCAATTTTTAATATAACCGGCGGAGAGATTTGTATGCCCAATACAAATTTTTTTTATTATCATTTAGATTTATGCCCGCAAAAAATATATGCAATAAAAACATTAATTTTAAGTTTAGATAATTATAGTAAAAAAAAATTAAAATAGCTCGTTTTGTACTTTTGCGTACTTATTTTGAAATTAAGTTCATACAACAAAGATCAAAGTCTAAATTGATTGAATACAGTTTTTAAAACAGCATTAGTTGCCAAACTTTATGCATTAAAGTATTAACCAAACATGAACAAAAAAGATTCAAGCCCTCGAGAACCAGAAATATATAATTTAAAATTGAAGCTGTTTCATTTTATTTGGTATATATGTTACGGTAAAAGCCCGATATCGGTAAATGTCGAAATAAAAATTGGCCGAAACTAGTTTATTGCTTCGAAATCTATGAAATGAGGCTTCACCCCACGGAGTAATTTTTATGGTGTTAATGCAAATTTAAATTTGAAATAGTGGCTACTAACTCTCACGGGCTCGCGGAAGCTAATTGTGCCACTCATGATGCTCATTTATTAGCCCTATGATGGGGAAGGACCATCTGACCTCTGGACAACTGGTTTTTATTCGTGTAAACGAGTTAAAAAAAATTAAAATTTCGGTCATATACCGATTTAGGACATTAACCGTAGCATATACAGACTACAAAAAGTTTTGCATTATCCTGTTTTTATATATTTCATCCACTTTTATACACGTGGTACGTAAACATCCTATATATAGAGAACAAGTTATCAATTTAATTCAAAAAAATGATTAAAAATTCATTAAAAATGAAATAAAACGTTAAAGGTTTGTTAAATGCAAAAACAAATCGAATACCAAGGATTATTACAAAGCTTAACACAAAGTGGATTCCTTAAATAAAATATTTTTTTTTCGTTTCATCTCCTCGTGCACAGCGTACATATTTTCTTTGTGTACACAACGAGATCCCAAAACGAAACGCAAATTCGTTAAAATGGGAACAAAAAAAACATTTAAAAGAGGAAAATGGATTTTTATGGTAATTGTTATTGTTGGAATATAATACGGTTGATTTTTTAATAAGATAAATATGATCGTAATCAATAAAAAAAATGTTCTTTGGGATTTGCAGAATAATACAAAATAAATACAAAATTATATACAAAATAAATTCTGCATTATGGATATTGGTTGTAGTGCGATGTGATTGCGGATCTTGTTTGCGCCATTCCAAATTAAATGACTTGGCATACCACTGTGCGTGTAAATGATTCAAATATCATAAACCTACCTCAATCAAAAGCGTATTATGGCGATTAATCATTTTACATAAACAGTGACGGTAATAGCACATAATCGATTAATCACATTTACATAATATGTCTCATATTTACTATACACAATATAACAGTTACGATCATTTTCACCAGGTATCATTAATCAAATGATAGTACATACATTATTTCGCGGCACAACTGGCAACATACATACTTGCACACGAGTACGAAAAGCATAAAGTAGAAATGGCAATAAAAACTAAATGCTACCAACATTTAGTTTTATGTTCAAAATCATATAAATCGTAAATTCTATTCGGAATATATGTAATGCATGTAATGCATAAATCATGTATTATGTAGAACATTACTTTCCAATTGTTTCTTAGATAAACTTATTCGTTCATGTATTCATCTTATTTATATCGATTTAGTCGTATTCGTATATAGAGGAAAGCAGCTAATTTTTATAGGAATTTTATTTCGAAACTATTTTGAAACAATAAATTTAACTTTTTGCATATAAAAATTATTGCATTGTTATTTGCTATTAAACTGTTAAATTTTTGTTTTGTCTGAATTTCAAGGTAGAATGGGATCTTATTTAAATTCCGGGTAACAAAGTTCTCTTCTATTGTTTAAGTTAATACCACAAGAAGCTTTAGAACGTTTCAAAGGGCTTTAGCTACAATTATAATTTCAGGAAGTAATGTTGGAAGCAATGTTCGAAGTCGGCCAGAGTGGATAGTCGACTTAACGTTTAACGACATGATCTTTGATTTCAGTTCACTCGATTTTTCTAAAGGTATGGGTTCAGTTTTGTTAGAAAATATTATTCAATATTGTTTTGGTTGCATTAAAAAAGACAAGTATGTCCACTTATTGCGAATTGATTTTTCATCTTAAGTTGTGTACATAATGTTTATATCTTAACATATTGTACCGAATACCAAAACTCGAAAATTCGATAAATCGGTTAAACCAGATCGGCTCAATAAGGCAATCGGTCCAATGATTCAATCAGCTCAACGAGCCAATCGATTTAATGAGTCAATGAATCAATCGGTTCAATGAAACATGAGTCAATCGACAGAACAATCGGTTTAAATAGTCAACAAGTCAACGAGTCAACGGGCCAATGAGACAATGGGCCAATGGGCCAATGAGCTAATAAGCCTAAGAGTCAATAAGCCAATTAATCAGTGAACAAATGACTACATGACTCAATGAATCACTGACTCAATGACTCAACCACTCAATGATTCAATGACACAAAGACCAAATGACCCAATTACATACTGACTCAATGATTCAATGACTCAATGACTCTGACCCAATGATTCTGACTCAATGACTTAATGACTCAGTGACTCAATGACGCAATGACTCAATCACTCAATCACTCAGTCGCTTAATGACTCAATTACTCAATGACACAATGACTCAGTGTATCAATGGCTCAATGACACAATAACTCAATGACCCAATTAGCCATTAAGTCAAAGAGTCAATAAATTATTGACACAAACCTACAAATCAACACATCAAAAAATCAACAAAAAATAAACAAATGAACATATCAACAATAAAAATAACAAAACTTCAAGACTTCAACACTTAAACTCCTTAAAACTAAAACATTTCAACACTTCACCACAATATCCCGGCAACAAATCAACAAATCAATAGACCAAAAAATCAAAAAATAAACACAAATCAACACATCAATACATCAACATATCATCAAATTAACAAACCAACAAATCAACACATCGTCATATACAGGGTGCCCCATAATTGGACGATCAAACGAAGCGGGGTAAAGTTAAGTAAAGTTTTTGCGAATTATTGATGGTGCAAAACTAAATCCAGTTTTAGAGTTTTTATTGAAATCGCATGCCCACCCACCAAAAAATGTATTTAAAAAACCAAGAGTTGTTTGTTTAACTTTATTATATAATAAGAGCTAGAAGAGTGTGCCTTTCCAATAAAATCATTTTTATAAGCTGTGTTATCTTCTGTCGAATAAAAACATTGGTTATATAAAGTCTTTTTGTTTCCCAAAATTTTTTGTTGATGTTTAAGTGACGCCAACGGGTAAACAAAGTACTACAGAAAGTTGGTCCATTACCAGAACAATATGCGACAAAAATGCAAATTTTAAAATGGTATCACACACGGGCTATTCACGACAAAATGTTTTTTATAAATGTTTTTTACAAAATAAGTCGAGTTTATTAAAAAATACACTTAACAAAATTTCTATTTCTAAAACCGATGTTTTGTCAGAAATAAAACAAAATGAATAAAATAAATTGTTTTAAATTAATTGTAAATATTGTAATAAGTGTTCGAAGTGTCCAACATTTGTTAAAATACATAATCGGCATGGGATAGTGAGCCAACTTTCTGTAGTACATTATTTTCTTGCTGGCGTCACTTAAACATCAACAATTTTTTTTGAGAAACAAAGAGATTTCACAAAACAATTGTTTTTATTTGATATAAGACAATATAGCTTACAAAAATGATGTTATTGGAAAGGCACATTCTTCTAGATCGTACTTATAGAGTTAAACAAAAGAAATATTGTGTTTTATTTAATTAGTTTTTCGGTGGGTACGCACGTAATTTCCAAAAAGACACTAAAAGTTGAATAACTTTTGCACCATCAACAATTCGAAAAAATTTTACTTGCCAGTTTTTATTGTAAATGAGCTCACCTATCACTATGTTTCGATTGATTGTCCAATTCTGGGGTACCCTGTATATACATCAACACATAAAAATATCAACAAATCAATAACCCATCAATAAATCTACACATTACACATAACTACGTTCTATGGTTCTATGATCCTATGCTTCTATGCGTCTATGCTACTACGCTTCTATGCTTATATGACTCTATGACTCTAAAACTGTATGACTATGTGACTTAGTCATAGAGTCTATGACGCTCTGATTTTAGGAGTCTAGGACTCTAGGACTCTAGGACTCTATGACTCTATGACTCTATGACGCTATGACTCTATGACTCTATGACTCTATGACTCATGACTCTATGAATCTATGGCTCTATGACTCTATGACTCTATGACTCTATGATTCTATGACTCTATGACTCTATGACTCTATGATTCTATGACTCTATGACGCTCTGATTTTAGGACTCTAGGATTCTAGGACTCTAGGACTCTATGACTCTATGACTCTATGACTCTATGACTCTATGAATCTATGCCTCTATTACTCTATGACTCTATGATACTATGACTCTATGACTCTATGACTCTGTGATTCTATGATTCTCTGACTATGTGACTCTATGACTCTATGACTCTATGACTCTATGACTCTATGACTCTATGACTCTATGACTCTATGACTCTTTGACTCTTTGACTCTACGACTCTGTGATTCTACGAATCTATGACTCTATGAATCTATGACTCTATAACTCTACGACTCTATGACTCCACGACTGTATGACTCTATGACACAATGACTCTTCTGACTCTATGACTCTATAACTCTATGACTCTATGACTTAATAGCCGTGTTTTTTATATGTCAAAACTTATATTTATCGTGCCATTTTTGCATATAATTAATTTATTTAACTCTAACCTAAAATTGTTCATTCAACTTTTTAGTTAAACATCGATAAAAAATTATCTTGCTCTACCTATTTATCAGGAGCCACTATCGGTAGCACTATCCATTTCAAAGGGAAATCTTAAATTTCCTTTGTTTTCAACAACCATTAAACCATTAGAAACTTATTCTTACAATAACAATTTAAAACGCAGCAAGATGATTTATTTTTTAATGCCAAGCAAGACGTTGTGCCAAAATAAATGATATTTGGTATATTTCAGGTCATTAAATGTTTGTTTTAAGGATGAATTTATTTTTGATTTTTATGGTATAGTGACATCAGTGAATAAATAGCTACAGTTTCAGTGTAAATTTCCATTCGGCGCCGGATAGTGCTCCAATATTAAAACAAGGCTTATGACTCCATGACTCTATGATTCTACAACACTATGACTATATGAATCTATGACTCTATGACTTTTTGACTCTATGACTCTATGACTCTATGACTCTATGACTCTATGACTCTATGACTCTATGACTCTATGACTCTATGACTCTATTACTCTATGAATCTATGACTATATGATTCTATCACTCTATCACTCTATCACTCACTCTGTGACTCTAGGACTATATGACTCTATGACTCTATGACTCTATGACACTTTGACTCTTTGACTCTTTGACTCTTTGACTCTTTGACTCTTTGACTCTTTGACTCTTTGACTCTTTGACTCTTTGACTCTTTGACTCTTTGACTCTTTGACTCTTTGACTCTTTGACTCTTTGACTCTTTACTTCTTTGACTCTTTGACTCTTTGACTCTTTGACTCTTCGACTCTTTGACTCTTTGACTCTTTGACTCTTTGACTCTTTGACTCTTTGACTCTTTGACTCTTTGACTCTTTGAATCTTCGACTATATGACTCTACGATTCTACTTCTATGACTTTATGTTTCTATGATTCTATGATTCTATGATTCTATGAGTCTATGATTCTATGATTTTATGATTCTATGATTCTATGATTCTATGATTCTATGATTCTATGATTCTATGATTCTATGATTCTATGATTCTATGATTCTATGATTCTATGATTCTATGATTCTATGATTCTATAATTCTATGATTCTATGATTCTATGATTCTATGAATCTACGATTCTATGAATCAATTATTCTATGATTCTATGATTCTATGATTCTATGATTCTATGATTCTATGATTCAATGATTCTATGATTCTATGATTCTATGATTCTATGATTCTATGATTCTATGATTATATGATTCTATGATTCTATGATTCTATGATTCTATGATTCTATGATTCTATGATTCTATGATTCTATGATTCTATGATTCTATGATTCTATGATTCTATGATTCTATGATTCTATGATTCTATGAATCAATTATTCTATGATTCTATGGTTCTGTGATTCTGTGATTCTATGATTCTATGATTCTATGATTCTATGATGCTATGATTCTATGATTCTATGATGCTGTGATTCTATAATTCTATGATTCTATGATTCTGTGATTCTATGATTCTGTGATTCTATGATTCTATGATTCTATGATTCTATGATTCTATGATTCTATGATTCTATGAACGGAAATATAGTTAGATTAGTCTTTAGTATTTTAGTTTGTGCTTGCTGTTTGTGTTTGTTTAAACATGCTAACCAGTTTTGATTTGATATACTCTGTTGTATTATTTGCTTTTACTCGTTAGGCAATTTACGACGAAACACTTAAGATCGAAATCCCTCATTTCACCATAATAAATGTAATTTACAGCAATTTATACGATAAGAACATTTATTACATGCCATCGAACCACATATTGCCATTTAACGTCCATGTACATAGAGAAATAATTATTACATTGAAAATTATTTACGAATCTATTAAATACACGACATAAGGGTCCAGCAACCCTATTCACATAAATCTTTTCTTTTTTGCCTCGGTATGCTACTTATACACATACACACTGAGTGAATAAAAAACGGTAGAAAACCCCAAAATAAATAAACGAGTTTGATCGTTTCATTCCTTACATAATTGTAAACCGTATAAATATGGGGTTGGTACGTCCGTATGAACGTTATGTGTAAGTAAATAAACACACATAACGCATTTTATAACATAAATACATACTTTGCAAAGTAGTTTTTCATAAATTTTCCTCCGTCTCGTGTATGTACACTTGTCGTATCTTTACCCGCATAGACAGCCACCTATACTCGTACCATGCTTGTATGTGGATTCGGATACATATAACATTCTCGTATACTGGAATTTAGCTAGACGGAAGAAAATAAATGGAAAATCATTAAAAATGTGTTGTTGTATTAAATTCACACATCAAACGATTTTTGATGTGAAAATAATTTCTTCTTATTTTGATTGGAAAAACGTAAATCGTTTTCGAGAAGAAAAACAATAAACTTTAGTATACGACGGAAAGAACAAAAAGTTGACATTTGGTTTCGAAAGCAAAAAAAAAACTGTGTTTAATGAAAAATTGTTATTGGATTTGATGTTTGGGACTGAGATGTTGAAACCGTATTTTCTATATACTTCTTCATTTTTCTCAATAGATGTGTGTATACGAGACTAAAGTACTGTACTACTCTACTGTGTTTTCCAAGTAGAAATTGATCGATGTTAATGGATTTCTCGTTTTTATTTTTGTGTGCTTGTTGTAAAAAGAAAATGTATAAGGAATAATGAATGTATTTAATGATAAATGTGTTTGATTTATGTGGAATGTATGTACACGAATAACAGCAGCAACATAAATGAAAATGTGGCGTTTAGGAAACTCGATTAAAATTGCAATTTTTCATATCCACAGAAAGTAGAAGGAGACACAATGGCAGAACACATTTTAACATGTTTATAAGTTTTTTTTGTTTATTTACAATTTAGTTACAAGGGTCTTTTACAAGTTTAAGTAAACTGAATATAAAATCAAAAATACAAATTTGCATTTAGCTGGGCTGCTGGCACTAAATATTAGATTTGGTATTTAAATTCGGCTCTGTATAACCTTAAACTCATGACTCATTGGCAAGCATAATGATATAGTTTTACAATACGTTATATTAGGATGTTGGATTGATAATCGCATCAAATCAAAGATTTAAACTTAAAACACTACCTATAGGCAATCTCCCGAAAAGATCGTTTCCCCGCTGGATCTGTTACTACAGACGGGTTCAAACACTCTAAAGCACTCTTCCAACTACTTTCATTCATTTTTTAACAAATCAGTTATAGGAACAATAATCATACCGTATTATTTTGGAAACGAACCTAATATAGTCAAGACCATTTAGCTATCATCAAGAATTTACGAATTTGCAATGTGTGTAGAACTGGATAATTTTCGATAGTAGAAATCTTCATGAGTTTATCTTGAGACAACCATCACTTAGTAACTAAAGTATTTCATTAATTTTTATTCAAATTATATTTCGTAACAACGGAGATCATTATATTATAAAAAACCATGAAAAGTTTTGACTTGATGCATGCGACGCCTCATTCGATATGGTGCGAAGAGATCGAATTGCAACGCAAAAATTTGTTGCAGCGGTCGGCCTTAAACTGTGATAGCACTACATTACTTGGAATTTTCTAGTTGGTGTGGCTTTATGATCCAGACTAGAAATTTATATATGTCTCTTGCTATGAATTCCAAATTCTTAAAATCGAAATTAAAATAAGGTGGGTAATATACATTCGGGCATCGGGATGTTACCATGTCTCAAAATGAAATTTTTTGTCCATTGGAAAACATCATGATTTTAAAAAATCCAGACTATCAGATCCAGAAGTTTATCATCGATAACATTGAGGAAAATCCAAGCTATTTCGCATATATGCGGTCACTGAATCAGCCGAAATAGTAATATTTGATATAGCCAATGTTAATAAAATGTACATGTATTAGTAAATTAGTTGGAAAGAGTAATGATAAACTTATTTTAAATTATTGTTTAACTATTTCGTCAAATTGGTTAACCGTCGAAATCAAAGAACTCGGTATAGAAATTTTTTAAATTTATAAATGTTTAATGAAGTACAAAATTGGCTCGTATTATAGTTGGAATTTGTTTTTTGAATTTTAACATGAAAATAAAACTGGGGAATTTGTCAATGCTCGACCAAACTCAGTCATTTCGCAATTATTGATAAGGAAATTTGTTTTCTAGATTTATATTTACAGTTAATCATAAATTTTAGGTGAAGTTCTGGTATTGCTCCATGCTGCACTATCAAAGTGAATTCTAAGGTATTTTGTGAAAAACGCTCTGAAATTTTGGTATGAGTACTATTTCTTAGCCAACAGTGGTGTAATTAGGTATTCCTTATTGTTATTCTAAAAAATACCTTGAACAAAATGTTCTAGACTGAGTGACTACAAATGGAAGCTACTCATCTATTTGAATTTGGATTAACAAAAGAAGATTGAGGATCCGTCCTCAGAAGTTGGGGATCCGTCCAGTATGGATTAGTTCCATAATTAGGTCAAAGCTCATTTTATTATCAGTATCCAACACTTAAAATTAAGTTTTATCATAATTCGTGTCATTACGATGACTAAAAATGATTTATTATTGATGATGCGAAATGGAGAGGAACACCCCACTTACTTATAATACGAGTGGACGCAAAATATCTTATACACAACATTTTATTTCTAAAATGGAAATATTACTTCAGCATAGTTTTGTTAAAAACAACCTGGTTTAGTCAAAAATCTCAATCCCACTTAATTTCAGAAACCCATAAAGCATGAGCTTAGAAGAGTATGTATAATACAGTGATTTTCGAAAATTTCATTAGAATGTCCCAATTTATGGAAACTACATTTCTTATCATGTTTCTTCCCGATCAATGTATCCGTCTGAGTCACAAATAAATAGCTGCCGGTGTAGCATTTTTGTGTGACGTAACAAAAAAACAACAGTAGCATATTTTCTTTCTGACTTGCACTACTTTACATCGTATTGCTCTATATAAAATATCCTTGCATAAATTAAATTGGTGACAATTACTGAAATATAGCTTGGGCCAAACGAATTTGTTCATTAGCAACAAATTTGTTTAGTAAGATGTACAGGTGGACAAATTGAAATAATGGAGTAATGGAGCAGAACTGAGATCCTGTAAAAATGTTACCTTTATAATCGTAGGTGGATCGCGAGCTTATTTATCAAACATAAAAAGACATAGAACAATATTTCGCGTAAATTGAAATTGAACATCTACAAACCACACTTTATCAACAAGAGACATAATGAACTGGCCTGAGATGTTGCGTATAATTACAATTCGGAACTATCAAACATATATTGAAGTCATCACCAATAATAATATTATTCCGTGTCAAAAACCGCCATTAAAATAGTGTTGAAACCGAATATCTTAAATCAGTGAGTGAAGTTTACGCCAAAAGAACAAAACAGACACTGATTCGCTTAAGCACTAAACTTTGCAAAAACTTAAAATACTAAAAAATTCACTTCCTAAAACAATATTTTTAAATCTTCCGTATACAACGGATCGCACAGAGATAATCGGTTTGGATTTGAATTAACATTTGATTTTAAAAAATGCATTCAATTAGATGTTTGATATTCGTCAAAAATAAATCAACATACAAAATTCTTTGTGAGTGATTTCGAAACATGTGGATTAGTAGGATTGGTTTCGTACATCTACTACTAATTTAAATCCACATCAATCATCTCGTGAAAATATAGACGAGGACGTTACCCAAGGCCGTCGTGCAGAGAAACATTGGAATGTTCTATTTCCTTGTCTAACTACACGTCCTATCTACTTAGAAATAGCACATACTCTAGAAAAAAGTTCATATCTTATGGCAATTCGGAATTTTATAGCACGTCAAGGAACTTCGTTAGAAATTCGAACGGACAATAGAACAATTTGGGAACAAATTCGATAAAGTATAATGGAAATTTAATCCGCCAGCAGGCGTGCTGTAGTTAATTTTTTCGACTTGATGCTAATGAGAGTACTCTTCTGTGCTTGATTAATCCCAACCAATTAGATATTCCTATTACATAGCAGCATTTACCTTAGTTCCGGAGTTGCCTGTACCATAAGAATTTTATATTACGATATCAGCTTTAATTCGTATATCGTTTTTACCACAACCATCTACATACATTTTATATAACTAAGCGCATATTTCACACGTTCTGACTTTAACTTGGCTGAATTTCAAACTTAATTTTCACATAAAGTCAAAATATGAAAATGACATGACAATATCTATATTCATAATATTTTTTGTTGTGATACTCTAGAACAACGTTTTGTTCATTCATTTTTAAAGCTTCCATATAGAACCAACATATTTAACACACATCCCCATCCAGACTGAGTACATATGTATGCGAATACCTATAAATATTTATACTTCTAAATGTTCACCCCACGTCATCTCTATATAAACATATTATCATGCATATATTAATTTTCAGTTAATACCTTTAACACAATACAAACACTTTAAACTGTTAATTGTATCCAAATTTTTCCAGCAAATTATTTACAATAATTACCCCTATGAACCCCCGTCTCTCCCAATAAGCTATACATTTCATATTCGTTACTCATGTTCTCATCATATTTAACTCCCCCAATATTTAAAAATTGTTGTTTTTAGGAAATATGATTTTTTCCGATTTGCCTCACCACCCCCAACTCGCTCAACCTCGCGTTTGAGGGAAAACAAATTTTATTTTCCAAACAACTGTATAAAATGGATAAATTCCAATAAATTATTATATTTCTCCTTCACAAAACAAATTTGCCACAGCATCTCACCCAAAAGCTCCTCCACTCTATAGAGTGGGTGTATATACGAGTAAGTATGTATGTTTGTATAAAAGAGGAAAAAATACAAACCTAAGAAAATGTTATGAGTATTTACTAGAATTAGAAAACAAGAATAAATAAATGTACGACAAATTATTATCAAAATGATAACGATATCAGAAAGTTTTTCATGTATTTTCGGTTGTACAAATAACAACAATAATAACCAATAATTGTAACATAACCAAACATAAAAGGGATGAATGGTAATGATAATGATGATGCTTAAAGCATTATTATTACAAATTTTTTTTGGCCAAAACTAGATACACCGTTCTAGTACATCTTTCTGCGTAAGCGGATACCCAAGAATTTTTTTATCAATAATTTGCAATGAACTTCTGCTATTTTGACAGTTTCTTGGTTAAAAAAATATCGAAACCTTATTAATTTCGTATAGGTAGTTCAGCGTAACGTACTTAAGAATTTTAATTAACTTTTTTGCGTATGTAATACCGAGTAATATTTGTTAATTTATAATATACGACAAGGATATTAATTTCAAAAGGAATTTCTGTTAACAAACACATTCCTCTCCTTTTTTGGTTGCTCGCACCCGCATTATACACAATACGTACGAAAAATCAACCATCGTACTCCTTGAAATAGAATACATGATTGGAATAATTAAAATTGCATTTTCCTCTATGCGAGTTTTATTTTTTACCTAAACAGCAACAACAAAATTATTAAAAATTAATTCAGGTTTTAAGAAGTACGACACCAACAGGAACAGTGCACAAAATGTGTGGAGGATGAGGAGGATATGTGACTGCAATATAAATTTCTCCGCATCTTCTAGACTCGACCCGGTCTCATTCACTCTTCATCGTCATAATCGGCAAAAACAAAAACTAATTTGTTGTTTTAATTTTTAAAGGTGTTCCCTATTTTTGCGTTTAATCCAATTTAACTTTAAAAGCTCGGAAGATTTGAAATTTTTACCTGCGTTTTTCGAAATTAATCCTTTTTTTTTGTTTGCAACGATAGGAAGGGTTAATAAAAATACAAAATTCTTATTTACGGTTCGTTTTATCTTAATTTATCATATTTTAGCTGTTTAGCTTCTGGTAATATTTGGTTGTAGGAGTAAATATATATTAGGTAATGACGAAGCCTAATGGAATGCTTTTCAAAATATAAATTAAGTTTGCTTTGCGCTAAACTCAAAATGTTGGATTTGGTATTATGCATCTTTGGAAGATGAAAACGGGGATTTTAGCATACAACCAATTTAGAAATGTTATTGAGAATTTGGAAAATTATCGAATAAAAATGTCTGATTATCAGATTTTTAAATCTCTAAGAAACACTAAATTTGCGGAAACTATCTTGAATAGAAAAACATTAACTGTTAAAAAAAATTATTTAGTGAAAGTTAAAATTTTAAATTTTCACTCCGGCCTCTGCTGATGGCACAGTGATGATCGATGTTGGTTTGAACTGCCATTTGGTATAGGAAACTGATCCTAATAATCCGATGATATTTAAAAAATTTCAAATGTTTAAGAATTTCGTTTACTTAATAAATTTTTTCTAGCATAACAACAATTTTAGAAATTTCTTAACAGTATTTTTGTTTTGTTTATGACATTACTCTCCTCCGGCCATTACCTCTGAGGCTATACTCGACCAATTACCCCGTAAAAAAATTTGCGTCCATTGCGACATTTTCGTCTCCTTTAGGGTCAACATATATTTAAAACATACAGTGAAAAGGCGGAAATGCCCTTTTAACTTTAAACCAAAAAAATCTGTTGAAATCTACTTGGAAATGGATTTAAAAATAAAATTAAATCAAAATATTCTAGATCTTAATTGATCGCTATTTGAAGCGAATTTTCTTAATTCGAACCTCCTCGTTCGAGTAAATTAATCAGTTCCGATTGCAGCATCTTCGACTGTTTGGAGACCTGATAACACATCGTCTACATAAAAATCTCGAAGTAATGTGGGCGATGCTTTAGGAAAGGTAGCAGATTCATCGATGGCTAACTGTTTAAGAATGCGAATGGCCAAAAATGAAGCACTCGTCGTCCCGTAAGTAACTGTGAGTAGTCGGAAACATACATTGTCCATTCCAGTAACCGGCATAGACCAAAATAAAATATTTATCCTTCATAAGATAAATCTTACAGTTAAGTCTCTCTTGTATGAGCAACTATGTAAAAAATCTTGATTTTTTGGTTTTACCTAAAATTACGGGGTATTTACCATCTGAGCCAATCATTATTGAGTTAAATTCGATTTATTAGAACTTCGAAAGTCTGGGAAAAATTTTAAAGTCTCATTCTTACTTATGCTTGAAATTAGCTTATTTTTGCTTATGGTTTTAGCTGCTTTTCCTAAAAATTGAAGTTGAGGGCAAGAAAGTCCCCAGAAATATCAGAAATATTGTGGGAACCTGCACGCGCAATTAATATTACCAAAGGTGCTATATGCTTTAATAAACCATAAAATGAAAATTGATTCAGAGAAGTTCGGCCATTGAAGGGTGGCCATAGGCGAATTTTATGTAATTGTAAAAGAAATGTGAGAGAAAATTGTTTAACGCTGTTAAAATTATAAAATTTAAAATTTCATATTGATACTGTAAACTTTAAGTTGAACGCAGATTCGTCTACATACCTAGAAGTTGTTTGCCAAGTAGCACCAATCTTTGCCCGAAACATGCAGCGAGTACGCCAAACAAGAATGAATCCTGTGTCACCCACGAAATGACCTTCCCGTTATACATCTCAGCTGAAGGCCGTGAAAATCTATTTTGTATGAACAATTGCAGTAGAATTTAATTTTTTGCAGAACTACTCGTATGTTCCTTTGGTGGTGAACGTATAAAATGGTATAGTGGATAAAAAGATTCGGTACTTGGTTGGGAGTTCGAATTCCACCAGAGCCAAGAAATTAAAAAATTGGTGAAATTTTCTCATCAACGACTTAATAAAGACAACTAAGCCCCTGTGGTGGAGTACAAATTTCGGGGCCGTTATCCATTATCCATTTCAAGTTACTAGCTGATATATATGGAGCTCGCGGGAACGGTATACTTTAATAGTGTGATTAGATAAATGTTGATTTAAAATTGTATTTCTAAATGTGTCATAAGAAACACCGCTATACCGTTTGAATTTATATGTTTCTTTGTTATATGACCAGAAATGATCAGGTATCCGCTAGTCAAGATTATATTTCCTCCAAAAGATAGTCACTCAAAATACGAACGGTTACATACGTACGATTATATTATATACAAAAAGTAACAATCTTGTAAAAGGAGTTTAAATATAAGTCTTTAAAAATTGTTCCAGAATTTGGAATTTCTCGATATTACTAAATAATTAAATAAAAGTTTTATACCTATTTATTGGAAATCAGGTAGCTTAATAAATTGTTTGTTGCCTGTTATTCACCCTGACAATTTATGTGGCCTACATTGCCTGAACCGCTCCATAAAATAGATACGAGCTATACGAAATTTGCTCGTATTTAAATTGTTTATTTATATTGTTTATTACTATTGTTAATGAATCGAATTACCCTAGCTGAGGGTTCCATCAACTACCGATTCTGCGAACTAGGATACTAATAATTAATTTAAAAACATAAAATTATTCATAATTATGTAAAAATTTACTTTAGATATGAAATATAATTAATCTCATCGGTCATATCTCGTCTTCACGCGGTCGCTGGCCTTCACTATGTTGTCTCTTAATGCAGCGTGTACGTTGACCATCCTGCGCCTTAACTCTGTCGTGTAGTCTTGCTAAGTAACTGGCTCCGTCTTAGTTGATCCAAATTTAACATCACATGGTAATCGGAGTTCTCTGTCAAACACGACCATGGCTGGTGAGTATCCTGTATAGTATCATGGATTGCGCTACGATATGCCATCATGAACAATCAAATGCACTGGTCCCAATTATCCTGGTTAACGTTGACCTCCTTGCGTAGGTGCTCTTCCGGTGTTCTGTTGAATCTCTCAACCATGCCATCAGAATGTGGATGCAATGGTGTAGTCCTTGTTTTCTTGATTTCGAGTATTCGACACAACTCCTACACTCCTGAGTGTAACTCTAACGGTACTCCAAATCTGCATACCCAATTGTTCGCAAACACATCCGCAACCGTTCGAGCTTCTTGATTCATTATCGAATATGCTTCGACCCATTTACTGAAATAGTCTATGCATACAAGTATGTACCGATTACCATCCTTTGTCAGAGGAAATGGGACAGCAATATCCATCGCGATCCTCTCGAACGGTGCCCCGACACTGTATTGCTGTATCCTCCCTCTTGTGCTTGTTTGTGGTCAAAATATCCACATCTTTTCTGCAATTGACCCAATAGAACCGGAGCCGTATCTTATCTAACGTTTTGTTGACGCCTAAATGTGACCCGGATCTTCCGACTTTCTGGTAGGACGGTTTGTGGTTTGTTGTCTTTGCCGTCAATCGATTCCCAAAGTCTTATCAGCAACCCATTCTCGATCTTCAACGACTTCCACTGGGCCCAATAACTTTTCACGGTTGCACTGAAGGTCGCGCTCTCCTGCCACTGTGATCTGGTACCTTCCTCTATCCATTTGATAATTGGGGCAACGGAATGATCGTGTCGCTGGTCTACCGCTAATTGCTCCCTAGTCCAGTGATCTTTGGTAACTACTCTGATCCTCGAAACTTGCGCAATGGGATTTATTTGTTCCTGTCTGGAACAGTGCGTACACGTTATGTAACAACCCTTGCCTGTGCTCGGTTTTGAATATGTAGGTCTGTACCCTTTGATCCACCTCGCAACTTGTCTCTCTGGCTCCTTAAACTGCATTAGCCATTTCAGAGCTGCATGGTCCGTTCGTAAAAGAAATTCTTGTCCATACAGGTTTTTATGGAAATGTTTGACACTATCGACCACCGCCAGCAATTCTCTCCGGGTTACGCAATAGTCCTAGAAAACTCCTCAGCTCGTGTATGTTTCTAGAAGTGCGCCACCTTCTACGGCTGCTAGTTTTACTGGATCAGTCCGCACTCCTTACCTTGATACAATGTGCGGCTCAGGTAATTGACTTCATTTTTGAAGAGATTACATTTGGATGCGTTCAGCTCCAATCCGGCTGCTTTGATGGTTTGTAGGACTTGTTGTAATACGATGATGTCATCAAGGTATACTAAACATGTTCTGCAATTGAAACCCTGTAGAACGTGCTCCATTAATCTCTCAAATGTGGCGGGAGCGTTGCATAGTCCAAATGGCATTACTGTAAATTGGTATAGGCCATTATCTGCAGTAAAAGCAAGTTTTTCTCTGTGCTCTTCATGGATTGCTACCTCCCAGTACCACCTTTTGAGATCCAGCATGCTGAAGATATTTGCTCCTGATAATGTGTCCAAGGTGTCGTCAATTCATGGCAATAGGTAGCTGTCCTTTTTAGTTACATTCATTTAGTTTCATTCAGCTTACGGTAGTCGACACAGAACCACATTGAACCGTTTTTCTTTTGCACGAGAACCACCGACGAACTTCAAGGGCTGGTAGACTTCTCTATTACTATATGTATTATGTTGTTTGACTATCGATAATCTCCTTGGCGTTTGTCGTATTGGCGTTGCGTTTCCAGTATCGATCCGATGTTGCACTATATCAGTTCTACCCATATCATCATCGTTTAAGGCAAACACGGCTGCCAATCCTTCTAATACTTTCACTGCCGAATTTGCATCCGTAACTGAGAGATGATCGAATAATAAATGAATGATCCGCTTCCTCGCTGGGGGTATGACCTTGTTATGTTCTCCTCCCGTTGCACAACTTGTGATGGAATTGAATATTTCAGTGTTTTGCTAAGTGTAACAATCGTCAGTCTGCATTTGTAATTCATCGCGTTAATATCTGTCGTTTGATGCCAATTAAATATCTGCCATAAAAATTAAACGAGGTTCGAACCATTGATTCTCATCTCACCATCCTGCAACCTTTACCACTCGGCTTACGACGACTCTGATGTGATCTGTGTGTATGTTAGGCATAATCATCAAATTATTATTGATTGCCTTAAGTGCCCATGCAATTGCCCGTACTTGCCTTGACCATTTGAGTGGTATTTGGAGTTAAAACCGATGCTTCTTATATATTATGTGAAAATTGTGGTTTCAATTCTTCATCGATTTCTTTGCTTTCCTTTGGAAGCCTTTGAACGGGCCAACCTGTTCCTAGTTCATATAAAAACACGGGTCCCATTAACCATCTATTCGTTGGGAACACTGTGGGTTCAGATTTTCACTTCGTAGCATTGTCGGCTACGTTGCCTTTAGTGAATGAGTCAGACCAGAACCATCTGTCCGTTGGTTGTAAAGTGTGAGCGCAACATATCATGACAGCAGGGCCGTCTGTAGTTCCAGTTTAGGAATGGACATTAGTTTCTGCGGCGCAACTTAGGTCTTGGCACCAATGAACACGCAGTGAATTTCATCTTCATGGATCTTCACTGACGTCGACGTACACGTGCAGTTCAAGTGATTTGTATTTCGTTTTGATGTAGCATCTTGGTATCTTTAACTCTCTTAGTTCTGGCAATACATTAGACCAGCGTTTTCATCGAATATTTTGTTCATCAATGATCGGGTTATCCCATTTGACTGCTGTTCGCCATATATCTTGAAGAAGAATCTTCACATATACAAGGATATGGGCTATTAATCCAATCGAATCAAAGACCACCATTAAAGATCGAAGAACTTGCCGAGCAGTTTTGCATCATCGATTTCTCCGCTAATATTCAAACTCTGGTCCGTTAGTGGCTCAGATTCTCCCAGCTTCCGTAATACTAGTCTAAAATTTGAAATTAAATTTCTTATTTCAAACCGACCGAATGAATGAATTCTAATTACTTCTTTGGCAATTTTTTTGGCCTCTTCTTCCGACGAGAAACTGTCGAGCCAGTCGTCTACGTAATGATTATGACAAATCGTTTTCGTCGCTTCTGGGCTGTCGACCCTGAAAAAAAAACTGCGCAGAATGTACAGAATCGGATACGGCGGAAATGGTTGACTGTGACAAGTGTAAGAAGTGGCATCATTTTGATTGCGTACGGGATTGCGAGGTATCATAATAAAATATCAAAAGAAGGGCGTTAGTACTATCTTATTAAGAAGAACAACCTAAGAGAAAATTCTCGAGGTAAAACTGCGTAGATTGGATGAGCAACGGGAACGTGACAAACAATATCTAGAGGCAAATCAAAAGCTGTTTGAACTATCAGACCAGTCTAGTAGCATTTCTGACGAAGATAGTCCAGGTTAGGCAAGTACATATATGTGCGGACAGCCGAAGGCACGAATACCCTGCCGGCAGCTAAAATAGCACTACTCGATCTCAAAGTAGATGATAGTAAGCAAGATTCGCTTGGCGAATTTTATTATCAGGGTGAGAATGTTGAGAATCGGAAATAAAAATTTAATTTCGAAACTGAGTTGGTGAAGATATGTATTATTCGTTTATCACACTGTCTTAGATTTATTTTGTTTCAAAAAAAAAGAAGCGAGTTGGATATGCAGAGTAGGATGAAGGAAAAGAAAGAATAGTGGAAAAAACGCATTATAATTTGCAATTTTTTTAACTTTACCAAGAAAGGAAGTGAAATAAACAAAACGGTGTGATCAGCCAGTTCGTCTGCGGCGACCGAGTTAGAGATAAAGCTATAGTGGCATAGATTTATAGAACCTGCTGATGTATCTGTGAATTCCAGAGAAACTCGTTTATCTGGGTAAATTGATAACACCTGGGTCTGTATGTAAAATCGTAATTGAAGAAACTGTATCAGGCTCGTGCCGTTGCTATTTAATTTGGCACATGAATTCGCAGTTCCATACATCACTGCTCAAGAATGCTTGGTTTAAAGATTACAGCAGCAAAACAAAACTCTTAGCAGCATCTAGGAGCATCTCCATGACAAATCTCCTAATCGGCCACTATAATTTTGACAACATTGAAAATTTCAAATATCTCAGATCAGTAATAACATCGTCGAATGGTATACTCAAGCAGAAATAATTTCCGAATCGTGGCTCACGTAGCAAGGTCCCCACAACAACGCTTGTCAAGAAGACCTCGACTATGCCGGCTTGACGACGTCCAATAAGACCTACGTGTGTAATACGACGTCGAAACTGGAGGACGAGACCGATGGATCGAGACAGATAGAGGACCATAGTTCAGACGGGAAAATCTTCTCTTGTAGTGTGATAAAAGCTAGCTAAGAAGAGAAGAGAGTATTATTACAGACTACTTCATTATACAACGCAAATCAGTTATCTGACAAGCATTAACTTAAATATAAATGATTTTAAAATTTGGAAATTTAGATTTGTTATTATAAAGTTGAAACCGGGTTCTTTTACACAAATTTAAATTAGAGTTCGTTTCTATAATTTAAAACTTCCACATCAAAACAGATTTCACATATTTCACAGTCATTCATATTTCTTTCTTTCAGGACTTCTCGCGCACGCTGACTTCAGACTTGTGCTCATCCAATCAATAGCTTTACGAAATGTTGTTTTAAATGAAATATTTTACAATATACCTATTCGCTCTCCCTTCACTGATTTTCTGAAACATCCGAGTCAAATCTCAAGCAAGGGCTCATGGTAGGCATTAAATTATTAAAAACCGCATAAAAGTGAATGCAGAATGGAGAGTGGTAGTGATATGGATCCTACTTTCAGACCATCTCGGATATTCTGGTGTTCCTCAAGGCTCGCACGTGGGTTGATGGATATTTCGCATATTTGTGGATCGAATATATAATTCAATTTTTATGTCCATTGCATTTCTATATCCGGATGATTTAAAAATCATCAAAAATATTACAAGCTCAAAATTAATTATTATTAAATCCTTTTATCGGAAAAAGCACTGCCAAAATAGTAAATGAGGCAAAATAATTGGATGTGACGCTTGTTGAAAATATGTCCTTTAAGAAACACTGGTTTTATCAGGAGATAATACAAAGGCTTAATCGATCAGCGCACCTTGTTCATCTTACACTTCACCTAAATCAGATCTCTGCTAGAATATGTGGTCCCTGTATGGTACCCTTTCTATCAATCTCACTTTGATAGAATTGAAAGAATTCGGAAATAAGTGTTACTATTTATAATGAAAATAACTGATTGGAACTACGAACAAGGTCTTCCTAATCTACGTAAACGTAGCTCGTCATTATGCATACACTACCACATGCAATAATTTCATGATTTTGGCTCTGGCTTATGGCAAAAATTACTTGGGGAGATGCCCATATACTCCTGGGAAAACGTACTTGTCCTACGTACTTGGACAAAATTGTTTAATGAAGTACAAGTCTTATTTGACTTCTCTAGATCTAGCGGCGTTTTCAAAACAAAACTGAAGTAAAACTTTAATTGTAATTTCTAATTTTAATTAATTTATTTTTATTTTTCTAACTCACGCAGACCGTTTAAGGTGTCATAGAGAAGGATTCAAATAAAATTTCCTAGTAATGTTTATCGTTAAAAAAGTTTTTATTTGTATGTGAGGAGTTCTGGAAAACTCGATTGAATATATCACACGCACCAAATTTAAAATTTTCGATTCAAGGAGAAAATTTTAATTTAGTCAATCCTTGAAGCCATTTCAAGTCAATTTTGATGTGCGGGCAGTCCGGGAACACTCATTTGAATATAACGCACACAAAAAAAGGCTGGAAACTCAAATAAAAGGTTTTAGTAGTGGGTTCAGCTGGAATCTTTTCTATATATCAATGTTGATGTGATAAGTCCGGGAAAACTGCTTGAAGATGTCGCACACCCAAAATTTTAAAAATTTTAACAGTTTACCGTTTAAAGTGTCATTTCTCGAAAAGGTTGCAAATGAAAGGTCATGGTGATCCCTGGAAAAATTGTAGGTCAATTTGTATGTAGGTGAGTCAATGAAAACTAGTTTGAATCTGTCGCACATACATTACTGGCAAATATTTTAAAATTTACAGGTTCAAGTACCATGGCTGGAAAAGGATCCAAGTGAAAGGTCTAAGTAGTGGTTACACTTGGAAAGGTTTTCAAGGCAATTTTCTTGTAGAGAGTGAAAATTCTTCTGAATATATCGCACACACAAAACTTCCATCTTGCGAGTACTGGAAAACTCGTTTGAATATATTGCACACAAGTGTCACGGCAAATTCAAAAACTTTCAGATCAATTTTCTTGTGGAGAGCTCTAGAAAATACGTTTGAATATATCGCACACAAAATTTCAAAATTTTAACAGTTGACCGTTTAAAGTGTTGTGGTTTGAAACGGATTTATTGGAAGTACATGAAACCTCGTTTGAATATGTCGCACATACAAACCTTTAAAATAACTAACAATTGACCGTTTAAAGTGTCATTGCTGGAAACATATTAAAATGAGAAGTGTTGGTGATGGTAAGCCCTGGAAAGTATATCAGATCAATTTTAAAATTGAGAGTTCTGAAAAATATGTTTGAATTCGCATACACAATGAAATTTCTGATAATTAACCGTCTAAAGTGCTGAAATGAATGGCTGAAAATGAATTCAAATGAAATGTCTTATAAAGATGGCTATTCCTGGAAAATGTTTAAGGGTAATATTCATGAGTGGGGAGTGGCTGCAAACAGAATCAAATAAAAGTTTGTTACCATTTAAAACAATTCAGGTCAACTTTCATATGGGGATTCAGAGAATATTCGTTTGAATATATCGAATACAAAAATTTCAAGATTTCTTACAATTGATCGTGTAAAGTGGCATATCTAGAAATAGATTTAAATGAAAGGTATTTGAGACTTAAGATACTAACTGTACTCGATACTAGCTGCTTAATACTACAGCTGTATTCACAGTTAAGATAATCCTGGTTTAAATACTATTTTGGGATTCACCAGATCATTTTTTCAAACTGTTATTGTAGAATATGTAAAATGGTCAATCACGGAGCAAAATTTGAAGTTAAGGAAAATCTCAGTCTCATGAGAAATGAAGAAAATTATAATAACGATTAAGCAAGAAAAAATATTATTAAAATTATCTACGAAATTTAAAAACAGTGAAATATATAAAAATTAAAGTACAACCCTTTTTTGGCATTTCCCAACAAGTACATACGAGGAGTACACACATATAGATGACGATAATGCAACAATTTAGTACAACTCTTAAATTTACTTGCAAGGAATTTCGAAAAGTACAGAAAACGAAAAAAAAACTTATAAATTAGAAATTAATTTTGCAATAATATTGCTACAAATCAGATTTTCAAAATGTAACCGGAAATGACGACTTTTAACAAAAACCTGTTTAAACTTGAATCTTATGGTTTTTCCATATATTAAAAGATCCCATTGATTTTTGGCGAAAATCGGTCCACCGAAAGGGATATATTCCATCCCATAAGGCTTTCTCATTGTTCCCTAATATTTTGCAAGGTAAATGGCCAACACTAGAATCTCTTTTAAAACAAATTTCCACAAAGATCTCGAATACACCACACTTAGTTTCTAAAAGAAAAAATTAATCTCACGGGACTATTTGTAAAACCGTCCTGTAAAGGGACTTTCAGTAGGGACACCCGAAATTCTGTTAAATCTGTTAAATTTATTGTAAATTATTCAGTAGTGTACAGCGAATCACCATGGAAGATCAAAGTGTTGAACAACGTGTGCAAATCATCAAATTTAATTTTCGAAGTCAGTGCTTCTTTGGAGAAACGTTCTGCACATTGCGTGATTTTTATCCTGGCCACAACATGGCTGCCACGAGTAATCTATCTTTGACGGTCAAATTCAAATCAACCGATTCGTTAAATAATCAGCCAACACCCGTGTCACCGAAACACTAGGTCTGCTGCAGCCATCGTTGCAGTGCGTGAGACTCTACGGGAAAACCAGAGACAGAAAATTTTTCGTTGTTCATAAAATGTTGGCGATCAAAATTTGGCGAATTTTGCATTGGGACTTGGATCAGCACTCGTAGAAAATTCAACTGACCCAGGAACTTAATGTACATTACAATAGGCAAAGATATGGGTTCGCTGATTGTGCTCTGGAACAGTTTGAAATTGACCGAAATTTCGCCAAACCAATAATATTTAGTGACGAGGCCCATTTTTGGTCATAGCTCCAAATATGTGAACAAGTAAAATTGTTGAATCTGAGGCGATACCAATCCACACGAGATACACAAGCACCAAATACATATCGAGAAAGTCAATGATTTTTTTGCGGATTTTGGTTTGGCGGTAACATTGGTCTGTAATTCTTCCAAATCGAAACTTGCATTGCCGTAATGGTCAACGATCGATGATAAGCAACTTTGTATAGCCTAAAATGGATGGTAAGGACACAAACAACATATGTTCTGACAGGACCTCGCTACGTGTCACAAAGTGCTTGCCACGATAGACATTCTGTAGACACGGCCAACATTTGAACGAATTTATAATTCATACAAAATGCCATAAAATATTCTTTGAAATAAAATAAAAATTGATCGGATATCTCGAAAACCACTTGTTTTATTTACATTTAAAAATCGAACGTCCTCGGTCATTCATTCATTTCACAATCATTATTTCTACTTAAATTTCAAAATACCAACAATTTCAACCATTATTCAAAATTAAAGTTTAAAATTAATTTTTTAATTCTTTGTCGTGTTTTACAAATATGCAATCAATCATTTCAATCAATTTTACCGGAAATTGAGAAATTTGATAAAATAAAGTTTATTTCATTATTTTCACCAAAATTCGGGTTTTGTACAGTCCAGACGGATTGACAATTTAGAATTAAATTTGAAAAATACTTGCGGAAGTGGAAGCTTTTTTGGGAGCTTTTTCAATGTTTGCATTGAATTTGAAAATCTAATCAAATTCAATGCAAACATTGAAAAAGCTCCCAAAAAAGCTTCCACTTCCGCAAGTATTTTTCAAATTTAATTCTAAATTGTAAATCCGTCTGGACTGTACAAAACCCGAATTTTGGTGAAAATAATGAAATAAACTTTATTTTATCAAATTTCTCAATTTCCGGTAAAATTGATTGAAACAATGATTTGAACAAATTTTGTTTGAAACTTAGTTTATTGTAGATGATTTGTGATTTTGATCGTGTTTCGAAAATGCTATTTAGTTTTCAAAACATTTGCAAAACAACCAAAAAGCTCCTGCTCCATGCTACCACTTCCGGTAATCCGATTTCGGACAAACAGTGATGTTTACCTACCAATATGTTTATCTGTACCAACCGATTTATTTAAAAAGCTTAAGAATAATATTCAATCCCGATCAAGAAATCCGTCTGGCATGTACAGTGTCCGAATTTAAGCTGTAAAACATTATATTTTCTTTTGTGTAGTAAAGAGCAGTGATTCTTGCAGATTTGACATTCGCGGTATCACCGAAGCAAAAAAACGTAGTTTTAAAATAGTTGTGTGAGTGTTAGTGCTCATTTTTGTCCACAAAATGTCGGTTAATCTGTTAGTATCGGGATGATACTTCATACCTAAGCTTGTTTCATTAGATCAGTATTAGGAGATACTGATTTACAAAAAAGATTATTGTTAACTTAAATGTTCTAAATTCAATGTGCAGCGATAACGGTCCAGATCAGTATTCCAAAATTTAAGCGAAAATGACGTTTTTTACAAAAATTTAAGACTGGACTTCGGGATTAAACTGATCGGCATTAAACTTCAAACTTAAGCTTCTTCCACAAATTGTGAGATTTTAGTGACTTTGACCAAAAGCAGTCCACCAGAAAATACAGTTTCTATAGGAGCATTTACGAGAAAACGATTGCAAAGTAAAATATCTAGTAAAAAAATCGCAACCTGGAATTTCACACAGTCTAGGCGGATTTACTATTCGTAATAAAACTTTATACTAAACTTTTTTTTAGCGAAATTTGGTCGGAATGTGTGTACAGGGAGTGACAGCTGCAATGGGAGCTTTTAATCTTCTACGATAACGTTGAAAAGTTTAGAATATTAATTTAAAATGTGTTACCAAAATTCTGGTAAGTTGTATTTTACGCCTTAGAAATTAAGTGTGAGGTTTTCGAGATGTCTGTATATTCGACGGAATAGAGAGTCGAGTGTTGGCCAAAACATATGCACCTCTCTGGTTTTTTGTAAAAATTCGTCATTTCCGCAATAATCCGTCATTTCCTCTTTTTTTTGTATAGAATGGCAAAAAAAGCTCCAACGAAAGCTGCCACTATTTGTGGACCGATTCTAGCTTGGACCAAACTAATTTATGCCAAATGCTTGAGTATAAAGTTTTATCCCGATCAGTGAATCCGTTTGGGCTATACATAGGACGAATTTAATTTGAAAAACATTTTTGTGTCAAAATCCGTCATTTTTGCTTTTTGTAAAACTGATAATACTGGTGCCGTGCAAACTAAATGTCTGTAGCTTTAGCTTTAAAATGTCATAAATAAGCTATTTTTATTGGTTTGGATAAAAGAGAGGAGAAAAGAACCATTTGTTTGTGGAAATTTACTGCTTCCTATAAATACCTGGTTGGTGTCGCGTATGTCAACAGTGTCAATGAGTCTTGACATCATTTCTGTGTGTTTGCTATTGTAGCTTGTAGTTGCTCATTGAACTCTGTTTTGTATTTTTGGAAAGAACCTTGCCACTATATTCTGCTATTATCTGGTTTCCATTCCATTAGTGGCTTCATTACGTTTTGTTCATATGGATCTGCGAGTCCAGAGAATATAATGACTGGGGTTTACTTCACCATTGTTTTTCCATCTCACTGATTGAGTTCCGATTTTGTATGGAAGTTTTCGTTTCATTACATGATTCACTTTCACCCAAGCGATCACCAAAATTTGTACTAACACCCACCCAATGGTTGCATGAAGTTGATGTCGCCTTATCTAACTCTGCCGCTCGTCCCGTCCCCTCTCTCCGACAATAAAATAATATTCAGAGAAAATTAATTCAGTATTCGGTCAAATCGTATCCATAAGATAATATTTCATCAGCCGAAGATCTTTGATCATTAGTTTGTGAAGTTTGGGGAAGTTAACACATCATACTGTAAGTAAGTCATGTTTAAATCAAACTCGGTTTATAAAATCTGGGCGTTACAAAACATTTATCTTTGGTGATTGTATGGTAAGTAATAATACGTTTCTTTACGTAGCCTGTCTTGAAAAATACCAAGAGATAACTAATATGAAATATGGTTGGATTATGATGCACTAACTAGAATATATTTTTCCACAGTAACAGTTGTTCCAAAGTATTCATACAAGTATTATTTTATATTAACATCGGTGGTTGTGGAACTTCTCGTAAAGGGATCAAGCCCCTATTATTATAATCGGCCTAGACAAAGTGTGATTGGCATTAGCAACTTCTTCACCACATACAATTTTTTTAAAAATATAAAAGTGTTTCGGCTCCTCGGTTAATCAAATCCCCGAAGTTGAACTTTTCAATTTCCTTAAAATCAATCCACAACATAATTTTCCTTTTGAAGTTGCTCCTAACTGAACCAAATCCAATTTCGCTTTGCTTTGTTTAACACACAAAGTAGTTTTTTCGCATTGAATAGTACATTCATAATTAATTATATTAAGGGGAAGTTTTACATTTTAGAATTATACAGTTTTATAGTGTTTCATGTACACGGAATATGGAACCCCTCTATAAATACATTTTTAATTTAATGGATAAAATACGTAATGCCGGAAGGTAACTTTGTAATTTTTTTTATTTTATTTATAATTCAACTTCAAAAATATCTAACGATTTATATACATTTCAGGGAGGGCGCTTTGGTTAATGTATAAATTGTAATTTTTTTAAATTTGCGATAGTTAATGATAATTTAATTCATATCCCAAAGGTATTACGAGTTGTAATGATAATAATAATAGGTATAGGGTTGAATCATACACCTCATTAAGAGCGACATAAAAAGCTTTTTAATTTCGGGTGATTGATATGCAGATACGACTCGTATAACAATACTGCGTATATAAAATTTTGAAATGATTTAATTTTATTTTTTGGGGGGATGATTTACAATGCGATAAGAATCCCCGTGTGTCCCCTTCTTAATTGATCATATTCAGTCGAAATAATTTATATGATACCAATACCGCGTGCTAAACGGATATAATTCCACGAACTAAATTTTGTACCGCTATACTAGTATAGATGAAACTCTCCCCCGAGGGTTAAATAATATTGGTGAAATAAATTTTAACAAATCACTTTACGTCTCCCGTTTATTTGTTTATTTATCTCACCCAATCGCTAGCATTATTATTAAAAGCAAACCGATAATAGTCGTACCCATATTACCATATTATTAAAACTGAACTAAAGAGAAACAAGTGAAAAAGAAAAATTCCATTAAAAACGATAAATTATTGAATCAGATGTTTGTTTAATATTGAAAATTGATTTAATCAACTAAAATAGGAAACAAAAATCTGTTTGGTAAAAATAGGATGAAAAATCCTCCCAAGGAAAAATAAATAAATAATTTTCTTGTTGCTACTGTTGTTGTTGCTTTGTGTTGAACTACAAATAATAATAATAATTTACAAAGTGGTTGTAACAGATGGTTAATGGAAAAAGTAGAAAAAAATCCAACTCTCTGCTCTTTTCTAAACTTTTGTTTCTTCATCAAAGCAAAGTTAAGTGTGAAATTTCCTCTCGTATACTGTTGCCAGTCGTTTTTCACATATACGTTTGTATTTTGTTTTTATGTAGGAAGGTACGAAATCTGTTACTAATGTGATATGGTTTGAATATATAAACCAATTTGTATTTTTAAAATCTGTAAACGATAAATTTATTGTTATTTTGATGGGCCATTGAGTCTTGCAATGTAACTTGCAGAAATCCTTTTTAGCAAATGATTGTTTTTTTATTTTTTATACTGTAAATTAGTTTGTATCATTCTGTTTCAAGATGTTCGTATTTTACCTTTTTACACATTATATACAGGCCCTGTTCATTGAATTATGATTTTATCAACATATAAATAAAAACATAATTTTTTTTAATATTTTAATTTTTTTAAATTAAATAATTTTGCGTATACATAAATTGGAAAACAATTAAAATTTGGTTAAACTACCTTTATTTTTAATCATAGCTTTAATTATTTCAGACATGCTACATATACAGGTATTGATCATATTTCGAATTGGATCACTATTTCTCCATATATTTTCAATATTTTTTTAGGGTGGACACTGTAGGATTGTTTAAATCCAGAGAATTGCCAGACCAAGAGAGGATGTCAAATTTTGGTTAAGAAGGACATTCTCTATTAATTTTGGGGTGTAACAAGGGCTCCATCTTGCATAAAAGTGTAAGAGTATTGGCCTTGAAGTAGCGACCTCATACAAGGAAATAAGACGGTTATATTGTTCTTTTCTCATGGTTTCCTCTACGAAGTATATTGGACCAGGTCCATCTCCACTAATGCAGCTCCATATCATTACTGATGGTGGATTTTTTATGCTCCTGGGTAAGCAGTTACCCCTAGTCCTCTTTCCTGGTCTCCTTCTAATGTACTGAATCCTGTAACGGCCTCTAGCCATGTATGAGATATGCATCTGTATAAGATAGCGGAAATTTCCCAGCAGAATATAAGAGATTTCGCTACTCGCCGTAAGTGGCAGCACAATCACAAAACAGAATTTGTTTTGTTATATAATTACCAGCGGAAATTTTGTATTTAATTTATATTGATTTTTTCACTACTTTTAGCATTTTAAGGTAAGCCTTCTTTTATTTTTTTGAATTATATTTTGTGTGTACGAATTTTATTAATTGAAAGAGTGATCTAAATTATAAGTATTTTTGTTTCCACGCAAAATTTGACAGCAAAAAGCTTTCATAAGAAAAAAATTGTCTTTGCTACTCACCGTTAGGACGCGATGCTGCGATTTTCGAAATCGTAAACAATTTTTGAAACTGTTAATTAAACAAATGACCAATCACAACAGAAAGTCTTAAAAAAAATATAGTATTTTTAAAACAAAAGAAAATTTAAGTTTTGTTAATATTATGAGTAAGTTAATTCTTATGAGCAACAAATTAAATCTGGCGTAGAGCCGTAACAATCAAAAATGTGTTTAAGCCGTTCTAATATCAGTATTTTTTTTTTTAAAAGTTGTTTAAAATACCCAGCCTATGCCCCCCCCCCCCCCCCCCCGTAACTACTCTGTAATTATGTAATTATTTGTTTTTGATAATTTTAACCATAATTGATCGACTTATTGACGGTCGACTATTATGCCCGAAACACCATAAAGAAATTTTGTTTAACACTAAATAATAACTTTCTGACCACAATTTACAAATTTTATTCGGTGGAGTACTATTCTCCTAAACTAAGTACAAATATAATCAATCATATCATTTTTTTAATTATTTTAAAAACTTTTTTATGATTTCATTTCTAATTTTAATTTAGTAGTTTCTCCCGAATCATATACCAAAAAGTAATAATAATGTTGATGATGATTCTCCCCGGGAGGGTTGATTGGTCGTTGGGAAATATTATTATTTTGATTGTAATATATCAACAGAACATCTCATTTGTCATTTCATTGAAATATAGTGTCGAGCCCGTTCGAATTTCACATTCTGCTTCGTATGGCCTACATATCCATTACTTTCGCCTCAAATGTTCTTAATTAGGTTAATATAGGTAGGTAGGTTTGTAGGTTTGTATCGGCTGTCTGTGCTCCACCACACTTTGCCACTCGACCAAAACCCCAATTCACTTGATTTGTGAAATTGTTTCTCAAATTTCGATTCTTTACCTTTATCTTCTAGATTTTCTTCAATTTCGAATTTGTAATTATTCGGGTCTAACACTTGTCTCTTCGTAGCTTCAATAGCCACAATATTAATAAATTTTTACGATCACCCCTGGATAAATTACTCTGTTTTGGAATTTTAATCTTGTAATTGCTAAATGCTCTAGATTTCCATTACATTCACAATTCTACCGCTGTCACCAATTGTTACGAATTTGATCCGTCAAACCCGGTTAGTATCACTTGATTGTGAATTCAATTATAAACTTGACGGTTTGCATTACTAATTTTCAGAATTTACGCTGTTTTTTTTCCTTTTATTCTTTGCAATCTTTTCTGGGGACAGAAGCACTCCCAACTCTTTCGCAGCTCGCTTATTTACGTCCTTTACCTTACCCAGTTGCTTGCCAAATCGAGGACGTACGGATATAGGTCCGACTTTGTTACCATCTGCACATTGCATAGCTCCATGCCAGCCTATACTGGCATGGAAGATGGGTCGGCCTATGAGTTCTGCACTCCGACAGGGGTCATAGTTGTGTTCCAGTTCATCCCAGATCGTAATCTACTGATGAGATTTCCCTTTTGCATCCTGCCCCTATCGGGATTCGAACCCGGTACCTCCCGATCCAAATACCAAAGCTTTAACCACTGTGCCATTTGGTCAGTAAACGCAAGATTATGTTAATTTGGTTATAGGACGAAGAAACACAAAACACTAAAAAAATCTTACCGTTGCAAAATAGCGAAATTAGGCTCCGCCCAAAGTATTTCCATGTAATACATTTTTGACTAAAAATAACATTTTAATTTGACATGAAAATAGTATTAATTTGTCGGATCAGGACTATATGGTTTTGAGATGGCCGGACCTGTACCTCACTTTTTGCGAAGTATGAACAAAATTGTACCGTTGCAACCTAGCGAAATTAGGCTCCGACCAAAAAATTTCCTTGTAATACATTTTTGACCAAAATTGAAAATTTAATTAGCCATGTAAAAAGTATGATTTGTTTATATTTTGCAAAATGGTACGTTTAGGTCTGGCCATCTTAAAACCATATAGATCTGATCCGACAAATTGATACTTTTTTCATGTCAAATTAAAATGTTATTTTTAGTCAAAAATGTATTACATGGAAATATTTCGCTCTGAGCCTAATTTCGATAAGTTGCAAAGGTACGATTTTGTTCATATTTTGTAAAAATGTACGTAAAAGCCTGACCATCTCAAAACCATATAGATCTAATCCGACAAATTGGTACTTTTTTCATGTCAAATTTAAATGTTTATTTATGGCCAAAAATGTATTACATGGAAATATTTCGCTCGGAGCCTAATTTCGCTAGGTTGCAACGGTACGATTTTTTAGGGTTTTCCTAAATGTGTGATATGTGGTTTTTCGTCCTATAAGCAAATTAACTTAATCTTGCCAATTTAAAAATTATTTTACTTCCATTTATTAAATTATTACATTTATTTTGTGTGATTTGCAAATTAAAATAATTTTAATATACATTTTGATTTTTCATATAATAAAATTCGGGGCTAACTTCACATATGAAGTGTATTTGGAATAAAATATAATATAAAACGGGGCGGAGATAACTTCACATAAGAGTTAGAGGGATATAATTATGTTAGTGTTGCCTGATTAATTTTTTTTTAATATCGGGGATAAAATCCGGGGATAACTTCACATTCGTATTTTACTTAAAGTGTTAAAGTTAATTTTCAGCTCCAAGACAAATTTGAGTATCTCCGAAATAATTCGTGAACACTTTGGAACTGGGGTTGGGGAATGATAAGTAAAATCAACGGATGAGGAATTAAATTAGCTGTTTGACACACTATCGGAACCTGAGTCAAGATCACTGGTATAGAGTGTTAATGTCCATTTTCAGTTCCAAGACAAATTTGATTTTATTCGAAAAAAAATCGTGAACACTTTGAAACCCAGGTTGAAGAGTGACGTATGAGCTGATCAGATGAGGAATTAAATTAGCTGTTTGACACACTATCGGAACCTGAGTCAAGATCACTGGTAAGGAGTGTTAATGGCCATTTTCAGTTCCAAGACAAATTTGATTTTATTCGAAAATAATTCGTGAACACTTTGTAACCCAGGTTGAAGAGTGACATTTGAGCTGAACAGATGATGAATTTAATTAGCTATTAGACACACTAGCGGAACCTGAGTCAAGATCTCTGGTAAAGAGTGCTAATGGCCATTTTCAGTGCCAAGACAAATTTGATTTTATTCGAAAAAAAATCATGAACACTTTGAAACCCAGGTTGAACAATGACGTATGAAAATTTAATTAGCTATTAGATACATTAGCGGAACCTGAGTCAATATCTTTAGTATGGAGTATTAATGGCCACTTTCAATTTGAAGACAAATTTGATTTTCTTCGGAAAAAGATAGTGTTTCTAATAGCTAATTAAATTCCTCATCTGATCAGCCCATATATCATCCATCATTCAGCGTCCCAAATAGTTCACGAATTTTTTGCGAAGAATATCAAATTTGTCTTGGAACTGAAAATGGCCATTAACACTCCTTACAAGAGATCTTGACTCAGGTTCCGATAGCGCTTTTGATAGCTAATTAAACTCCTCATCTGATCATCTCATATATCATCCCCCAATCCGGTTCCAAAGTGTTCGCGAATTTTTGTCGAAGAAAATCAATTTTGGCTTGGAACTGAAAATGGCCAATTAGACATCTTGACTAAGGTTCCGATAGCGATTCTTCCAGTAATTAAATTACTCATCTGTTGAGCCCATATATCATCCCCCAACCTGGGTCCCAAAGTATTTACGATTTTTTTTCAAAGAATATCAAATTTGTCTTAGAACTAAAAATGGTCATTAACACTTCTTACCAGAGATCTAGACTCAGGTTCCAATAGAGAAATTATGTGCTAATTAAATTTTTCATCTGATCAGCTCATGTATCATCTCCAAACCCGGGTCCCAAAGTGTTCATGAATTTTTTTCGAAGAAAATCAATTTTGTCTTGGAACCGGAAATGGCCATTAACACTTGACTCAGGTTCCGATAGTGTTTCTAAAAGTTAATTCAATTCCTCATCTGTTTAGCTCATAAACAATCCCCCAATCCAGGTCTCTATAAGTGTTCAACGAATTTTTTCCAAATAAAATCAAATTTGTCTTGGAATGGAAAATGGCCATTTACACTATTTACCAAAGATCTTGACTCAGATTCCGATAGTGTGTCTAATATCTAATTAAATTCCTGATCTGATTAGCCTATATATCAACCTTCAACTACAATCTGGGTCCCAAAGTGTTCACGATTTTTTTTCAAATTTGTCGTGGAACTGAAAATGACTATTAACACTCCATACCAGAGATCTTAACTCAGGTTGCAATATCGTGTCTAATAGATAATTAAATTCTTCATCTGTTCAGCCATGTATCATTCTTCAACCCTCTTCCCAAAGTGTTCACGAATTTTTTTCGAAGAAAATCAAATTTGTTTTGGAACGGAAAATCGTAATTAACATTCCTTACGAGAGATCTCGACTCAGGTTCCGATAGTGTGTATAGTAGCTAATTAAATTCCTTATTTGTTCAACGCATATATCATTCTTTAACCCGGGTCCCAAAGTGTTCACGAATTTTTTTCGAAGAAAATCAAATTTGTCTTGGAACTGAAAATGGCCATTAACACTCCATACCATAGATCTCGACTCAGGCCCCGATAGTGTGTCTAGTAGCTAATTAAATTCCTCATTTGTTCAGCGCATATATCATTCTTCAACCCGGGTCCCAAAGTGTTCACGAATTTTTTTCAAAGAAAATTGAATATGTTTTGGAAGTGAAAATGGCCATTAACACTCCATACCAGAGATCTCGACTCAGGCCCCGATAGTGTGTCTAGTAGCTAACTAAATTCCTCATTTGTTCAGCGCATATATCATTCTTCAACCCGGGTCCCACGAATTTTTTTCGAAGAAAATCAGATTTGTTTTGGAAGTGAAAATGGCCATTAACAAACCTTATCAGAGATCTTGACTCAGGTTTCGATAATGGGTCTAGCAATTAATTAAATTCGTCGAGCATGGATGCCATACCTAATACTAGCTTTTAACATGAGGTATAAAGTGTAAACCATTTTTTCCTAGTTAATCTTTCCTAGTTCTATATCTTTCCTAGTTCTTTATGCAGTAATAGTTAAGTGCTAGCATAGAATAAAAAATTTCTACTAGAATAGAAACTATAAAATATCCTTTGTTTGACCTTCTACTCGACAGTGGATAAATATTATTTTTTCAGTCCGAATATTATTTTAAATTGTTCAATATCGGGATGCAACAATAAACTAAACTTAGTTTAGTTTATTTTTGCTAAATTTCACTGCGATTCAGATTCTGAATTTATAATTTTTTTATTCCTTTATTTTATTACATTACATTAAATTGGATAGGAACACTCAAGTTCCCTAATTAGATTTTAATTTAACAATGTTAAACTAATACATAAATAAAGTGTGAATTTTTGAAGAAGTTCACACGCAAACAATTATTTGGATATGATTGCCCTATGCTCGTTCCATAGCCTAAATTAACTTATGGATTTAGAAAGTAGTGAAAAGAACTGAGATGAACCAAAGAAAGTAGTGAAAAGAATCTAGCTCTAGATATCATATTTTAACACGGCTACGAGTAAGGTCGTTGCAGTTATATTCGCTAATGAGACTAAAATAAATATTAACGCTTTTAATTTTATATAGCTAAATATCAACTAAACTGGAAGACCAAAGAAAACAAATGTAGTCATCTGCAACTACTGACTAGCTTTGTTTGATCTGGTTCACTGGGCTTACATCAGTTAAATATAAAGTTTAAAGCTAATTTCTGTTTAAGTTTTAATTTGCATGCAGTTCATGTTCGTGCATTTTTTTTATTTTATTAACAGAAGAAAATTTCACCAGATGTTATAACATAATCATTATATTCGCACAACTGAACCATCATCCTATGGTATAACAACAAAAGCAAACGTCTAACTTTATTGCTTTTTATATACGAGAATGTTATCCGATATTGAAACTCTTTTCCCACGGGATCACGAAACAAAGAGTTTCAAAAACTGTAAAACTTTACTCCTTCCAGATATCTTATCATGTGTTATCGTATCATATACCTACACAGCGTACAATGTAAACACCAAAAAAATTTTTAAAAGAACGTTAAAATTGTCTCACTCTACATACTCACGTAATATTTTGTGCTTTCGGCTGTTGTTGTTGTTGTTTTCTGTCTTACGACAGAATTTTGACATTTTTTGCGTTTTTGTAAAAAAAAAATGTCACAAGGCGAGCAAAAAAATCCGGAAGACAAAAAAAAATTGAAAATATAAATAAATCGTGGCTTGAATATTATTGCTCAACACAGTATATCCCTCAATGGTATCTATACATAGTTCGAGAATACCAACGAAGACAAACAATACCAAATTTTTTGTTGTAACATGAAGTGTGATGTGATTCTTTACGTTTTATGGCAATATAATAAATTTGATTGTTGTAAAACAATATAAAAATGATGAAAATGGAAAAATTATGAATTCATTGAGATGATGCTGTGTGTATGTTGTGTATAGTTATGGAAATATTTATCATGTTCCATACTATTTACTGTCATGTATCATTTTATGATTTCCTCGACTATAAACGTAATAATTCATCTAATTTTTATTTTCTATTTCCCACTTACAACATAAAAGCCATAAATTTTATTTTTATTTTGTCGTGTACAATTTTCCTTTTTTTTTGCTTTTGGGTGCCTGCCTTTTGCTGAATGTTTATCCTGGAAAAACATTACACGAGATGAGTACTGACGATATATGGAAGAAGATCATAAAACATGAGTGTAGATGAGTTAAGAAGATAAAGATTAGCAAGTAACACTATAAAAATAAAAATTTGTTGGATTTTTTTTTTAAAAAGGATTTTTGTGATTAGTCAAAACTGTGTATACAATCTATTTGAGCTGGTCTAACATAAAAATTTATGTGAATTTATATTAAATTTTTAAAAAAGCATAAAACGACGTGACATAGATGTAATCCAAAACATCAGAAAATGTATACTGTTCGTATTTAGGTAACTGGCTTCTCGAATAAATAATCACAAAGTTAAATTTTGTAGCATTTTCATTTTAACTGTCTACCATATATAGTCACTATGTACCGCTTTCATAAAAGATAAGCAATATGTCTCAAATGTCATAATGTGGAAGTTTGATAACCACATACCCGTAATGAAAAAAATGTTATGAATTATTTATAGCAGACCGAAGGCAAGTGGTGAAAAATGAAAGTGATTGATTTAAACCACAAAATGTGAGATTTTTAGATTTTATATTAAGGTACTTGAACCTTATGATAGAATTAAATTGTTGTAGATTTCTGGACAATTTAATGTATAAAATTAATAAATATTTCCATCGCAGACGTCTAGAGCTTAAACGAAATTTTTGAGCTTCAGTAGCCTAATTCTGTAAGCGGTAAGATAATTTGTAAACGAGTAAACAAACATTCATCTTGGCTTTAATTGTACACTAAGATGAGATTAACACAATCTATGACTTATGTATATGCATATTGAGATTTTGAGGTCCTTAAGCTTCAACATTAATTTGATGAATACAAGTTATTCTAAGTAGTAGTTATTATGGGTTCTGGTATCGGTAAACCCATTATAATTACAAAATTGTTTATTTAAGGGACAAAAAATTCTCTGAATTATCAAAAAAATAGGAATACCACGTAAGTTATGTTTATGTTTAGTTTACATATACACCACACACAATAAATATGAAATTCAATTTTTGAATATTTTAGTGGGCAAACTGTATATTAGCGGACAAATTCCTAAAAGTAAGAGGCAAACGACATACCAAAACCTCAGGCAATAAAGCACTCAGCTTCCCCAAAAAATGGAAGTGGTTTGAGTCCATGTCATAATGATTTTGGCAAACCAAATGAAACGTAAGTAATTTTCCTGTTTCTTCTGAAATTAGATTTTTACGATTTCTTTTATTTATAAAACCACTGGAAGCTATCCCAAACATTCGACAAAATATGACGATCCGGATCAGAATTCGACTATTGATAGTGAATGGAGTGAAACTAGCGCATCAAATTATAGTTTTCTTGAGTTAGAGTGCATAACGAACATAAATTTTGACACTAGCAATCCTTCATCGTCCCCAATACCGAAAGCTGGCTCAAAAAAAAAATAAATCCGATGCAATTTTAGAGTCGGCAAGCATTGAAATGAAACAGCTGATGGAAATTGTCAAAAAATATTTTATTCATGAAGAACAAGCACCAAAAAGTTCTGTGCGACTTCTTTCAAAGCTGTATATGAGCAAGTGGGGATCGCATGCATATCACCAGTCAAATTTGGCAAATTATAAATTGAAATCCTAAAAGTTGTGAATGCGAATTTGTATAAAAATTAAAAACTAAATACATTTATGAATTAAACTTTATTTAGTTTTTTAAATTTTCTAAATATTCTTTAAAAGCGTCTCTAATTGAAAATGATTCTCTGCTGGCATTTTATCTAGTAAACATTCTGTATTGTGGCAAAGGCTCGACTTCGTTTCGCCAACTTCCTTGTAAAAATTCACTATCATCATTAACGTGGTCCACAAAATTGTTAGAGAAATAGTTGGCGTCATCTAGCCTTATAAAATTATGAAGCATCAATGTTGAAGGACACGAAATTTAGCGGTAAGATTTCCAAATTTGTTTTCAATTTTAACCTTTTCCGAAGATAATTTTTTATTGAAATATTCTTTGTCTTTTGGAAGGAGACGTCCAGGATATGGCCGCATCAAATTTGACCGCAATGGAAATGCTGAATGGCCGATAAGAAGCACGAAAATTGTTTGTTTGTTTGCGGCAATTTCTTAGTTTTTGGAATATTCATATTTCCTTCTAAAATTTGCTGTCCGAACTGTTTTAAAATATTCTGGCTCTCATCTACCACCGAAAATACGTAGTTTCTATCACATGCTGCTAGTAAAACAATACTGTGATAGTTTTTATAGTTGTAATATTGAGAGCCAGAGTGTGGTGGACATTTTATACGTATGTGCTTGCCATCGATTGCACCAACGACATTTGGCATTCCTGTGTTTATGTAGAAAACATCAATAATTTTGTCCCACTCGGCTTTTGTCGGTGGAGACAGGTAGATTCCACTCAGTTCATAACAAATTATTTGGCGTACCTTCAATATAATTTCACGCCGATGCGGAAAGACCACTACAAAATTTGCCAAGCTGCACCATGGGCAAATATCTAAAAGTAATAATTAATTGAATTCGTTTAATATTGACATCATATTCATGTGAAATAGTATTAGTTTACTTATACTAGTGACAAAACCAATCTAAATTCGGAATGTGTTGTAGTTCGAATAAAATTTTATTTTTGAAATTTATTTTTTAATAAATTATGTAAAATTTCAAACTCCCTTACTCTCATCCTAGTGGCTTTCCTAAATTGTTCCGGGTGTTTCTCTTAAATTTTAAAGAAAAAGTTTAGAGAAGAAGCCGTGTAACTCGTGTTCATTTTCAGAAAATATTTCGCGCGTCCATATTCTTCTACTTTTCGATCTAGATTGAGCATTACACAAGTTTATTATTTGTATTTTTGCTAAATACATAAATTAACCAAAATTAGTTTATTAAAATGATCATACTTGACCACATTCATTCTTTCTAACTAAAATTGTTATTAAACACACACACAAATTGAAAACGATCTGATAAGTACAAAAGTTTATAACAATCTGACAGCTCATAAAAAATTCTACTACCAACCAAAAGAAATGAAAATTTCTCAAAAAGATGCACATGTGGTTCATGTGCAGGTCTGCATGCAGTCGGTGAAGAATTTAACTGTCCCGACCTCCACAAAGAGACCACTCTTCCAATCCTACCTAGAGAAGAGAATCACCTTAAAAAGCTTGCAAAATCACAACAGTAGTGTTATATAATCTAAATTCAGCATGCCTCACAGAAATAAATTTAGTTCAGTGCCCTTTTTACAGGCACTTCAACCCCGAAACCGCTGATAGCCAGGTGACCGTGTGCGTGTCATTTGCAACGCCCCACTAACGAGCAAACAGGCTGCCCTTTGCACCGTCTCCATCATGTTACTGTGTGATGGTTCCTTCAGAATTAGATCAGTCGCTAGCACCATCTCTGTATGAAACCCGGAAATTTAGTTGTGCACCTGATACGAAAAAAAATTGTTTTGACCGATAAAAAATTTGAGATATAATATTTTCGTGATTATGTGCAATGGATAAGGATTTGGAAAATCATTATGGAAAATTTGTTGGTTTTGTTTTGTACTCCGGTTTAACTGTTACTAGAATTTTACTACGCAATATAACTAAACATATGATCATTCCTCTGAAAAATTGCCAATTTAAATTAACCCGAATCAGTCATTGCCAAGATCTAAAATAAGGGATGTATACCATTTAATTTCGGTCGGTCTCACCTACTTTGCACTGGAGGGCTTGTTGCCATATGGCAGCGCTGGGCTGACTTCGAGTTAAAGAATAATATGAAAATTTAATTTTATTCTTATAAACTTTTATTCATATTGCATTATATTTCAGTCTTTATATTTTTTAATTACATTGGTTAGTTATACATTAATGCAATGGTAGGATTCAATGCACTTTACGCAAAGATCCTATTTTGGCAGTTCGCCAAAATGCTGGCTGTAGTATAAGGCCACAGCTCTTCGGAAATTGAGGTGACGAATTTGTGGGATCGCTATCCTGTGATGCAACCATGCGTTTTGTACAGCTACATCAATCAGCCATGAAAAAATAGAGCTTCACCACTTTTTACCTTTTATTCCTATGCGATAAAGGCTAACATTTTGGTTCATACGATCTACCCCACACATGTAATTATTGTACTCAGATCGTACCCTTTACCTTTCAAAAATGCCAATACAGGAATACTGGTAAATAAATTATCGAAATATAAAAAAAATGGTAACACTCGAACATCCGAAGGAAACACATCTAACATGTTGGGCAAGGGTGCTATGCATTTTCCGAAGTTTTACTCGTAAAACGAATTCGAGCGCGGATTTCGTCCCTAGTAAATTTCAAAACTTATAAGATATTCTGTTGGAGTACATAGTGACCATACCTTATAACCAAATCTCAGCGGCTTATCTTCTATGAACTTCTTGCAACCATGTTTTCCGAATAAGAAATAAGAAATAAGAAATCATACTCCTCTCGTCGTATGATAGATTTTGTTCTGGATGAAAATGTTTTAAAAAGTTAGCTTTAAGTCGATCAGTCATCGATCGAAGCTTCCACAGTTTTTGATTTGATTTATTTGCGTATTATCTTCAAAATGAAGAAATTGCGAAATTTGCTTGAACCGATTTTTCCGCATTGTACTATAGGTACTAAATTAGTACATTTCGAAGATCTGATTCTGTTGACCAGTACGATGCCATATTAGACTGAGAAGCGTAACCACTTATTAGTTATCTACCATCATTGCGAGTTTAGCATTATTTAATGGATGTGCCAACATAGCAACTTCGCTGAGTTGTTTTTGCTGAGCTCTAATGCAGCTACGGCTTCGCCTGACCGGTTAATGATTTGTGAGTCATTCTTCTTACTTCCTTTTAAATAAGCCATCTTGATTGGTGCCAGCATTAGGAATAAAAATTCTATAAAAATTTAACATGCCCATGTAGCGTCTTAGCTGCTTAACATTCTCTGGTTTGTTGAAATTAAATATATCATTAATGCGTTCGGCTGATGGTAAAATTCCTGCGGAAGTAATTTCATGTCCCACAAATAGAATTTGTTTTTTTGCAAAATTACACTTTGTAACATTGATTACTAAACCTGCTTCCTTTAGTTTCGTAAAAATAATTTCTAAATGTTGTAAACGTTCTTCAAACGTTCGTCTAAATACCAGAAACAGAAACATATGCACGAACTATAAGATCAATAGTTGAAAAAATTGTACAACAGCGCAATTGATGTGTAAAATCCGGTAGATACGGTATAGGGTATCTGTCGGGTACAGTAATGTTGTTAAGTGCGCGATAGTCAGACAACAAGACAACATTACTATTCCGACAGCTCAAATTATCAAATCAGAAGGAACCAACAATATGCTGAGCTGTCAAACGGAATGACCGCCTACAGCGTTGAACCACCTGTTGAACTGTAATTGAATTGAACTGAAAAACGAAATGTGCGCCTACAGCGCTACCTGTTGACAATTTTTCAACGTGTTTTTCCTAAACCTTCACGAACAAACCCGCTGAAGGAAGTATCGAATTTGGTCCAGTCGTTTTCAAGTTTTAAGCATCCGAACAAACCACGATCCATTTTTATATAGGGTAAATGATACAATAATGGACACTATGGTCAAATTAAATTGAATGTGCAAGAAAAGGATTCCCGAAACGTCGCGATGACGTTATTAAGTCGGTGAAGTGGTTCTTGGATGATTGTCCCAGAGATCATCCGTTTGGGAAAGAAAATTGACTTAGAAAAGGCTGGTAAAATCTTTTTTGAAAAGTCGTCCTAGCATTAATTTTAAAATACGTACTAAGTAGTTATTACAATTTTTTTTGATTTATACCGTATGTGACGGCTGCCAGCTCTAAAGTAAGTCATGATAACTTACAAAAATGGTTTGATCAAATAGAAAACTATTTAAAAACAGCTAATTTCCATATTATCCGAACCAAATCGTATTTTCGTATTTATGTTATGCCCCGAATCAAAAAGCGTGTTAGCAAAAGTTGGCAGTAAAAATGTCTACGTAGTAGAGCAGGGTGCCTCAGTCGTACTTGACGGTAATGTTTAGCTTCTCAGCCGTGGAAGAACATGATACCTCCGACGATAATATATCCATACAAAAGAACACCAGAAGGCATCGAAACTCAGTTCCGAAACATTGGTGCGTTGGAAGAAGCGAGAGTGGTTTGGTGACAAAAGAAGTGTTCCTTGAATACATTTCTAATGTATTTTACCAGCATATTATTAAAATTAACTTAAAATTGCCAGTTATATTATCTGAGGATGGGCATGTGATGCACCTGACATATGAACTAAGCAATTTATGTAATAAATTGCGAATAATTTTAATTGTATTGTATCCTAATGCCACACGGATACTACAGCCATGCGATGTAGCAGCGTTTAAACCCTTAAAATCAGCGTGGCAAAAGGTAGTCCTAAATTGGAAATGCCAAAATGTTGATAACATCCTTACTAGAGAAATATTTGCTCCACTATTGCAGCAAGCTGTAAACAATGCAGTCAACCCGTTGACTATTAAAAATGGTTTTAAGGCATGTGGGGTTTATCCTTTCAACAAATATGCTGTTGACTATTCAAAATGCCTAGGCAAATCAGGCTTATATGAGGGTATACATCAGACAGTCCAAGAGTCGTTCAATCCAGTATGTGATACCAATGGAAATACAATTGACATGGAACAATTTTCTGATATTGTTCGCCTAAAACTTTTGGAACTTCGATCGATAGAATAGAGTGAATTAATTTTGAAAACTAAGAAATTTCGATGTCTTCACAAAATTGTTAAAGCAGTTGCACCCTCCTCCAATTTAGGAATGGCACCGAATATTATGGACATCAATGAATTTATTTATCTATACCTGCAGAATTCAACATTGAGGAGATAGAAATTACGGAACGGGCAGAATGTATGGAACAAAAGGAAAGGGGGGTCAATACGGACAGTATGACACTGATAGGAAATACGGAACAAGAAAAAGTTTCAGAAATTTCAGAATTGCGGATTGAACCTGAAAATTGTGGTGAACTTTATGTTAAAACGATCGATCAATATGTGGCGTGGTCCGAAACTCCAGAGAGGAAAAATGAAAAAAAATGTAACGAAAACGAAACGAAAAACGAAAGGCAAAAATTCAAGAGGAGAAGAAGAAACAAAAATCAGAAATGGAAATTGAAAAGGAACATCGACAACTCTTTCGAATTCAAAACAGGGAAAATAAACAAAAAATAAGGGAGGAAAAATCAAATAACAAACCGAAGCGAAAAATAAAACGTAAGATTCTACCTAAAAAAGTTATGCCAATTAAAAAACTCTAACCCAACCAAACCAGCTTGAAGAAACGCTACAGATGTCAGTACCTTTGACAACATATATTTCTTTGACGGATGCGGAATTACCTGCTGCATATGAAGACAATAACAACTCAACATCGTGTTGTAATATTGAAACGATTACGAAAACTTTGAAATTAAGCGATACTGGTCTTCTAAGCACACCAAACGAATTTGAAGAAACAATTTTGACGGCAGCTTCTGCGAACACTACTTTGGATATATTAATGCCAGAAAAAATACCATTGAAAACTACAGCAATATGTTCGTTTCGGGAAAAATGTGCTCTCATTGCACATCACACTATCCATAAACAACTAGTACAACAGAATTTCATATTAGTTGTAACGGGTGTTTTTTTAGGAGGTTTGTTTTTCCGATAGATGTCGTTTTATTTTATGACAGTTGTTTTGACAGCTCAAAGTGGCATTTCTACTCAGTATTGTTTGGCAAATCATTATGAATAGGTTAACTCCAGAACAACGTTTTCAAATCGTAGAAATTTATTTTCAAAATCAGTGTTCAATTAAAAATGTTTATAGAGCACTTCGTGAATTTTATGGTGCACATAATCGTCCGTCAGAGACCACCATAAAGAACGTAATTACCAAATTTCGGTCTACATTCACTCTTTTGGATGCCAAGCCACCGACAAGAATGAGAAGAGTTCGTACAGAAGAAAATATTGCTGTCGTTGAGGCCAGTGTCGAAGAAAACGACAATTTATCGATTCGTCGTCGTGCTCAGCAAATTGGACTTTGTCCATCGACTTTATGGAAAATTTTACGTAAAGATTTGGGTTTGGTGCCATACAAAATTCAATTGGTGCAAGAATTAAAGCCACACGACCATCGTTTGCGCCGTGAATTCAGTGATTGGTCGTTAAATCAATTGAACGAAGATCCATTTTTTTACCGTAAAATTCTCTTCAGTGATGAGGCGCATTTTTGGTTAAATGGATACGTCAACAAACAAAATTGTCGCATTTGGAGCAAAGATAATCCACACGCCGTTCTAGAATTACCAATGCATCCTGATAAATGTACTGTTTGGTGCGGTCTATGGGCTGGTGGGATCATCGGTCCATATTTCTTTAAAAATGAGGAAGGACGACGCGTTACCGTGAATGGAAATCGATACAGAACCATGTTAAATGAGTTTTTGTTGTCAAATCTTGAAGATATGGATATGAATGAAATGTGGTTTCAACAAGATGGTGCCACTTGCCATACAGCACGTGAAACAATCGACTTATTGAAAGAAACTTTCAACGACAACATTATTTCGAGAAATGGTCCGGTGAATTGGCCTCCGCGTTCGTGCGATTTGACGCCACTCGATTACTTTTTGTGGGGATACGTGAAGTCATTGGTTTATGTGGATAAACCTCAATCGATTGACGCTTTGGAAACCAATATTCAACGTGTCATTGCTGACATACGCCCTCAAATGCTTGAAAAAGTGCTGGAAAATTGGACCTCCAGAATGACATTTGTGAAAAATAGTCGTGGTAGCCATATGCCAGAAATTGTGTTTAAATGTTAAATGCCAAAAAATTATCTACCAAATAAAAAAAAATTTTGGTCATTTCATAATTTTATATGTGTTTTATTCAAAAAAAAAATCGGCAACCTCTTAAAAAAACACCCTTTATAAATAAACTAAAAATTGAAACTGATCCCAAATTTGTATGTACTTCGTGCAAATCTAACCATTTAATTTAATTTATATTTATTATGATTTTATTTTATTATATTAATGTGACATTGAAATATTTTGTGATATTGAATTACTAAGGTAGGTACCTACCTGTTGTACCTGTAATATTAAAAAATTTAATTTGTGAAAATAAAGAAACTTTGCATAGACACCTATAGGTATCTACGGGTGTGAAGTATGTCCTAACTTTGTCCTAACCTTTTGGAATGTGTATGTATGGGTCAAACTCTCGTTATAACGAATTTTAAAATTTAAAATTATTTTATGTGTAACTTGGGTAGAAACGTATAGTTATAAAATCTTATATTACCTATTTAATTACAGAGAAATATTTAATGCACCAAGGGATGATATTGTACGTAAAATTAAAGTAAAATACAAATAAATTTCGCGAATCAATTAATATAGAAACACTTGTATAGACGAAAGAATAAGAACCTTTTAAAAATGAAATTTAGGGCATTGCCGAAGGTTTCAAGCGAAATTCTAAGCCGTAATCTTTCCAACATACAGAAAAATTTCATAATACTACTTATCGAAAATATCTATTTTCGAGTAAAACCTTCCGTGCGATTTACGAGTGGTGCCGATGTTATTGTTAAAAACGATAAATGGCACCGTGACGCATATCGTTAGATTTGTTGGAGTCTCTTCTATCACCCGACTAACATACAGAAAAATTCTATGACCTTTTACGGAAATATCTCTTTTTCAGTATTACCTTCTATGCGAATTACGAGTATAGATTAAACGGCTTGCATTTGGTGCTCATTGTTAAAATCGTTTAATAGTACCATGACGTATATCGTTAGATTCGTTGGAGTATCTTCTTTCACTCTACCAACATACAGGAAAATTCTTTGATCTTTTACGGAAATATACCGTTTTTAGTTATATTGTGTATGTGATTTACGAGTATAGATTGAACGGCTTACTCATCAATTATTTATTTAGTTATTTAATCTGTAAATTTTTATCTCGATTCATATTACTTTAAAACCCCCTTTCAAAAATTTCTTTTCGAAAACGTTGGGAGTTAGAAAAAATTTAAAACCGAAACCTATGCCCCAACGAGGGACCGTGTAAACAAAATTTCCTTAAGCTGAGACCCAACCCAATCAATCCCTGGTACTCGGAAACATCCTTTCTGCAATTTTTATTGAAACCGTTTGAACTAAAAAAAAGTGGAACCTGGGTCTCGACGGTGGACCCTGTACATTTTGTTTTCCGAAATTAATACCTAGCACACTCGATTCCTGGAACTTGAAAACCCACTTCCAATACTTTTTACCAAAATTGTTCGGACTTAGAAAAAAATTTAAAACCGAATCTGGGCTTCGACGAAGGACCCTGTAAACAGAATCTCCTTAAGCCCTATAAACAAAATTCCCTTAAGCCGAGACTAAAGTCTAAAATCACCAGCCGCATTGGTGCTAAGAAGCAAAGTTAACCGCTCCTTGGAGACTTTGAATCCCGAAGCTGATCTTTCATCTTTGGAAATATAAGTACGATCCGGCATTCGCTTCCAATAAAAGCCAGTCTCATCGACGTTAAAAACTGGTTCGGAAACGTATCCAACGGCTTCTATGATACTTTTTCATGTATTCAGATATTTAATAGCAGCATTTTCATCAGCACTAGTTGCTTCTCCTTTCATTTTAATATTATATAGGTTATGTCTACCTTTAAATTTGTCGAACCAACATCGACTTGCTAGAAAGGAAACATCCCGGCTGTTTTATTCGTATATGCAGTCATGGATTGTCATTTGAATAATGGGCATTCTACGATTATTATTATCCTCAATCCATATTAATAATAGTTTTTCCATCTTTTCAAAGTTATTGCTTCTCTTGTAGATAGCCTTGAGTTAGTTGATGCTGTATCAGCACCAAGTGCAAGCCGTTCAATCTATACTCGTAAATCGCATGGAAGGTAATACTGAAAATGAGATCTTTCCGTAAAAGGTCATAGAATCTTTCTGTATGTTGGTCGGGTGATAAAAGACAAGCTAACGAATCTAACGATACACGTCACGGTATTATAAACCGCTTTTAACATTAATATCAGCACCAAGTGCAAGCCGTTCAATCTTTACTCGTAAATCACATGGAAGGTAATACTGAACATGAGATATTTCCGTAAAAGGTCATAGAATTTTTTTGTTTGTTCGTCGGGTGATAGAAGACACTCCAACGGATCTAACGATATACGTCACGGTGCCATTTATCGCTTTTAACAATAACATCAGCACCACCCGTAAATCGCACGGAAGGTTTTACTCGAAAATAGATTTTCCTGATATGTAGTATTATGAAATTTTTCTGTATGTTGGAAAGATTACGGCTTAGAATTTCGCTTGAAACCTTCGGCAATGTCCTAAATTTCATTTTTAAAAGGTTCTTATTCTTTCGTCTATACAAGTGTTTCTATATTAATTGATTCGCGAAATTTATTTGTAAAGGGTGTTTTTTTAAGAGGTTGCCGATTTTTTTTTTGAATAAAACACATATAAAATTATGAAATGACCAAAATTTTTTTTTATTTGGTAGATAATTTTTTGGCATTTAACATTTAAACACAATTTCTGGCATATGGCTACCACGACTATTTTTCACAAATGTCATTCTGGAGGTCCAATTTTCCAGCACTTTTTCAAGCATTTGAGGGCGTATGTCAGCAATGACACGTTGAATATTGGTTTCCAAAGCGTCAATCGATTGAGGTTTATCCACATAAACCAATGACTTCACGTATCCCCACAAAAAGTAATCGAGTGGCGTCAAATCGCACGAACGCGGAGGCCAATTCACTGGACCATTTCTCGAAATAATGTTGTCGTTGAAAGTTTCTTTCAATAAGTCGATTGTTTCACGTGCTGTATGGCAAGTGGCACCATCTTGTTGAAACCACATTTCATCCATATCCATATCTTCAAGATTTGACAACAAAAACTCATTTAACATGGTTCTGTATCGATTTCCATTCACGGTAACGCGTCGTCCTTCCTCATTTTTAAAGAAATATGGACCGATGATCCCACCAGCCCATAGACCGCACCAAACAGTACATTTATCAGGATGCATTGGTAATTCTTGAACGGCGTGTGGATTATCTTTGCTCCAAATGCGACAATTTTGTTTGTTGACGTATCCATTTAACCAAAAATGCGCCTCACCACTGAAGAGAATTTTACGGTAAAAAAATGGATCTTCGTTCAATTGATTTAACGACCAATCACTGAATTCACGGCGCAAACGATGGTCGTGTGGCTTTAATTCTTGCACCAATTGAATTTTGTATGGCACCAAACCCAAATCTTTACGTAAAATTTTCCATAAAGTCGATGGACAAAGTCCAATTTGCTGAGCACGACGACGAATCGATAAATTGTCGTTTTCTTCGACACTGGCCTCAACGACAGCAATATTTTCTTCTGTACGAACTCTTCTCATCCTTGTCGGTGGCTTGGCATCCAAAAGAATGAATGTAGACCGAAATTTGGTAATTACGTTCTTTATGGTGGTCTCTGACGGACGATTATGTGCACCATAAAATTCACGAAGTGCTCTATAAACATTTTTAATTGAACACTGATTTTGAAAATAAATTTCCACGATTTGAAAACGTTGTTCTGGAGTTAACCTATTCATAATGATTTGCCAAACAATACTGAGTAGAAATGCCACTTTGAGCTGTCAAAACAACTGTCATAAAATAAAACGACATCTATCGGAAAAACAAACCTCCTAAAAAAACACCCTTTATTTTACTTTAATTTTACGTACAATATCATCCCTTGGTGCATTAAATATTTCTCTGTAATTAAATAGGTAATATAAGATTTTATAACTATACGTTTCTACCCAAGTTACATATAAAATAATTTTAAATTTTAAAATTCGTTATAACGAGAGTTTAACCCATACATACACATTTCAAAAGGTTAGGACAAAGTTAGGACATACTTCACATCCGTGATTAAATTCGATCGAATCGATTAAATTAAAAAAAACATTTGGATCTAACGGACACCCCTAATTAGTCCGTTAAATCGAGCGTTTACTGTACGTATGTTCAAATATTACAAATATTATAATTCATTATAACGAGAGATTAACTAATACGTACTCATGATAAAATAGTCAGGACAATTTTTGGACAAACTTCACGCTCGTAGACACACGCGTGAAGTTTGTCCTAAATTTGTCCTAAATTTTGTTTTTGTAATTTTAGGACAAAGTTAGGACAAACTTCACGGGAATAGGTATCTAGGTACTTAGTTATTCTTAGTAAGCACTTATTTTATTGTGTATGGGTGCTGATAATTGTTAAAATTAAGATGTCAAAAACTATTATTGTGGTAGCATGCCAATTATTGTTTTTGAGTGACCATTACTAGTGAAACAACAACATTTTTTAAAAATTAAATAATTTACTTAATTTAATTTAAAAATACATTTTGATAATTCTAAATTAAACAAAAAGACAAATCGGTTTATGCTTTTTTTAACCAAATTTAAGTTAAATACAAATGATTCGTATATTTTCTTATAAGTGTCCATTATTGTATCATTTACCATATATAGATGCTAAAATGGATGCTAAAATTTCCAATTTTTTAAAGTGATCCACAAAATTTCTTTAAATAGGTAGGTTTCAGGCCAGTAATTTATTAAAATTCTTTACGGGAATTCTAAACTACGGAACGTCCTGTTCGAAAAGTTAATTGTAACAAATGTAAAAACAATTGTAAAAACAATTGTTTTTAACGTTAACGTATTGATTCAAAAATATTCATCGCGGACCGAAAAAATAGCATCGGCCACTGGTGCTACCTCGGTAAACTTGCTAGTTTAAATGTTAAAAATGTTTGCCGTATATGTGTATGACCTAGAGCGTATTGCCAAATTCTCAAAGTTAATTAATACTAAACTAAATTAAATCAACAAAATTGAAAATTTCCCATATGACAAAAAATGAGAATCCACACACTGATTTAATGGCGAACCAAGCTGATTGTAAAAAATCATGAAAACTTTTAATTAAATTAAAAAAAACTTTCTGATTGCGCTGCGCTGCAAATTGTGCACCCAGCATATACTCGTAAATGTATGCACCACAACAATACATACGAGTTTGAATATTATTTTTAATTCAGCCAACTCGAAACAAAACAATTTAAATAATTTAATAATTCATACAAAAAAAATTCAAATATAATAAATTAATTTAAATACATCTTATGCTAATCCAAAACAAATTTACATTAATTACAAAATATGTATACGAGCATAATATACGACACGAGAGCGAGAACAACATAAAAAAAATAAAAACAATTCATGAAAATTTCCTGCGTTCTACTGGAGTATGTTATGCTGGAAAACAAAACAAAATTTAAAAACTTTGCTGTAACAAAAAAAGCTCAAAGCTAAACAATTTTCAAAACAAAATAAAAATATGTAAAAAATGTAGTAACATGAAACATACATACACATATACACATAAAAAAGCACGAAATATAAACATTTCCGATTTGCATATTAACTTAAAATGTTTTAACACAAAAACAACAACCCCAAAATGGAAATGATTTCGTTTCCCGAGCTTTTTTTTGCCTAGCTTTGTATTTTTTTATATTTTTTATTTAATATGTTGGCGGTGGTGTGCGGCGTTGTTTTTCCTACTCGAGTTAAACATAATAAATTTAATTTTTATTGGTTAGAAAGTAACACAAACCAACAGCAACAACAACAACAACAACGAAAACACCAACATAAAAAAGTCAAATTTTAAAATTCAATGAACTTCATCTGTGCGAAATGAAAATGAAGAAAATAAATAAATGAAATTAACTTAAATCCTTATAAAATCCTTATTTATTTCTTTAAGGTAATCCTTTTCATTTTATTTTGCTGCTTCTCCTAATGTTTATTTTTTATTTCACTGGTGATGATGATGACGACGATAATGATGATGATGATGGTAATGGTGGTGGTTTTTTATATATGAAGATTTTAACAATTCGTTTTTACCCTTTAAAAATTGCTCCATTATAATACATATTTCGTTCATAGTTAGGTTTTTATGGTGATGATGATGGTGATCAACATCATCATGATGGTGATTACGGGAGATATCTTAAAATTTAAGCCATGTTTATATGGTTATTTATCTTAGTTTTTCAATAGAAATAAATGAATGGCATCAATGTCAATTGTGATATAAATTGAAGTTATTTATATACATTTGTTGTTGTTGTATAAATCTTACCAATTTTTGTTTAACATATCTTGTCTATGTGTGTGTGTGTTTGTGTACAAAAGTTCAATGTGATTGTAAATTTAAAATGAATATCTTAAAATTAATCTTATTTATCACATCCACATATAAACGAAAAGGATACAGTATTTTTCAGCCTAATATATATCGAATTAAAAGCTCCTGTCACATTAGTCAGAAATAAGGACGTAATATTGTTTAAGCTTTAAGTCAAAGTTGATTTAGTTATGCGAATTAAGAGACAGAATATTTTTTGTAGGCGTGAGTGAACCTAATTATCGGATTTTATTAAGTAATCGAATTTGCACGTTTAGCGTTTTTTAATTTTTTAAAATGCTTTTGAAATTATGAGCTTCGTGGCGCAACAGGGCGACTGTATAATCATCGATCTGCTTTCGACTTCCGACTTTTGATTTACTGTTAATTGATCACGTTTTGTCTTATGATTATTGTAAGGTATGCGAAGGATTTTGATCTAAAATGATTGAATTCTAAAAGGTTAAACCCCTCAATCCCTCAATGATTGAATTCTAAAAGGTTAAACCCCTCCCCGTATGAATTTGATAATTTATTTGAAAACCATTATTGGTGAGCATAATAAAATTTTTAACTTTATTTATTGTGAGTGTTTCTCCTAGTGCCTTCAATGGAGAAATAATTTTGTTTATTATTCGATTTTGAATAATCAATAAGATTACCGATGGCCAGGTCTTATTAATTATTAGACATATTACTTTATGGAATATTGTAAAAGTAATTCTGATTTATTTAACCATTCTATTGACTTTATATATAAAAATAACGCTATATCAGCATAAATTCATATAAAAAAGTGCATCAACTTATGTTAAAAATGTGTAATATGCAAAATGAATTAAGCTAATTCATTCACACACGTTAAAGTAAATTGATTCACGCTGTCGAGCATATTAAATTACACACTAACAAATTTTATGTTAAAAAATTGTTGTTGACTGAAAAGTGAGTATTCATTAACATGCACATTACTACCAACCTGTGTTATATTCTGGCTTCCCCAGGGAGTGGATACAGTTAGAAGATATAACGTTTTCTTACAGTGAAGAAATCGTAAGCCACTGCGTGCGAACGTCTTAACTCGAACGATAATGCTAAATCTATGAAACAAGTTCTCGATCCATATGGCTCTCGATTTCAACAGAAACCATTCCAACGATGATGGCAACAATTTGCCGTGCCTCGACATAGAATCGGTGCTCACTTACGTCATCTTTGTTTGGTCTACCATACAAAACCAGAGGTGTGTCACAAATTCTAGCTAGAGTAGCTAAAGAGAGAATTGCAATGCTAAGCAACAAGCAAATCGATATATTTGGAAAATCATCACAGGAATTGCAGGAACGTTGCAAAAAGGTGGCCATAACAGTTAATCGTGAATTTAAATTACCTGAATGCTAATTCTGGGTACATCAGTGTCATCAATGTGCTTGAAGTCTCTAGATGCAGAAGATCTTCAACAAGTGATGAACACCGGCAAATTATTCGGTGGAAAGATGTTCGTTGTTAGTGAGAATTTTCGACAAAAGCTTCCTGTAGAAACTTCCACTGACGTACTTGAAAGTTGCATCAATTAGAGCAGTCGATGGCATTTCAGTTGAAATCGGATTTCGGCAGAGAGATTAATATATTGACTCTCGATGAGCTTTTGATATGAGTCATTGTTGTTCCAAGCATTTAACAGATGCTTAAACAGCAAGATCGACATGATTGCATGCCAGGCTGAAGTTTAGTACTTTGGCCTTTTCAGAATCAATATTTTTTGAAAATTCAAAAATAATCCAGTATGCCGCCATCTGTTTTGCTGTTGAAGCCTGAGGTTGTCGTAATGATGCGGCGCAATATATATTCAAAGATTGTGCAATAGAACTCCATTTATGGTGAAAAAGCTTCAGCACATTTCCATCACTGCTAAAATCATATCCGAATCATATCTTCATTCCGCGAATAAATTTTCAACCGACGGATACACTTTTACCGTTTGGTTAGCGCAGGCAATTGCCGATAATCCGCGCAGAATTAGACGTTCGACTGCCAACGATCTTCCAACGGCAGTCTTCTCGCAACATTATTTACAAAGTAGCCTTTTAAAAGCTATCGGAATAAAGAAATTTAAGTAAATGGTAAAAAAACATTGTTTTCAATCTTCAATTCAGACTCCTTTACACTATGTTTTCACAAAAAATTCGGTTGAAGGTATGATTCGTGAAATTGGGCAAGGTAATTTTATGTAGGAAACAAATTTCGATTGATTTTGACATCGAATCTGAGGGTTAAAGAGCGCCTAGTAGGCTGTAATTATCTTCATGCTCAAATCAGCCTCAGTGAGATATCCTCAGTGAATACAAATTAAGTTCTATTTTCGAAAAATTTAATTCAATTCGACAAATTTTAAAATTCTCTTTTGGGGGGTTGCAGACCTTTAGCTAGTACCCTTTACTTTTTTATTATGTTTTTAGCCAATCGATATTAGCTCTAGCAGATCAAGTAGTTTCTACCTGCGCAGTTGTCTTATTCGATTTATGTCATCCAACATAAGACTTATCTCAACATTATGATGCAGATTAACAGATTGCATGTGTTTTCTCCCAAGTTAGCTTGTTATTTCATAAGTACCATGGTCCATTAACTGTTCCACGTAGTACTTTGCATTGGAATGACTGGATGATATTGAAATTAATTTTCTTCGTACAGCCCCTAAAGCTAAATACAGGTTTTAGAATTTGTCGGTATTTTAACAATTTATTACTTAAAGTTTAAAATTTCTCTCTAAGAGCAGATCCAGCTTAATGTATTTAATATTTAATTCTTTTTTTGGTATTGACAATATTAGTAGCTCTTTGCAATTTTCTTGTGGATTATTCTATGCTTTCGGCGACTGCTAATATGATTGTATCATTCGCAAGCGAATGTTACTATGTTTGCCCCAGTATTGTTGGTAAGTACGAGGTAAATATAACATTATAAAATTGGTCTCAGAACGCTCTCTTGTCTAATTTAACACGAAAGAGTCGGTCTACATAGCTAGGATTTCTGTAATTTATTAAACTGCTACGATTTTTTTTAAGTCAGTAAGACATTTACTCACAATATATCTACCACAAAAAGTATAAAGATTTACCCCTCTCACTTTCAACCCGAGGGTACTTGTGATACACAACCCTTACAAAAATAAGAACTTCTAACCTGATGAGTAGACCAACTTTTTATCAGTATGAACCAAACTGCTAAGAAGAAACGTAAGGAAATTCTCATTTTTGAAAAGGTTGTGTATCTTTATACAAGTACCCTGGGGTTAAAAAAGGGGAGAGTGAATATTTCTACTTTATGAGCCAAATTGATAAGGAGGAACCAAATTGTTTCTTCTATTATTGGTTTGAGGCCCAAGGAGGAGGGCCCAAGGATTTGAGGCCTTGAGGAGTAGTTTTTAGAATATTCTCTAAATTGTTAGAAGTAACGAAATCAGCCTACACGAATTTTTTTCATTTACTAGTTTGTTGGGATTAGGTGTCATGATCATTTCAGCTACTTGCCATTGCTTTGGAACGTGTTTAAATCTGAATACTGCGTTAATTATTTTAAGACATTTACGTAGACCATTTTTAGAAAGAGCTCTTATTATTTTTCTTCTAATTAAGTCATATCTTGGAGATTTATTTGCATTCAGGTTCAATTTGATTTCCTCTTTTAATTCTTGTATTGTGACAAGAGATAGTTACACACAATTTTCCTCTGCTGTTTGTATAGGTGGACGCTGAAACTTGGTCTCCAGGTGGGTTGGAAGTTTTTTGCTTTGCACTTATAGTCTTTGCAAGAGTTTCAACCAAGTCAGTAAGGACAGCTGAGTCACATTCAAGGATCCGAGACAAGAAACCGGAACCTAAATTAACTCAAAAACTGGACAACAAATATAGTGAATTCTGTTTTGTCGACTTTTTCAAAACAGCTATCACACAAGCATCCATGGGCAAGTCTCATTTTTTATTGAAGTTTGAAACGACCATGACCCGTACAAAAGCGACCAAAACTGGTATCTGGTCTAGAGCATATTTATTTAACCTTAAATTATGTTCGCAAATACATTCTTTCACCTTCCGGCAGGTAGTGAGAGCAAGCTACAGACTCTGGTCCTATGAAATGAAGACATGAATCTATCATGATCAAAGAATCAGCCACTACATTTCCATCAATATAAAAGTAAGCCGGCACTCACACATAACCTTGACACTATTGTTGCAACACAGGCGGCTAATAAAATGTTAACATTCCTTAACCACTTTGGAAGTGGTCACAGGATTACCCAACGCATTTAGTATAGCTTTACTATCCGTAAGTAAAACAATATTTTCACCTAAAACAGCAAGGACAGGCGCATCAATCGTACCGTGAGAGCAATCATGAATAAAAGACTGCAGCGGGGATGTAGCAAAATGGTCGCAAAGTGAGGATCGGTGTCGAGGACATAGCACCTGTACTAGCCTTGCATGCCATACTCCCACTATTAAGTTTCGTTAAACCGGGATTCTATTTTAACACGGACAGAAGTGTCAGATAGCATAGATAAGACCAACGATTTAACATTTTGGGTGTCAAATAACAGGACTTTCTAAATGCTCTTCTACATTACCAAAAAACGTCAGTGGCTTTTTGAAGTTTACTATCAAGAGGAAGCTCCAGGAATATTTATCAGCTAAGGAAACTTCAAGATGTTTGAAGGAATCTTTTCTGGTGATCGTTGCCCCAAAAAGTGAAAAGACAGATAGTTCACCATCATTTATTCGTCTAGTGAGAACCAATAAACTCGTTTTAGATGAATTAAGGCGAAAACCTTTCTTAAGGTACCACATCTTTACAACTTGTAGTACACGCTACATTAAATCAGATGTCTTTGTTAAGTATTTACATGAAATAGTGATGATTAGATCATCAGAATAGCTTTGCTCGATTTGCTATATTAGTGTAGTTTAACAAGTGTCATCAAAGACCAAGAGTCGCAAGAAACGTAAAAAAAACACCCGCGTGATTAATCTTCGGAGACTTTAACGGAGACTGAAGGAAAATCCAACTCCACCATAGTAATGCAAGACCTGAGCATAAATTCAATATATGCAACGATGATTTTGTCAAAGCCAAAATTTGTGCAGACCTCGATAATGGTAAATTTGATAACTAGGTCAATGAATTGCGCTTCTGGACAGTGCCATGTTGAATTATCCTCGCAACAATTCGCCTAATGGTTCACCGAACCGGCGCATTCCGATTGTTAGAGTTCTAAATGCTCTCTGAAGCAATTTTGAAGACAGTTGTCACTCATTTTATAAAATGTATATACCTAGGTAGTTTTAGCAACATTCGTGTCCACCCTGTTCAAAACATTTAAAAGTATATATTCAAAAACGAAATCTTGTAATTGTGCGATCTTGTATTTGTACCAGAGACGACCATTTCGTTTATCGTAATGATTTAATTCCATGCATGTAATGATTTTTGATTACATACAGCGTAGTAATAATCCTTTGTCCGTACTAAGCACACCAAGCTTCTATATAATTAAAATGTGAAATACTCTTTAAATTAATTTTCTACGTAAAGTAAAATGATGAATTTAGCCCTTCAGGTCTGGGCATCTTTCATAACCTCCAAATTGATTCAAATTGTTTCTGGGTGTATAATTGATCAAAAACATATAACTTTCTGGTGTTTATTCGAAATGAACTAAGCAGTTCACACCTGTTGGAAGTATGAAATAATGTTGATTGTGCAAACAATAAACCTAATTTAAAAAAAACAAATGCTGTGGTTATGATAACAAGAAGAAAAACTACTTTGTATTTGTACCATTAACTGTTATTTACACAAAAAAACGAGCAAACAAACGAACCCTTTAAAAGTCAATCAAAAGAAAATTTCCCGATCAACATAAAACCTGTAACCAACAAAACCAAAAAAAAAAAAAACTAAGTTGAATATGAAGCAAAATCACGATAAGGATAACAACAATGGAGGTAATTTAATGGAAAGTAAGATGTTAGGTTATAACAGCGGCGGCAGCATCGGCAGCAACAACATTATTTTTATACTTTCAAATTGAAAAGAGATATATCCTTTTATGTGCCTGTGTATGGCTCTTATACATACATACAAATCTAAATACCATAAACAAAAAAAAAATCGTTGAAGACGAACGCCAGAGAGGCGCAGCAAAGAATTTAAAAAAGGCAAATTCTTATCTCAAGAATTTCTTATTTTTTTTGTGTTTGTGTTGATTTTCCTTTTCGTACCATTTGTTTGGAAAATAAGAATGACTTCCTATTTTTGCGTTTTGTTTTTTTTTGTTAAGAGCTACATAGACTTTATTTTGTATGTACAACGAGAGCACAAAAAGCATAATTTTTATGTAAAATTTAACTGATTTTTCATTTTTTTTATTATATTCCTGAATAAAAATTTGAATACAGTTGAAAATGGCATATATTGTTTGGATGATGTTCTTATTCATCAGCGTCATCATCGTGTATGATGGTTGTGATATATACAGAGACAAAATATGGTTTTGTTATAAACATTTTTATGAATATTGTATTGTTGGTAGTCTTGTACAAAGCTTATCGTGCCTTTAAATTAAATTTAGTTTCACTTTGCTCGTAAATAAACAAAAATTGTTAGGGTTATAAATGGTAGACATCCGCAATCAACTCTTTGAAAAATTGGTCTACCTATAGAACTAAGTTTAAATTTGCCTATGAAAAGAATTTATATGACAAATTTTACATAATCATATTGTAAATCAGTACATCTTTATGGTAATCCCTTATTGTGTATAAAATTTCATATTTTATCACTTGACAAGACTAATATTTTGTTTGACTTAAGTCTTCTGTAGAAGAACTTTGTGAGCACACTGCCACGTTTTTATATATTTTATTTGGCTCTATAAACGTCCTTTCTCACACCTTTTAATTAAGAAATAAGTAAAGTATAGTAATTGTGTGCAAATTCAAAGTATGATGGATCTCGACGTTTTAAGCCCACTTGAACAATATGGACAAAGTTTTGAGGTAGGAGTATCCGTCTGTCTATCGATAGATGTAATACAGACCTACAGGTAAGACGCAGGCCCGGTCCAAACCAGGTCACACAAGGAAACTAGGAGTTACTTGTTATTAAATTATTAACTTAAGAACGAAACGGGTCTCTAACTCAATTGCATATACTCGTGTGCTAATAACACACCTTGCAGCAAGGTGTGTTATTGTCAGACGAGTACATTCAATCGCAATGTTGATCACTGCCTACAAAGAGTTGGCTAATCTGGATCGATTTGGATTGACTAATAGGAGCGAAGCTTTATACCTAAGCTTTTTATTCAAATTGGGAGACCCCAGTGAATTTTAACTAAATCTATGAGCTTTTCCTTTTTCCACAAGAAGTGAAAGCTTCAAAATGAGTTTTTTAGTTTTTTGCAGAAATTACCAAAAAAATGTTTTTCAGTAGATATTGGTTCTGTACAGCCTTTACGAATTGGTTGATCGGGATAAAATTTCATACTTAGCTTTTTCAATAAATTAGGAGCTTTTGTTGAAATCTGCTACAGACTCTAAATATCGGTTCAGATCAATTTTCCAAAATTTAAGCGGATAGGTGGATTTACAAATAACTGTCTTATTAAACAGTGATCAGAAAAATTGTAAACCTGGAATTTTTGACAAAATGCCTGTGTGCAGACGGATTGACTGATCGTGGTGAAAATTAGTTTTTTAGTCTTTTTGCGTTAAACGGGAGATCCCAGTGATTTTTGACCGAAATCGGTTCACCGAAAGTGGCAGCTTCCGTTGAAGCTTTCTCGTATTTTGCAAACATTTAAATAGCATTTAAGAAGAACGATTAAAAACAAAAGGGTTGTAAATTAATTTCAAACAAAATTAATTTATATCATTTTTAAAATTTTAACGAAAATGACAAATTCTGGAAAAACGAGTCCAAGCGGATTAATTATATAGGATGAAAATTCATACTAAAATTGTATTACATAAAATGGGTGAATCCTTGCTAAATGTGGTGGTAATATGTGTACCGGAAGTGACAGGTTCCGTAGGAGTTTTTGAAATTTTTGCGATGTTGTCGAAAAGTACAGTATTTAATAAAAACCATGAATGAAATTTTGAAACAACTGGAATGACTTCTAAGATTTTTTGACAAGAAACATTTTTGTGACAGAAAATATACAGCTGAACATATTCACTTTGCTCGTTTAGCAAACTGTTATTCTTCCACAAAAACAATCATTTTAGGTTTTAGATATGAAGATAATTACACGTTGCTAATAAAATAATTTACCAGCCAAGTCGTATTTACTTCTTTAGCCGGGAAGACTCACTATAATAATTCTAAAAGTTTCCACCGAAAGCTCAGTCGATTTATTATCGATCAACTATTCCAAAATCCTATGAAAGCTATGAATAATATTTTATTAGGAACACTTATAACCACTTTATAAATATAACTTCATTCATTTCTACGCAGCCAGTTAACAGATTAGGAAAAATTTCTCAGAGATATGTTCCTGCATATTACAAGAGCGTTCGATAGCACATCTTTTGCAACTATCATAAACAACTGTGGTAACTTCGGCATTGATGGCGATATTGTGAACTGTTTTGAATCTATATGCTTAAACCGCTAGTGGTTGATTTCGACCTGTATGTCTCCTCTGTTACCGTCAGAGTTGCCAAAGGTTGCCCACATGACGAGGTGCTCTCATCCTTCTATCAAACTATGGTTTTTGGTGGTCGACGAAATTTTACTAAAGCTTCAGCACAAACAAAATTCAATAATCACAATAGCAAACAAAGATTTTGTGTATTGTGTGCACCACATTACTAGATTCATAAAACATACAGCTTAAAAAATCTTAGAATATCAGAAAGCAACCCATCAACAGTGAAAATAATGACACTATTGAATAAAACAAATCCACAACTTGGAGCCTGATTCTGGTGCGTTTATTATATGTGGAGTAAATCCGGAAGATTTTGCCACATAGCAACCTATTAAAGCATTAAACGTTCGTATCTTTATGCGTTCAAATTTTCCAAAATTTATATTTTTTTCAGTAATTTCTAAAAATTTCGGCATAGCCAACTACAAGCCAAATAGATAAACGCTGTCCAATTTCGGAAAAATACGCAGCATGTCCATATGAATCGCCACGTGTGTTAACTTTAAGACAAAATTCGAAAATGGAAATTCTTTGTTGTGAATACTATTCATTTTGTCACATAACCACCTATACTGCAACAGATGAAAGCTGTCCAATTTAGAAAAAAATACGTTTCATGTATATACGGAACGTCAAGAAGCCCGGCCTTTAGGCCCGTTCAATTTATCATAATTATAATGAAAGAGAATGAAAATGATAATTCTGTGGGGCGATTGCTGGAGTTTTAACTCAAGGCTGCCTACATAGTGCATAAGATGAAAACATTCCTATTTGAGAATGAGCAGGTGCACTATTTTGACCGAAAATGGAAAAGTCTCAAAATTACAAATTTGTTGAGTGATTTGAGGAGATTTTGCCAGTGCGTCACAATTCCATGCTGATAGGCAACATCCTCCATTTTGACACTTTCATTTTTTCTAACTGTATCGAAAAGTTCCGGAAAGTTATGTGGAATAGATTCTGGAGATTTCGGCACATATATACTCCAACAGAGTGCAATAGATGAAAGCTGTCCAATTTTTCAAAATTACGTCACATATTTCTGCGGATCGTCAGAGAGCCTCGACTTGTTCTTCGACATATTACAATACAAGAATGTTCTCGATTTTCTCGAAGTTCTTGATTTTCGAAAACATAAGCCGTATGTCTATGCAAACCGATCGGCAGGGTGGTCCGTTAATTTTTCATAATCATAATGATAAATTCCGTAATTGGAAATTTTGTGGAGAGCGTTCTAGAGCTTTTGGCATACACATACTTATATAGTTCAACAGATCAAAGCAGTTCAACTGCGAGAAAATACAGTGTTTGCAGATCGTCCGCTACGGGACTGGGTTTTTTGTAACATATATAGCCATCTACATTGGGCAAAATTTCATTGTCCCCTTCTTTTTTTAGCAATTCTAACGAAAAACTTGTTTAATTGAAATTTTGAGGAGAAAATTCTGGAGATTTTGGCATATAGCCGTCCACATAGTGCAGTAAATGAAGGCAGTCCAATTTCGAAAAAATACTGCACATGCTAGGGTTATAGTTTTGGTCAGTAAATAAAAATAATGTGGCGCAAACTCTAAGATTTTTTAAAATAGTGTAAGTAGCTTTGCAATATTAGAAAGTAGTATAATTTTAAAAAATAGCCTTCATGTCCTTGCGGATTGTCAGAGTGTCCCATTTTGGTTCGGTCATTTTTCATAATTATAACCAAAAAGTCAGAAAATTAAAATTCTGTGAATTGGACATTTTGGCACATAACCACTTATAGTGCAATAGACGAAAGTATCCAATTTTGGGACACCGTTTGCCTGTGCGGGTCGTTATGGTTCCACATTTTGGGCCGATTATTTGTATAGTTATAACGAAAAGTCCGTAATTGAAAATATGAAAATGTTTGTGATAAAAGAAAAGAACCAAGATAAAAACCTGACGATCCGCATAGGTATGTGGTGTATTTTATTAAAACTGGACAACTATCACATTTTGCACTATGTTGTTGACTATGTACCAATATCTTCAAAATTCGTTCCACAGAATTTCTATTTACTTTTTAATTATTTTTATGAATGATGAACGGGCCCATATGAGGAACCCTGACGATATTATGATAAAATGAATGTGCCAAAATGGGGAACCGTGGCGATCTGCATATACATTTAGCGTGTTTTTCTGAAACTGGGTTGCTTTCAAAAGTTGTACTATAAGTAAGTCGATTGTGGAGAACCTTTCCAAAACTGATTTACTTTCTTCTATTGAACTATGATGGTGGCTGTGTGTCCAAATCTTCCAATTTCATTCATTTTAATTATAATTATGATAAAATGTACGTACCAATCAATGTAAGGCAGATTTGCAATCTGCAAAGACATGTGGCGTATTTCCTCAAAATTGGTCAACTTTTACCTTCTGCACTAAATATGTGGTTTGGCGAAAACCCTCTGGCGAAACTCAGTTTTTAGTTTTCCAGTGGACTTACCAGGATATGGCGGCATCAACCACGGTTTAACGAGATAATAAGGTAAAACTGGGCCACCCTCAAAAATTTTATTTTTATCCGGTACCATCATCGAATTGTTTGAAAATTGTCTCCTCATTTTTGAATTTTGGAACAACCTTCCATTAGACAAGTAGTTTTTGAAATTAAAGAACACCGATCCCGAATCTGTTGGTGCCTATAATAAAATATGTGTTAAGTATTATGTGTTATGATGAGGCTACTTGATGCAATAAATTAACATACAATAATCCGTATGCGCTTGTCATCTTCGGCTCCAATAGAGTTCGGAAAACTCCATCTGATTTTAAATCCTTCTGCAACTTCTACCCAATCATGAGATTACAATTCAAGTAGCGTATTCTGCTTATGGCCGAAAAATATAGCATCAAGCGTTTCTGCTGTTATATTACAGGCAGTACTTTTTTAAACGCGAAAATTGTACGGCAGTGATCGTTGGCCGTCACCGCTAGCCAAGTATCTAAAACAAAATCACAACTAGTTGAAATAGGCCTCCAATTTGACTATTTTATTATTTATTTACCTTAATGTAAGTGCCAATCTAGTAAAAAAGTTTATAAAATAATTTATTTGAGGACTCTGGCTTCAATCGTGTAAAATTAGAAAATGATTCGTGATCATTTAGTTCCATTACTGCAACCAAATTTTGATGTCCAAACAAATCTCGTTCATTTTGATTGAAAATTGGTCGTACCCACATCTTTCGAACACACTTTTTTCAGGCTTTAGTAATTCAGTGGCCTGTTAACAAAATATAATTGCTACATTGGGATTCATTGTAATTAATAAATGTATATTTTAATTTAATTATTTTAATTTTTTAGAAACACGACAACTGATTTACAAATCATCTAGTAATATATCTTTCATAATTTATATTCTTGTTTGGAGGGTTGTAGCCCTTTGGCTAGTCCCCTTTACAATTGTATTATATTTTTAGTCGATCCTGATTGGATCTTGTAGATCATGCGGTTTCTTCCTTCGCAGCCGTCTTACTAGGTTTGAATCATCCAACATACGACGTATCTCAGCATTTTGGTGTAGACTAATACGTTGCATGTGTTTTCTCGCGTGTTTGCTTATTTCTTCACTAACGAAATCCATCTTCAGATCTCTATGGAGGTTGTCATTTCTTATGTACCACGGTGCATTAACCACTATCATCCACGAAGGACTTTGCTTTGGAATGATTGGATGATATTGACATTGGTTTTCTTTGTACAGACCCACAGCTGAATACCGTAAGTCCACACAGGTTTTAGGATTTGCCGGTATAGTAGCAACTTATTATGTAGAGTTAGGTCAGAATTTCTTCCTAAGAGCCAATTCATCTTTCAATTTGATGTTTAACTCTTCTTTTTTCTTTTTCACATGCTCTTTCCATTTTAGTTTCGCGTCTAGAGTCATGCCTAGATATTTTGCCGTATTTGCATAGGGAATTTGCTGGGAGTTCAGTTCTACTGGTATCCAGTTGACCTTCTTGTTGGTAAAGTTTACGTGAACAGATTTGGTTTCATTAAGTTTTATTCGCTATCTCTTGGTCCAGGTACTGACAATATTAGTAGCCCTTTGCAATTTGCTTGTAGATTCTTCTATGCAATTAGCAACTGCTAAGATGGCCGTATCATCCGCAAACGTTGCTATGTTAGTCTCCTCTATCGTTGGCAGGCCCGAAGTGTATAGAACATATAAAGTTGGTCCCAGAACGCTACCTTGTGGTACCCCTGCTGATATTTTCTTTATTTCTGAGTATTCGCCATCTAATTTAACTCGAAAGTGTCATTTAGATATGTAAGATTTTAGAATTTCATAAAACTGCTTTGGTAAGTCTCTTGTAATTTATATTCCAAACCTTTATGCCATACTCTATCAAAGGCCTGTGCTACATCCAAGAAGACGCTTGAACATACTTTCTTTTTTTCAAGTACGTCTTCAATTATGTTTGTAATTCGGTGTTCTTGATGAAATGGTGTACTTGAAATTGATGTGGACGAACAAGATTTCTTTCTGCTTTATTGGTTTTAGTCTCTTTAGGAGTAGTTTATCGAATAATTTTGAAATTATTGGTAGTAATGAAATCGGCCTATACGAATTTTTGTGATTAAGTGGTTTGTTGGGTTTAGGTATCATAATTACTTCTGCTACTTTCCATTGACTTGGAACGTGTTTAAGTCTGAACACTGCATTAATTATTTGGAGTAGTTTAGGCAGTCCTTTTTCAGGAAGAGCTTTTACTATTTGTCCTGTAATTAAGTCAAATCCTGGAGTTTTCTTTGTATTTAGGTTGAGATTGATTTCCTCTTTTAATTCTTGCAGTGTGACAGGAGATGTATTGCAGTTATCCATTTTATATACTGGTGGTATGTTTTCCTCTGCAGTTTGTCTAGGTAGAGGCTGAAACGTGTTCTCTAGGTGGGTTGTAAACAACGAAGCTATTTGCTTTGCACTTATAGCCCATGTGCCATCTTCATTTTTTACTGGTGGAGTTTGTAGTTTAGGTCGTTTTAAACTTGTTGTCGCTTTCCAAAAGGAGTACTTGGTATCTTTTTCCCCAGTAAGGCCACTCAAATATTTATTAATGGATTCGTTTTTGATTCCTTTAATTAGCAACTTTAGTTTATTGGATTATAAATTTAGAGTTGCTTTATATTCTGGCGCTCGACTTCTTTGCCAGGCCTTTCTTGTTTTTCGTTCTGCTGCAACCAGTTCCCTATTTTCTAGAGAATAAATAGCATTTCGGCGCATTTCCTTTCAATTTGAGGGGGTACTACTCCACGCCGCTTCTTGTATACTGTTGTTCAGTTGTTCTTCATCTAGCTCTATCGGGTTTTTAATTGACACCTAAAGATCAATATTATCCTCAACAAGTTTCTGGGATTTTTCCCAGCAGGTTTTTTTGTTCGTTGGCGAAGGTGGATTAGTTTTTTCTAACAATCGTTGCACTGATTGTCATAATAATAGGCGTGTGATCCGACATAAGCCCCTCTCTGATTTCTAGGTATATGTAGTTTTCGTCTATACCTTTGGTGATAAAGCAGTCAATGATATCGGGTATTTTATTAGGTATAGTTAGTATGTGTTTTTTGCATTAAAATCACCTCCGATTATGAAACTTGGTCCAAGTGTTTTAAGTAACGTGCAATAGTCTTGTTTAATTAAATATTATCTTGGGGGCAATATATTGACGATACACTATATTCTTTGTTGTTATTTATAAATACTTTTAAGGTGACTACTTGCATAAATTCCTCTTCAATTTTAAGATCTATAAAGTGTTTGATGTTTTCTTTTATAGCCACCGACCATCCTCCCCTGGCCCTTCCAGCTGGATGAATGGCGTGGTAACATTTGTATTCATATATTTTAAGATATGAAGTTGAAGTAAAATGGGTTTCCGATACTAGGCATTTATCTATTTTTTCAGTATTTAGGAAAATTTCTAATTCTGGAATATGTTGCATTAGCCCATTTGCATTCCAGGTTACTATTCTTAATGTTTTATTTGTTGTTGTTTGCATCATTTTAATAGAGCATGGATTTCATTTCATTTAGAGAGTCTTGCTTATCTAACCTGTTGCTTAGAGCTTGAAGGCATTTCTCTTGTTTAGCTAGATGAATGTTAAGAGCTTCCATGCTTCTTAGTATCTTTTGGAGCACTGCTGTACTTTCAGTAGTGTGCTCCGAAATAATTGGTTTTGTCATGACTACTTGCGAGTACAGTTTTGGTTTTGGTTCTCCCGTTTTACTAGCATGAGGTTTAGGTTCCTCTTTGGTGGAAGTTTGATAATTTTTTACCGATACTCCTGGACTTTGTTTTCGCGTTTTATTTCTTATTCTTTGAAGCTCCTTAGCTATGTCATATCCCCGGTAGTTTGCAGGATGTGACTTATTGCAATTGACACATTTTGCAGCAATATTTTTACTAACCGGGCATACCTGGGCATGATGCTTTCCGGCACATTTCACGCATCTAATTTCTCTTTGGCAATATTTCTGCGTATGATTAAAACCTTGACATTTTTTGCACTGCGGTATTAATCCGTTATTCTTTTTCAATGGCTATATTTTAACTCTCATGCTAAGTATTGCCTTGATATTATACACATCTTTCACTTTTTGTTTGTTATTAAAAGTGAGCATAAATAGTGGACGCTCTCTTTTGTTAATTTGAACCCCATGTTCAGTTTCGATTTTTTCTTTCTTAATGATGTTTAAGACATTTTCTATTTGATAATCTTTTTGTTTGAGATCCTCAATAATCTCCACTTTTGCACAAGTTGGATGAAAACCTCTAGCCATAACTTTGATTGGGCGATTATTCTTATTCTCATAGGTAAACCACTGATGCCCCTCGGAATTCAGCTTTGTAGCCAAATCTCTATAGGTTTCAGAGTCTACAACATTAATTTTCCAGACGTCATTGTTTAGAGATACGAGTTTGCACTCGGCTACTGTAATCGATTTCATAATCGATTGCATAGTCGAGAAATTTGAAATCCCGACGACATTTATTGGTGGAGGTGATTTTTCTTTTGGTCTAGCTGGTTGTTGTTCTAGAGCTAGGTGTTTCTTGATGATTAATTGATTTCTGGAAACTTCGTTTGAAGTTGATGGTAAAGTCACCGCCATTTCTGGTGAGTGTTGCGCTTTCCTTTTCTTACTTGGTCTTTTATTCCGGTTCAACCTCTAATTTGTTTCTCTTTCTAATTCTGCTTCATCTGTATGGAATAAATTAATGTCATCATCGAATGTTGGGCTAGGTGTCGTCCCAAGTTCTGCACGTGTTTCAACTGCTTTTTTGAGTTCTTCAATTTTTTTCTTTAAAATTGTAAATTCTTCTTTCAATTTTGTCGTAAATTCTTTTATTTCTCTTAGTTGTTTACGTAGTTCGGCATTTTCCTTCTCGTACTGAAATATATTTCCAGTTGAAGATCTTGGTGATCGTGATAATTTGGAACTTCGTCGAAATGAGTTAAACAATGATGGGCCCACGCCAGAATCTGTTGGGCCTGCATCCGAAAAGTGTGGATTTGGCAGCATATCTGCTGCTGTACCACCTGGGGTATTCCGTATTTGTTGTACTCATTGTTTGTTTTAGCCAATTTATCCCATTGGCCTTTAGTCCCCGGTAACACTTTGCTATTGTCGTAGCAGTACCTTACCCCCCTTAGGTGTACACAGAGACAGCCGAAGCCCTCTGAGTACCCTAGGCTGAGGGGTAAATGTGAAAAATGAAAATTTGTTATGTCTTAAAATAGCATAATTTTTTACTACCACTAGAATAAGAAATCACTAACTAGTCGCACCAGCCAAAAAATCCCTTTAAAAATAATTACAATGCATTCAGATATGAGAACCAATAGTTAGTTGACTGACTTAGTTTGAAAAAAATTCTATTTATTTGTCGCATCAAAATGTGAAGCAAATGTTCGAAGATTTAAAAAACAGCCGCAACGAGTCTTGTAAATAATTATTTTGTAAGTTTTGATTTAGTAATTTATAGTAACCAAGAAGATGAGTAGTCACGTCACATGAAGTAATGCGACTAAGGGAATACACCCCGTATTGATTTCTTTTTGTATTTTTATTTTTGAAAGTGGCTGATTACTGTTGTTGAACTTTCCTTGACTTACTCCCACGACGACTTGAGTTAGCGGGCTAATTACTGCTACGGCATCAAAGTTCATCGACATTTTGTACACCGTATTATTTCGCGATAGTTCCGTTACAATTCGTTTCACTGAATTTCTGATTTCGTATTTATCAATCATGGGAGGGGCATTATTACGTGCCCACAGGCATTTGTCGTATTTTTCGAAACTTGGCAGTTTTTATTCCGTTTATGACGATGATAATGATTTTTTTTTGTTTAATCCTATAATACTTTTACAGATTTCGAGTTTGAATCAGGTTCCGAGTTATGTTTCATATTGTTAGAAATTTTTATTTTTTATAAACTTGGAAATTACCCCAAGTTTCTTTATTTATTTAAAAACATTGCAAAACTATTAAAGTGGATAAGTTAGATGTTTATATTTTTAAGTTGAACAATGAATTAAAATCTATTATTACAATTAATGTGGTTGATGGATTTGATGACGGTTTCATACAAATTTTGTAGGTGTTGTTCAAAAATATGTATTACGCACATTTTGCAAACCTGCGTTGCTGTCCACGTTGTGCTGATCCATTCATCCGATTTATTTATATCGTAGCATCGCTGTTGCTGGTATCCAGTGAAGTATCACTATTTCCGCCTTATACAGGTAATAACACTAATACATCACCCATTCAATGTCGCAAACAATTCATAAAACCTTTCAGTATGTAAAGTTGTAAAGACACATGTCATAATCGTTACAAAATAATTGTAACCAATCTGTGAAACATAAATACAACCACATATTATTTCAATTGTAAATTATTCTACAACATTTTTGTGTGCTTACAAAATTTTTATTAAAAAACCGCGCACTCGCAAATTTCTGTATCTTATCTTATTACCTAAAGTATATTTTATTTAAACATGTTGTTTGATTTAAGCTCGTATATTTCGTGCTTTATTTACTTCAGATTAATATAAAAATGAAAAAAATATGCTATATAAAAAAAATTTAATTTAGAAAAGATGAAAATTATGGTTGATCTTATTCAAAAGATCATTTTCTGCGTAAAATCATTTTATGTACATTACAAAATTTCGAGATAACAAGTATACGCAACAACAACAACAGCAACCGAGACACGCACAGTATCAACTCATAAAAGCGATTAAAAAGCATAAATTTCCATTTTCATTCGTTCTATTTTTTTTTTTTTTGCTTCATAATATTTTCATAAATTTTCTTTTTATCTTTAAACAAATTTATCATAAATTCATCATTTATTGTTTCATTTTGCTATTTATTTATATTTTTGTTTTACAACAACAACGGGGAAAACAAAAAAATTGTTTTCTCTACTTTGTGAATGAAAAAATAAAGAAAAGCTTAAGGCAATTTTCATTTAAAAATTTTGCTTCATGGTGTAGCTTTATACACATTTTATACTTTTCTAGTTTCTTATTTTCTTTCTTTATTGTTATATGAAAAAATAAGATAAAGAAATAAAAGTATACACAAAAAAGAGGAACACAGAAGATGTTTGTTTCTGGTATTTAAATTTTTATTTTTTTTAAAAGCAAAATAAGAAGAGTTTATTATCGTGAAAATAATGGAAATTTTGTTGTTTCGTTTGTTTTCGTTTTATTATAAAATTTTCTTCAAGCCGCTTTTACTTTTAATTTAAATTACGAATTTTAATTTAAATATTTCTTATTGATGAGGGCGGGTCATGGGAAGTTCCGATGGCTAAACGGTATTTAGAAATTGGTGATGTAGCTAAAGGATTTTAATGGGTTGAAAATCGTCACCGGTGGAAATGTTAGCTTTATTTCTAGACGCTTAATTTGATTCGGCTCAGTGCTAAGTTTCGTGAAAAACCACAATGACCTTCATTAGATTTTAAATCAAAATCTGTGATCTAGCACAAAACCAAGATTAAGTTCTCCAATTCTCGTGTGGGTTTTCTTGCTAACTCCCCCATAGCGTGCCTCCTCAGATGGCGGGTCGGGAAAAACACGCCATATATAACAGGTAATGGGAAAAATAAATACCCGGGGTGGACCAAAAATTAGCAGCCTTAAAACCCAGAAGCATCTGCTTGGACCTGAGCAACCTGACTAAAGATGGTGGTAACCAATAAACATCGGAAGTCTAGTCAGGACTAAAACAGTGGTAAATGTAGTCGAGATTGGGTAGTTAAATTCTGGTAAACTACTGCCTTATAGTTCGGTGTTGGTACATCAATGGCTTATACAAGGTAACTCTGATCAAAAATCACATACGAAAACAATAATAATGGCTAGTACGAATTAACCCCTAGGAGTGTCCGAACGTTGTTGGACAATCCCTCCCATGGATTCTAGGGGACACTAAATCGTATTCAGCAATGGCTGTGGGATACTTGGCTGCGCACTTTACAAGCCTCAATATCAAAATATCAATCGTAATGATAACTTACTCAAAAGTATTGGGAACACAGATGTGGATGGTCCATTCAAACATCATGCAAAGACAGTTAGCTCACCTCCACCGCATTTAAGTCTTTCTTTAGCGTCTGGAAACAACCAAGAAAAGTTTAATCATAATGAACCAGAGCAATACGAACCAAGAAAAGACAAGGAGCGATGATGATGTAGCTTACTTTGTCCTAAAACTATCAATGACCTACAAACAAGAATAAACATGCTTGAAAATTCACTGTCAAAAGCAACTTCAGCCAGTCCGGCGTTGCATCAAGTAACATATGAAACAGATGAGCACGAATTTAATAGAGAAATGGGTGGATTTTGAACCGTAACAAAAAATATAATAAAAACGCGAGTTGAATAAATTACCACAGCTTCCACCCGGGAAATAGAATCGTCGCAACTTGATATTAAACAATTAAATGTTCGACTAAGACGAGTAGAAATATTACTTACCGAATTTCACGGAACTGAGCAAGCTGTTTGCTTACTAAACCCTGATGACGAAAGCCAATAATACGAAATTGAAGACAAATACTATACAGCATAGTTGCTGAGTAAATAAGTTACTTGAAAGAGCAAACCTGATGGTCGGCAATGTGTTAGCAGATTTGGACGATACTCAAGGAGATCACTCGCGATCCACAACAGTCTTTCATTAAATTGATCATGAAGATGAATCTCGAGATCCATGGTTGGTGTTCTTATTACTTCAAAAATGAGTTGAAGAAACCAGAGACAAGTGGGCTAGTGAAACTGTAGAAATAGAATTCCCAACTTGTCAAATTTTAATCGGATTCCTCATGAAACGAGCTGGTGCCTTGAATTCAGATACAAGCTATCTACGAAAAACAGTAGCTGTTGCATCATGTTCACAAATACTGTTGCACCATGTTCAGTTTGTCAATCGCTAATTCAATTGTTTAACTAAATCCCACTCCGAATACCATTTCGGATTCGAGGAAACATGCCACTTTTGCAAAAATTGTCACAACTTGTCAATGAACAATTCTCCAGTGAAATCCAAGACAGTAGCATACCAGAACGCATCTTGTATGCGTGCAGGTCATAATTTAGCCGTATAATTGTGTTGAATTATTCTAGATAGGTCCCAGTCTTCTTTAATAACTGAAGATTTCGTTCAAAAATTGGGATTGGAATGTAAACACGGGAAAGTTTGTAACCAGGGAGTTTCAAATCAAAATATTCTTACTATACTAGAGGGTCAGTCCGGGGTATCATTTTCACCCCACCTTTCATCAAATTTTACATGTGAAGCCACCGCTTATGTAGTACCTTTCATCACTAATGTCATTGCAATCGAAGGATAAAATTTGATCAACAACCAGTCCATTTCAAACCTGACTTTAGCGGATTTAAGTTTTACATTTTCATCAAAGATTAACTTATCGATTAAAGCTGATAAATTCTTCCAAATTCTTAAACCACTGCATTTGAAAAATCAGACGACTAAATATGCTCACAATTTACACTTCTGTTGGATTTTTACCGACAATCTTGCCATTGCAATTTGATTATTGATAATTCGTGTTTAATAGAACACACATGAAAGTAGTTCAGCCACCAAGACGTTCAATTACCACAAAATCGCGCGTAGTATTCAACAGGTCAATCAAAACCAACTCTTGAATTTGGCATGAATCTTGGTCCAATAATGGACCTAATACTCAACTTCTTCAAATTGTATTGGCCCCATTTCGCGTTCTTTATCACTGGTCTCAACATCACCACATTTAAAATGTCGGAACCAGTACTCACATGTTTTTATTATTGGAGCATGCTCTCCGTCTGCTTCAGACAGCAATTGATGTCAACTAGCTGCAATTTTCTGTAAATTAAAACAAAAAGACGCGCTTCCCGCAAATGGTATTTTGTGTATGCCAACATGGTTAGAGCACAAAAAAATGTTGTTCAGCGAAATGACAAACGACGACTGTTGCCTCTGATTTCATTGATTGACGTACACGACGTGTACCACGTAAATGGTCGACAAAAAATTCAAAAGGAAGGACAAACATTACAAGTAAAACGTTGCAAGGGGCACCCAATTGAATTTATAGGTTAAGGAACAAATATTGAATTATAGAAGGAAAAAAGGCTGTGCGCAATTTAATTTAGTTCCCATTTTGAGTGGCCCGTTGTGATCCCACATATCTCGCGCTCTACAGTCCACGAGATCTGAAAGTCTGGCCTATGCCTTCTGTATGATAGTGCCGGACACAAGCTGAGGAAATTATCTAAAGTTTCTTCCTGACCTTCGTCCATGCAACTTCTACAAAGTCATCCGTCTGTAGACCCAGCATTCTCGCATGTTTCCCAAAAAGGAAGGGTCTTGTCAGTTTTGGCAAAATATACAATAAAAATTTAACCATTTTGCACAGAATCATAAAAGGACCGAAATTAGACAGGTTCGAAGATTTTGGTATAAGTTTTGGTCGCCAATTTAATTCTTGAGTCATTAGACATTTGTATACTCTACGTACATACCACCAACAACTTACTTAACGACAAAGCCAACACAAAAACCAATACAATTTACGACTTATTATCCATAACTTAGCAACAAAGGAGGTGTCAAACAGCAGTGCCTAGCAACAGTATATAAACTGCTTCAAAGTAAATCATGTAACAGTAGTTAAAAATAAACCGAAGAAGAGATTATTCTTGAAATCGATAATTCTAAAAAAGTAAAAGAATTGGCACAATAAGTAAGAACTAAAAACTACAATAAAAAATTAAAAATAATAAGTTTTTGATTTAAATATGTAAAGTGGCAAAAGAACATAAAAAATAAAGTGAAAATCGGCTTGTGAAATCTGGTGAAATAAATAATATGGCTAGGCGTTTTAAACTCAAGTGCTTTTGTTATGTGTGTAGAAAATTTACAATTATGAGCAATCGCCGCAAAATAAGTGATGAAACCGCTGATTTATTTCATGTATGCGTGAAGTGGGCCCAAATGTCCGCCCACGCGCTGGCAACACGAAAACTATAATTTCTGTCACGTATGAACTGTCAAAAAATCGCATATCACGGCATTTTAATGATGTCAGCCCAAAAAAATCAAAAAGGTTTTTCATTAAAGATTTTTGAAGTATGCCAATATTTTTTTTTTATCTTGATATTAACAATTGTCTTGACAGTGATGTCGAACACACTCAGCTCAAAATTCAAATTTTCATAGCTAACGGAACCATTGTAACCGTATATAATAAATGTAAAACAGCCAAGAAACAATTCTTATTATTTTCTATTGGTTCATGAAAATTATATTTTTAAAGAACAATAATATGTGGCCTCGAGTTTCAAAGACGGACATACAACAAAATTACAAATTTTCGGAATTTAAACTGACCTTTCTACTGTTGTTTACTATCTTTCGAAATATGTAAACTTTTATTAAGATAATCGCAGTTTTCGCAATTTTACATAACTAATACCAAATTAAGATAAGTTAATAAACGCCTCATATATACTCCGATTAGTCGATCCGTTCATTAAGAGTTTTTATTTTAATATACATATAATATATACTATACAGCTGTATAGTGAAATTACTGAAATTTCTTACTCGTAAAGGCTAGAACCAGATCTGTCCAAAAATCATTGTGAGACCGATGACCAACTCCGAAAATCTCAAATTTCATTAAAAATGGCATATCGCGAATGGCCTATATTCAGCCGCTTTACGAACAACCATAATATTTAGTGGAAGTTGAGATTTTCGGTGTTGGTCATCGGTCTCAACTTTCGTGAACTGCTGGTCGATCAAATATGATGACATCGATCTGAATAAGAGGTTAGAGGGAGCTAAGTCTTCAGAGTACACCGCATGCGGTAAAATTTTCCAATCCAGCAATATCATTTTCCACCTTCCTTGGCCTGCAAATTTTTTCTCCAGAGCATTACTAAATTTGATCAATTGGGCCAGCTGTAACAGATTAACCATATTTCAGAAGCTCGTAGTAAACGGCTTACTGAATATTAACTGAATATTAGTTTTTCTTACTTGTTGGCGTCTAAGATTATCGAACAAAATTCACTTTTCATCACCCGTAATGATGTTGTGCAACAAATCTTTCTTTTGTACCGAGAAAGCCATTTCATGCAGATGTCAACTCTTCGAAATCGTGAATTCGTCAACTTTTCTTTTCTTCGGAAAAAATTGGTTCTTTGACATACACTGCAACGACAAATGCTCAACTACCGCTGCCACATTCAGATCTAGTTGGATTCCTGTTCCGGAAAGATCAAACCCAACTGAAGAATATTTACAACCAACATGTGCATCAATATATCAACCATCAAATGTCACTACACCATGCAATCTCATTGAAATCTTGCAAAATCGTTTGGATATTATGGTACGACGCCTGAAACTATCGCAGCGGCAAGCCATTATTTTGTCAATGGATGAGCAAATGAACAAATGAACATTTTGGTTCCAAATGTTTGGATATATGGAGCAATAAATCGTCATCGTCATTTTAAGTTTTTTTTTCAAATCAATTGAGAATAATTCACTTGCTTTGCACTGATATCCGTGGTTCGGTATCCACAATGGCATATAATCCCGAAGATGGGCGATTGCTTATTGATTCCTCCAAAAGCAGCTTGAAGGAAGTTCTCCTTGCGCTCAGCACAAACACAAAGGAAACTTATGCATCAATGAAAAAATCATTGATTTGATTAAATACAAAGACCATCAATGGAAAGTTTGTGCAGATTTAAAAGTGATAGCTCTTTTAAGTGGTATGCAATTGGGTTACACTAAAAACATGTGTTTTATATGCTTATGGAATTCACGTTTTAACGGCGACCAATACAACTACTTGTATTGGATCTAACCAATACCACTACTTCATATCAAGCTTGGAGTAGTTAAAAATTGTATAGAAGCGCTGAATCCAGATGGAAATGCGTTCATCGAATTGCGTCACATTTTTCCACGGTTAAGTATATGAAAATAAAAGAAGGTTCTTGTTTGAATCTATTCGAATCTAAGTTTTGTTCAAATGAAATTTCATTTCGCATCTTGTTTTTTATTACAGCAATTTTTAATGGACCAGATACTCGCCGTTCCATGAACGATGATGCATTTGAAAATGCTCTCAGTGAACAAGAGCTTGTGGCATGGATATGTATAAACGAAGTTATTAAGAATGTTCTCGGAATTAATGGATCCGATGATTGGGGCAAATATATTGAAAATATGCTGACCGCTTTTCATAATATAAACGTTCGAATGTCATTGAAAATACATTCTTCGCATTGTCATGTGGAAAAATTCGCCGAACAATCACCAGCCGAATCCGATGAGGACGGCAAGCGTTTTCGCCAAGTAACGGCTAGGTGCAACAAAAGCCGCGGTTTAGCGGCAAAAAGCTACATGTGCACTCTTGGGTGACATTTGTTGGAATTTGCAAGAGAAAGAAGATCCCGAAGACGACGCGAACGAATTAGAAAATTTAAATTAAAAAAAGTTAAGAAAAATGTTAATTTTTTAATTTTCGATTTAATTTTCTTTAAATTTGTCGATGCGATGTTTATTCGATCGATTTCAATCGATTTAAATTCAATAAATGGACAAATAATGATCAAAAAGTGTTTTTCGTCGAAAAGAAAAGAAAAAAGTAAAATAACACAAAAATGTGAATGTAGATGTGGTTTTTCGGCCTTGATATGTTCGGTAAAGTTGTTTGCCTTGGCTTGCGCAACAACTTTGCTGAAGAAAGTATAACGAAAATTTTAATGGATCAAGAGCTATCAACGTGAACATGAGTGTATCTTTTGACACATTTTTAACTCAGAGCCAAAACATGTCGAAAGCGATATCTCAAAAATGGGGACTAACTTTGAAATGGAACTAGCAACACTGAATTCAGCATACTTCAATTAGGTTTACCCCCGGGTGCCCAGCTTGTCACAAAAAAAAGTTTGCGATTCAAGAACATGTGGCATGCTGATTTTTACCCAGGTGATTAAAATACGCCTACAACATATTCACCGATATCTGTGAGTGCTTCGTACCATTAGAAGGCTGTTGGTAAATATAAAGACTTACGGCTAAAAAGGAGGAACGCGGATCATCCAGAATTCATCTGTTCCAGTGTGCATACTACTAGGAGTGCACTTTAAAGATTTTCGTGGAAACACTAATCCACGAACCACCCCCATAAACAGGAGATATCCTCGCCAACGAGGCTCGTAATAATTTTGTAAGTAATCAAAAAGTTTAATAAAACAAAATTAACGAAATCAATTGATTAATAAAATAATACAATCAATAAATTGATAAACTAATCAAATTTTAATACCAGTCAAAAATAATCGAATGAAGGCTTCAGAAATTGGAAAATCTACCTCTAAGAGTAGAAACAACTAATTTAGTGTCACCTAATAACGCGGATGATTTAAAAGAAATAAACAAACTGCCGGATTGTGTAAAAGAGTTGCAACCTCTCTTGGATTCACAGCAACGAAAACATCCTAAAAGATTATAACATCATGCGTGACAGACCTATCTATCGAGCAATTCTACAAAGTATAGGGCCGAAAATCAGGGGGAAAGCTAACTCTGGTTTAATATCTTATAATATATTCGACGACGAATGGGCAGCAATAAAGAAATGTTTATCACTTCACTATGCCGACAAACGGGATTTACGGACACTGGAGCACCAATTGGGCAACCTATCACAAAATACAACACATTAGATGAGACATTAGATGAATTTTACGTTCTAGCGTCAACCATCAATTCTCGCTAATTGTTAATAAAATCAAAAAAAAAGATTATTCGACCGACACAATTACAGTTCTCATCGAAACATATCGGAATACAGCCCTTGATGTTTTTATTCGTGGCCTAAATGGAGGCTTATCCAGAATGCTGATAATCTAAAAACCACAGACTACTATCGTACAGTCTCACGGTACACAATAAGAATTCAAACAAAGTGATAACAGCTCCCATAAACCAAATTTCCCCACAGACAAATTTCAATCAACATGACCACCGTAGGAATCACAACCAAATGACTTTAGCTCAGAGAAATTTGGTTTACAACATTCAACATCAGATCACCAGAGCACCATCCAGGCCAACACATCCCAAGCCATCAGAGCCAATGGATATTGATCTCTCGCTAAGCAGACAGATAAACTACATAAATCGCCCAATGCATCAAGAACTGGTCAATGCACCAGCTCCTAAATGAGAAAACTCGTATCTTTACGAACCGCAGGATTACGAGCAGAAGATTTACCACATAGAAACACAGAAAGCGCAAGAAGATGAAGAGCAATATAAACAAATGATGACTGAAAACGCGGAAATCGAGGAACCTATGGAATATGGAGAGAGTGAGGAGAATGCTGAAATAAATTTTATGATACTCTACCCGGCGATACTCTCAAATTCCTGATCGATACTGGTGCGAACAAGAATTTCAATTTTGACCAGGTAGCCAAAAATTCTACACCGACCAATAATAAATTCAAAATTAGATCGGCTGGGGGACAGATCGAAATTAGCAGGAAAATATGCGGGCATTTTTTAAAACCATTGTTATCTACAAAAACATAGAGCTTCTCGTTCTGCCAGGATTAAAAACATTCGACGGCATCATCGGGGACGACACTTTAAAAAAACTAAGGTGCAATTATCGATCGGGGAAACAACATCCTGACGCTTAATTCGAACATTAAAATTCCAGTTTACGAGAAGCAGGCACCTCAAGCCAATAATTTTGAAATCAGGGATACTCATCTCTCCGCCGAATTGAAAGATAGAATACAAATGATGCTCTCAAAATATTAAACACTTTGAACCTGATGACGTAACACCTGTAGAGACCGCAGTAAAGGCTGAAATCAGAACAACAACCAATGAAGTGATATACACAAAATCATATCCCTCTCCAGTTAATATAAGAAAAGAAGTCGAAGAACAGATCGACAAACTCTTAAAAGATGGGATCATACGACCTTCCAAGAGCCCATATGACTCACCCATCTAGGTAGTGAAGAAAAAGCTGAACGCTTCCAATATACAAAAATACGCATGGTTATTGATTATAAACGTTTAAACGCTGTCACTATAGCAGATACATATCCAATTCCGGATATATCTAATACCATCGCGAACCTAGGAAACTCTAGGTTCTTCATCACTTTAGACCTCACATTTGGTTTCCATCAGATCAAAATAAAAGAATCGGATATACCTAAGACCTCCTTTTCACAATGAACGGGAAATACGAATTATTGAGACTTCCTTTTAGTCTTAAAAATGCACCAGCCATCTTCCAAAAGATGATTGATGTCGTGCATGTCGTGCGTATTTTTGGGGAAACGATGGAGGAAGAACATCTAGACAAGATCGAGAAGAAATTCAGCAAACTATAAAAAGCCCACGTAGGGATAAATTTGGACAAAATGGAATTCTTAAAGACAGCAACTGAATTCCAAGGTTATATCATCACTAACCAGGACATTAAGGCCGACCCAAAAAAAGTTGTTGCTAGTTGCCATCCCAACGAATTGAAGGACTTAAAATCATTTCTTGGATTGGAGTCACACTACAAACGTTTCGTGATGGACTTCGCTAAGATAGTCAAACCACTGACAAAACTTACAAGAGGCGAAAACGCCAAAATTAGGGCTAATCAGTCAAAGAAAATAAAAATAAATCTGGATCAAAATCAAATTCGGGCATTCCAACAAACTAAAGAACTACTTTCATCGTCGGAAATATTAGCATTTCCCGATTTCAACAAACCATTCAATTTGACAACCGAGGCTTCAGACACAGCAATGGGAACCGTATTATCACAGGGAGTCATAGGCAAATTCAGGCCGATTACCTATATTTCGAGATCGCTGAACAAAACAGAGAAGAACTACGCAGTCAAAGAAAAAGAAATAATTGCGATAATTTGGGCCATGAATAACCTAATGAACTATTTACACGGTGCGGAAAAAATTAGAATCCTCACGGACCATCAATCAGTCACGTTCGCGCTCAGCATCAGAAATAACAACGCCAAATTAAAGAGGTGGAAGGCGCGTTTGAAAGAGTAAAACTATGAGATTGTGTACAAACCAGAAAGCATTAATGCCCTATCCAGATGGGAGTTAGAGGCAAACACGTTGTCTACCGATGGTACAATCCATAGTGCTGAGGAGGACTCTACAGACCTGATAAAATATTGTGATGCTCCAATCAACGCATTTAAAACCCAAATCGTATTTCAAAAAGGGTAAGATATTTATGTCCATGGAGAACCGCACCCATCATACCACCGACACTATATCAGCCTTCCAGGGTTAAATAAGGCAATCCTAAGTAAAATCTTACGAGATAAGTTAAACCCGAATTTGATCAAAAATACTTGACGAATTTATTCCAATACTACTGGAAGCCTTTAAGGAACGTTTTTCCACCTACAAGATTTCCCTAACCCAGAGAACGGCCACGGACATTGCTAATGAAGAGAATAAATTTGCGATTATAAAAGTAGAACACAAGAGGGCATATAGCAATCATATAGAGAATAGGAAACAGATTTTGGAAAAGTATTATTTCCCTCAAATGCCCTGTTTAGTGAAGAAATATACGCAAACCTGTGACATATGTAACCTAAACAAATATGATGGACATCCAAATCATGTGCAAATTCAAGAAACACCCATCCTAAGGTATCCAGCAGAAATACTCCACGTTGATATAATGGAGATGAAGAACGACAAGTTTATTTGGATAAATTCTCGAAATTTGCGAAATTTTTCCGAATAAAATATAAATCAATTCCACACGTACGCGACAATTTAATTAAAGCGTTGCACTATTTTACCGTTCCGAAAATACTGGTAATGGGTAATGAGAGGAGTTTCATAGGTCCAATAATAACTGACTACCTGAAAACCTTGGGAGTCAAAGTGTACTTAACACCAACACAAAGGAGCGAAGTCAACGGAATTGTTGAGAGGCTTCATTCTACGACACCATTCTCCACATCGTGGTAGACCAGTATTATAATTCTGTACACTCCGTCATCCATCAAAAGCCCAGCGATATATTTTGCGGACGGATTCAGAGGTTAAACTATCAACATTTAACCGATTTGAAAACCAAGCTAAATGAAGATACTTACGAGCCTGGTGACACGGTCTTCACAGCAATCAAGCAAATCCAACCTAAAAACAAACCAAAATTTCAGAAGGAAACAGTAGCAGAGAACAACAATGTTACAGTGACCACGACTTTTGGGAAACGAATCCATAAAGCTCAGATTAAAAATGTAACGCAATAATCAACTCTTTCTTCTAGATCATGGGTGTGGGGCCCAACATCAGCCTTAAACGTCTATGACTACGATGCCCCAATAGTAACCCTGAGGCAGGGCAATGAACGGATAATCAAGGGAAATTTCAAATTAGTTCATATCATTAATCTGCACAATTACGAAGAATTAATTGATCGGGTTACCCCAACAACTAACAGCATCAGCGAAGGAAGTAAACTCCGACCTCAACTAATCTACCAAACGCAACAAAAATCGCAATTAATTTTGAAGCTCAAAGACCAGAAATCAAAACAACAAAAGATTAATAGCAGAGAAGTCAAAACCAAATAATTGACAATAACAACCAGCAATATAAAATCAATAAAGTTTTGATCCAAACATCACAACAAATGCTAAGCGAATACAACAAAAGAGTCGAACATCTGAATACGGAGCAGGATGATCGGGCCGAACAAATACTGTTTAATCGACTGATACTTATCAAAGAAGAAGTGAAAGAAATAGTTCGTGCTGCGCAGTTAGCAAAAGGAAAAATTATCAACACCAACCTATTGGATAAAGGCGGAATCAACCGAGTGATCACAGAGATAGAGACCTTGCCATATTCTAATGAAATAGAAGCATTAGAGTATGCAGAACCAATAATGATGGTTAAAGACCCTATAATCCTCTATGTCATAAGATCAACCATTAACCAAAACAAACAGTTCTACCTGGAGTTCAAATAAGTTTTGCTCAACCAAAACGAAATTTATGGATTTACAAGGGATTGCAACCTTTTTCGAGACATAACAATCTGCGAAATGAAACAATTGAAAGAACTGAATGTAAACCACTGCATTTGTCAACTAATAAAAGGAATAAATGCTAGATGTGATTACCAATTCAACAGCAATCAAGTTATCGAAACCCTAAACGACAACGCAATTTTTCTGAGTAACTTCAATGGGAATGCCATCGATGATAACACAAGTAAGAGTTTGGAGGGAAATTTCCTGATACAGTTTTACAACGAGTACTGCCACCGGTATTACAAATAAACCTTACTGAACGAAGCATCAAAATCGACTCTGGATACTGACATAATTTGTATCTAGACAATATTGAAAAACTCCAACAACTATTTACCGAGCATAAAGAAGCTGCTTTTATCGATTTAAGCATAATAACCGTCATCGTATGCTTAGTCATCATATTTTTCATCAATAAAACAAGAGTCTGGAACCAGAGAAGAACGTCGTTTATAAAAAGATCAGCCCAGCAACAAGAGATATGCAAAACAACCCAGGAGGAATCCAACCCATTAAATTAAACTTTTGACCCACGGGGGCGTGGACCTTTGAGGAGGGAAAAGTTAACATTCCGATGTAACATGTGACGTGCTGATTCAGCTAGTTATAGGAGCACGCGCATCCGCCACATGCATCTGAATAAATTGCTTCAGCATTAATGTGTTGAATCAAAAAAATTTCCGTCCTATAAATTATCTTTGTTACTTTTGCTTATAAAAGCATAATTTTTAGCATAAAAGCATATTTTCTGGAATTGTTAGTTTAGTTTATTATCGTATTGTGAACTTATATTTAACGTGTATATTGGCACATGTGGATGTTGGACTCTGTGATGTAGAATCTGTAACGTAACTGTTAGGTTAAATACCCTTCAAGTTATTGTACGATCAGACAGACTTCATAACATATCTCATCCTTTAGCTGTGAGAATTTGAGATATTTTAAATTGTTGTTTCAACAATTAGGTTCAATCCAATTAACTCAGTACAGTAAATATTATTTTAATTGCAATTTCAAGATTTTGATTCGAAAACATAATACGAGTACTTAACTGTTCAGTCTTCAGTTATACTTTTTATTAGCTATTATGCTAGAGAAATAAAATAAAACTAAAATGCGTTGGAATAATTCTCTTTAAGATCTATTCAATCTAATAATGCTCGTAATAAGAATTCAAAGAAAGCAAAAAAAAAAAAATTGAAGTGGAAATACAAACCATATAAAATCTTGTACTTTCCTCGGAAAACCAAGAAAAAACATGGTAATTCAAGACTTAAGTCCTTTTTTGTTCTATTTGTGTTCTTCATGAAAAACTAAACCAAACTTAAATACAAAGTTCAAGAAAAAAAAATTAATTAAGTTTTTACTATGCACATACTCGTATACTTTTATTGTTTTTCCTTCAAGTGAAAAATAAGATAGGGTGAGTGGTGGGGTATGGATTGGGTGTGTTTATGCAATAATACATATAGATCGGCATGAGAGGTGTCTATATGTTTATATTATAACGTTACATATGCAAATAATATGGAAAAATGCTTGCATACAAATTCTTGTTAAAAATTTCAACAGCACCTAAAGGAGTACACAAGACTCTACAGAAAAAAAGAAATTAAAACTAAAAAGGATTATTTATAGATGGATTAGAATTAAGTAAAGAAGTTTAATTTAAGGATTATGTAATTTAAGAATTAATTTTAGATTTTTTTTATTTTTTCATTACTGATATTGTTATTATGTTTAAGCTTTTTTACCCATATAGTGTATAGTAGTTTTAGGATTTTAATTTAAAGGTGAAATTGGATTAGTTTTTTTTGTTAATTTATATTTTTGTGTATAGTGATATGCAAATGAATACCATGAAATCGATATGCTTGGATAAATTTTTTGGAAATGTGGAATGGTGTACATACCTGTTAGGTATTTATATAAACACAGACTGATACACTTTACCCTTAAGACATTTTGTAAAATTAAAATAATACCGTAATATAAAAAAACAACCCGATGTGAGACTACACATGACTTTCTATTTACTGCTGAATGTAAAATTAGATCGATATACAAGTTTAATGAAAAGTGCTCAGGGCTAAGTACCAATCGACTTACAGAAAAATATACACCGCCTGATCTCTATCATCTTTAAGGCTTCGTTTTTCCTAGTTTATCACGAGATCGAGATCGATAGAACGGAAAATCGCTCCCATGACCATAACCAATCCAATGTTGCAACGACACCCTTTGAAAGCTTTCGAGTATTTCTTCAGAGAGTAGGCAGAGTAGACAGATATTTTATCATTGATATCAACTTTTGATATAAATCCGGCAAAGCCTATCTACTCTATATAAAGAGTTATCTTATATCTGTATCCATTGTAAAAACAAGTTATAAACATTACGATATAATAAAAAAACCGAATTATAAAATATGCGATTGATTTATGAAAGAATCCAAAATGAGACTAACTATCGTTTGTGACATGTCTGTGATGAATCGTATGTGAGAAGGCATATATGATTCTAACGTGACTTGTCTCAATCGAATTAAATTTGATATATCTTAGAAGAATGGTAAATATAATATTACGCTGTTGCCTTAAGATACATAAGAATCATCTTTCTGGCGCACGAGTTGGAGTTCTGATGACTAAACTTTACATGTGTATCGAATATAAAAAATTAAGAAGATGTTATTTTAAAATTTTCCTAATAAAACACCTATAAAATGTATCCAATAAAATAGTTATGATGACGTTGCTACGAGGAGTGCATACATGTTTCGCTTAAGACATTGTCACGAGAGAAAAACAACATAAGACATCTCTCACACTGATCGCCTAACGTTGACAGTTATTGGACAAGTCGTTTGAGAACGTAATGTGACTTGTCAAAAATTAGTAATTTAGCCAACATACCATCAAAAATTTCGAGAGCGGTAGTAGCGGTAAACATAGCGGTAAAATTCTAACATTTTGAATAGTGTAGAAAAAAGTATTGTAGTGTTTCAACGTGTTTTTTGTATCTGCCACGAATTTATAAATTCAATCAAGTTTATTGTTTAATAAATTGTGTTATGTTAAAAATACTACATTATGAGTGATTTAGAGCATCCATTAGTTATTTTAAGTGGATAGGAAGCTAGAAAAAGAGCTATATCATTACCGGTCGAGCTGAAATGAGCTTTGCCACATCGTTTTACGCAACTAATAGTAAATTGAAGCATGGTTCTTTTCTATTGCGGGACCTTTGATGAGACTAATTTTAGTGTTTTCTAAATAAACATGACAATAAGATATTACAGTTTTTTATAAATACGTATGACAAATAAATAGATATAACAGTTCCTCCTTCCTAAAATTGTTGACATGACATCTTGGGGAAATGAAATTAATTTACATTAATGAAAACTAATATTGAAATCGAACGGTCTTTTTCATTACTCGTGATGATCGTCTTAGTGGAGTTGGCTGACTTTCACTGGTAGTTGTACCTTGCGACCGTAATGGACATGGTGAGGTTGCGGATTCACTAAAAATGCTGTTGATGAAGATTCCGACACTATAATGGGCGATGCATCAATAATTTCAGTGGCTATTTCTCCTCCGAATTTGTCAGCGAATTCTCCAGAAACTCAACCTCGAAATTGGTTTTGATGTCGCTTCCAAATCCCCCTGTTTGTTGCCACCAAGTGCAATTGGCGACCCAAGCATTTTTAAATGTAATCTTTCCTCCACGTTCCTCTGTTTACAAAATCTTTATCATAGACACTGTCATTTATTTTGAATTAAGTTGAGGAGAACTCCGCATCGTGAATTCGTTCAGGTTCGCATAACGATGACAGTAAAGTTCTACAATTGGTAAGTGGGGTTGAGCGATACGTTGCAAAAAATTTCGTAAGAGCAACATCACTAGAGGTCCCATCAAAACTGTTCTTTTTCATGGCTGTCTGTTTCAAGTGCGTACGAATCTTTTAGCTTCAGCATTAGATTCGGGATGGAAAGGTGCAGACGTTAGGTGCTCAATATTATTTAAACGGCAAAACTGTTACTTGAAATTCAGATGATGTGAACTGCGGGCCATTGTTGCTTACTATCGTGATGGGTAGTCCTTCGATTGCAAACAGTTGCTGGAGAACATATATAGTGCAAGTTGAAGTTGTTTTTGACATGTGTACAACAAACGCGAAATTAACGTGTATCCGTTCCCATGGCCTAGACGGTGCTGGCCATTCAGAAAATTCCTTTTTCGATGAAGTACCATAGGTTTAGCAAATTTTGCAAATGCTTTACCATCAGGGCCGCATGGCAATCGGGAGAGTGCATCTGCGTTGCCGTGCTTGTGCGTTGGCTTGTATATGATGTCATACTCGTAACCCATTAAAATAATTGCCCATCTTTGCAATCGATTGATAGTGTGTATTGGTAATTTTTTATTTGGGCTAAATAATGTGAGAAGGGGTTTGTGATCCGTCACCAGTTGGAACTTTCTACCGTGAAATTTAGTGACACCATAAATGATAGATAATGCCTCTTTTTCTAGGCCGAGACGGCGCCTATGTCGTATGCTGAAGCATCTGGCGCCAATAAAAGTGAAAGATCTTCACGAAAAGGACTCAAACGTGCAGCATTCTCAATAGCTCTCTTAAGTTGCTGGAAAGCCTCATCTTGCTCGGTTGTCCAATTAAATTGAGAATTATTTGAACGTAGCTTATTTAATGACGCTGCTAAATTGGAAAATTGTTGGATGAATTTGTTATAATAATTTATCTTTCCAATAAAAGAATCCACTTCCATTAAATTCCGCGCTCGAGGTAAATTTTTAATAGCACTCAAACCAGTGCATGAAGGACGAATGCCGTATTTGTCGATTATGTGCCCCAAGTAATCTACCTCGACTTTTGCGAATTCACATTTGTTGGCACGACATTTCAAACCGATTTCCTCCAATCGACATAATAACATTTCAAGGTTTTTTAGATGTTCCTCGTGTGACTCTCCGGAAATGATATCATCAGAATAAACAGCACAAAATTTTAGATCCGCTGTCAGTTGTTCCATCAACCGTCAGATGATTCCCGGAGCGCTGGCAATCCCGAATGGTAGTCGTTGGAACTGATAAAGCCCGAATGGTGTATTCACTACCATGAACTTTTTAGTCTCCTCCGTCAATTCAATTTGAAAATATGCATCCCTTAAATCGATTTTGGTGAAATATTGTCCACGATAATCGATAAAATAACTCATCGATTTTGGGAATCGGATGCCGATCGATTTCAATTTGGGGATTTAGTGTTACCTTAAAATCCGCACATGTCCGAATTTCTCCGTTTGGTTTTTTTACTGGCACAATTGGGGTTGCCCATTGAGTGGTTTGTACCGGTTTCAACACACCCATATTGACGAGTCGTTCCAATTCCTGCAAATGAAATTTGCAAATGGAATGGTTCGTGGCTTAAAATATCGAGGCTCAGCATTGGGTTTTAGTTTTATTTCAGCCTTATACGACGTACATCTTACCAAGGAATTTTCAAACAGTAGATGAAGCTTTTGTGTCAATTTAGCAATTCATTGTTTCAGTTCGTCTACAGACTATTCTTTGGATGACACTGCAAATATATTACTAGACTGATGTACAATTTTGAAATTAAACGATTCAAACCAGTCGATGCCCATAATGATCGATATATCTTCCTGGTCTATCACAAATAACGGTAAAGCTAATTTATAATTTTTGCCATGACGTTCAAGTAGCATGTACCTTTCACCTTGATCGTGTTTCCTCCTTTCGATGTCGGTATACAAATTGGATTTCCAAGTGTTCGGTACACATTTAGACCCACCATCGTACAAGTTGCACCAGTATCCATTTAAAAAGAGATTGAATGTCCATTAACGTTAAGTCCAATCCAAAATTTACTACACGAGCTGTTTACAGTAAAAACCGATGATGGTGAATGCACGTCAATTGAATTGGTAACATTTCGATCCCTGGCTGGGCTATGACTGGAACTCGAGCGGTGCCGATAATGAGTACGGCGTCGGTATACGTTATTATCGCGTTGATTGTTATCGTCATATCGGTTATTTGGCCTTGATGTGGATCGAACCCTCGAACGTGCCATACAAACACTAGCAATATGACCTATTTTCCGACAATGATCACAAACAGCATTGGCAAATCGGAGTTTGAGTCAGAACTTCATCGAGCAATGCCTATAATGCCACGCATACGAATTGCTTTGGCTGTCCCAAGCGAGGCTTAGTCAAAACCATTCTCTACATGATTTATCGGTTGGAGCATTGTCACCGTAAACTTCCACAAGCATTCGATGTGTTTCAGCTGCATTTTTTCCCCAATTAAAACATAAAATTAACACTTCCCGTAAATGCTGTTTAGTTATCATAAAATCCGACATATTCGACACAGTAAAAAACGTTTTGCATGAAACTCAAAGCAATACAAACTGAATGTTAACGGTAGATGGCTAATCTGTCTAAAACAACGGAAATCAGATGTCACTATAAACAATTTATTATAGTCAGAGCCACTTTTTGAAAACGGACCGATTTAATTTGTATTCCCAATAGTTTGGCTAATTATTTAAGCCTTTGCGTAAATTCAATACTGCTGCTTAAATTGAGCATATTTGTCCTCAGTGTAGGCATACGAGGAAAGCCTTACCACATTTATACAGGGTGCCGAGACCAAATGTTACTGACTTCACTCTGCTGTCATTTGTGTAGTTGTCATTTTCGCGCGTCAATTTTTTGACAGATTGAAGTTTGGTTAGTTGTTTACATGTGGTCAACAAATAATTGTTCTAAATTAATATCTTCATAAAAAATCGTAATGGAATTCAAACGTAATAGTGTAATTGCACTGTATTTGGGTGGAAATTCACAAACAGCAATAGTTCGTCAGCTCCAGCATTTGAATGTGAATAAAATGTTTATGTATCGAACCATAACTCGATACAACGAAACTGGTAGCATCGCTAAACGCAACAGAGGCCGTCCTAAAAAGACAGCAACATCAAAAGAAATGATACGAAATGTGAAGAAACGAATCCAACGAAATCCTCGTCAAAGTGCCAATCAATTAGCCGCACGTCTACATGTTTCACGATACAGCATTCCATCTATATTGAAAAATGAACTACACTTGAAGCCCTACAAGATACAAAAAGTTCAAGATCTTACGAAGGCACAAAAAAAAGTTAGGCTTGAAAGAACACGAGCATTGAAGGACTTGGCCGAACGTGATGAGATTCCAAAAATTGTCTTTTCTGATGAGAAAAATTTCACCATTCAACAGTATGGGAATAAACAAAATGATAGTGTTTGGTTAGAGCACAAGTCCAACGATAATTTGGACACAAGGGTTGCCATGCGAAAGCAATCACCAGATTATGTTATGGTTTGGGCTGCAGTGACTGCAGATGGACGCACTCCTCTGGTTTTCATCGAACATGAAGTTAAGGTAAACCAAGAGGTGTACCGCCAAAAGATCCTAAACGATGCTTTGCTGCCTTGGGCACGTAAACACTTTGGTACGAACCGTTGGACATTCCAACAGGATTCGGCACCGTCACACAAAGCTCGAGCGACACAGCAATTTTTACAAAATTGCGTTCCGCGGCTGATTTCGTAGAAAGAATGGCCACCATATTCACCAGACTTGAATCCCATGGATTTCTCCATATGGTCCATTTTGGAGAGTAAGGTGTCCACTAAAAATACGAAAGTGTTGATGCATTGAAGTCAGCTCTTGCTCGAGAATGGAATAAAATTTCGCAAGCTCACGTTCGGTCAGCATGCAATGCTTTCTATGGAAGACTGAATCAAATAATCAGAGCCAAAGGAGCTCATATCGAGCAGTAACATATTTTCATAAAATGTAATATGTTTTCAACATATTCCACGAAATTTCAATAAAAAATAATCAAAATTAAAAAAATTACAGCGTTTTCATTTGGTAACACTTGGTCTCAGCCACTCTGTAGTGATAATAGCACGAGTTTTGCTTGAGCTACCAAAATTTAAGAACTGATCATGAGGAACATATTTCTAGAAATGGAATGTAATGAAACTGTGCCAAGTACTTTTTCCAATCAGTGCACATAATGACATTTTATACCTCCATTTTCACAGCACTTTGGTGCCAAGTCAATGAAAAACATCTGAAAACGATTAGAGCCCGTTTAAAATCTATCTTAAACGATGTGACGTTTCTTGATTTTTGAGAAACTTGACACTCGACACAAAGATTACTCCACTTGAAAGGACGAGATCACAAATAAAATAAGGGGTCCAGCTATCCTAGCTGCCAATTTTATTTGAATATAAAGTGAAACGGAACCATTCTAGAACCTGAAAACGACTTATTGGAACATAGGCGTGGCTTTTTTTCCTAAGTTCCAAAATCAAAGAACTTAAAACGATTTTAGATTGAATTTTATACGCATAGAAAAATTTATTAGAACTTAATGTTATTTGAAATGTTTGGGAAATTGTTCTTAAGTAGGCCTTACCTGTATATTCTGATTTTTGTATATTGCAGCGGTATTTCAGAATTAAGAAAAACTTTTCCATCGTTTCGAATCCCACTCAGGTTGGGACTATTCGGAAAGACATCTAAGCTATGGGCAAAAGTAGTAGCATTCTGTGAAACAGACAGCGGAAAGAACTGAAAAAACGACTGCAGGACACACGATTGTTCTTTAGTTGGGGACGCGATTTTTCGCAACGAGATATGACAAAACGAGATATGTACAAATCGCGATATAGTACAAAACGCGATATGGTACGGGTGCGCAGCGCCCCGCCTGATATAATCCGGTCCTATACTCTCGCTCCTATCGATTTTTAAATCCCTATAAACTAATTCCTAACTCCTAAAAATATCGCCTTTTGTACCATATCGCATTTTGAAATATCGAGTTTTGATAATTCGCGTTTTAAAATATCGCGTTTCAAATGAGACCCCTTCAAAGGTAATCTAGACCAAACTTGCTTGCTTGCAGAACAATATGCCAGCAAGTATGACAAACAGCCTTCAATAAACCACAGGACTAGACCGACTCAAATTGAATTTTCAAAAATGCGAAAGTCAAAAATGTATAGTAATAAACTCAGAAAGGTTCATACGAATTTTTCGAAACTCTTCAGTAATAAATTGGAGTGGTTTTTTGATGCTTCTCGAATTAAGAAAATTTTCGTTACAGCTCCAACCATTTCAAGTTAATTGATAAAACTTTTTCTAACTGAACGAATCATTGGAGCTCATCAAAACACATTTGCAAATTTTTTTTTGGAAAAATATAATTTGCGTTGAAACTCACTGAAATTCTTCGCGATACCCATATACTACAATAATATCGTTTACAAAAACGGATATATTAGACGGTAAACTGCTTCAAACCTTTTAAATCGAGCGAAGTCAAGGCTACTGATATTATACAAATTCACATATTCATTCAAAAATTGATCTGAGACTAATAAATTTATTCTCCTTGCTTCTGTCGGAAAACTCGAAAAACGATCGAGTATCAACAAACGTATACGGGAAGTCAGTGAGCACAGCTTCTCGAATTTTATTTCGCACGGTAGCAGAAACACTCCTTATAATAGGATCCCTCCGACGAAAGCAATCATAGTGTGACAGCCTCTAAAGGAATAAGTGTACTAATTTGTCAATCATATGTTGGTAAGCATGTTTGTTTACGCTAAGCTAAATAAATCCACCAGAAGACAAGTGATCAGAGATACACCAAAAGGCAGTGTTCTATCACATTCCACTAGCACTTAGTAACCAACGGCTTTAGAAAGAAAATGACGGATGGAAGCAAAGAATGGTCTGTACGCAATTAGTGGATGGCAGAGGGCGACACCTACATGCTCGCCATAGAAATTTAAATCACTTTGTATTATGCCACTTTGTCAGTTGCAATATTTCAGGACAAGGAACTCAACGATGAACGATCCCCTAACGAAGGAGCTAGCGAATTTTGATTACATTCAATTTTTATGAAGATCAAGGTGATCGTTCAAGAAGTTTGCATCACTTGCCAGAGAACTTTGGATAGCGGTCATTTATCAACAAAAGCCGGACTAAACCGTATTGTAGAAGGTTTTTCTAATCAACAATATTAAAGTTCATATTCCAAGATTCTTGTTTCGTACCTAGCGGGTCAGTCTGCACTATTTGGGAGTCAAAAAACTTAGACTATACATGCACGTTGAAATGCTATTTCATTTCGCTTGGTGGTAAATATTTTGAAAATATGTGTAGAGTACCCGAGGTACCTGACTGGGTGATGATCTAATTGAAGTCCCCGTAAATAACAAAACTGCGAAAATTTTAATAATTACGGATATTCAGTCATTAGCTGTAATTTGCGCTGGTTTAAAATTGGTCAAGTAATTTAAACATTATTTTTTGACAAATGACTCAGTCTCTGATGACAAAACTTTTTGCAATGCACAATTTGCCGACTTTTGTATGCTACTTATAGTAAGAAAATACATCCCAATTGAAGACATTTTTTTACTGACGGTAAGTTTTAATCTTTCCAATCTAGCTCAGTAGAACGCGATAAAGATGTTCATTTTTTATTATGTATTCTTTTCAGTTCAAGGGCGGCTCTAATAATCGTCGTCGGAAATGCAAATCTAGGCGTGAAGATTTTGAAGAATAAAAAAGAAATAAATACGGAAAACATAAAGAAAGACGAAAGTTGCATTTTCTTGGATTCCAAAGAATACACACAACTATATAAAAGAGCTTTTAAGCTCACAATGGGGTATGCGGTCTAAAAATTGTTGTGCGAAATTAAATAAATAAATAAATATCCGGCATAATCTTCTGACATATTTAGCGCAGTGGTCAGATTTTGTTTTACAAGAACGCAATAATATTTGTTGGGTTCCCCTGGAACTACAATTGATCAATGAATTTAATTTGCGTCTAAGGTATTGGCGAGTAGTAGAAAGAGAAAATGCATAAACAATTTCGTTAATATAATGTGGAAAAGTGGAATGAAATGGAAACACAAACCCCTCAGTGATCAATCCATCTTTACTCCGAAGTAAAAACTGATCATCGCTTGTCTATAAACCCTGCCATAAGGCCAAAAACATTACTTTTTATGGGCCTAAGTATGGCACTTGTAGCCTTAACTATCCCGACGAAAATGTTTTTGCACTTGTAGAGCAATTTATGGTTACTTAAATATCTTCGTCGTTTTAATGAAACTAAAGAATAATCAAAATCTTTTGATTAGATTAAACTGCTCTAGAGAAAGTTTATTTTGATATGCAAATTTTAACGAAAAGAACACAAAATTCAGAAATCAGTTGCTAAGAAGGGATAACGCAGAATTTTTTAAAAACTCTAACGGCTTTTGTGACATTACACTCTAAACGTTTCAGTTATGGCAGAAGTCGCAATCTTCCTAACAAAAGTTGAGGGTACTTACCTGATTAAAACTTCTTTTTCCACTTTGACGTGTTGCCAATCATCTTGTGATAAAACTGCTGTGACTAAAATTTCAAAACAATTATATTAAGTTTACCGAAACAACAAACAATAAAAACGAATGGCACACAAACTGTAAAATGTTCCCAAATTTAAAATTATTGGGTTATTAAAATTACTCTTTAAGAATCCTAACCCACCATTCGATAAAACTCAATAAAATATTAAATTACAAATTTTTATCGCAAAACACTAGACGCGTGCTTCGTAGTAGCCCTTTTAAATAAAACAATTGAGGGGTAAATTGTGGCCAACAACCGATTTTCTTTTTCTCGAGGTCAACCATTGTTGAAAATTCAATCTAAAGTTTATTTAAAATTATTCAATTTTTGTCAACTCTGTTCAACTTTTGTAAAAGCTCCCATGAAATAGTTCCCATGAAAACAGTCCCTAATGGTTTACAGGTTTCCACCAAAATTCGCAAGGAGAAAGGTTAAGTATGAAGTTTCATTCCGAATATAATTGATCCGGCTGGACTGTAAAGACGCAGAATTTTAGTGCTATAAACGTGATTGCTTCAAATTTAATTAAATTTTTTTTTATTTTTTCTCGGTTTTTCATATATCCTACTTCGAAAAGACTCGTATGGAAGCGCCACCTACCGTGGACGAACTTCAGTCAAAAATCACTAGAATCTTCCAATTTATGAAGATAGTTTAAGTATAAAGTTTTAACAAGATCAGTCGCTCCGCCCGAGCCATAGAGAAGTCACAAACTTTAAGTCTCCACTAATCATTCACAGTGGTTATATTTTTGGCTTTTGGGGCGGGTTCGGATCTTCACGAAAAAGAATAATCTTGAAGAAAATGAACACAAATAGAACCCCCCGTCGCAGAATTTATAACCTAACCCCCTCCAGGTCAGTATTATAAACTGGCATATCCCTACGAGTATGCAAAGTACAGATAGTGGTTCTACATAAATGGGACCAATAGCCGTATGTCTTCGATTTGGCTACTATGTACCTAATATCGGACGTAGAACGCAAACCACAAAAACTTGGGGTGCTTCCTCTCCCGAATAGATTGCAACGGTTCAAAACAAACAAGCAAAAGTAGTACTAGACCCAAGGATTTGCATTGCACCATACTTTCCTTATTAGATATTTGGAAAATGAAAATGGCATACAAACAAAGAACCGAAAACATTTAAAGTCCGGAAATTTTTCAGATTAAAAAAATACAAGGAATTTGTTGTTGTGTGTTTTAAGAAGGTACCAGTAAAACAATAAAGAAAAATCTTTCAAAAGGACACAGATTTTCTATTCTTTTTTTGTTTTATTTAAATTACCTTTTATTTTTTTGTGCTAAAGAATTACATTTTAATTGGATATTAAAAAATGAAGATTAATTTGGAAAATAGGAAAATGTGCAAGGTTAGTTATGATGCTAGAAGAATTTTGACTTTTGAAGATATTTTGAATTGGTTTGTTTTTGCCTAATTTTAATTTAGAAATGAAATAATTTTCTATGCGGTAAGTAAATATGGATTGAAGATTTTTGTAATGTACTCTCATACTTGTTTTTCATATTTCGGTAATATTTACGAGTATTCATTTCCAGATAAATCCAATTGTACTTCAACTTATTGAGCTCCTACATAATGCACATAGAGCTAGTCAAATAAATTCTGGCAAATGATTGAATATTTACCAGAATACAGGAATACTTAAATTATTTTGTATTTCTGTATTCTGGTAAATACAGAAATACAAAATAATTTTAACCACATGCACAATACACTTCTGTATATGAGCACTTAAGATAACATAATCATAAAAATATAAAATATCTGTTCCATACCACCCAGTACTATAGAAGTTTATAAGTTGTATTTCGATTCCTCTCACTCACTTACATCATCTTGCTTCTTGCTTAACAAAACGGAATACAAGTATATCAACGATAACGATTCCACAAAAGTACGGATACGTATCAAGTTCAGTAAAGAATGTTAAAGTAATTCAGCACCAATTCTTAAAGCCATTTATGTCAGTTGATAATCGACATATTCAACATTCATAAATATAAAATTCAGAGGCACTCAGTATCAGTTGCACAATAAACACTACTGAGGTAAACTAATAACATATAAACTTATCAGCCCAAATTTACGTAATCCTTCAGCACGTGCTTGGTTCGGCTTAGCTCAAAAAAGCAGAAGATCAAGGGCGAGATGCAGAAACACCACCCGAATTAGACGATATACTTGTGACTGGAATCTCTATCTTGCGTCTTGTACTCACAATGCAGCTGCCTCTATAGCCATCAAAAGCTGCTTCTTACGTTTTGACCATTGAACCAGTTACACAAGTTTGCACTATACTCGTTCTCGACCAAATTCGGTATCCAGAATTTCCTGGTAGAGACCTGAATAACTCGATTTGTTGTGTTTGATCCGGATCCCATTGACATGATCTTGAGCCACTTGACTATTGGTTCCACTAAGCAAATGCTATAACGTGTACACACAACTCGAGTATGTGGAATTTATATGTGCAATTGTTGGAATCGAAATTGATTTTTCTTTTTTATACACAATAACGCATCACCACAACTTTATGCTTTTATGTGGGTAAACACAGTTCAACTTTTCATTTGCTTGCTGTTCATTGCGGCAACACACAACAAATAGTTTATATGTTACCTTTCTGTACCAAATACACTGATTTCTAATTAAGGTTTTAGAAAACGTATGCCGCCAAATGTTGACTGCTGCTGTCCTTTTGTCCATTTGATATCTAGTCTTCATGAAGGCTCGAACAAAACAGTACTTTTGTGATGGTAATCACCAATGAAGGGACATTTTCATGCCACAAATTATAAATATTTCGCCTACTTTCGAAATGTTATTTAACTGGGAAAAACTACGCCATCTACAGAACAATCGCTCGACGAACCGATACGAACACTCAATTGAATTATGCAAAATAACATAATTCTGCGGTTCACGGCGGTCAATAAATCTTGTTTGGCGTTTAAATTTTGGTTTTGATCCGATGTGAAATTTGGAATAACCCTAATGATACTGTCAACAATTGTATCCAATAAAAATGGTATACTTGGATGTTTTACAAATTAACGAAATATTTATTACGCAGTTAGAAAATTGTTACGTCCCTTAAGCTAGCAGGACCAATACAGTAGAACATTACAAGATAGTATGAATAATTATAGGCTAATAATAGGCTAATTAAATGCTGTATTAAAAATTGTTGGGCTCCACCCCTTCCAACTAAAACAATGGGTTCTGCTAGCTTTAAAAAAAGTTAGCAGAACCCAAAACAAAAAATGACTTAAAATCAATTTGAAAATTAAAGGTTAATTTTAGGCTAATTAAATGCCCTATTTAAATTTTTTAATTCTGCTCAGTCTAGAAAAAGCATAAGGCTTTATCACTTCAAAGCTTCCAGAACCCAAATCAAAAATCGGACCATAACCGAAATTACAACCCAACACAAGATCAATTAACAAACAAACAATTTTAGGCTCATTATGGTCTAATCAAATGCCCCATTAACAAATTTTGGGCTCTACTCCTTTATGGCCAAACTTCAGGTCATTTAATCTAAAGCTATCAGAACCCAAATCGAAAATCGGAAAAACCCGAAATAAGAACACAAAACAAGATAAAATGATTTTTCAACAAGTTTTTAATGAGGCATTTAATTAGACCATAATGAGCCTAAAATTATTTGTTTCTTAATTGATCTTGTTTTGGGTTCTAATTTCGTTTTTGGTCTGATTTTTGATTTGGGTTCTGCTAGCTTTAGATTAGATGACCTGAAGTTTGGTCAATAACGAGTGGAGCCCAAAATTTTTAATAGGGCATTTGATTAGGCCAAAATGAGCCTAAAATTGTTTGTTTGTTAATTGATCTTGTTTTGCGTTCTAATTTCGGTTTTGGCCCGATTTTCGATTTGGGTTCTGCTTGCTTTGAAGTGATAAAGCCTTATGCTTTTTCTAGAATGAGCAGAATAAAAAAATTTAAATAGGGCATTTAATTAGCCTAAAATTAACCTTTAATTTTCCAATTATTTTTAAATAATTTTTTGATATGGGTTCTGCTAACTTTTTCTAAAGCTAGCAGAACCCATCGTTTTAGTTGGAAGGGGTGGAACCCAACATTTTTTAACAGAACATTTAATTAGCCTATTATTAGCCTATAATTATTCATACTATCTTGCGATGTTCAACTGAATGGGTCCTGCTAGCTTAAGAGAAGTAAATGGTTTACAAGTTACGTTATGCTGTGATTCGTGTGTGGGCTGGCATTGAAAAATATACACCACATTTTGGTATTTGTGTTAATATTTATTGTATCGTACTGAAGTACTCGTAAAATTAGCCTTAATAGATGCAGCCTATAAAAAAATATATTTCGTTACACCTGTACTAGAATGTCCTACAAATAAAATATAATAGATTGGCATAGCCCAACCGCAAAAAACTACCTCTAAAGGTGTTACTATTTACAAGTTTTGTGTTTTTTTGCTGGGGGCGATGCTAGAAGTTCTTACAAAATAAATACATTATAATGAAATAGTCCACACTCCAGAAACTACCCCTAAGTGGAGAACCTCTTTAAAAATCATATTTTACTGTTTAGTTTATATAGACTTGCTATAAATGTAACAACCCTCGATCAAATTTGATGAAACAGTAATCCAGAATTTATTACAACCGCATACCTCTACAAAAATCGATCATAATTGCAATTTCCTGTGCAATATCCTGAAATTTATTAGAACAGGGCAAACGTACAAAAATCAATGAAAATGCATCGAATTACCTTCCGTACAATACTGTACTCCGTACTATTACCTTCCGTACATTTTCTGTACAATATAACAATACCCCACACCCACAAAACTTGATCATAATTTGTCGAATTACTTCCCCTTTAAAAGAAATTGGTACCCACTCATTTATTACAGGGAATTAGTATTCCTGTATTTATTACAACAACCCACATCCACATAAATCATAATTCATAATTCATCGTACTACCTTTCTCGATTTATGTGTGTGTAGGCTATTGTAATAAATGTGGGGGTATTCATCTCTTGAACCCGGAAGTAATTCGATGCATTATGATCTCTATTTGTGGGTTTGGGCTGTTGTAATAAATTCAAGGGTACCCATATTACCCATACAGGAAGTGGTTCTATTCATTATGATCGATTTTTGTGGCTGTGAGATTTTGAACGATTTTAAAGAAACAAAATTGTTTCGTAAAAATGTCCAAAATTGGGAGAGGTTAGACTCAAGTTTGATTCCTATAAGTGCGTGTAGATGGAAAACAACTGTAGTCGCGCTTCTATGTTACTTCCTATTATTTAGTAAAAAAAGTAAAGTAATCATGCTAAATTTTAACCTTGAGATTTTTGCAGATTTTCCATTCGCTGTATCGCCGAAGTCAACAAAACTGGGGTTTTCAGACCAAAAAGGTATGTCTGCGTTCCGAGCACACTATATGTTCGCAGCTCATCTACAGCCCAGATGGATTATTCGGTCTGGATCTCAATGATTTTTGGATGAAATCGGTCAACTGGAAGTGGCAGCCTGTATATGAGCTTTTCCATGTTTGACAATTATTTTGAAAAGTGTATCATTTACAATAAAAACGATTAAGAAGTCCCAATGATGTTTGGTCGAAATCGGTCTTCCGAAAGTGACAGTTCCCACAGGAGCTTTATTGTTTTATTCAAATATTTTGAAACGTATATCACTTACGTGAAAAAAATTATAAGTTAAAAATTTCGAAAAACAATGTCAATCTTTGAAAAAAAATTGTTTTACAACAAAAATTTGGTCTCTGAAATGACGAGATTTGATACAAAAAAAAAAAATTATTTCACCAAAATTCGGCATCTCTATAATCCAGGCGAATTGACTATTCGGAATTAACCTTCATACTTAATTTTATTCCATTAACAGGGAGCTTCTTGCGGAATATGAAGGAATCTGTATACCGGATCTGAGAACTTTCATGGAAGCCTTTTCAATTTTTAAAATGATGTTGAAAAGTTTAACAATTACAAAAAACAACAGACAATTTAAAGATTCAAATAAATTTAAATATTAAATTTTCATCAAGAGTTGACCATGTTGATTTTCTGAAATTAAAGCACGAATGATGATTTTTCAATATACAAGACAGTTTTTACCAAAAAGTTCAACCGGTAGGTGTAATTTTTCACATTATATATGTGCGGAGTATTCGAGGTAAATGTTTAGTAAGTCAGCTGTTGAGGCATTTGTTTATTTATATTTTTGGTCGGAAATAATTCTGAATTTACTCAAGTTGCCTTCATTTGTTCCCCAACTGATTTCTGGATGTTGGCTCTTGAGTTAAAACGAGTTGTACAACGCTGATTTTTAAAATATTAAGACTTATTAACCATTACAAACGACAAAACCCGTTGTTTGGAACTCAAAACGATGCTAAATCAACTGACTTAATGAAAAGATAATTTATAGATAAGACAAGACCGGATTCCAACACACACCTGCAAAAGACAATAAATTGTATGTTCAAGAGACAGGAGCCTGTGTTACGTCAAGTCTAACATATTCTGTAACACAAGTTTTGAATTAGTTTCAAATGCAGTGCAAAATACTAAATTTATTCATTCTTCAGTTTCGTTATTAGTTGCACGTTTCCTCGTGCTGCTACTAAATTTGAATATAATTCCAACATTTCATCTACAGGCAAACCGGTAAACGACGGAGGACTATAACTTATTTCATAGTTACATGGTGTGCCATCACTTCGAGTGACCACAAAACATTTGAGATGAGGACGGGTCCAAAAATAAAAGATCGTCTAAAGTACATATCTTTTAATAATCTCTCTTCACTCACTTTAAATATCTTTGTATCCTCGTCCCCATCATGCAATATCAAAGGATTTTATATAGCGATTGCTTTAAATATTTTTCTAAATGCAAATTCTAGAGGTATTCGCCTAATCGCGCTCGGCAGGTTATATTCATCGTACTCTACTGGCCGCCATCAATCTTGTTTATCAATCGTTCATGTAACGATTCTTCGTTTAGTTTTATTGCATAGGCATTGAATCCCCCACCGATTTAAAAATCTTCATCTGTTTCGCATATTACTCGGATTCCTAAACTGGCAGATGTCGGCACAATAAGAACCTCTATAGTTTCAGCCTAGGAAATGTTTTAGTTTGAAGGTTTCATTCCCAACTTCGTTTCTACGGATTCATTGAGCGTAACTTTTAGAAACATCATTTAGAATAAATTTGTAAGTTACGATGTGGTTGACAAATGCGTAGCGAAACATAATAAATTGCTAAGGCATTGTGGATATTTTTATTATGTAAGTTCAAAGTATTTTCAATATATTGGTTACTGCAGTCTAATGAACCGGCCGAATTTTTTAATTTAATGCATTGAATGATTCGTTAGTTCGAAACCAAACTTTCAACGTCTTGGTATCCTTAACTGGCTGTAAAAGTAATATCTGGCTATCAGTAGATACATAAAGTAGCCAATTACATAAATTTAACATAATTTGTTAAGTATTGCGTACATAGTTATGGGGGAGTTTCCGCAACACAATTTTAAGACGGCTTTGCCGGAATAACAATTAAGAAACTTCAAAAGTCTTACAATAATATTTTACGTAACACAGTCTTATGAGTCTTAACGCCATAATCGGGGTATTAGTGCTTACATACAGTATTGTGCTGTATTGTCTAGACCGCATATATGTAGAAAATTAAGAAAACGGCGTCGACAATGTAGACAATGTCGAAAATTATGTTTCTGTTAGCAACGAACAAAATTTTATTTAATTTTATATCGAGTTCATTCTTTCTTCATATTAAAAAATATGACCCAAAGCTGTTACATGGTAATGAAGCACATTTGGTTTATGTTACGGTAAAAGTGCGAAATCGTTAAATGAGCAAATTTAGAACATTTTAAAATCGTTTACATGATAAAAAATCGGTTGTAAATGGGGCCTATGTTGAGACGATTAAATGGTGGAAGAGAGGTGCAGGAACTTGCCTGATGCTCGTGAAAGTTTTGTCGGCCGATAACCTTCCATGGTAATTTGCCATACATTACTGAACAATTCACAACAGATTTGGTAACATCTAACAACATGACTGCTAAATAAACATAAACAAATTTTGAGACCAATAATGACGATACAGTTCGAGTACAAGTTTCTCGGGTTCATAATTCTAATAAATTCCAAAATACGGCCGAAGACTCACTTGATATTTTAAGCAATGTTTTTTCTCTTTATCACCAATTTAGGAGCACAGGAAGTTAGTCTTCTGGGCTGGACCATCAAACTCTGTTGGGTTATATTGCTTTGATTTCCACCCACGACTTTCCGAATTGTTTCGCTTCAGCCAGCATCGTTCATTTCCATGTTAGTCAGTCGTCTGACTTTCCTTATCTTTTGTGGGTTCTTTTTCAGAGACCTATGCTTGTCATTTAATTTTGCGACTTCCTCAATGTGGGCGACCCATCTCAAGATGCTCAATATTTGTTATTTTGTTGGATCAGAAGCATCTCAGTATTATTCTAAGGCATTTATTTACAAACACCTGTAGCTTATTGTCCGTCGTATGTGACCGCTTCCATAGCTTTCGCAACCATATAGCAACACTGATTTCACAAACGAATTGAATATTTGGCATTTGCGGATATGACAGATGTGTTCCAGACCTGTTTCTTTATAATTTCATCTATGCCATCCGTTTTCGCTAAAGTACACAACCAACGTATACAATTTCATTAGTGTATTTAGCTTTATCGTCTGGTTTTTCTGATATTTATTTTGAGGCTAACTTTTTTGGTAGAGATCTGAGTAGGTGGTGCGCAATGATCAATTCCATTCAGAATGCTCAATTAAAATGCGTTGTGTCGCCCTGGTCTCTGAAGCCAGCTGTCGATTCTTAATTTCGTGTTGACCGTCCGGCGGGGAGAACCATTGCTAATATATCAGTATGGTTGTTATGTTGAAGAGGGATATGATATATATCCTGCCAATTGTATAGTTCGCTTTCTTGAGAATCGTCATTGTATTTATTGCACACGCATTGATTGATGAAGTACGGGCATGTTTTGATCCGGGTGGTTTGCTTCTGTATTCTTGGTACCCACCCGACTGGTGCCAGCCCGGCCCGAGTGTGTTGGTATAGCTGTTATATAGAGTAGATTTGGTTACATTGCTGCTCTACCTACACTGATTGGTTGCTTGTTTATTAGCTTCGCCGAATGTGTTTTTGTGCCCTGCATCTTTTAAATAGTCGGTAGTTTTAAATTGTGATGTTTTACCAGTGGTGTGGTTTGGGTAAAGCAATGTCTGCACCACTCGTTGCCCTGACATCTTTCTAATGTGACTTGAGAAATTTCTTGTTGGTCATTACGTGATCCATTTGGTTCGTTTATTCCTATACCTCAGGCGATGTCTACATGTATGTATATTTTTGTGTGGAAGTTTACTCTGCCTTCTTCTATGGATTATGGTTTGTGGCGCAATATTCAATGAGCCGTTCTCCGTTATTATTACGCACAAAGTCAATCTCTACCGGGTGATTTTTTTATGCTGAAACTTTAAAATATCTCGGAAAATAAGCAATCTACGAAAAAATATCCATTATCAAAATTTAATCAATCCGGAGGGGACAAATATTAGTGCTAAAATTAGTAATCCTCCTCCCCTTCTTCTAGGTGGGGCGGGGGGTAAATTTGATATTTAAATAGGCACCCCTATTTTTTATTGCAGATTCGAATTCTACCGCTTAAAGTACGTATGATTTCTTTGAAACCCTCCACCCTTCTTACAAGAAGATAAGGTGTACTAATTTTAGAACTAATGTATGTGCCCCCGGAATTAAATTAATGGACTTTTTTTCGTAAAGTTTTAGCTTAAAATTCACCATATACCGGTTTTATCTGGTCGGTTTTATATGTTCAAATTTTTGCAGAAGGAGAGGTTTCATCCTTCTTGTATTACAATATTTTGATCATTTTCTTGTATGTCCTTGCTTTTGTGCCTTGTAGGTTTAGAACCCAACCGTTGTTTCATCTACGTCTTTTGTTGGGTCGTCGTATCCAAAATATAAAGTGGCTGTGGTTTGGATTTTTGAATGGCCTTTCTTCGTTACGATGTTACGATTAATCTGCAGGTTTCTATATTCCATTAATATCTAGCAATTTCGATGGCCATTTCACCATTATTAATTTCACTGCATTATCTCACTATACACATGGAGGCCGAGAATTTCGTTTCTCTGCTTGCCTAAAAGGCTTGGCGTTTCGGTTAGGCTATTGATTTTTCAATTTCCGATTCATTTATTGTAGTAATTGATTGTTGCATTGAAGAAGGTTTCATTCCATTTTTCTATAATGTTCCCAAGCGGTCACCCAACCTTGTGATAATCCAAGTAATGATTGTTTGACGTTGATAATGAATTTGTTGTTATTTTATCTATCACTGCCACTAGCCCCCTATTTCAAGAAAGATAACTTCAGTGAAAAAGGACCAGGAAATGCCAAAGTCGATTGATAATAAATTGATGCATCTCTGTGCCAAATGTAGGGCCGGGCAATCCTGGGCAAAATGGATATCGCTTACATTAAAAAATCTGGTATGCGACAACTCCGCGAAACCAACTCGGCGACGGACACTATCTTTTTACGACAAATGAAGTACTTTTCTTCATTACTTCTGCACCATTTCTGGAGTAATTCTACGTTTGCTGGATGTCTTTCGAACTAAAAAAAATTGGAATCACTAAATTAGAATTTAAGGGTAAAGGTAGGTGTTGATTTTCACTATAATACTATAATTGTTACTTGTAATTAAAAAATTGAAAAAGCTCGGAAACTTATTCCTATGCCACAAAATCAGAAATAATAAATTATTTTAGCAAAGAATAAACAGAAAATCTAAATGTCCAAAGTATTTCATTCAGGAAGAAACCAAAATAATTTCCCGCATGTTCCTTGATTATCAATCCGACATCAAAATTAGACTAAACGACTTTGATCGGAAGTAATGAAATTCTTTTCTTGCTTTATGTTTCGCTTATCATTGGGTGATGTTTGCATATTGAAAATAACGTTTGAAAAATACCCCAATTTGTGCGATACCACTATTGCTGCTGGTGGAAATCCAGTCAAATCTAATTTGAATATTCTAATATGATGGATGGTTCGTTCCATTCTATAAGATTGGACCATTCATGTTGTACTCTGGGAAATGCAGGAAATGTCGTTCTTCAAAAAATAAAAGCAACCGTGAAATATTTAGCAGAAACAACGACGGAAAATTCGGTGCAAATAAGAGCAAAAGTCATTGAAGATATGCCTGCTGCAGTGCGAGGTATTTTACCAAGTGGCAGTACTACGCGCAGAAATATCCAATGAAAGAGAGTTAATAATTTAAGAACGGCAGCTAATCCAGAATCTCGCGAAGTTTTTAATATACCTGAGTGTCAATTTTGTACCTACTAAAAATGACAGCGCAATTTTATGTTTGTATTGTATTTTTTCTCATGTGTCTGTGCCTTCTGTTCACGATGACAAGTACCAAAATAAATGGTTCCGGATGAAACGGTTGAATATGTATGATGCTGACCTCTTCCTTACCGCATTTGACACATCAAATAAAAAATTTATATAAACAAGATGACGCGCATGCGCTCAAGCAAACCAACATAAATAAAAAAACACTAGTATGTTTTTCAGGCTTGCTCACCTCGCGCTGTCATTTTTAATACAAAATCGACACTGATGTATATTCATCAGTGGCTATACTTGTAAGGTAGCCCGACCAATTTTAAGCGTTTCTTACTAGGGGATTCAGGTAGAGATCAGCGAAACCCGCAACGTATTTTGACATTTGGCAGAGAATATCACTAACGTGGAGTAAACATGTGAAGGAGTTATATTATGGATGGAACTTTTTTGCTCTATCATCCACTGTTTTCTCAGATTTTCGTAATACTGTTTAGAAAGAGTAGAAGTACAGTTTTACCTTTTATTACCGGATACAAGAGCTCCCGATTTGGTCTCTACTCGATCCAGAAGGTACAAATGTGGATTACGAGCTCGCAATTCATGAAGCCATTGAATTCATGAAGACAGTGACAAATCTACAAAAACACTTGGCATCTTTTCATCTTCTAGGAAGATATAATACAGATGTCGATTTCGCATAGCATGGCGAAATGATTACGTGTATTGTATTTGTTCCCGAAGACGATATTATCCACACCATAACAAGCCTAGAATATTATTTACCGGAGGAGTTAGAACCAATTTTAGCGTGGTTTACTAATACATATATCGGACACCTGCGGAATAATGGCACCAGAGGTGTAGCAATATTTCTATACGTCATTTGGTCAGTTTACTAACGATCACTAAATGGTAGCTAGCGATAGAATTCTGATGCTTGTCATTGCAAATTACAATTGAGCTTTGGCGGCGGTATTGCTCACCCTAGTGTATGGGTTTCATCGATAAACTAAAAAAATTCAAAAAATTTACGTCATAAATGTCCACCGAAACGATGAAGGAGCGTATTACAGAATCTTAAGCAAGGTTATCAACTATGATTGTAGGAGCATAATTGAATACCTTGGCGGAATATCGTACAACTATAACTTATTGTGAAATTTAGCTATTTCATTGGTAATCCAGAAAAACCACTTATCTTACTACTAAGATAAATAGTTTTTCTGAATTGCCACAGATACATCATCCGGTTATCATTCATACATATGTAAAATCGAGCATCCGCGCACTATCATCAGCCCAATATCGATAATGGATGACATCGTATTATGTCATATTACTGCAACGTTGAGTAAGAAAGGCTCGCCACAATTATGCATGTCCGCTACATTTGTTCATGATTCTCGCACTTCGGGCGGTAATACTTCTTTCCTTCACATCTCAGCTTATTATTTCACTCAATTCCAATTGCCGCTGGTAGCTGGTCACCTATATGAAATATTGAATCCATTAGCTAAATCGCAAAAATTGTTACTGTAATATCTTTGGAATAATTAATATGTTTGATTATGCAACTAGAATTTATTGTATGCTAATATTATAGCTATTCCATAAAGCACTATTTTTAGTAAAACACAGACAAACTAAACATGCACACCTCGAATATGTACCTGCACCATATTTTGTTTACACTGTGTCCTTCGCCGAGTTGGTCGTCGTCGAGTTGACCGTCGCCGAGTTGGTCGTCTCTGAGTTGTCCGTCGCCGAGTTGGTCATCGCCGTTGGTCGTCACAGAGATAACCGTCGCCGAGTTGACCGTCGCCGAGTTGACCGTCGCCGAGTTTGTCGTCGCCGAGTTGGTTTCGCCGAGTTGATCATCGCCGAGTTTATCGTCGCCGAGTTACACCATCGCCGAGTTGTCCATCGCCGAGTTGGTTTCGCCGAGTTGACCTACCTAAATACAACCAAAAATAGTAAATAATCGACAAAACTCTATAACGCTGTAAGTCTTGTGGTAAACCTAACTAAATTGCTCAAAAACGGACGATAAAATCATAAATGAAGTATTTCTTTCGAAAATGTTCATGACAGACGACACATTTGGCACAGCGAAACCATAGCCGAAGTTAGTCCCATAAATCGCTTATGTTTGTACCAAAATTCAATCTCGCCTATTTGTTAAATAAACATTGAATTTTAACTGCTAAAATATAGATAAGACACAAAGTGGAAAAGTAAAAGATGACGCCTTCAAACAGAAAAACAATGAAAAAGTAATAATCTACATTGTCTACGAATTGTTCACATATTCTACCAATTATCGACATTGTTTACTCAAAAAAAAATTGTCTATTCTAGACAATTCGGAACTACGCGTAGACGCATAACACTGCTCGGTCGTTGTTGGCAGCCTATGGCGGTCATGTTGTTTTGGTGACGTCTGTCTAATTTGGTATTTTTTCAATCACTGATGCCAAATTACCAAGATAAGTTACACGATTGAGCAGCACGTCCAATTGATAAAAATTTATTATCAAAATTATTTATCATTAGTATAAACACGTTGCGCGCATTGCGCCCATTTTACGGCAGACGCCGCACACAAGAACTCGGCCTTTCACAAACTTCAACTAGGCGAATTTTGCGCCGGGACTTGGGCATGCAGTCGTACAAGATTCAACTGAACCGGGAGCTCAAAGTTAATGACCATATAGACCACGCCGTTTGTTCACTGACGGGTTTTGGAGCGTTTGGGAAGGATTCTAAATTTAGCCTAAAAATCATCTTTAGCGACGAGGCGCATTTTTGTATGAATGGCTATGTTAACCAGCCAAGTTGGTTGCATATATGGGAAAACTCCAATTCACATGAGGTACACCAGGTTGCAATGCATCCACAAAAAGTTACTGTTTGGTGCGGGTTTTGGGCCGGCGGCGTCATTGGTCCGTACTTTTTTGGAAATGACGTTGGTGAGGCGAGCGCTGCAGAATTATGCTAACCGATTTCTTTTGCCCAAGTTGAATGATATGGAGATAGACGACATGTGTTCCCAGCAGGGCGGGGGTATATGCCACACAGCAAACACAAAGTTGGATATTCTGCATGAACGATTTGAGGGTAGGGTTATCTCTCGCAGAGAGATAGACCGCTGAACTTTTTCTTGAAAGGTTTCCTCAAGTCACAGATCTATGCAAATAAGCCGCAATCGACCGATGCCCTTAAACCATACATAACCAATACCATCGCTCAAATTCAGGCGGATCAATGCGGTAGAGTCATTAACTCCATTTCCGCACACACAGCTTGTTTTATTCCATTTCAATATCGACCCGCCCAAAATGAAAAACCCTTTATAACGCAAATACAAATTTGAAAAGAAGTTCGGAAGGGCAAGATATCAAATATTTTATATTTTGAAAGACTATAACGGTTTTTTTGTTACAATTGTATAAAGTATGTATGTTTAAGATTTCCTGGTTTGTGCTTTATAATCCTTTGTCAATGTTAACATATTATTAAAAAAATTATAGATTTTTTTCTATATACCATAAATTAATCCACACGATTCCAGTATGTGGAGCAAGCAAAATATCTTGTATACACATTTAGTATTTTTAACATAATCGTTAAACACATTCTCGTACAATAAAAACCACCATTACAAAATATTTCATTCGATCCTCATAAATCATCTTTAAGGAATGATAATAAAACATAATAATCGTAAAAATGGATGATTTTCATATTATCCCAGATATTCCGAGAAGCCAGAATAAAAAAATTGAATATTTAGCTAGTTTTTCACTATTCTGGTTGTACAAAATAATATTCCATCCTTTCTTTAAAATAAACGAGGAATTTATGGAGAAGCAAAAATAGTTTTGGCGTATTATAGAGAGTACAGCATCGGATAGTTTTATCATATACATACAACACAACAGTAATAATAAAAATAATCGTACCTATATTATGGTGTAAAACTACTTTCCAAAATAAAAGTATAACGTCTACTATGCTAGTATGTATCGTAAGTAGTAGATAGTAATAAATTTTTATTACAATGTAAATTGTCAGGTTAACCAAAAGACAAAAAGAAACAAAACTTAAAAAAAAAAAAATACTGTAGTAGAATTTTCACCATTCCTGTTCTTTATTTCCACTACTGCTATCTACTAGCTGTATAAAATAAAAGTTTTAAGTTCATAATTCATGTAAGAAGATAAAAATTTACGAACAATATAAAGATGAGCATGAAGCATGCTTTTAGTACTCGGCGGTAGATAAACTATTTAAAATCCTATTAGTTGTTGATCGTTAAGAGATTTAAATAAAATACGAGAATCTCAAAAATATTTACTAATAGCTTGAACAATATAATTTTATGGCATTCACATAATTTACAATCGCGCGGATGCGTTCCCGAAATGTCATTGGTATACACCCATTCAATTGTGGCTAGCACGAATAAATAAAAATGTCTAGCGATATCCCCTCCCTCCCATCCCACACAGAAAAAAATATAAGCAATTAAATAAAATTTTAAATACAAATGACACCCCCGATATCTTTTAATTAAAAAAAAATGATTTTTTATTTTTTATATTTTTTATTTTATTTATAAATTAAATTCATTCGAAGAACATAAAAATAAATCGCGGCAACAACGCACAATAATAATTATAATATTATTCGACGATAGGATAATTAATAACCAAATTGAATAAAAAATTTATAAATAAATAAATGGAATTGCAAAAAAAAAGGAAAATTTATTAAAATCGTTTTTATTTTATTCATTTATTTTTGTTTAATTTCCAATTTGAATTTGAAATGAAAACAAAAAAATATATTATTTTTATAATTTTTATTTAATTAAATAACAAAAAAAAAATTATACAATAAAAGCTGAACAAGTAAATAAAAATAATAAAACAGAAATTATGTCGCAAAAACAATAATATTCAGTAGAAAAAAAAATTATTTTAATTATTATTAAATTATCCCAATTTTTATTTGTTTATTTCTATTATTTTAAAACTAATAAACAAGAATAATTAATATTATTAAAATAAATTTTTGTTTTGTTTAAATAATACGCTCGGTATTTTAAATTAACGAATGGAAATTTATTATAAATTAATTAACAATGTTTTACTTTATATTTGTAGTATTTTTGTTTTAATTAATATTTATAAATATTTTTCTACTCGTATTTGATTTAGTGGATAACTAGAATATTTTAAATGCAAAACATGTTTAATTCTGCATAATAAATTTGATATTATGTTTTGATTAATATTTTAATTGGTTAATATACTGTACGAGTTTGTAACGTATATGAAGTTAACCCACGATTCGATCACAGAAACAAAACTCGTCATGCAACATTAATCAGTAAAATACCCAATTACTCCTGAGTGAAGTTAGTCAGTGTTGTGCAATTACGTGTAATTAATAATTTTTTACACTTTTTACGTAAATAATGTTAATTAGAACCAAATAAAGTTTGATGGTTCAGCCCAGTAGACTCCATGTGCTCCTAAATTGGAGATAATGGGGAAAAATATTGCTTAAATATCAAGTGAGACTTCGGTCAAATTTTGTCATTTATTAGAATTATGAACTCGAGGAACTTGTACTCCAATGGTCATTATTTACTTCTACCCGGAAAGTTCCAGTACCTCCATTCCACCTGAGAATCTTTTCAATATAGGCCCTATCTACAACCGAACTTTTATCGTGTAAACGATTTGAAAAAATTTTAACTTTGCACATTTAACGATTTCGCACTTTAACCGTAACATAAACAGGAATGTGCTTCATTACCATATAAAAGCTTAAGGGTCAAATTTTTCAATGTGAAGAAAGAATTAACTCCATCTGGAGCACGCAACAATATAGTTTTGATAAATGCTAACAATTATAAATAATTTTCGACATTGCCTACATGCTCTATATTGTCGACGTCGTTTTCTTAATTTTTTACATACATTGTCTACACGAGTAAAATATTAATTATCTACGCGATGTAGACAATACGGCACAACACTGGTGGGCAGTAAAACGGTGTACATTCCAATTTTACAAAGCAGGTGAAAGCGGTACACGAGTTTGCGAAAAAAGCATTGGATGAGTTTGGCGATCATTGTGCACATTTAGAACAAAATATCGCGTTGGTGCAAGAACGAGGTCGCAATGAAGGTAAATTAGATGCTACGTGTGCTGACGAGTGACGACGAACATGAAAATTTAAATTTAAACACTGTAAACTTTGCTAATTTAGTACAACTTGGACCTCCCATCATTCATTCACTTCCTGAAATGACGGTTGGTGTCTGGGAGCGACAGAAAAATATCACTAATGTCATGAACCAACACACTACACAGTTAATAAAATACAACTCAAATCTACGATTCATCGTCAAATTATAAACAATTTATTTCACATAGCAAATCGATACACGATGGTCCTTCGAGCCGGATAGTAGATAAAAGGAAAGAAAGGGGAGAAATTCTTGTCGATCACAATAAGCCGCGAGGTGACGCCATTTAAAGTAATCAAACTTTTTGTTTGAAGTGCTACATATAGGAGTGACATGGTAGCGGGTGAATACAGATAAAGGTCAAGGTCGTTGAAAGCAAATACATTTTATTTGCGATTTGGATAAAAGTGCAGGAAAATTCCACTGTAAGCAAGGGAGCGAATCGAGTGAGGTTGCGATCAATGTGAAGCGTCTACGGAGGAGTAAAAATTAGAGCGCTCAACCGAATTTACATTCCAGGTATTGCTCGGGATAGAATTCGAACGAGGGAGTGTCAATTAAGTATCAAAAGTATCAAACCCGGTCACGTAAGTAAAACCTGAATTGTGATTTATTATTAGCATAGTGTATCGATGAAGTAGGGTTGCATAGCGAGTGTCGCATATTTAATATTGACATAACACGTGAAATTGAGTTGAAAATTTGTGAACGGTAGTGAACAGTTGCAAGTCCATAAGGAGAAATAAAATTAATTTACGTTAGTGAAAGGTTGTATCAAGTTTAAGGAGAAATAAAGTTCCGCGTGAAAGAATGGCTGGAAGGGAGATAAAGGAATTAACAGCCAAGCGTGGCATGGCTAAAGGTTGCATAACCAGATTAGTAACCTTTGCCGATCGAATAAATGACGGGACGCCGAGAAGTGAAATCGTTACACGGCTGGAATACGAAACAAAATATCTGAACGTGAAAACAAAATTTATGGAAATAGTTAATTCTGGGCAGCGGGAACAGGAACAAGGACAAGTAGAAGGAATGATGTGAAGGCTGTTGCGTGAACAAAGCGAGTTTTTAACAACGTTATCATCGTCGTTTATGAGTTCCTTAAACCGGACTAGACAAAATAGCACAGATGATCCTCATGTTTCAGTACGATTGCCAACTTTGCGACTACTAAAATTCTCCGGCAACTATGAAGATTTTCCCAGTTTCAAAGACATTTTCATAGCTTCGGTACACAGCAAAATAGGATTCAATGACGTGCAAAAATTCCAGTATTTAAAGGGTCAATTAGAGGGCGAAGCAGCAGAATTAATAAAACATATAGCCGTGTCGGATGCGAATTATGTTCAAGCTTGGGAAAAAATATGTCAACGGTACGCTAAAGAGAAACTTGTATTAAATTTGCTAATTAAATCATTTGTGGAACAACCAGCAACGCAACAACCATCCGTGAAGAAACTGAGGCAACTGTACAATTCATCCGACGAAGTAAATCGAGGCATAATTGCATTAGGTGGGGAAGCAACAAAACGAGATCCATGGCTAATTTACATTTTGTTAAGTAAAACTGACGCAGACACTCGAGAAGCATGGACGCACAAGACGGTAAACCAGGACTATTTGGATTAGCTATCTTATCGCTCCATATGTTGTTTAATGTTTGATGATGTTGTGTTATCCTGTACCATTTTGTAGGAGTTAAACTACGTAGTGGGATCTTCAATCATGTTTGGTTATATTGAAGCATGTTGCATGATGTCGCACCATGTTGCATTTCACTGAAGAATGTTGTGTGATGTTCCACTGCGTTGCGCGAAGTTGGCTTGGGGCCTTCTTTTAAAATTTGATTTACATTGAATGGTTTTGTTAATATTTTGCGGGACATGGTTTTCAAATGCAAAGAAGCAATTACAAGGAGTTTTGATTTCCAGATAATTCATTTAGCAGTCCCCCGGATTGGCCGTCATGTTGACGTGATATATCGTGTTGCACGATGTTGTACTATGCTGCGCTGTGTTGAATGTTGCTGCATCATGTTGCAAGATGTTGTTCCATGATACGTGATATTGCACAATGTTGTGTTATATTGCAATATGTTCCGTTATATTACAGCATGTTGGTTGACGTTGCATAACGTTGTGATATGTTGCACCATGTGGCTTAAAGGTGAATCATGTTGCAAAATGCTGCATGGTATTGTACCAATATGTATGATGCAAAAAGTTGCTCTATGTTGCGTTATTTTGTACTATGCTGCGTATTGTTGACACGACTCTTGCGTTTTTCGTAATGTTGCACCATGTTGTGTTGGTTGCGTTACTGCGACATTATGTTGCACTAAGCGCATCGTTTTGAAAATTTTGGTTGTAATGACTAAACATATTTATTTGTAACACTCGCTATCTAATTAATGTTTTGTCTTGGTCCCTCTTTCACATTATGTTAGCCTTAAACGATTTTGATGCCGCCTGGTGTGGCCCGCGTTTTTTTTTTTTTTTTTGTGGCGTTTTGCTTGCAGTGAATCAATGGTGATGAGTTCCAAAACCTAAAAAAACTGTTAAGGGGTTCTCAAATACTGGAATCATGATTCTGGGAAATTTGAAAAGAGGTACTCCTGTTTAGCCACTATGTTGCGACTTGTTAAACAACATAACTATGTTATCTCATTCAAAGGGTGTGGAATTTGGTTGATGATGAACATTGGAATCTAATATAAATTTTGGACATTTCTCTGGAAAATTTCCAAACTTTTCTTAAACGAACAGTATGGAACTCGGATGGTAGACTATGCAACTTTTGTTTTTGATTGAAACAACATCGTTGGTTCTTTAAATTGTATAGAATTAAACCGTGGTTTAACCGAGTGTTGTGCAATTATTTTATTAACTGCTGGGCGATGTGATAATTTATCAAAGATGTTTTATGACTCGTTTTTTACAGTATATTACAATTGAAAATTAACGTTCCAATTTCGGACGTTACTAGGGGTTTGAGTTCTCTAATCTTGGACTGGTAAACTTTAATTCTGATCTGTCAGAATTGTACTTCTTATTAGAGGCCATTGAACCTATCGGCCATTTTGTGAAACATGGAACGGATAGCATATTATGTAACTAAATGGGTAAATCACGCTTAGTCGAAAAATTTCCCTACACGAATAAACGTTCAACCGAAATCACAAAATTTACATAAAATAATAGACATATAAACTAAAAATTCATCAAATTCCTAGACATAAATAACATCCGCAGACAAAATCAGATTACAAAATAAATTCTAAGAGATTATCATAATAAAAACGTTATCATTTATTCCGTCAACAAAAAATAAGCGTAATTTATAAGATAAACAATTACTCATCTCTAAATTTTGTGCTCGCATACAACAAAAATACACTTCCCCACGAAGTGACGATGAAGACGGCGGCAGTCATAAAGCAAAAATTGAACGGTGCTACACAATCAACGCGCGAAACCAAGTCATTTACATAACAATTATGGTATTATTTCGACTGTGTCGTCTACTCAACCAATTAACATAAAACCATTAACCTTTTTTTTATGATGATCAACAAATTTATCAATTATCATAATCCTTTTGTAATGTATTCTATATCCTTAGTGCGACAGCAACAACAGCGAAAAAAATGTTTTCTGTTTTCTCCGCATTTTATTTAAATTCATTTTCAAGTTGAGCCGGTTTTTATGTGCTCCATACCTACGCTTGTATTATGTGAGTGCTTTGCCTCCTTCCGTGTGCGCCTCTCTATATGTGTTCTTCATCAAAAAATTTTGACATTTTAATGTTGACGAGTAATGAGGACGAAGAGCTTTTGTATAAAATACACTGTACATTGTAAAAAAAAAATCCGGAATATTTAATTTGATAACATTTTATACTTCATTTGTCAGGATTTTATTTAATTATTTAATTAATTAATTAGTTAATTAATGGTCAGGCATATAATTATTATAAATGGTTTTTCCATTTCAGTTGTCTCAGGTTAGTTAATTCAATTGACATAGAAATAAATTGGAATCTGTAATTTTAACTTAACCACGTCCAATTTGTATATTTTGTATACGTTTTGCTTAATATTTTTCAAATCTTAATTTGTTCTGTGTGCTAGAAAGTTCTGTAGAAAAACCATAAGAAATATACCGCATGAAGAAAATTTATCTGATTGTCAGAAACATATACAATTTGATTTAGAACAGTTAAGATGTATATGTTTTATGTATACATTTTGAAGTAGTTTCCCATCTACCCTATAGGACTTACATATAGAATTATGCAAGTACACAATAAAAACTACAGCAAGGTTGAAAAATCTGCAACTAAATAGGAAACTATTAACTAAAGCGTTATTTGGACGTCTGCTTAATGTTATCGAGTTATTAGGTTATTTATACCTATCCAAACAAATGCTTAGATTTATTGCAAAGGCCTTCATTAAATGCTTTCGATGCTAGTGGTTTTCCACGTGTGTTGGTAGAAAAAAATCTACCAACTATAATAAAATTATATCCTGGATCTAATCGTGCATCATATATTTGGTGTTTGTATTTCAACTGAGCAGATCCTTAGGCTTCTTTTGCAATTATTTTTAGAATTTCAATTGTGAAAAAATATTATACACACAGTTGCAGCCACCATCTTGCAATTTCCAGTTTTAGAATACTGAACTGCTTTTAGAAAACTCACAGAAATGATAATAGGGCAATAACAAATATATTTGAAATTCTGCCACAGTGTTCCACATTCCTGTTATCAGTGCAGTTTGGGTGTCTATATAGTTGCGTACTTCGTTGTGAGAAGTTCAGCTGATTTAAGTGCAACAGACACGTGCAAATGGGTGTATTATTTTTCATAATGGATTTTTTAAAAAGATCGAGAAAGAAGCCTGAGGGTGTTCTCAGACATGAAACAACCAATATATGGCGTTCCGGTAAACTGAAGAAAAGGTACTCGTGAGAATGCTAAAACTACCCGAGAGAAATGACTCCCTCCTCAAAAGTATAATGGAAGTACGCAGCTATACAGATCACACCAACTCAATTCTCATCATTTTTAGCTCATACAATACTCAATTCGATTTCCTAATTTAAGAGAAAATAACAATTATACTTTACCACACGGGGAGTCTTACAAAAATTTGTATTATCTCCACTACTGTTCCTAGCAGTACTGGATAATATAATGCACAAATAAGACAATGCCACATCGAATGACAACCACACTGGAACCCAATCAGTCAACTTAGTTATCTGTATTACGCAGACGATATTAATACTGATAACTAAGCAGCTATACGAGTATATTTCTAAGTACAGGTGAATTAATCTTATAATGTATACGTATAGTTTCAAATTAACTTATGTATGTCTTTTAGTTTACTTACAAAATACAGGTGTCGATTATACAACTCGCCGGATTGACTGCGGAGGGAGTTCCTTCAATCCACATTCGATCCGCATTTGAAATTATATGTATTATTGAATCCGACAGAAATCTGCGGTATGAAGAGTATGTTGACATAATTAACTGCTCTAGAATGAAGAGTTCTTAAAACTGCAAATACATAAGATTGAATAATTGATACTGCTAGAGGTAATGAATTTCCTGTATTTCCTAATAAAGTTAATAATAAGTGTCCTGCAATTATATTGGTGGCTAACCGAACTGCTAGAGTTCCTGGTCGGATGATATTTCTGATTGTTTCGATACAAACTATAAATGGTATAAGGATGGCGGGGGTTCCTTGGGGGACTAAGTGGGCAAATATATGTTGAGTATGATTAATTCAGCCATATAGTACATAAATGCTAATCAAAGAGCAAGGCTAAACTTAGGGTAAACACTAAGTGGCTTGAACTAGTAAATGCATAGGGGAAGAGTCCGATAAAATTCTTAAATAGGATTAGGGAAAATAGAGAAATAAAAATGAATGTCAAATTTTAGGTTACATATTCAGTTATAAAGTATTTTAGCCAATTTAAGAAAAAAAATTGTTTAAGAGCAAAAAATAGTGGTTTTGATACGTAATCATGGATACGATTGGACTGTATTTAAATTTATACAAAGGAACCAGTAACAGGAAGAAGACCCGAAGAGCGCTGCAAAATATGTGTCAAGACATTTTCCAGTTGTCAGATGTCCAGTCAGTAAACATTTTCGGAAATATGGTTTTCTTTATGTTAAAGCTAATGTTAATTCTTTTTCAGATTCATAAAAACTTCAGATTAAGCAAAGCAGCATTTAATTATGTTTAATTATGAAATGAAATCTAAATTTTCACATCGTCACATTGTCAATTTTTGGCAGAAGGCGGATACCAGAACGGTGTCGGTCAGGACCACTTTGTTGGCATGGCAAAATCAACAGTTTCGATTGTGCTGTCGGAAGTGTTTGATATTTTAGAACAAACCTTATGGGGAAAATGGATATCATTAAAAATGAGTGAAGACGAAAAAACCGAAGCAAGATTATACTTTTTCACAAAATGCAGAATTCCTGGGGTTGTTACAGCAGGTGACAATACTCACCTTTTTTACAACCGCCAAGAATTTTTTAGTTTGAATACCATGATTGTAAGAACTTGGTACCATATTATATTTTAATTATTTTTTATTGAATTTCTTTTTCCTTTTAGATATGTGACCATAAGCATAAAATTCGGTATGTGGATGCTACTTATCCTGGAGGTAACCACGAATCTTTTGTTTGGCGGAACAGCGATGCTTCAGAATACTTTAAAACGATTTATAATAATGGGGGTAGAAACCAGAAATTACTCGGTAAGAATGCATTTTCATCTTAAAAATTGTTTATCGTGTTAATCGTTATATTTGTTTTTAAAAGCTGACGAGGGAGCTTATAAGAGTTGATAAGAGGGGATACCCAGCTCTTATCTTGGGTTACTACTCTGTTCAGAAAAACCCGGGGTTAATACTTCCAAAAGCCGCTTTAACAAAAGCCACAGTGCTGGCCGAAATATTGTAGAACGTGCAATCGGGTTATGGAAAAATTGGTGTAGATGCCTCCTCGGAGTAGCCAAACATTTACACTACTCACCTGATAAAGCTGTTAAAATTATTAATGTGGCAGCTGCTCTGCATAACATTAGAATTCATTTTAATGTCCCAAATTATGATGAGCCAACTAGAGAAGTATTTCAAGACGGCAAGGAGACCGAAGGTATGCAACAGAGGCGAATGAATTTCGAAACCAAATTTCTTGAACTTTTAGGCTGATAATAAAACATATATTACTTGTAATTTAATAAAAATGGTTTATTCATTATAAAAATTCAAGATTAGTTAACCTCCATGGTTGGGTATATCACAAAAAAAATCGCCTTCATGGCTTTTATAAATAACAAAATTGGTCAGCCTTCATGGCTATTATCACTATAATGTCTAAAATACTTGTACCTAACTAGTTCAGTTTTTTCAACTATATTTCTAAAATTTGTTGTTTTAATTTATTTTTTTTTCTAAAGCTAGCTGCTCCATTTTTAAATGATGTCTCTTATTTTCTTCTAATAATGCTTCGATAATTTCTTTTAGTTGTTTTTGGCGATCATTTATTTTATCAAGTTCACTATAAATTTTTGTTGGTTTAAATTTCAATCCTCAGACATTTTATTTTGATTTGTAGTAAATTCTTTAATGTTGTTGTATAATTGTTCCTGAATATTAACTTGCTTTTCTAAAAGCCTTAATTGTTTGGGTCCCCTTATTTGATTTGATTCTGCTTCTGTATGGGTTTCCATTCCAACGCTGTCAACCATTTGGATATCGGCCTCTTCTTCACGTAATGGTGAATCTTGAATTTCGGTAGCTCTTCGTATGTTTTCTTGAGTGGGATTATTACTGGAGTCGTCAGGATTACAAGTCCGCTTGCGAGAAACCCCGAATTTATTAGCATTCGCAACCTCTTCGACATAATCCCGAAGGCATAAGAGTTGAACCACCTCTTCCTCCAAAGAATGTTATTGTTGAATGCTCGCATCTACTCTGAGGTATTTTTTTCCTTAAGGAAGATTTAAAATAACTCCAAACCTGAAATTAAAAATTAAAACTCTTTTTGACTAATGCAAATCTTCTAACCTTTTTCCATTCAACAATTTCTTTGATCGGTGGTCCCAGCGAATTTAATTCGTCGCGAATTGTTTGCCAAAATATTTGAACGGCCTCTACAGTTCCTTTCATTAGCTTTTTTGCAATGTCGGGATGTCCCTTCATCATTCGGACCATTTGTTCAAATTGAACCCGGTTTGTTGTACGTTTCCCGTAAACAAATTTATGTCATTAAATTTTCATTATAATTTTTATTTTTAATTTAATTTTGTGTATAATTGACTAAATATTGATAATCTAAATCAAAAGTAATTAAACTTACATTTTATTCATCTCCATTGCAAAAAGATACACTAATACGTCTTACATACGCAGTAAATTTGATGCGAATTTGTAATGACAATTTTTACCGACTTTCGTTCACTTTTCATTCGACGTATTCAATAATACGTCAAATGTCAAATCCGAATAAAATTCTATCCGCAGTCAATCCGGCGAGTTGTATAATCGAGGCCACAGTATAATGTAAACAGCTGATTCAAAAAAATATTGGAGGTATAAATAAGATTTGAGGGATTTACAAAAGATGAACTAGCATTAAATCGCACTGAGCCTTCGAGTAACTACATTCATATTAAAGCGTCATCATTCCTCTCTAAAACTCAGTATGTGTCATTTCGCTGAATTGTGAATAATATATTGTTTGTGCTGTAGCCATGTCAACCTTTGTTCCAACAATACACAATTTGCGGGGAGCGCTGCTTTTTTTTTAATTTGAAGAAAATTGCAGGCGATGGACATAAAAAAAGCATGTGAGTGGTGGTTTCGTTGTTATAAACTTGGCGATTTTGACACCAGTGACAAAGACCGCGAAGGGAGATCAGTAAAGTTTAAAGAAGCTGAGTTGGAGGCGTCATTAAGCCAACCAATGCAAACCCGTCTCAACGCTATGGATTTTGTGCAAAAACAAGGAAATTGCGAACAACTGCTCCAAAGACAAAATCAGAAGGTTTTTTTTGCATCAAATCGTGACGGGGGTCGAAAAGTGTATTCACTACGACAACCCAAAGCGCAGAAAAACGTGCGGTAAGCCCAATCTTGCATCGACTTCAACCGTCAAACCGAATTTCAAACGCCCACAATATGGCAAAAGACATGACAACACAAAGTGATTCTTCAGCACGACAGCGCTCGGCCACATCTTGCAAGGGTCGTCAAGGGAACTTTGGATGCTCTTCAATGGGAAGTGATATCCCAACCGCCGTATATTCTTTGCATTTAGGTTAAGATTGATTTCCTCTTTTAATTCTTGTAATGTGACAGGAGATAAATTGAAGTTATCCATTTATATACTTGTAAATCTCCAGAGTTGAATACCGTAGGGCCATATCGGCTTCAGTATTTGCCGATATAGCAACAGCTTGTTGTGTATTGTAAGCTCAGAGCCTCCACCTATGAGCCAATAAATTTTTCTGAACCTAATATTAAGTTCTTATTGTGTTGCTATTATTATGCTCTCTCCACTTGTGCTTGGTGTCGAGTGTCATGCCAAAAAATTTAGCTTTGTTTGCATATGGGAAGCCTTATTGATATGTAAAGTTAATATGCGTGGATTTCGTCTCAATACGCTTGATTCTCCAGCGCTTAGTCCAGTTACAAACCGCATTGGTAATCTTCTGAAGTTTGTGGCTTTGGTTCCTTCATCTGTTGTTGGAATATCCCTTGTATATAATAAATACAAGATTGGTCCTAAGACACTCCTCTGCGGGACACCGGCAGAGATTTTCTTTGGGTCGGAGTATTCATTCTCATATCTTCACACGAAAATGGCAGATCTCTGTGCAGCTTGAACTGCTCTGCCAGACTTTATCGAATGCTTGAGCGTTCTAACGTTCTTTCAATAATGTTGGTGATTTTATGCACCTGTTCAATTGTGGAGTACTTTTCCCTGAATCCAAATTGATGTGGATGAATTAGTTGTCGGTCCTCAATTATTGGTTTAAGTCTTTTTAGTAATAATTTGTCAAAGAGTTTTGACATAATTGGCAGCAATGAAATTGGTCTGAATGATTTTTTATCGATCAGCCTTTTCTTTAGGACCTCATGCCCAGGCTCCATCCTCCTTTTTAAGTGGAGGCACTTACATTTTGGATCTTTTGAGTCTCTTCGTCGCCTTCCACAGTGAATAACCAGAATTTTATTCATCGGTTAGGCTAAATAGATATCTGTTGATTGATGAATTTGTAACTTCTTTAAGAAGAGAGTTGAGACTGTTACCTAAATTGTTAGGAATTGTTCTCCGGTGTTCTAGTTATTTGCCAGGTTTTACGTGCCCGTTGTTTTTCTCTTACCAACTCTCTAAATTCCATTGGGTAGGATATGTTACGCTTCTTCTTATTTTGTATAATGGGGGTGCTTCTCAAAACAGCATTGTGAATTGTTTCATTGAGTTGTACTTATTCATCTTCCGAGAATTACTCATCGGTACCTGAAGATTGATTTTATCTTCCATTACTTCGCGAATGAAATACTCCTCTGTTTTTGAATTTGTTTTGAACCCAAACCTTTCATTACCTGGGTAAATGAACTTCTTTTCTCTGTATTGCTTGGTTGTGGGTTTTAATCCAACTGATTTTATATTTGAACCCTGCGAGTTTTGTGGTTTTACGTTTGGTTTCTTGATTTATCTGTTAATTTTCGTAGTTGTTTTGCAACCTCACAGCCTCGATATGTATCCGTTGGCCTGTACAATTTGTTCACTTGACTGGTACATCTCTTTCTATTGTATTTGGTATACAAATGTATTTCCAACCTTTTTTGGGGAAATAAAAGACAGCAGTTGGAGTAGAAAATGAAAGAATGTTTTATTTAAAGTATGCTCCTTCGGAAGCTATAACCTACGCCCAACGTTAAAGCAATAAACGGATTCCTTGAAGGAAGAAGCCTGTTTGTTTCGAGGCGATCCAATTATCGACCCATTTTATGACGGTTTCATATGAAGCGAAGTGCTGCTGTGCCAGGGCTGATTGCATCGACCGGAACAAGTGGTAATCAGAGAATGCAATATTTGGTGAATACGGCGGGCGGAGTAGAATTTCCCAGTTCTGCCTGTCCAAGTAGTTTTTGACAGGTATAGCAAGATGTGGCCTAAAGCGTTATGTTGCAAAATAATCTAATCATGCCTTTTGTCTCGTTCCGGTCGTTTGCTAGAGCGTGCTTTAAAGCCATCAGCTGTGGTCGATAAATTGTCTCGTAATGGTTTCCCGCTCTTTCCTTAATAAACGACACCCTTCATATCCCACCAAATACAAAGCAGCACCTTCGAACCATGGATATTTGCATTTGGCGTCGACGGCCCTGTTTCACCTGCCTTGACCCACGCTGTTTTGCGCTTTGGCTTGTCATAATGGATCCACTTTTCATCCCCAGGGATGATCCGATGCAAAAACCCTTTGCTTTGGTGTCGTTGAAGCAACAATTTGTACATGGTTTTCCTTCGGTCCAAGTCCCATTCTTTCAATTTGTCTGGCATCCAATTTCCCAGCTTCTGAACCAACCTCATTGCATGTATACGTTGCGAAACATATTGGTTGATAATATTCAACTCTTCTGCCAATTGTTTTTCGGTCTGACAAGGGTCCATCTTAAGCAATTCTTCCAATTCTGTATATCTTCAAATTTTCTTCTTAAACTTCCACAAGCAAACGATTTGATTCCGCTGCACTTTTCTTCAACAAAAAATAATGAAGTAAAATTTCCCGCAAATGCTGTTTTTTGGCACATAATTCGACATTTCCAATTACATGAAAATAATTGTTGTTTACGTCTTGAACAAATGTTACTAGAAATTATTCAAGCTTGACATCTAACCTCCAAAAACATGTATTGTCCGCTTGAACAATATGCAAGCAGTGATACTAACGTCACCTCTATAAAATGGTCGGAATACATTTATACAACCAATACATCCCTGGGTAATATGATTACCTGTGCACTTTACACATCTTGGTTTCCGGGCGCAATATCTCTGAGTGTGACTAAATGCCTGACATTTCTTGCATTGGGGTATGTGTGTTGTGGTTCTCTAGTTCTCCTCATTGGTTTGATTTTCACCATCATGTGAAGGATTCCTTTTATTCCATAAATATTTTGAACATTCTCTTTGTTGTCAAATAACAGCATAAAAAGAGAGAGTCCCCTTTTACTGATAATTTGGTTTCCTTCCTGGATTTCTGTTGTCTCTTTTTTAACAATATACACAGCATCTAGTATTTTAATGCCTTTATTTTGTAAATCTTCCATTATTTCTTTGCTTGGGCAAGTGAGATGCAAACCTCTTGCCATGACTTTTATAGGCCGGGCCTGTTTGTTCTCGTAAGTGGACCACTGATACTTTTCAGTATTCAATTTCATAGATAAGGTTCTAAAAGTATCTGAGTCCAGAGTATTAATTTTACAAACGTCATTATTTAACGCTTATACCTTATAGTCTTTGTCAGTAACCGATTTCATCAGTGACTGAATTTCTGGATAACTGGTTACACCTACAATATTTATTTGTGGTGGTGATTTTTCTTTCGGATGCACCAAATTTTGTGATAGTTCTTGGTAGATTTGCTATCGTACCAAGTCTACAACAATCTGGATTATGTGCGACGAAATAAACACGGTGAGATTCGAAACGTACCTACCGTACGTACAAAAACAGCACTAGGTTTAGTTATGAATAAGCTTGAAGCAAAATAATGGCAAAATTGCTTCAATGGGTGACATCGTATTTAATGATAATTTGAATTGCTTTCGATCGATTTAAATTACTTCAATTCGTCTAGAATAATGTCTCGTATTATATTAATTAAAATTCATAGGAAATATACGGTACATTTTGACAAAAAACGCAAAAAAATATCTTGGAAGACAGAATATTTTCATAACCCATTTTCCGGGTTTTTAATTATATAATAATATTCAAGAGTGATTGTTAAAACAAAATAAAAAAAATTATTTTGAATTTTCATCTGAGATATAGGTAGATAGGTACTTCAATATAAATAAAATTATTTCAATTGAAAATCAAAACCGAAAAAGGAATTAAATAAATAAAACATGAACATCATTTGGAAAATGGGGTTGAACGAAAAAAATGTACTCGATTCCTCGTGTAAATAAAATATGGGTTATGTTTCTGTTTTAATTTTGGTTTAAATAGGTAAAGGGAAATTAGTTAAATTTTGTGGAAAACTTCTTAAAAAAATTTTTAAATTTCAACTTTATAATTTTTTTGGTACAAATAACATTTCTTAGAATTATACTACGAGTATATTTAGTATATAATATGGGGTTGTTATAATGTAAAACACCAGAAAATAGGGTTGATTAGTTACTTCACTTCAATATAGAAAAACCGTGTATTTGGTTACACGAAAATATTCTTAAATTATTGAAAATTCTTAGAATTGAATCAATTAAGAAGTGAACATCTTTGATAAATTTATCTCTATGCTTCAATAAGGTATTATTATGGTTAATGTTGCTATAGTTTTTTGTTAAATAATTTTAATGCTTGAGAAGTGTTTCAATTATGTTATTTAATGGGGATGTTTAAATTCTAATTATCTAGTTTAATGGTGAGAAAAGTGTTTATTAAAATTTAAAAAAATCTGCTTGCAGGGTACATAATTAAAATATTTAAAGAAGCTTTAAGCTCATTGTGAAAAATCGGATTTGAATAATTTCTTACATCTAGCCTCATTGAATTCGTGACGTTTGAATTTTTTTTTTGTTGATAAGCCACATTTTACCAGCTCGTATAAAATTTCGATCCGCTTTTTTCCTAAACTAAATGGAGAACTGAATGTTTCGGCAGGGTTGATTTTATGATACAACAAATTAACTCACTGTTCCTGGAATCTTTAACCTGAAAGACGAAAATCTAAATCTATATTTAAGTGCCCATTACTTATTAAACAAGTAATACTTAATTTCTGAGACAATAGCGAACAATTCGAAAAAAATATTCTCTCATAACACTTCGAAGTGTCAAACACGGATACGGTGGACGAATGCGAAAATCTCAAACTTTCTACCCTACTTAAAATGTAACACCATGTATGTAAATGGACACAGGTGCCAATCAAAATATAATAAAATCGAATATTATACCCAACCATCTCCTGGAATCACAAAACACCTAAGTAAAGAATATCTTAGGTACTCCAATAAGAAGGGAAAAATAAACCTTATAAGTAAGGATTTACCAGCCCAAACATACTATGAATTAAATTATTGATAGATACGAGTCAAATATGGTGACACTAAATAACCAAAAATTTAAGTTTTACCGCTGCTACCTATGCAGAACTAAATAGTTTTATCATCCAACCAGGTCTTTACAAAGCCGCTAATTTCACAACAAAAAAAGGATTTTGCCTAGTGAGCCAACATTGCAAAAAATAAAACCCTCAAAAATTAAATTCAAAATTAATAATTTCCTTTCCTTTTACCAATCCTTGATAATAAAACAATTAACAAGGAAGACATAAAAAGAGTAATTCGGACTGACCACGTCAGCGAATTGTAAGCAAAATAAGTCATCGACACAATTTACAAGAATCAAGCAGTTTTGTTGAAACCGAATGAAAAATTGTCCGCTACAACCGGAATAAACCATAAAATCACTACTCGTGACGAAATATCGGTGTACACAAAATCATATAGATACCCACACCACTTCAAAACGGATGTTGAAGAACAAATTCAAGAAATGCTGAACCATGGCACAATTCAACACTCAAGTAGTCGATAGTAGTTACGCGGCACCCATTTGGGTAGTGCCCAAAAAAGTAGATGCTTCGGGAAAAAACGAGGTTCGAGTCGTTATTGACTATAGAAAATTAAACGAAAAAACAGTCGACGATAAATACCCCATTCCTCAGATAGATCAAATACTAAAGGGTGTTTTTTTAAGAGGTTGCCGATTTTTTTTTTGAATAAAACACATATAAAATTATGAAATGACCAAAATTTTTTTTTATTTGGTAGATAATTTTTTGGCATTTAACATTTAAACACAATTTCTGGCATATGGCTACCACGACTATTTTTCACAAATGTCATTCTGGAGGTCCAATTTTCCAGCACTTTTTCAAGCATTTGAGGGTGTATGTCAGCAATGACACGTTGAATATTGGTTTCCAAAGCGTCAATCGATTGAGGTTTATCCACATAAACCAATGACTTCACGTATCCCCACAAAAAGTAATCGAGTGGCGTCAAATCGCACGAACGCGGAGGCCAATTCACCGGACCATTTCTCGAAATAATGTTGTCGTTGAAAGTTTCTTTCAATAAGTCGATTGTTTCACGTGCTGTATGGCAAGTGGCACCATCTTGTTGAAACCACATTTCATCCATATCCATATCTTCAAGATTTGACAACAAAAACTCATTTAACATGGTTCTGTATCGATTTCCATTCACGGTAACGCGTCGTCCTTCCTCATTTTTAAAGAAATATGGACCGATGATCCCACCAGCCCATAGACCGCACCAAACAGTACATTTATCAGGATGCATTGGTAATTCTTGAACGGCGTGTGGATTATCTTTGCTCCAAATGCGACAATTTTGTTTGTTGACGTATCCATTTAACCAAAAATGCGCCTCACCACTGAAGAGAATTTTACGGTAAAAAAATGGATCTTCGTTCAATTGATTTAACGACCAATCACTGAATTCACGGCGCAAACGATGGTCGTGTGGCTTTAATTCTTGCACCAATTGAATTTTGTATGGCACCAAACCCAAATCTTTACGTAAAATTTTCCATAAAGTCGATGGACAAAGTCCAATTTGCTGAGCACGACGACGAATCGATAAATTGTCGTTTTCTTCGACACTGGCCTCAACGACAGCAATATTTTCTTCTGTACGAACTCTTCTCATTCTTGTCGGTGGCTTGGCATCCAAAAGAGTGAATGTAGACCGAAATTTGGTAATTACGTTCTTTATGGTGGTCTCTGACGGACGATTATGTGCACCATAAAATTCACGAAGTGCTCTATAAACATTTTTAATTGAACACTGATTTTGAAAATAAATTTCCACGATTTGAAAACGTTGTTCTGGAGTTAACCTATTCATAATGATTTGCCAAACAATACTGAGTAGAAATGCCACTTTGAGCTGTCAAAACAACTGTCATAAAATAAAACGACATCTATCGGAAAAACAAACCTCCTAAAAAAACACCCTTAGATAATCTAGAGAAATCTGCTTACTTCACAACAATAAACCTTAAAGCTGGCTTTCACCAGATACTAATAAATGCAAAATCACGAGCTGAAACAGCATTTTCATCAGACAAAGTGCACTTTGAGTTCTGCAGAATGCCGTTTGGACTGAAGAATGGTCCCGCAACATTCCAACGCGTGATGAATACCGCGCTTCAGGGACTCATAGGTAAAATCAGCCATGTATATCTCGACGACATTGTGGTATTAGGGGAAAATCTAAAAACACACTTATATAACTTAAACACCATCCAAAAAGATTCTCCGAGTTCAACCTTAAGATTCAGCTCGATAAGTATGAATTCTTAAAAAGAGAAACAGAGTTTCTAGGCCACATAATAACTAAAGACGGCATAAGACCAAACAAAGAGTAGCTACAAAATCTTAGAATGACCGTTACTAAGAAACCAAAAAGAAATTAAACAATTTCTGGGATTTTCTGGGTACTACAGAAGATTTATTAATTACTATTCTAAGATAGCCATGAATATGACAAAGTATCTTAAGTAAGATGTGGCACTAAACCTTTCCGATCCAAACTACATTAGGTCCTTTGAAAAGCTTAAAAACACCACAGCGACGGACCAAATCCTAACATACCCAGACTTTACAAAACCGTTTATCTTAACGACGGACGCGTCAGATTTCGCCGTTGGCGCAGTTCTTTCTTAGATTCAAGATAAAGTCGGAAAACCAATCGCATTAGCTTCTCGAACAGGAGAGGCTTTATCTATTATTTAATGATTTCCATTAAATCGAACGGTATTATACCTTCAAATAGATCATGTGCTATGCACGGTGGGAGACCAGCTACACCAAAATGGTAATAATTTAGTTCGTTTAGGGCAGAATTTTTATTTAATGCCGGTTTGATTTGATTCATCAGATGCGGATAAATTTATTAAGAGCAGCATTAAAATTTGCGGGTGTTATTTTTTCCGCTGTATTCACATCGTAATTCTTTAAAGATTTTCTGTCAGAGTCAGTATCTACAAAAATCCGCCTATTTAGTAGCTGCCCAGATTATTCCCAACCATAGCGAAAAGTGTTCCATGGTATGTTTGATTAGTAAATTTATCTTCAGGATTACTAACTTCTATTCCATTTTCTTCTAACGTTTTCAAGTCTTTTATTAAGGGTTTCAAAATTTTGTCAAAACCAAAAAAATTTACATTAGCTTCTTTACATAACAAAACGAGCTGGATATTATCAATTTGACTTCTATATTTTTTATTTATTTTTTCAATTTATAAAATTAAATCTCAGTTAGTAACGTCCTTAAAATTTGTAAAATTAATATGTAATAATAATAACAAAGTTGGTGATGGTTGTTCCTCCCTAATTCTATTTGAATTGGTGGTATATATCCTGAGTTACTTTTCATGTATTTCAGACGACTGAAATTATTCTTAAATAACTTTAGCTCATTTATGTTATATGAGTTTTTGATCACAGATAGTATTTCATCCCGTTTACTAACTATATTATGATTTTCTGTTATGGCCAGAACTTGGTTCAAAATACATTCATTGTTCTTGTCAGCAATTGTACGTAACTCAAAAATGTAATCCGATATTTGAAACGTTATATTTGTATTTCAGGTTTGTGAATAATAAACTGTAACTGTTTACTTGTTTTCTTTTCTGACATGTGAATCAACAATAAAAAATTTGGTATCCTCCTCTATGACATGTTCATGGTTATCATCCATTAAAACCATCGTATTTTCTTTTTTGTGATAAGTAAAGTAATAGACTCGAAAATGCGATTGATTTTTAAAATAAATCTTGCTCTCAAATGATTCCTCATATTACTGGACATTTCAATGAAGTAGTTTGCTTTGAATTTACACAAATCACACTTAAAATGCACACCTCGAAGATGTACCTGCACCATATTTTATTTACACTTTGTGGCGCCAAAAATCAGCAATTCCGCAATTAGTCAATTGCGGAATTTTTTCCCCGTCGCCGAGTGGATTGTCGCCGTAACCGTCTCCAAATTGGTCGTCGCCGAGTTGCCTGTCGCCGAGTTGGCCGTTGCGAATTCACCGTCGTTCAGTTGACCGTCGCCGAGTTTACCGTCGCCGAGTTGACCATTGCCGAGCTGTCCGTCACCGAGTTGTCCGTCGCCGAGTTGGTTTCGCCGAGTTGTCGCGTGTCGTTCCCATCCCCATCATCTATCAAATTCACAACGTTTAAATTGAAAAAATTTTGAATTTCGATAATAAAATTTGGGAACCATTGGTCATATGCAACGGGCACAGACTTAGTGTGTTTAACACATTCAAAGAAACTTGTGGATATGTTTTCTGGCCAGAAAAACGTACCATCTCCTACTTCCTCGAAAACAGATTCATTATTCATTAAAAGTTTGTCTTTGAATTTTAAAATGCACTCTTCCATATCGACATCGTCTGTATGAAGCCCGCGTTAGCTCGCAGCACACAAAAACAGCTGATAAATGATTTTTAAAATCGACAATATGAAATATGAATCAAAAATGAGGAGAACTGGTTGACGCTATAAATTGGTTTAAGGCCTTTTCAGTATTACATTGTTCATATAAGAATTTAAAATTTCACTGCTCCACATCCTCGTGTTGTTGACCTTTTTAATTTTGAAAATAGTAGATGCAGTTTTAACATTTTCTCGTCAGCAGAAATTGTAAATGTTGCAGTAAATTTTTTTATGGGAACTACTGGCCTTTCGTGTTATAACATTTCTGATTTCCTTGAATGTAATTCGAAAAAAATGACAAAAATCAAAAATGAAGATAAAAATTGACTAACTGTGGATTGCAGTACTGCTTGGTGCTTATCACATTCGAAGTATCGTGGAACTTGGTCCATATTTAAAATATTTTTATCTTCGATACAATTGGTATTCATTGGTATTTTTTTTTTGTATTTTATAGATGAAGTCCCTGACAATTTTATCGACATCTGGTGGGAGAGTGTGAGTCGTTGTTTGTCGGTGTGAAACTAAATTATACCGGTTCTTAAACCGAATTAACCATCCCACAGAAGCTTTTAAATTTTTATAAATGTTGGCATCAAAATCATTTTTAATGGTAGTGCTTTCGCTACGATGTATTTATCCTTAGCACGCAGTCCCTTCTCGTTTCAACTTTTAACCAAATCTACAAAGTTTGACTCCAGTACGGTAAAATTCATATTTCTGCCTCCTCCTTAGCTGCGAATCGTGGATGTACTTTAATTATATTTAGCGGCTAACGAAGCATAACCATTGCCGATGCCATTTTCGGCAATAGTACCGAGCCCAGTACTAGTAGTTCCTCGAGTGTTCCAACATCAATTTCGATTAGGTGAGTTGGTTGGTATTAATCCGTATTCGCGCAATCAAACATCATCGTAAATGTTCCGATCCAAACTATCAACTGGCGCTTAATGATTAGCACGTATCTTTCTCAAATTTTCAGCGGTTTTGATCCAATTTTTAGGTTCCCATTTGACAAGTTTCGTGTCTGGTATTTTTCGGTTTTAATTTTTCCACTTTTTCCAGGGGGTTCGATTGCATAATGGTCGAGGGTTCTGGATTAGACCAATTTCTTGCTTAACCAATGCATTAATTGTTCAAACGACTAGCCTTTTGAGTTGATTGCGAGTCTTTCGTGCAGAAAAATAAGGCGGGATAGTTTGTGTGAACAAACGCAACAAATTTATTTTTGTTCACCAGTAAATTATGGATCAATATATTATTTGATTTGGATTATTTGGTGGCTCATCCAGAGTTTTAATTGTCTCATCTAGAGTTAAAGAATAGAACAAAAGAATCTGGAATGTATCAAATTTAATATACAGATTAGATACTGGTAATATTACCAGTGCTAATACTTACGGGTTTTAACCAAACGATGTTATGAAACACAAGAAAACTAATGTAATGTGCAAACTACATCGTGTAATTTACGCGCCCAACACTAAGACACAGTCGTTTGACTTCACGAAGCTTTCTTTATAAAGAAGACAATTTCTAAAATCCGGCGTTGTTTTATTTCTTTCGGTGGTAAAACAAAGGAAGAAATTTCCCACACATTTTTCGCACCCCTCCTTATCGCAGAAAATTAGTGCTTATTTTAGTTACTAACACCGCTTGAGTTATCATCATTAATCAGCAATTATAGAAAAGTTCGAAAGCTAACAAAAACAAGTTTGGCCTTGAAACTAGTAAGAGCTTTCTAAAATTCAGATTCTGCAACGACCATCAAAACATCAACAATATACACATTCTAAACCTACTAAAATTAAAGCTTAATTTTCTTTTTTATTTAGGTTTTCTTTGAACAGAGGATTTCTGGTAACCGCTGGGATTTTTCACTTGAGGAAATTAGTATATAGGGGTTTTCGAGGGCCAGAAAACCTCTGATTAGCAACCAGGTATGAACAAAAATAATTTATGAGTTTTTAGAGAAATCCTGATTACTTTTTAAACTTTTCTCGAAACCATAAAACTAGTCATCCATAGTCTACCAAAATCTGCTAAAGTGGAATTACGAAGTGACCCTCATTAGAACATTTGTTCCACCTGGTAAAACGGAAGAAGCAGAAACTATTACTATATTGAAAAATGGAAACCACTTGGTCTCGACGAAATCCCCGCAGAATTAATTTAATTTGGAAGTGCTACTCTTGCTTATTGAACACTGCTTACAAAGTATGTTAGCTAATGTTGTGCTTGCCAAACTGGCAACTAACAATGTGATTTTCGACCCAACCGATCGATCACTGATCAGTGTTTTACCACGAGGATGATTTTGAAAAAATGCTGAGAGTACTATGTTACTACACATATTAACTTTATGTACATTTCCGGCCCGTATATGAGATTAGCAATGGCGAGAGTCTATAAGCCGCGCTCATTTGCCTAATAATTTCATAATAACTCGTTCATCTGTGTAAATTAATAACGCCTGTGCCTGTATGTACAACCGTAATCAATTTAACTTTATTAGACTCCTTTGATGTTCCACATGGAAACATTTGATGTTCCACATGGAAATGCACTCGCACCATTGCTCTTTTAGCAATTCATTTGGCGCTTGAATACTTAGTAAGAAAGAACAATATAGAAACATGGCGCTGTATATTTACTACATCAGACATTTATAAATGTGCAGATGATATCGTGCTTCGTGGCCGACGAACCTAGCGATATCAACGACAGACAGTTTAATACCGCTCGATTGCTACACAGGAAGACTTGGTTTGGAAGTAAAGAATTCTCGGAATCGTCGAACATGATTTTGATAGAGTTGAAAACTCCAAATATCTCGGGCCAGTAATATCATCGTCAAATGATATGCGGGCAATAAAAGCCTGAGTTGCTGTAAAGATCACTAAGGTTTTTACGCCCAACAAGATTATTGCAAATTAAATATCTTTCGCAGTGTGCAAGGTTGCATCTATGTGAAGTACTCATAAAACTTTTAATGACTGTCAAATGCTATCTATGTTTAAAAGATAGATCAATCGTTCCGCCAATTGGTTTAATTAACGTTGCAAACAAACAAATTTTGAATTCATACGAACCAAAAGATAAAACATCTTCTTGAAGTGAAGGCAGCGATATCATCGGGTTAATCAAGTCTGATCGAATTGGATGGCAGGCCTATGTTACAACAATGCATATGTTAAATAACGTGCATTAACAACAACCAGCCGACTACAGTTGCACGGTTTCGCCACCTAAGATGAATTTCAGCGACAAGAAATTGAATGTTTCTGCCAAGGGTATTTAGTGCGAAGCGGTTCGAATGGTTTTAATTTAAATTCATTTAGGCGTCCGTATTTTGAACACCACCATTTTTAAACAAATCGGAATAAAACTCGGTTTGTATGGCCAAATTAGACAGAAACATGCCATTTCTGAAAAGATTGGCTCTTATCATTAAAATAAGATTTCTAAGTAAGCTCCGAATGTGGTTTTGAAAATTTTCAATTTGGATGAAACTATATCCCAACTCTCAACTTATTTAACCTAGTCCCATAGCCCCTTGGTGTGTATAATGAAAATCGGTTTGAAATCTGAGTTTGCAATGACGTCTTAGAATTTTAATTTTAGGAGGATTTTAATGGAGTTTTAACCATTTCTCATTAAATTGAATTAAGCGCAGTTCGTATAATGAAATTTACCTTATACAAGGTTATCCAATTCAAGCTTGATAAAGTAAACTTAAAAAAAACACACAAAATATTCGGAATGTATTGTAATTTTTATTTCATTTTACAGATTGATCCTTGCCATTTTTAGTTAAACAAGATATCATTCAAATGTCCTCCACGGGACTTCTTACAGGCCTTGATTCTTTTGCGGTAATTTTCAATGACTTTTCGGCACATTTCGGGCGGTATCTCGGCCATTACCTTACGAATATTAGTTTTCAATTCGTCAAGAGTTTGAGGATTGTTTGCGTAAACACGATCTTTCGCGTAGCCCCACAAAAAGAAATCCAAAGGCGTTAAATCACAGGATCTTGGAGGCCAATTGACATCAGCCAATCACGAAATCAAACGTCCAGGAAATTTCTCTTGCAAAAGATCTCGATTTGCTCGTGTTACGTGACTGGTTGCTCCATCCTGCTGGAACCACATACCGTCAAGATCATAATCTTCGATTTTCGTAAAAAAATAATCGGTTAACATGCGGCCATAGCGCTCAGAGTTGACGGTAACGGTTCGTCCATGGTTGTTCTCAAAAAAATACGGCCCAATCACACCATGGTGTGATTGGGCCGTATTTTTTTGAGAAACCATATTACATCGAACTATAATTGAACACAATTGATTCAAATTTCCGCGTAAGATGCATCAATTATGCATTGGTGCATATTGTTTTATAATTCGTCGTAAGTAACATCATAATATTTTAAATTCAATTTGTTTCGAATATCGGAGCATCATACACTTCTTTTTTTATGAAGCAAAGCTTGCTGCGAAAAACGATATTATTTTGCGCTGGAGTCATATACGTAATTATTTGCATCACATATCAAAAAAATTTTTGAGTGTGCACCAGACCACAATGCGCACCAAACAGTGACTTTTTCCGGGTGTAATGGCTTCTCTACAATCAATTGTGGATTTTCTGAGCCCCAAATTCTACAGTTTTGCTTATTAACGTATCCACCAAGCGAAAAATGAAAATTTTGTTCGAAAAATCAGCATCGACGGCCTGTTTTTCCAACACCCAATTTGCGTATGTTCTTCGTTGTCCTTGGTCAGCAGGCTTTAGCTCTTGTGTCAAATGGACTTTATACGGATGAAGATGCAAATCCAGATGCAAAATGCGCCATAATGAGCCATAAGATAGGCCTAAATGTTGAGCTCGACGAGGAATTGACAAATTTGGATCTTCTTCCACACTTTCAGCTACAGAAGCGATATTTTCAGCATTGCGAATGTTTCGATGATGCACAGACCTTACAATATCAGTAACAGATCCAGTTTGTTCAAATTTATTCACTGTATTCAATATGGTTTGCTTTGTAGGACGATTATGACGACCATAATCTGCTCGTAAAGCGCGAAATGTGGATACGGCAGAATCACTATTTTTATAATAAGATTTAATAATGTTAACGCGTTGGTCGATTGTTAAATGCTCCATATTCTTAAATGGCAGAATGTCAACTAAATAAATGACAGCGTACTTGACGTTTATCTTTGACAGATGTCGGTATACAGATTTCTACTTTATCAACCTCGAATTGGATAACCCGTTATTATGATATCGAAATGAGACTCCATAGAATGCCAATTAAAATTAGTCAACCGATTCGAATAAACCTCATTGTATGTGATGAAAAAATTAATCCAATATATGTTCCGGATGTGGTTCTAAAAGTAACCTATTTAAATATTGAACTAAGTTATTTCTCAATCGATTATCGAAATGATGATGAACCTGTTGCGACTGTGAAAGAACAAATTCAAAATAAGTTGTATAGACGAATTTGAATGCAATTTACTTAGTCATTTCTTAAGCGAGTGAGACCTACCCGCAATCCCCATTGAATTTCGTATGTATAACGGCAACTGCGTGATCTGAACAGGTAAGGCTGCCGAAAATTATTTCTGTACCGAATTATAATCATGGTTTGAACAATTATGATATGAAGATCAAATTAAATTTAATTTTTATTTATATGAACTCAACTTCTCAAATTTTAAGTTTTATTGGTTGGGTAAGCTCTTTGTAATCAAGTTACAATATAAAGCAAGTAATTATAACTATATAGAATATTCGATTTACCCCCGGGTAACAATTACTGGTAAGCATTGATATGCAGCAACAACTTGGGAACTACTCTCGCGACAGAGTGGGAGACTACTGAGTTACAGCGATGTTTATGAATTAGAAATATTAACGAATTATAATTATTGAAAAAACATCATTAAAGGGAAAATAGCCAACTGAAAATTCTTCCAGACAAATTATCAAAAATAGTTAGGGTTGGGAATAACAAATAACTATTACGTAATAAGGACCCAACCTCGTTTATAAAACTAATTCTCGTTAAATTAGTTGCAAGTTCAAACAGAGCTCAAGTTCAACCAAAAGTATCATACATATTATTTGCAACAGTACGTCAGCAGCGTCTTCGAGCACAAATTTATCCATCCACACTACTTAGAATTGTCTCACAATATTTTCAGTATATTAGCTTGATTTAATCAAACGATACGAAACCCATATATTCACGAGCATGTACTCGCATATTCCATCGCATCCCATATCATAAAATATTATATCTAATTTTATCTTTTGCACCTTATCATCTATCATCATTATACGTACACAACACCCAGATATCAATACAATTTCTTTTATTTTTTATTATTTTTCTCTTGATTTTCCTCTCAAACTCGAAAAAACGTATTTACGTAGGTATGTTTATAAAGATGAAAAATTGGGAAAACAAAGCACACACACATACAAACACTCTCCAAAGATAAATAAAAAGTTTACATTACTTTGTACGTACATACTTGTCGTATTAATACATAAAATTTGGAAAAGCTTTTGTTATTCAAAATCCGTATAAATATTATTTAACCCTTTGCCAGGCAAGCTAATTCAATTTTAACAAAGCTCATCCTGCATCCTGGTTCACGCTTAAATAGACAATCTAATGCACTGCTATCTAGAAAAGAGACGAGAATGTGGGTGTCGTAAAGTGTACATTGCACATGTACTTGCGCTATATACCAAGTACGAGTGTATATGAGAGTCAATTTTATTTTATACTTTGTCAATGATTGTATTTAAATCGACATACGAGTACATACACGTACAAATAAAAGATGAAATTGAAAATTTTGAACAAAAAATAAAAAATTAAATTGAATTTAAAAAGGAAATAATTCTATTTTTCTCTTTGCCGCTGCTGTTTTCCACATAGATTGAAAGTTTATTGGGATTTTTATTTTATTTTCTTGAACAGAAGAAATAACTGATAAAATATCAATGCGTGCTTTAAATTTTTTTGTTTGTATGTGTGTGTGTGTGTGTGTGTGTGTACTTTTTTCCCTGATAAGTATTTTTTATCATAATATTAATAAAAGAATAAGATCTCAAATATCAATTGCTTGTTATGTACGACGAAAGATGCATCTTAGGAATATTTAATTTTGTATTTTACTTTGTTGTATATTGAAGATGCGAGCATCCTGTTTTCGATTAACATAAACGTACTCGTAGGTATACACGTAAGTCTTCGTAAAGACGTAAGTCTTAGAAAAATGAAAAAATCTGATTTCTCTAACCACACTGAACGTTCAACTTACGTCACATCAATTTAAATATTGGCTCTTTTGCTTACCTATTTGGAGCAGAGTACGACCTTTATATACGAGTATACCTTTAATTTATTGACATCGAAAACATTTCCATTTGGCCATTCCTTGTATGTATTGTCTGGTACAGAAAAAAATGTCTTCGTTGAATTAAAATTAAAAAACAAGAAAGAGCTGAACACACAATTTTCCTTTTTTTTCATGTTCTTTGCCATAAATTATCATAAAATGATTAGATCCCGGGAATTTTTTTGTGATTGTTTGTTTCTATCTGTTGTTGTTATTGTTATATTCCAACTCCCAATTTAAATTTTGAATTAACTTTTCTAACTTAATATTTAGACGATCAAGACACAATCGCATAAACGAGCACACCCACAAAAGCATAACCTTGTAATACACAATCGAAAGTACATTTTTCGTGTATTCGCTTAGCTTTCTTTTTCTATATAAAAAAAAAATATAGGAAGACTTTGGCTAACGCCAAAACATAAATCGAGTTATTTACTTGGAAGCACTGCTGATTCCCTTTGTTAGTTTTTTTTTAATTATTCAGAATATCAAGGTTTTAAAAATTCCGGATTTTGATAGCACCCCACTTTCGGAAAATTGAGTTTCTTTTATTTTAGAATGGTTTGAAGGTTGATGTGATATGATGCGACCAGAATTCACGAGCATCCTTCATCTTTTCCTTGTACCTTCTACAAATACGTCTTATTATGTTGCAAAAAGTTCTCCGATTGAATAATGCCGAGAACGTCATTTATGAACTCGTCGAGTATTCGCAACTCCCGTCCAAATGTCAGAAAAGCGGGGGGTTTTATCGTTGTTCTCACATATTGTAGTGTTGGTAGCGAATCTAGAGCTTCAATAATTTCGCTCGCTTCGCAGTTTCTTCAGAAATAAGCGGCCTGGGTAGCCCATAACATAGGAACATCTCGTCAATCAAAGTTTTTGTACAACCCAGGGCAGTTGCTGAAACGAGTGCAAATAGTTCTACCCAACGTCAGGTGATAGTTCGAAGATATCGACAGCAGTAACTCCCATTCGTTGGACCAATATAAGGTTTTTCAAAATCACGAGTCTTACTCTAGACTAAAATTTAAATTAAAACTTTCAGATAATTCACCAAATTTGGATAGAACTCGGTAATAGAACAGCACATTTCCGGCCAGAAATATTTTGCGTCAATCTTCGACAGAGTCCGATAACTCAGTAAAATATGGTGCCGAAAAGAAATTGGTTCCACGAGCTGAGCTTCCTCGAAATATTCGTTGTTATAGCAGTAAAGTATTCATTGCCTCATAAGATATCCCAGAAAAACACAATTTATACAAATCGTCTCTAGGCTGCGATAATCTTCACGCCTCTCATCTTCCACCTGCATTTGTCTTAATTCGAATTGTCCTCACCGGGGAAAATCAATTCCTGGATGTGTTTTGGACACACTTTCTCGTATTATAATTATTAAAATAAACGTTAGAATTAAATCAGGACTTGTGATACGTTGGCCAGTGGGCAAAAAAACCATCTCCAGATCACTTGAAACTGTTTTAAATCGCAATTTTAAAATCTAGATACACTAGAACTGAGACGTTAGGAAGACCACCCGAAAATTGGTAATAAGCCTTTGAAATATTACCCGCGCATTTTTCAACCCGTAACGCATCCTTTTATACAGATAAAAAACCAAATGACGTACTGAACGCGGTATTATCCCGGTCTTCATTGCTAGCCTTCACATGCCAGTAACCAAACCGTAAATCAGTCGTTGACATGAACAAGGACTGCTTAGCAAAACGCAAAAAGATGTTCTAGGTAATGGGTAGCAATTCGTAACTGTGAATTAAACGTGTACATTACACAATCAACTCACTCGAACTTCGTTTTTCTTCTTAAGTACTAAAATTGTTATGTCAATCTATTAATAAATAAATAAATAAATAAATAAATAAATAAATAAATAAATAAATAAATAAATAACTACAGGTACTGCCCAAGGTGAGTCACACTCTTCGATGACTTCGTGATCAAGCATCTTACCTATTTCCTCTTTTACAATTGTTTTACGACATTTAAAATGATGCGACGGCTACGGCTACATGATAACATCTCCGATAAATTCAGTTCACTCTCTTTGGCTCAAAATTATAGGAGTAAGTTGTTCCCAGCAGGCCAGTTCCGTTGTTGCTCAAAAGAGCGATGTTTAAAATAGATTTCTTCCAGTATTTAAAAATCATGACACATTATGCAAACACTATTGAAATTTGTTGCACTTGATGAGGTATAGTTGACATAGATTTACACTACAGACAAATTGTTCTCACTCCACCTGGTGTACCATGCCCATAGCACTTTATTTCAGACAACGACGGTTTATCATGCTTGGTGATACATTCAGTCTAAAACATTTTTCTTTGGTGTGAATCATAGTCTTTCACTATTTACACCGATTTTTACGTAATCGCTCTAACTTAGTCTATCCACGTTCGAACTTAAGTTTGACTTAGCTTCTATTCGTCACCATGACCTCGTTTATAAAAAGTTCTTCTGCTCGGGACAGTTTAAACGACTTGTAATAAGTTTTAAGTTCGTTTAACTTATTAGACTTTTTCTAACCACAATGCGGACTCACCGATTAAATGCAAGATCCAAATCTACACCACAAAATTTATTTCACCTGTTCAAAAAAATTCTTAGTATTCGTTACATAAATTTTGTTTGTTTTTTCAAACCAGAAAGAAACTTACCCGTATAGTAGTAATTATTTCCGATCAACGCCATATTGACAACAACAACAATGTTGACAAAACAACAATTCTTCATAGTAAAGGTAATATCTTACGTTACCTAAAACTATTACTAATTGTTAAATACATGCTGTTCAAGTTTTCAAGACAGAATGAGTTTTTAATCGCAAATCATTAACTAATTCTGATCTACGCCATATTGACAACAACAACAATGTTGACAAAAACAACAATTCTTCATAGTAAAGGTAATATCTTACGTTACATAAACCTATCACTAATTGTTAAATACATGCTGTTCAAGTTTTCAAACCAGAATGAGTTTTTAATCGCAAATCATTAACCAATTCCGATCTCCGCCATATTGACAACAACAACAATGTTGACAAAAACAACAATTCTTCATAGTAAAGGTAATATCTTACGTTACATAAACCGATCACTAATTGTTAAATACATACTGTTCAAGTTTTCAAGCCAGAATGAGTATTAATCGTAAATCACAATTCCGATCTACGCCATATTGACAACAACAACAATGTTGACAAAAACAACAATTCTTCATAGTAAAGGTAATATCTTACGTTACATAAAACTATTACTAATTGTTAAATACATGCTGTTCAAGTTTTCAAACCAGAATGAGTTTTTAATCGCAAATCATTAACTAATTACGATGTACGCCATATTGACAACAACAACAATGTTGACAAAAACAACAATTCTTCATAGTAAAGGTAATATCTTACGTTACCTAAAACTATTATTAATTGTTAAATACATGCTGTTCAAGTTTTCAAGACAGAATGAGTTTTTAATCGCAAATCATTAACTAATTCTGATCTACGCCATATTGACAACAACAACAATGTTGACAAAAACAACAATTCTTCATAGTAAAGGTAATATCTTACGTTACATAAACCGATCACTAATTGTTAAATACATGCTGTTCAAGTTTTCAAACCAGAATGAGTTTTTAATCGCAAATCATTAACCAATTCCGATCTACGCCATATTGACAACAACAACAATGTTGACAAAAACAACAATTCTTCATAGTAAAGGTAATATCTTACGTTACATAAACCTATCACTAATTGTTAAATACATGCTGTTCAAGTTTTCAAGCCAGAATGAGTTTTAATCGCAAATCATTAACTAATTTTGATCTACGCCATATTGACAACAACAACAATGTTGACAAAAACAACAATTCTTCATAGTAAAGGTAATATCTTACGTTACATAAACCGATCACTAATTGTTAAATACATGCTGTTCAAGTTTTCAAGCCAGAATGAGTATTAATCGTAAATCACAATCCCGATGTACGCCATATTGACAACAACAACAATGTTGACAAAAACAACAATTTTTCATAGTAAAGGTAATATCTTACGTTACATAAACCGATCACTAATTGTTAAATACATGCTGTTCAAGTTTTCAAGACAGAATGAGTTTTTAATCGCAAATCATTAACTAATTCTGATCTACGCCATATTGACAACAACAACAATGTTGACAAAAACAACAATTCTTCATAGTAAAGGTAATATCTTACGTTATATAAACCTATCACTAATTGTTAAATACATGCTGTTCAAGTTTTCAAGCCAGAATGAGTATTAATCGTAAATCACAATTCCGATCTACGCCATATTGACAACAACAACAATGTTGACAAAAACAACAATTTTTCATAGTAAAGGTAATATCTTACGTTACATAAACCGATCACTAATTGTTAAATACATGCTGTTCAAGTTTTCAAGACAGAATGAGTTTTTAATCGCAAATCATTAACTAATTCTGATCTACGCCATATTGACAACAACAACAATGTTGACAAAAACAACAATTCTTCATAGTAAAGGTAATATCTTACGTTACATAAACCTATCACTAATTGTTAAATACATGCTGTTCAAGTTTTCAAGCCAGAATGAGTATTAATCGTAAATCACAATTCCGATCTACGCCATATTGACAACAACAACAATGTTGACAAAAACAACAATTCTTCATAGTAAAGGTAATATCTTACGTTACCTAAAACTATTATTAATTGTTAAATACATGCTGTTCAAGTTTTCAAGACAGAATGAGTTTTTAATCGCAAATCATTAACTAATTCTGATCTACGCCATATTGACAACAACAACAATGTTGACAAAAACAACAATTCTTCATAGTAAAGGTAATATCTTACGTTACATAAACCGATCACTAATTGTTAAATACATGCTGTTCAAGTTTTCAAACCAGAATGAGTTTTTAATCGCAAATCATTAACCAATTCCGATCTACGCCATATTGACAACAACAACAATGTTGACAAAAACAACAATTCTTCATAGTAAAGGTAATATCTTACGTTACATAAACCTATCACTAATTGTTAAATACATGCTGTTCAAGTTTTCAAGCCAGAATGAGTTTTAATCGCAAATCATTAACTAATTTTGATCTACGCCATATTGACAACAACAACAATGTTGACAAAAACAACAATTCTTCATAGTAAAGGTAATATCTTACGTTACATAAACCGATCACTAATTGTTAAATACATGCTGTTCAAGTTTTCAAGCCAGAATGAGTATTAATCGTAAATCACAATCCCGATCTACGCCATATTGACAACAACAACAATGTTGACAAAAACAACAATTCTTCATAGTAAAGGTAATATCTTACGTTACATAAAACTATTACTAATTGTTAAATACATGCTGTTCAAGTTTTCAAGACAGAATGAGTTTTTAATCGCAAATCATTAACTAATTCTGATCTACGCCATATTGACAACAACAACAATGTTGACAAAAACAACAATACTTCATAGTAAAGGTAATATCTTACGTTACATAAACCGATCACTAATTGTTAAATACATGCTGTTCAAGTTTTCAAACCAGAATGAGTTTTTAATCGCAAATCATTAACCAATTCCGATCTACGCCATATTGACAACAACAACAATGTTGACAAAAACAACAATTCTTCATAGTAAAGGTAATATCTTACGTTACATAAACCTATCACTAATTGTTAAATACATGCTGTTCAAGTTTTCAAGCCAGAATGAGTTTTAATCGCAAATCATTAACTAATTTTGATCTACGCCATATTGACAACAACAACAATGTTGACAAAAACAACAATTCTTCATAGTAAAGGTAATATCTTACGTTACATAAACCGATCACTAATTGTTAAATACATGCTGTTCAAGTTTTCAAGCCAGAATGAGTATTAATCGTAAATCACAATCCCGATCTACGCCATATTGACAACAACAACAATGTTGACAAAAACAACAATTCTTCATAGTAAAGGTAATATCTTACGTTACCTAAAACTATTACTAATTGTTAAATACATGCTGTTCAAGTTTTCAAGACAGAATGAGTTTTTAATCGCAAATCATTAACTAATTCTGATCTACGCCATATTGACAACAACAACAATGTTGACAAAAACAACAATACTTCATAGTAAAGGTAATATCTTACGTTACATAAACCGATCACTAATTGTTAAATACATGCTGTTCAAGTTTTCAAACCAGAATGAGTTTTTAATCGCAAATCATTAACCAATTCCGATCTACGCCATATTGACAACAACAACAATGTTGACAAAAACAACAATTCTTCATAGTAAAGGTAATATCTTACGTTACATAAAACTATTACTAATTGTTAAATACATGCTGTTCAAGTTTTCAAACCAGAATGAGTTTTTAATCGCAAATCATTAACTAATTACGATGTACGCCATATTGACAACAACAACAATGTTGACAAAAACAACAATTCTTCATAGTAAAGGTAATATCTTACGTTACATAAACCGATCACTAATTGTTAAATACATGCTGTTCAAGTTTTCAAGCCAGAATGAGTATTAATCGTAAATCACAATCCCGATGTACGCCATATTGACAACAACAACAATGTTGACAAAAACAACAATTTTTCATAGTAAAGGTAATATCTTACGTTACATAAACCGATCACTAATTGTTAAATACATGCTGTTCAAGTTTTCAAGACAGAATGAGTTTTTAATCGCAAATCATTAACTAATTCTGATCTACGCCATATTGACAACAACAACAATGTTGACAAAAACAACAATTCTTCATAGTAAAGGTAATATCTTACGTTACATAAACCTATCACTAATTGTTAAATACATGCTGTTCAAGTTTTCAAGCCAGAATGAGTATTAATCGTAAATCACAATTCCGATCTACGCCATATTGACAACAACAACAATGTTGACAAAAACAACAATTCTTCATAGTAAAGGTAATATCTTACGTTACCTAAAACTATTATTAATTGTTAAATACATGCTGTTCAAGTTTTCAAGACAGAATGAGTTTTTAATCGCAAATCATTAACTAATTCTGATCTACGCCATATTGACAACAACAACAATGTTGACAAAAACAACAATTCTTCATAGTAAAGGTAATATCTTACGTTACATAAACCGATCACTAATTGTTAAATACATGCTGTTCAAGTTTTCAAACCAGAATGAGTTTTTAATCGCAAATCATTAACCAATTCCGATCTACGCCATATTGACAACAACAACAATGTTGACAAAAACAACAATTCTTCATAGTAAAGGTAATATCTTACGTTACATAAACCTATCACTAATTGTTAAATACATGCTGTTCAAGTTTTCAAGCCAGAATGAGTTTTAATCGCAAATCATTAACTAATTTTGATCTACGCCATATTGACAACAACAACAATGTTGACAAAAACAACAATTCTTCATAGTAAAGGTAATATCTTACGTTACATAAACCGATCACTAATTGTTAAATACATGCTGTTCAAGTTTTCAAGCCAGAATGAGTATTAATCGTAAATCACAATCCCGATGTACGCCATATTGACAACAACAACAATGTTGACAAAAACAACAATTTTTCATAGTAAAGGTAATATCTTACGTTACATAAACCGATCACTAATTGTTAAATACATGCTGTTCAAGTTTTCAAGACAGAATGAGTTTTTAATCGCAAATCATTAACTAATTCTGATCTACGCCATATTGACAACAACAACAATGTTGACAAAAACAACAATTCTTCATAGTAAAGGTAATATCTTACGTTATATAAACCTATCACTAATTGTTAAATACATGCTGTTCAAGTTTTCAAGCCAGAATGAGTATTAATCGTAAATCACAATTCCGATCTACGCCATATTGACAACAACAACAATGTTGACAAAAACAACAATTTTTCATAGTAAAGGTAATATCTTACGTTACATAAACCGATCACTAATTGTTAAATACATGCTGTTCAAGTTTTCAAGACAGAATGAGTTTTTAATCGCAAATCATTAACTAATTCTGATCTACGCCATATTGACAACAACAACAATGTTGACAAAAACAACAATTCTTCATAGTAAAGGTAATATCTTACGTTACATAAACCTATCACTAATTGTTAAATACATGCTGTTCAAGTTTTCAAGCCAGAATGAGTATTAATCGTAAATCACAATTCCGATCTACGCCATATTGACAACAACAACAATGTTGACAAAAACAACAATTCTTCATAGTAAAGGTAATATCTTACGTTACCTAAAACTATTATTAATTGTTAAATACATGCTGTTCAAGTTTTCAAGACAGAATGAGTTTTTAATCGCAAATCATTAACTAATTCTGATCTACGCCATATTGACAACAACAACAATGTTGACAAAAACAACAATTCTTCATAGTAAAGGTAATATCTTACGTTACATAAACCGATCACTAATTGTTAAATACATGCTGTTCAAGTTTTCAAACCAGAATGAGTTTTTAATCGCAAATCATTAACCAATTCCGATCTACGCCATATTGACAACAACAACAATGTTGACAAAAACAACAATTCTTCATAGTAAAGGTAATATCTTACGTTACATAAACCTATCACTAATTGTTAAATACATGCTGTTCAAGTTTTCAAGCCAGAATGAGTTTTAATCGCAAATCATTAACTAATTTTGATCTACGCCATATTGACAACAACAACAATGTTGACAAAAACAACAATTCTTCATAGTAAAGGTAATATCTTACGTTACATAAACCGATCACTAATTGTTAAATACATGCTGTTCAAGTTTTCAAGCCAGAATGAGTATTAATCGTAAATCACAATCCCGATCTACGCCATATTGACAACAACAACAATGTTGACAAAAACAACAATTCTTCATAGTAAAGGTAATATCTTACGTTACATAAAACTATTACTAATTGTTAAATACATTCTGTTCAAGTTTTCAAACCAGAATGAGTATTAATCGCAAATCATTAACTAATTCTGATCTACGCCATATTGACAACAACAACAATGTTGACAAAAACAACAATTCTTCATAGTAAAGGTAATATCTTACGTTACATAAACCGATCACTAATTGTTAAATACATGCTGTTCAAGTTTTCAAACCAGAATGAGTTTTTAATCGCAAATCATTAACCAATTCCGATCTACGCCATATTGACAACAACAACAATGTTGACAAAAACAACAATTCTTCATAGTAAAGGTAATATCTTACGTTACCTAAAACTATTATTAATTGTTAAATACATGCTGTTCAAGTTTTCAAGACAGAATGAGTTTTTAATCGCAAATCATTAACTAATTCTGATCTACGCCATATTGACAACAACAACAATGTTGACAAAAACAACAATTCTTCATAGTAAAGGTAATATCTTACGTTACATAAACCGATCACTAATTGTTAAATACATGCTGTTCAAGTTTTCAAGCCAGAATGAGTTTTTAATCGCAAATCATTAACTAATTACGATGTACGCCATATTGACAACAACAACAATGTTGACAAAAACAACAATTCTTCATAGTAAAGGTAATATCTTACGTTACCTAAAACTATTATTAATTGTTAAATACATGCTGTTCAAGTTTTCAAGCCAGAATGAGTTTTTAATCGCAAATCATTAACTAATTACGATGTACGCCATATTGACAACAACAACAATGTTGACAAAAACAACAATTCTTCATAGTAAAGGTAATATCTTACGTTACATAAACCGATCACTAATTGTTAAATACATGCTGTTCAAGTTTTCAAACCAGAATGAGTTTTTAATCGCAAATCATTAACCAATTCCGATCTACGCCATATTGACAACAACAACAATGTTGACAAAAACAACAATTCTTCATAGTAAAGGTAATATCTTACGTTACATAAACCTATCACTAATTGTTAAATACATGCTGTTCAAGTTTTCAAGCCAGAATGAGTTTTAATCGCAAATCATTAACTAATTTTGATCTACGCCATATTGACAACAACAACAATGTTGACAAAAACAACAATTCTTCATAGTAAAGGTAATATCTTACGTTACATAAACCGATCACTAATTGTTAAATACATGCTGTTCAAGTTTTCAAACCAGAATGAGTATTAATCGCAAATCATTAACTAATTCTGATCTACGCCATATTGACAACAACAACAATGTTGACAAAAACAACAATTCTTCATAGTAAAGGTAATATCTTACGTTACATAAACCGATCACTAATTGTTAAATACATGCTGTTCAAGTTTTCAAACCAGAATGAGTTTTTAATCGCAAATCATTAACCAATTCCGATCTACGCCATATTGACAACAACAACAATGTTGACAAAAACAACAATTCTTCATAGTAAAGGTAATATCTTACGTTACATAAACCTATCACTAATTGTTAAATACATGCTGTTCAAGTTTTCAAGCCAGAATGAGTTTTTAATCGCAAATCATTAACTAATTTTGATCTACGCCATATTGACAACAACAACAATGTTGACAAAAACAACAATTCTTCATAGTAAAGGTAATATCTTACGTTACATAAACCGATCACTAATTGTTAAATACATGCTGTTCAAGTTTTCAAGCCAGAATGAGTATTAATCGTAAATCACAATCCCGATCTACGCCATATTGACAACAACAACAATGTTGACAAAAACAACAATTCTTCATAGTAAAGGTAATATCTTACGTTACCTAAAACTATTACTAATTGTTAAATACATGCTGCTCAAGTTTTCAAGCCAGAATGAGTTTTTAATCGCAAATCATTAACTAATTACCATGTACGCCATATTGACAACAACAACAATGTTGACAAAAACAACAATTCTTCATAGTAAAGGTAGTATCTTACGTTACATAAACCGATCACTAATTGTTAAATACATGCTGTTCAAGTTTTCAAGCCAGAATGAGTATTAATCGTAAATCACAATCCCGATCTACGCCATATTGACAACAACAACAATGTTGACAAAAACAACAATTCTTCATAGTAAAGGTAATATCTTACGTTACATAAAACTATTACTAATTGTTAAATACATGCCGTTCCAGTTTTCAAGCCAGAATGAGTATTAATCGTAAATCACAATCCCGATCTACGCCATATTGACAACAACAACAATGTTGACAAAAACAACAATTCTTCATAGTAAAGGTAATATCTTACGTTACCTAAAACTATTACTAATTGTTAAATACATACTGCTCAAGTTTTCAAGCCAGAATGAGTTTTTAATCGCAAATCATTAACTAATTACCATGTACGCCATATTGACAACAACAACAATGTTGACAAAAACAACAATTCTTCATAGTAAAGGTAGTATCTTACGTTACATAAACCGATCACTAATTGTTAAATACATGCTGTTCAAGTTTTCAAGCCAGAATGAGTATTAATCGTAAATCACAATTCCGATGTACGCCAAAAACAACAATTCTTCATAGTAAAGGTAGTATCTTACGTTACATAAACCGATCACTAATTGTTAAATACATGCTGTTCAAGTTTTCAAGACAGAATGAGTTTTTAATCGCAAATCATTAACTAATTCTGATCTACGCCATATTGACAACAACAACAATGTTGACAAAAACAACAATTCTTCATAGTAAAGGTAATATCTTACGTTACATAAAACTATTACTAATTGTTAAATACATGCTGTTCAAGTTTTCAAGCCAGAATGAGTTTTTAATCGCAAATCATTAACTAATTACGATGTACGCCATATTGACAACAACAACAATGCTGACAAAAACAACAATTCTTCATAGTAAAGGTAATATCTTACGTTACATAAACCTATCACTAATTGTTAAATACATGCTGTTCAAGTTTTCAAGCCAGAATGAGTTTTTAATCGCAAATCATTAACTAATTTTGATCTACGCCATATTGACAACAACAACAATGTTGACAAAAACAACAATTCTTCATAGTAAAGGTAATATCTTACGTTACATAAACCGATCACTAATTGTTAAATACATGCTGTTCAAGTTTTCAAGCCAGAATGAGTATTAATCGTAAATCACAATTCCGATCTACGCCATATTGACAACAACAACAATGTTGACAAAAACAACAATTCTTCATAGTAAAGGTAATATCTTACGTTACATAAAACTATTACTAATTGTTAAATACATGCTGTTCCAGTTTTCAAGCCAGAATGAGTATTAATCGTAAATCACAATCCCGATCTACGCCATATTGACAACAACAACAATGTTGACAAAAACAACAATTCTTCATAGTAAAGGTAATATCTTACGTTACCTAAAACTATTACTAATTGTTAAATACATGCTGTTCAAGTTTTCAAGCCAGAATGAGTTTTTAATCGCAAATCATTAACTAATTACGATGTACGCCATATTGACAACAACAACAATGTTGACAAAAACAACAATTCTTCATAGTAAAGGTAATATCTTACGTTACCTAAAACAATTACTAATTGTTAAATACATGCTGTTCAAGTTTTCAAGCCAGAATGAGTTTTTAATCGCAAATCATTAACTAATTACGATGTACGCCATATTGACAACAACAACAATGTTGACAAAAACAACAATTCTTCATAGTAAAGGTAGTATCTTACGTTACATAAACCGATCACTAATTGTTAAATACATGCTGTTCAAGTTTTCAAACCAGAATGAGTTTTAATCGCAAATCATTAACCAATTCCGATCTACGCCATATTGACAACAACAACAATGTTGACTAATACAACAATTCTTCATAATAAAGTTTATATCTTACGTTACCGGTACATTATATTTCCTCAATAGGCACGCCGGTATGCATAGATTCATAATAGTTGACCAATGTTCTGTACAAAGCAGTATTGTATTGGGCATTACATCGTCCGGCATTGCGGCCACATTTTTATATTGTGGCAGCAACCCGTATACATTTTTTCATTTAATTAATAGGAGTTTTCCGCATCGACGAACTGAAATATCTTTATTCCATACTTCTTTGGTGCGAAAGGAAATTACTAATATAAATTATTCCGCCCTCTTATTGTCACTAATTGTTCACCCTTTGTTAAGTTTCCTGGTCTATATGCTTTCAGGTTATCTTGAAATAATAGACCAATATCTATGAAAGACGCTTATTTGTCAGTTTGCAATCTTTTGGTTCTAGTTCGGCGATTATGAAAACGCGTGAAGCAACCAATATGCACAAATCCCTGCAACGACAAAGATGCTTCGTAAAAGGGTTGGCTCTGAATACCGGATTTGTGCTTGGCTTGGATAATGGTAATGATCAAAATAATCTTTCGTCTTACGATTCGTCTCATTTACGATAATACGCATCATCGTAGGTGGTAAAATACTCTTCTACCTTATTGAAATGTCTATAGACAATTCCAATCAATTTCCGTGATTTCGAGTCATAGAATTCTTCGTGTTCTTCAAATTCGTTTTCGTCATCCTAGGATGACCATTCTTGTTCTTTCTGCATATCTTGGTTGCGCATTTGATCATGAATATCCGTTATATATTCATCAGCATCATCCATCTCTAAAAAGACGGCAACATGGGCCCATGAGTAATTTTGTTATCTTCTTGTAAAACATCACCAATACTAACTATTAGGAAATTATCCGACGTTTAAGGAATATTTAACAAAACAGATAAATTGACAAACATCTGAAATAAAAATTACTTTAACACTTTTGTGTAATAACTATACCCACATAATTAAAGCAAGTCGATTGCTATAATAAGCTTTTAATTAGACTCAAATAATTCAATACCTACATTATTACTTGCGCACGTGCATACAAAAATGTTCATGAAATTTTGAAATTATTATTACTAAGTAATTATTTATTTAATAAGTTGGTTGTTAATTACGGAAAAACAAATTACAGTGAAGTCCTTAAAATTATTTGGTCGCTACTCCCCATTTTTGCAAAATATCACTACTATTGTTCAGTTACTGAAGATAGATGCGTGTTCTTTTACCTAGAACTAATTTATCCATTAGATAATTCAAACTTAAGTTGACGCAATACGAGGTATCTCTGTATCAAAACAAAAGGTCGGGGTTGGAAATATTATTTTGTGTTGCCATTTTTTATAAACTTAAAATTTTATCTTATCCTTTTTTTATAAACATATCTAAACATATTTTTTGCCCCTTATATTCCATTCTGCCCGATTTTCTTCGAAAATACCCAGACAAACAGCTTTAATAAATTTGTTACTTAATTTCTATTTAATTTGATTTTCGTACTGTACGATATACTTGTAGTCTCGTACTTGTAGAATCACGAGATGTTCAATTGTATATAAATTTAGAATTACTACTAATATACTATACAGTACGTACTAAAATTTTTTTGGGGGTACGGTATATCAAAAGAAACAAAAAACTTTAATTAAAAAAGCTTATGTACAAAAGCACAGAGTCTAACAACAATCATAGGGTTCAATCCTAAAATTAAAACAAATAAAACAAAGTAGAAATCAAATAAAAACAAAACAAAAACTTCTTCTTCTTCTTCTTCTTTATTTTTATTGTTATCATCAAGCTCATTTGGAAAACGAGCTAAAAGAAAATAAATAAACTTTCTCGCCCAGAAAATTCAACAACAACAATTTGTTTCAATGAATAAATAATTTAAATATTTACGTTCCACTTATGTAGCGGGAAAAGTATCGCAACTGCACTGGAAATGTGTAAAATCGGGGTTTCCATAAATAAAATCTTTCAAGTAATTTGGTCAAGCTTTGCAACTTTCCCGGTTTTATAATATTACTTGGTGTAGTCATGTGCTGTCTATATCTCAGTTTCTCTTTACAAGACGTAATATTAATTTTCGTTTGTTTTGTGAATGTACGAGTAGTAACCGGGTTATTGTATTATTGGTTTCGATTGAACCGTTTGTTATGTTATTTTTGGTTCGTTCGATACAATTTACAATATTTAGGTTGAAACAAATCAACCAATGAACTTTAGGAAACTAGAGTTATAATAATTGGATTCGATATACGAGAGGGGTCGATGCTGAAGTGAATTTATCTAGAAGCGGATAAAACAGCGAGAAAGTAGATGGACTAAAGGGGCCTTATATGAAGTGAAAAAGGGCAAAGAGGTGAAAAGTTCGGCGAGAATTGTTTCCTTGAGTAAAAGTTTTATTTATTATTGAGTACACCCTGGATGAGTGGATGGTTAGTATGAGATGAAGACTTGTTGAAACGTGCCAACCTAGATTCATATACTGTGGTGTGAACCACTACTTCCATGAACCTCCTCGCTTTGCCGTGCGAGGTAAAGAAGGGACAAGTCAACAAACCGGTGCCAGATTGTTAGTTGTTGAAATACTTACCAATTATTTTGTTCTGCTGGTGATGGTTCTCTTCCCTTTTTTTCTTTCTCGAGCACAAACACTGAACACTGCTTATTTTTTATTTTTATATTATTTATTTGTAAACTAACAGCCTTTACAATATTTTAAGATTACTTGTGGATACTTTAATTTTCTTAGGTAGATCGCGGCTTCAATATATGACGATTAAAAATGAACTATATCTTAGACTAAAATTTCTTAACCTTATATACTAAACTTATTGTACTAATCCTACCAACAATTGAGATTCCGAAAATTCAACAATATTTACGCGCGAACATAAATTTTTCCTCAGGTTTCATATATTTTGGTGGTCGCCGGCTTTCGAAATATTTATTATTTTGTTTGAAATTCGATAACGCTAATATGCGCAAAATTGAAAAACTGCATTTTCAAAAAAAATCAATATGCATAAAAGTTAGGGTATAGATTTGTCAGCTTCATCAAAAATCGTATGTCGATATTTCGTGTGATTGAACCGTACGGTATACGTAACATATTAATGTGTATTCATATACATATGTTTATATGGGTTGCATGAACTCCATAGTATTGTTGTTGTAATCGTTTGACTTATTTGTACCATGTTCGCACTTTATGTTTTTCTTTATTTTCTACCATGTCGAGAGAGCATGTGATTATGAAGTAATGCATGTGTGACGTATGCGTTATACGGCTTTGTTGTTGTTCTTACGTTTTCTTTGATATTTGTGAGAAAGCAAAACGTATAATTCGTGTGACGTGCATTTATGAGTGTTTTTCATAGGTTTCTTTATTTGTTGCTATTTTTTGGTTTAGCTTATGTTTTCGTATGTAGTGTGTCGGCCATGCTTACTATGTATTTTACTATGTATTTTGTTGGTACGTGAAATAAATGTGTGTCAACAGTGTGTGTGGTATCGTTTTGGTTCTTATTGACGGTGGATTAGTGATGGCGTGGTTGACTCGCGATATTTGGGGTGGAAGGGGTTGTGAATATCACAACACATCTCCCTGCCTATATGAAAAAATGAAATTCCTGAAGGGAATTTTATTTTTTGTTTTGATTGTTCAATTTTCGGTATTATTGTCGTAGGTTGCATGCGAAATGTTTTATGCGTTTACTTATTGCATCAGGTGCTTAATAATAGAAAAGGGAAAGTTTTACGTGTTATAAAATTGGTTGAGATTTTTCTTTATTTTAATAATATATACTACAGAGAAATTTTGTTTAATTATGAAAAAAAAGAAAAAATTAAAAAATTTTATAGTATGATCTCTTAAATTTAAATTTTCTACCTCCTAACTAATGCTAATTTAATGGTCTTACTAGCTAATTTTTTTGAATGTATTTTTCTATGAAATGAGAATATATTCTTTTGTAAGTGGATGATCGATGGATTATTATACATTGTTTTTATTTATTTTGTGCTACGCGTACTAGGATATATTTTCATTTCAGAGTTACAGATTATATATAAAAAAAAAAATTTTCTTAAAAAACGAGTTAAATTTAAATTACATTAATTGATTCTATTTTATTTTCATGTTTTCATTGTAGGGGTGGTGGTGATTCATTCCCTCCTTTTTCATGGTTTGTTTCTTCTCATTTTATTTTTGACCCATACTAAGTCTCCTGTTTGTAAAATTATTGGTTTTGTATTTCTGTCGTACGCTTTTTTCGTCGTTTCTTTCTTTTTCAGTGTGTTTGCCCTGGCTATGTAGTGTGCTGTCCTTAGTCGGTTTTTCAGTTCGAAAACGTAGTCTTCGTAGTTGTATATCGGTTCAGGGTCTTTCTTTACGCTGGTCGGGACTAAAGCCTGTCTTCCGAAAACTAGTTCGTATGGTGTAAACTTGGTCGCGCTGTGTGGCGTCGTGTTGTAAACAAACATTGCATAATGTATCATTTCATCCCAATTCAGTCTGTCTATGTCTGCGAAGTTTCTCAAGTACTCTTTCAATGTGTTATGCGATTTCTCTAGTGCTCCGTTTGTCTGGGGGTGGAAGCTTGTCGTCGTTATGTGTCGTATTTTTAGAAGTTTGCACACTTCTTCAAATATCTTGCTTAGGAAGTTTGCTCCCATGTCGGTTAAAATTTTCTCTGGTGCTCCCAGTTTAGTTATGTACTGCTCGCACATAGCCTTGGCTATTGTTGATGCTTTGTCATTTGGTATTGCTATTGCTCCGGAGTATTTTGTTAGGTCGTCTTGGAATGTCAGAATGTGTGTGTTAAAATTGTCTGTTATCGGTAGTGGTCCTACAATGTCCAGTGCCACACGTTGGAATGGATATTTTGAGGTATCGGTTAGTACCAGTGGTACTTTCGTCCCTCTACTACTTTTGTTCGCTTTGCACTTTTTACAATTCATTATAAACTTTTTTATGTCTCTAAGCATACTTGGCCAATAATATTTTAATCGAATTCTATTGAACGTTCTGGTGACACCTTGATGACCTCCAAGGGGTAAATTGTGTTTTTCATGCAGTATCAGTTGTTTAGTTTTCTCGTCCGTTACTATTTGAGCCTTGGCTGCAGGTTCTTCTAGTTTCTCCCTGGTCTCTCTTACTACTTCTGCTTGATTCCCTTCGTGTATCTTCGCTGTTTCTCTACTTGGTTCTTTTTCGTTTGGGTTCTGTGCGGCTAATTCTTTTGCCTTTGCTCTGGTAATTATGTTCACCTCCTCGTGTCTTATTCTACTTAGTGCGTCTGCTACTAGATTCTGCCTTCCTGGCGTGTGTATGATGTTGTAGTCGTATTCGGCTAGTTCTATTCTCCATTTCAGTATTCGTTTTGATGCGTTTCTTAGGTCGCCTATTAGTGGTTTGTGGTCTGTCTTGATTGTGAATTTTCTACCAAATAAATATGGTCGGAATAGTTCGACGGCCCATTTCGTGGCCAGCATTTCCTTCTCGATAGTGGAATAGTTTCTTTCTGCTGCCTTTAGTGACCTGCTTGCGTATGCGACTGGTAAATCTTCTTTGTCTTGGATTTGGCTTAGCACTGCCCCTAATCCATATTCACTAGCATCGGTTGTTACTATGAATTGTCTATCGTAGTCGGGATATTGCAGTATGGGTGGTGATATCAGTTTCTGTTTTATGTTGTTGAATGCTTCTTCTGCTTCTGTTGACCATGTGAATTTTTGATTTTTCTTTGTTAATTTGTGCAGTGGTTCTGCGATTGTGGAAAAGTTCGGTACGAATTTTCTATAGTAACTTGTCAACCCTATAAAACCTCTCATTTCTCGTATTCCTTTCGGTTGTGGATATTTCATGATCGTTTCGATTGTTTTGGGATTTGGTTTAATACCTGTTGTGGTTATTATGTGACCGAGATATTGAATTTCTTTACGGAGGAATTGGCACTTTTCTGTTTGTACCTTTAGGTTGTGTCTCCTTAACGCTTCAAATATGTCCATAAGTTTGTTATTGTGGTCTTGTAGATTCCTACCATATATAATCACATCGTCTAGATACACAAAACATTTTATTCCTTGTTGTCCTAGGAGCGCGTTGTTTATCATTCTCTGGAATGTGCTTTGGGAGTTTTTCATGCCGAATGGCATTCTTAGGAATTCGTAATGACCGTAGTCGGTGCTGAACGCGGTCTTGTGCCTGTCTTCTGGGTGTACCTGAATTTGATGGTAACCACTTGCCATGTCTAAAGTTGAGAAGTATTGTGACCGGCCGAGTTGGTCGAAGATGTCACTGATTTGCGGTAGTGGAAATGAGTCGCTGATGGTTGCGTCATTTAGCCTTCTAAAATCGACGACTACTCGCCATTGAGGTTTACCTTCTTTATCTGGTTTCTTCGGTACAACAAGTAATGGGCTGTTAAATGGGCTGATGGAATGGCTTATGATTTGGTTTTCTAACATCTCTTGGACTTGGTTGTTCACTTCTTCTTTGAGTGTTTGTGGCAGTCGATATTGCCTTACATTAATTGGTTTGGTATCCGAATGTAGTGTGATTGTGTGGGTAACGTCTGGGACGCTAGACAGTCTGTCGCCTTTTAAGTAGAATATATCTTGGTATTCCTGTACTATGTTTATGATTGATTCTATTTCTTCCGCGTTTAAATCTCTGTCTAGTGTGTTGATTACTTGTTCTAGAATTTTTTTGTTCCTACCCTGATATGATTCTTCTTTCGTTCCTTTCGATTCTAATTTCATGATGTTGTATTCCGACAAGGGTTTCAGAATTGGCCGTACTCTTTCTATTTTGACTTGGTGCGGGTTTATATTTACCACGCTTATGTTTATGCTGTTGTTTTTCTTATTAACGAGGCAATTTCCAATGAATACTCCTTCACTTATTTTCTGCGCTTCACACAAGTAAGCTCCTTCTTCTTCTGAATTGCTTGTTTTGATTTGGATGGCTTGTTCAGTTCTAGGTGGTATTATGATGGGTTCTAATCTGTTGTTGAAATTTAGCAAATGTCCGTTGATCAGTAATTGGTTTGAACTGTAAAGAATGTCGACCTTGTTGTTGCTTAGGAAATCCCTTCCTAATATGCCTTGTTCTGTGATGGGGAAACTGTCATCTACGATTTGGAATTGTTGCGTTATTTGGACTGTTGGTGTAAGGTGTATTTTGGTTTCGTGGCTTCCTAGTGACTTGATTACGCCTTTTCCGATTCCTTTTAGGATTGCTTTGTCGTTAGTTCTTATTGCTTGCGTGTTCTCTATACTGTTTAGTTTGAGTATGGATACTGAAGCTCCTGAATCAATGAGAAATTCGGTTTTGGTTTGGTGTGCTTCGCCTATTGCTATTCTAATTGTGTCTTGAGAAAATTTGTTTCTTGAAATTAGGCTGATTTTATGCTCTGCTTCTTTGCTTTTGATAACTTTCGGTGCATCGTGAATTAGTGCTTCTGTTGTAATTTTGCCAATTGGTGGCCAGATTTCTTCTTGCTTGCTTGATTGTTTGTGAATTTTGTTTGTTTGGTAAACGTCTCTTTCTGATGTATGAGCGTCGGGGCTCGTTTCGAGTTGCGAGAGCTGGTCTCGTTCTTGTTTTGTGAGTGTCTGGACTCTTTGGTTTGGTTGCTGAGTGGCTGGACTCTTTGTATTCGATTGTTGAGTGACTGGACTCTTTGCATTTGATTGTTGAGTGACTGGACTCTTTGTATTTGATTGTTGAGTGGCTGGACTCTTTGTATTTGATTGTTGAGTGGCTGGACTCTTTGTATTGTTTGGATGTGGAGAGTTGATTGAGATGACGTTTGATGATTTTGCAAGAATTGTTTGGGGATCCAACAACAGTGACTCTCTTACTACTGGTTGGACCCAGTAGCGTTTCCCTGCTGTTGTTCTTCGTTACATGGTTGTGCGCTAATTAGATTTATTTTCATGCCCTGGAATTGTTCCTCTAGGCTTCGATTTGGTTGAGGCGGTTGGGTGCTCGTATCAAATCTTTTCTTGAAGAATTTAGTTCTGCACTCGTCGTACGTATGGCCTGTCGTTGTCTTACAAAATGAGCAGTATTTTGCTGGCCTTGGTTGGTTAAATATCGGTGCATTGTTCTGTGGGTACGTGTTTGCTGAGGTTTGCTGAGGTTGCCTGAAGGAATTGCTTCGATAATTGGTTGTGTTTTCCATTCGGTATGGCTGTTGTCTACCTCCTCCTTGGTTTTTGTATTGGTTTATGTCTGATCTAAAGCTCATTTGTTGTGTGTTGGTGAATCGGTTGTTGAATTGGTTTGAGTTTTGTCTCAACCTTCTTTGTGCTCTAATTTCTTCGAACATTCTTGTTCGACACACGTCCCAGGTGTGATTTGGCCTTTGGCAGTAGTTGCATATTATTTGGTTGTGCTGTCTTGTTTTCGATAGTTCCTGTGTTTGTTTTTGCTCGTCAATACTTGTATCTACTGCCGCGCTTAGCATGCGCTCTGTCTCCGTGGTTTCCGTGATGACTTCTTTGATTGATTCCGCTCTGCTCGTAGCGATTTTTTCTCGTAAAATCGAGTTGTTAATACCTCGCTTAAATGTCTGTATTGTGCTTGCTTCTAAGTGTTTGTTATATGTGTCGTCCAGTTTTCTAAGATTGTACTTCGCTCGGAACCCTTGTTTATACTCTTCGAGAGCTTCTGTGATTCTGTAACCGTAGTTATTTATTGATTCGTTGAAATTTTGTTTGGTATTCAATAGTCTTTTCTCTAGTTCGTTTAATGAATATGCCGGGAGGAACATACTCTGAAGTATTTGTTTAAATTCTTCATACGTATTTATTTCCCTGTGACATATTCTGGAATATGTTTCGCCATTCAATTTGAACTTTATTAATTTTGTGAACATTCTTTGCTCTTCGGCGGTTGTCAAGCTATCGTAGACTAAGTCGGCTGTATCGAGGAATTTTGTTAATTCGCTCTCCACATTTTTTGTGCCTTCTGTATTGAACTCTTTCACAATGCTCGTGATGTGTTCCTGTATTTCCTTTTGATCCATTTCTGTGGCTTTTTGTTGTGTTTTTTCTGTGTCTAAACTTACTTTAGTCTTTGTCCCTAAAGTGTCTGTGTCTTTTACAGTGTTTTGTCGTGTTCTACTGCGAGTGCGGTCTGCCGGTGATTCGTTATCGTTTGTTTTTTGTGTTCCTTTTACGTAACGCACGTAAATAGGTGAATTTTGACTCATAAATGTGTTTTTTCTTTATATTCTCGAAGGTTTTTTTTTTTCTTCTTGGTTTTACCTAAGGTTCGGTCTCTGCAGTGTTAGATTTTACTAGACTGAGAGAGTTGCTACAGCGCCAATTTATATTGTATTTATTTTTTGTATTGAACCGTTTGTTATGTTATTTTTGGTTCGTTCGATACAATTTACAATATTTAGGTTGAAACAAATCAACCAATGAACTTTAGGAAACTAGAGTTATAATAATTGGATTCGATATACGAGAGGGGTCGATGCTGAAGTGAATTTATCTAGAAGCGGATAAAACAGCGAGAAAGTAGATGGACTAAAGGGGCCTTATATGAAGTGAAAAAGGGCAAAGAGGTGAAAAGTTCGGCGAGAATTGTTTCCTTGAGTAAAAGTTTTATTTATTATTGAGTACACCCTGGATGAGTGGATGGTTAGTATGAGATGAAGACTTGTTGAAACGTGCCAACCTAGATTCATATACTGTGGTGTGAACCACTATTTCCATGAACCTCCTCGCTTTGCCGTGCGAGGTAAAGAAGGGACAAGTCAACAAACCGGTGCCAGATTGTTAGTTGTTGAAATACTTACCAATTATTTTGTTCTGCTGGTGATGGTTCTCTTCCCTTTTTTTCTTTCTCGAGCACAAACACTGAACACTGCTTATTTTTTATTTTTATATTATTTATTTGTAAACTAACAGCCTTTACAATATTTTAAGATTACTTGTGGATACTTTAATTTTCTTAGGTAGATCGCGGCTTCAATATATGACGATTAAAAATGAACTATATCTTAGACTAAAATTTCTTAACCTTATATACTAAACTTATTGTACTAATCCTACCAACAATTGAGATTCCGAAAATTCAACAATATTTACGCGCGAACATAAATTTTTCCTCAGGTTTCATATATTTTGGTGGTCGCCGGCTTTCGAAATATTTATTATTTTGTTTGAAATTCGATAACGCTAATATGCGCAAAATTGAAAAACTGCATTTTCAAAAAAAATCAATATGCATAAAAGTTAGGGTATAGATTTGTCAGCTTCATCAAAAATCGTATGTCGATATTTCGTGTGATTGAACCGTACGGTATACGTAACATATTAATGTGTATTCATATACATATGTTTATATGGGTTGCATGAACTCCATAGTATTGTTGTTGTAATCGTTTGACTTATTTGTACCATGTTCGCACTTTATGTTTTTCTTTATTTTCTACCATGTCGAGAGAGCATGTGATTATGAAGTAATGCATGTGTGACGTATGCGTTATACGGCTTTGTTGTTGTTCTTACGTTTTCTTTGATATTTGTGAGAAAGCAAAACGTATAATTCGTGTGACGTGCATTTATGAGTGTTTTTCATAGGTTTCTTTATTTGTTGCTATTTTTTGGTTTAGCTTATGTTTTCGTATGTAGTGTGTCGGCCATGCTTACTATGTATTTTACTATGTATTTTGTTGGTACGTGAAATAAATGTGTGTCAACAGTGTGTGTGGTATCGTTTTGGTTCTTATTGACGGTGGATTAGTGATGGCGTGGTTGACTCGCGATATTTGGGGTGGAAGGGGTTGTGAATATCACAACAGGGTGGTAGTAAAATTTTATAGGTCATTCTGGTTCGATAAAACGCGTTTTAATGTTCATGTAATACCACAATTTTATGTTCCGTAGTATTACGATTATAATATTTACGAATTGGTTCAATCGTAAATAAATTATTGATGTGGGACTTATAAATTTGTTTACGCGATTATATAACGATTCAATATGTTTGTTATTATTGACACATCAATAGTGTCTAATCCCACTTCTAAGTGCGGGCTCTGGGCATAACTATTTACCCGATCCGCGCATTATTATTTTATATTTTGTTCAAGTTCCAATTTCCCAACGAATCGTAAAATCAACGAATTTTTGCCTTTATTGGCATACCCGTGAAAATGAAAGTTTGAAAATACCTTGGCGAGTCTTCCGGAGCGGTTTTTGTCCTCAATGTCGAAATCGCCACTTCTGAAGCGATTAAACCAATTTTCACAGGTAGTTTTCGATGGGTCATGTTCGCCTTAGGCCTCCTCAAGCAAATCGCGTGCTTCAGCTGCATTTTTTCAAGTTGAAGCAGAAAAGAAAATCGCAATGCAGTTTGTTTTGCACAAAATTCGACATTTTGGTTCTTACAAAAAATACTTTTACGTTGCGATATGTGCTGGTATTACAAGTGGTTATCGTTAATAACTGTTCACGGTATAAAAAATACACAACTTCTGACATAAACGACAACTAGATGTGTCGCTAGCACGATATAAGAAAATGATATAAGTCGATATAAGGAAATGATGTTGCAAATAAAACAGTAAATAATTATAAAAAATAGCAAGAGGAATACATTTTGGACAAATCAACAAAGTTGTGTTAGTATGTATGAAGTTCTCTAGATCAGAAAATTTCACCCATTCGGCGATTACAAATTAGCCCACCGGCCAGATGGCCAACAGGCAACCACTACATCGCCGACATAAATTTTGGTATATAAACCCATTTAGCACACATAACTAGATCATCTAGGAGTGGGATCTATGGCGCCAGCGATAATTGCACCTCCATTACAACGGCGATCCGAATGGAAGAATATTTAGAGTCGGCCTTCTTTTTCTTTGGCGCGTGTAGCGATCCTATCAACATGCCGAAATGCGTAGTTTATATTATGCTAAGTATGACATTAACAACACAATCAATAAATTTCATTTAATACTATAAAGGATCAATAAGATTTTAATTTATTAAAAAGAATTATTTTAGGGATTTGTGTGACTGAGTTTCATCGCAATAATTTAAAATGTACAAGCGTCTGATGAGTACAACATTATCCAACAATTTATAGGCAGTGTGACATTAACTTATACCACTGTAAGTTTGACAGTTAAGACTATATGAGGTCACATACATTTGGTGCAAGAGTAGACCCATTTTTCTCTCCACTATAATAACTCAATCTACAACCTCTACTGTAAGGATATGAGACAAAGATCTAGTGGAACAATTTCCTCCAATTGGGGTTATCGCGTTAATCCGATCAAGTATAGTTTCGAAGTAAGTTAACCATACTGACCGAATATCAACCAATTTGATCGCAATTCTCTATTCCTGTGTTTATTAAAATCTGCTGTTTTGCTTGTATTTTGTTGTACGTTCGCGCTGCTCTTGATGGTTTCAAAACAAAATAGTCATCGCGTATTTTTTTAATAACATCAACACAGATGTTGCTGATGGACAAGCGTTGTCAAGCAGCAATATCACTTTCCGCATTCCTTAGCCAGTAAATGGTATTTTTTCCTCCGGAACATCACTTACCTTGATCAATTGAGCCTGGTAACGTTTAGCTGTAACAGTTTGACCAGGTTCCAGAAGCTCGTATAGTAAATTACGCCTTTCCAATCTCACCAGACACACAGTAACGCTTTCTTGGCATGATCATTCATTTTGGCAACTTATGTTGATGGCTGACCTGTATCAACCCATGGTTTTCTGCATTTTTGATTATCGTACAAAATCCACTTTCATCACTCGTAATGATTTTGTGCAAAAAATTCTTTCTTTTTTATTAAAAAAGCAAATTCATGCAGATGTCAACTCTTCGGTTTTTGTTTTCTTTGTTCTGTAATTTTCATTTTCATTTTCCTTCATGTGGGTGTCGCGTGTCAACTATGTGGTTTGTTGACGATCTGATCGTTTGTGTAAAGTTAGCTTTTTGCCCAAAATGCCTGTTTGGTGATGCTTCGATTTTCAATGAGAGTTGACGATATTGGTGTGGGCATTGGGATGATGGTAATGAACTTGTGTCAACAGATGTTGTTGTATTGGAAATGTGGATTGTCGAAGTTCTAGTTGTGTGTGCTAAATGGGCTTGCCAGCCAAAATTTCGATCGGTGGTGTGGTTGTCGGTGACCTGGCCGTTTGGAGAATTTTTAGTCGGTGATGTGGGTGGATTTCATTTTGTTCCATTTTATAACACAAATTTACCGGTGGAGAAACCGGTTTATTTAGTGTTATTCAGACCACTTTGGTTCTCTTACTTAAATTTATTTTGCTGTAAATTTTTTTTAGTGTTAATTTAAACAAGCTTTTCCGCGATATGGGTGTCGGCGATGTGGATTTGGCGATGTAGTTGTCAGCTTTCTGTTTGTATTGGCCAAGTAGATTTTTTGCCAAAACTTCCTGTGGCGTTGTGGTTGTCGCCACTCCTGCCGGGTTAGCAACGTGTGAGTTAGCGGTGTGGTTGTCGGCGATGTAGTTGTGTTGCCAAAGTGGCCTGTCGGAAGTATATCGTTGAGTGTGTGTGTTGTTGGACGATATGAGTTTCGACTTGGACTATCTGGTTTCGTTGTAGTTTGCCGCTCTTCTTGAGCGTCTGAACTAGTCATTTGATTAAAAGTTCAGTTTGATACGGTTTTTTTCTCAGGTTGATGGCGTTTGTCGCTTCCTTTCAAATATTGATGCAGCCACATTGGTTTTTGTTGATGGCAGTTTTCGATTTGGCCACCCTTAGCCGCGACTATTGGCTTCAAACGGCCAACAAAGTTATTGCATGCAGCACGAAAGTGTCTCTGCGGTATTTTGGCCTATTCCCGCCGAAGCGCTTGATAAAAATGATCGACACTTTGGTATTTGTTTGTTCCAACCTTGCTCTTCAAAATACCCCAAACCGAGAAATCTAGCGGATTTGCATCCGGTGAATTTGGTGAACCGCGGAACGTTGTTTCTCAGGCAATCTTGATTGACGCGCGCTTTATGACGTGGCGCAGATTCTTGTTGAAATGTCCAGGTTCTGCGGCCGAAATGTTTTTGTGCCCAAGGCTTCAACGCTCCCTCCAACACATGCTCCCGATTAATTTGAGCATTTATATTGATGCTACGGTCCAAAAAATCGTACGGCCGTTACGGTGGCCCAAACCATCACCATCGGCGGCGCTTGGTTTCGAGCGTCAATCCGTTGGTCCAAATTTTCAGTAGAACGGTCGGGCAAGTAAATAGTAAGTAAGTTTTGCTTGTTCACATATTGCTCAATAACGAACGGTGACTCATCGGAGAAAACCAAATTCGGCAAATCGCCACTTTCGTGCAAGCGTAACAACTCCTATCTTTCCACTCTTTCTTTTTTTTTAGCATCGGTGGGACCATGCGTTTTATGGAATTTCAAGGCCTTTAGTCCAAGATGTTCTTTCAATATGTGCTGCATCCGTTCATGCGAAATGTTTGCCTCACGAGCCATTTTGCTGCCGCTACGGCGCGGATGGCGAGCCAATTTGGCCTTCACCTTCCGAATGATATCCGGCGATGTTGCAGTGCGTTTCGGTCCACCACCATGGCGTTTTGCAATGCTGCCAGCCAGTATTGTTATAACGATTTATGGTGCGATACATAAACATTTTATTCACATGCAAATGTTTTAACTGGTTAAGAATCTGCGGCTGTGGTTTTCCAGCCAAATATAGATCAATCACACTATTACGCTTGAATTCCATTGCGGATAACTTTTCTGAATATTTCCCACTTGCATTTCCCACACTTGCTTTTGTACGCTTGTAAACAATGGAATGAACTGTCATTAGTGTAAATTAAAAGTGAGCATAAACAGTGGAAGCCCTCTTTTGTTAATTGGAACTCCATGTTCAGTTTCGATTTTTTCTTTCTTAATAATGTTAACGGCATTTTCTACTTGTTAACCCTTTTGCTTGAACTCCTCAATAATTTCCTCTTTTGCACAGGTTGGGTGAAGACCTCTAGCCATAACTTTGATTGGGCGTTCATTCTTATCCTCATAGGTAAACCACTGATGCCCCTTGGAATTTTGCTTTGTAGCCAAAGCTCTATAAGTTTCAGAGTCTACAACATTAATTTTCCAGACACCGTTGTTTAAAGATACGAGTTTGTACTCGGCTATCGTAATCGATTTCATAATCGATTGTATGGTGGAGAAATTTGATATCCCGACGACATTTATTGGTGGAGGTGATTTTTCTTTTTGTTTAGCTGGTTGTTGTTCTAGAGCTAGTTGTTTCTTGATGATTAACTGTTTTCCAGAAACCTCTATTGACGTTGATGGTAAAGTTACTGCCATTTCTGGTGAGTGTTGCGCTTTCCTTTTATGGCTTGGTATTTTATTCCGGTTCAGCATGCAATTTGTTTCTCTTTCTAATTCTTTTTCATCCGTATGGAACGAATTAATGTCATCATCGACTGTTGGGCTAGGTGTCGTCTCAAGTTCTGCACGTGTTTCAACTGCTTTTTTCAGTTCTTCATTCTCTTTCTTTAAAATTCTAAATTCTTCTTTCAATTTAGTAGTAAATTCTTTTATTTCTCTTAGTTGTTCACGGAGTTCGGCACTTTCCTTCTCGTCCCCGGTAGCACTTTGCTACTGTCGAAGCAGTACCCGCCCCCCGCGACGAGTACGCGGCTACCTTGGTATTAACTAGGTGTACACAAAAACAGCCGAAGCCCTCTGAGGACCCTAGACTGAGAGGCTTGTTTGTTTATAAACTATACTTGGTGATTTAACGTCTTGGTTTGTTTGATTTTGCTGAGATAATGGAACGACTTGATTCAATTAGGTAAAATTTTCTTGATTCATGTCGTCAGCTCGGTTTTGTGTTTTGTTGAAGTTGTTTGTTTGGTGACAATTTAGTTCTCGTTTGTAAATTTGTACCGTCATTGTCACGTCACTATTGTGATAACTCAAATTAAGAGTTGAATTAGTTTAAATAATATTTGTATTTGAGTCTCTGCTAACTAAATTGAATGGGGAGCGTCTGGCCATGTATGGTTACTTGTTTGGTGTGCAGGATGATAAATGTGCTTTTGCTTAATTGGTTGATTGTTGTCTGTACTCGTTTGCTTTCTAGTTGTATTGTTTAAACGAATCTTGGTTTATTCGATCACCATGACTCAGACCCAGTATTGACGGTTGGTTGTCATTGCTGATTCGATAGTCAATATCTCGTTCTTTGCGAATAGGTACTCTATATAGTACGAGTTACTGGGATCAAGTTGGTGCTGTCTGAATTTATATATTTAGTTCTCAGGCTAATATATGTAGTTTTGATGTTTTGTTGTCAAACAACTGTTGAAATTAGCCTTTGTTTGAAATCTGCGTAATTGGAAGTGCGTGTGCGGTGTTCTAGCTTTGTATAATATTTTGATTCGTGGGGTGTATACGGCGATTTAAATATTTGCCCGTTTCTCTTCGTGTTGGTCCTGGTACTGCAAATGTCTCAAGTATGATTAAATTTTTGACTGTACTTTCATATGATTTAATGTGATCTTGGATGTACTTGATTGTTGGTATGATAAATGATGTTGATCCGTTAAGCTATCTTGTTAGTATTCTCATTATCGAGAAGACCTATATATGCTAGTTTCTTCTGTTTCGTTCAAAATTTCAATTAAACTCTCGACTTTTCTGGTTATTGTTGTATCCCTTATTATGCTAATGTATTGTCCCCATTTGAATGTTCGCACGGCTTGTAATTAAAGATGTTCGTTGTAAATCATGTAAATATTTTCGTATTTCTTTTTATAGTTGGTAATTTCTGATTATCCTATCCCTATAATTTTATTTTGTTTCCTAAAATTTTCGTTTCAGTTCTGTTGCAGGATATGTTGGTATGTAAATGTCACTAAACGTATTTCGAACATTGAAAAACTGCTGTTCATGTTGTTTGTGTCAGCTCCACTGAATTCTGAAATTTGTGAAATTTTTTAATATTTTGGCGATTCGGAGGTAGGTTCCGATAAGGATGCACATTAGGCTGGCGATGGCTTGTGTGGCTGCTATTGATTTGGCTTGTTGTTGATACTTTGAGAATAATGATTTTCTGGATCTCCTTTTGTGTTATTTGGCCGATGAATGACTTCTGGATTTTATTTTGAAAAAATCTTCGCATAGCTTGAGAAGATTCGGGCAATTAGGGAATGGGCTTCAAAACTGTTTCAAACTCCCTTAATATTTTCATACTTTGGCTTAACTTGTAATTTGCAACGATACTGGTATTGTACTGACCAGATACTTATTCTGGTGATAAATTTCACGACACGTTGCAAATTATGAGCACTTGTGGGCTTGCAGAATCCTTAATGTTTTCTATTTGTAGGATATGAAAATTGTTACTGTTCAATGAGTAAAACGGTTTTGAACGCTGAAAATGAACCAACGTCAGCTAAAACTATTAATGTAGTGCATTTACATTACGTTCAATTGATTGTTGGTATTAATTTGTCAGTTGCTACGCCTCAACTTCAATTTACTACTAGTACAGCTAGATTATTACTTTTCCACAATAACAACATTTTCCATTTGCTTTAAATTAGTATACTGAGTGACACTCGCCGATTTTTGGCTAATTATCGTCGATTCTCAATTGTAATATCGTTGAATTTGGTACACTTGAATATGGATGAAATATATCTTTCTATACTGAACAGGACACCACAGTTCCCGTTTTTGCAAGAATTTAATTTGGTCACCTGATTTTCAAGGTTGAACTTTTACCGAATGCAGGGGATTGTTTCATTAGCCTATTCGTATGTCATCTTTTCATTTATTTGTTTGGCTAGATAGAGAGATAATTCAACAACTACATCATCAACGTTAAGCAAACATTGCTAGGGTAAGTACAAATACCGGTATCGCATGCGAATAGCATGGAAGTAATTGTAAAGTAGAAGGAAAACGAAAAAGTTTTTTAATTTAGCCAAACCGTCACCGGACAAGTGGTGCAGTGGTTAAAGCTTCGGCACTTGAACCGGGAGGTGCTGGGTTCGAATCCCATCAGAGGCTAGATGCAAATCGAATTTTCATCATCGATTACGATCGGTGATGCTAATAAATACAACTAAGACCCTCTGATGGAGTGCAGAATTCCGTGTCACGTACCGACCCAACTTCCATGTCAATGTACAGGTTGACATGGAGCTTGCAATGTGCAGGTGGTATACTGTAGTTGTGTGAGTAGGTGAAGTAGGTGGGTTAATGATGTGAAGTGAATGAGTGGTATCACAATGGGACTAAAAATTGGCCTAAGTGTGCAGTAAGCAACCACTGAAACCTAACCTAGCCAAACCGTCAGAAATTTGAAGGTGTCTAAGTAAAGCTCTCAGGAACCACTTTATGTATATTGAAATTTCTGCACTGAAGTTAGTATTTATGTGTTTTGCATTGGGTTTTGTGAAAATTATTGATATTAGTATATCACATTTAAAGTGAGCTGCAGCATAGATGTATACATCCCATGCTAAGGAGACTGCGTAGTTTTTGAGTTGATTAGATTAACGAGTTCAATAAAAACTTCAAATTTATCAGATTTATACATCATCCAAAAATCAGTTGTTTTTCGTTATCTTTAAAGATGCGTTAATTACGGCGATAAACTGAATACCCCTAAAGTAAAATATTCAGCAAAACGATGCTTATAACTTCCAAAGCTGTCTTCATTTCTAAATAGATCCATTTTTTATGTATGAAATTTGCTGGGTAAAGGTCAAATCTCTCTTGAATAAAATTAAACAATAATATAAGTCTCGCCAAACCCAATGCTTGAGTTTAACAAAACGTTTAATAATTTGAAAAGTTTAATTGGAATTCCACGAATCGTATCAAGTATAGCGACATTATCATACTGCGACCAACCATTTACAATTCGTTTCACAATTTCAACATCACCCATTAATTTTTCACCATTTATATCATTCTTCTGCTGCTCGTACAGGATATATTTAGTTAAGATTTCAAGTGGAAAAGCTCCATTCCGTGCGGATCAAGAACCAAATAACAACAAAAGGGTTAAGAAAATTTTGTTTAGAATAAATTAGTGAAGCTTTTCTTGTATTATCTATATATACTCGTATATATTTTGTTGTGACGTTAATATTTTTCGCTGTGCCAAGTAAAGCCATTGTACAAGCACAAAACCGAAGAACAACAACAAACAGTGGTATTAGTAATTTTAGTGGTTTTGAAAGTTAAATGATAAGGATGAGATTCGCTTTTTTATCGTTTTGGGGTATTTCTTGTGTCGTATACACAAAATCATAACAGTGTGACTTGCGAAGATGGACAAAATATAACACAAGACGTAGGTCAAATTTAATGGTTCGCAAAACGCACAAAAAAATGGAATTAAATTCAAAATAATTATTTCAAGAATATCGCACAGTCCCAAAACAACAACAACAATAATCATCATCATAATCATAATAAATGAAACTGAACACAAAGATCAGTGAAATTGAGTGAACTTTTATATTTTTTTTTTGCTGGTTTCAGTTCCGGAGAAACGCAGGTTGAAATTAAGATGTATAAAAAAGAACATTACGCTAAATATAAAAAGGTATATTATTGTTAGTAATTAGCAAAAAATTCATTGAAAAGAATTAATAAAAGCGAGGTGTACAGATTGAAAATTTTAAACGGCATTTACCATTTATAAAACGAAAGATAAGCGAAAGTTAACAAAATTGTTGTTTTAATTTAGATAAACCTTTAAATTATTTTTGGATGGTCGTGGGCATTATTTTTGATTTCTATCTAAATTTTAAAAACTAAAGCCCACAACATTGTTTCCAAAAGTGTTATCTTGCTCATCGTTTATCTAAATCCAAATTTACTGAAATTTTTGCAATTTGACGAGTTGGGAATCAACCTCCATACTCTAATGTAAAAGATACAGTTGGGTAATTCTAAAAATTAAATAAGTCTAATTTGAAATTCCTTGTATGGTTAAAAATATATTTGAGGATAAATAAGAAGTTTGTCATAATCGTCCGTGATATTAATTTAATTAAGATTTTTTCGGCTTTTCGGACAAAATATTTTTTTTAATGGCATTCAATGTTCACGACTTTTTGAGTCATAGAAGACCAAGAGGCCATTTACTCACAATATATCTACCACAAAAAATATAAAAATCAATACCCCCCCTCATTTGCAACCCCAAGGTTTTCGTAGGTCTTTTTTTGGCAGCTTGGTTTCGTATACTGATAAAAAGTTGATCTACTCATCAGGTTACAATGACCAAACTGCAAAAGTTCAACTCTTGCTTTATACCTATAGTACAAAACAAGAACTTATCGATTTAGCGAATTACGTCACCAAATTAGAAACTTCTGGAAATTCTCACTACGTATGTGTGCTAAGCCAACACATATATTTTGTCCGAAAAGCCGAACAAAATCTTAAATATACTTGAGGATATTTTTTGATAAATTGAAGTAAATTTTGCCATCGACGATGTCGAACGATTTTGATAACATATTAAGAGGGTTGTTAGAGTTCTAGTGCTAAAAATTAGTGGTTGCGAAAAGCCCGGCATAGTCAGTATTGTGTGTCTAGAAGATTCGTAGACAATGTCGATTATTACTTTTTTGGTTTTTTAATTATTTCTCTGTGCGAAGTCATCATCTTCTAGTTTTCCAGTTTAAATTGGGTTTTACCTATATTTTGGCAGTTAAAATTCAATTTTTATTAAACAAATAGGTGAAATTGAAAATCTTGATTAATCGATGTTTTCAATATTGGTACAACCATAACCGACTTACTAGGCTAAATTCTGCTATGTTTTCGCTGTGCTACATATCCCGTCTGTCAAGAACGTTTTCGAAACAAATATTTCACTTCTGATTTTAACGTCCGTTTTTTAGCAAAGTAGTTGGGGTTACTACAAAACTTATAGCGTAAATGAGTTTTGTTGATTGGTTACTGTTTTTGGTTGTATTTTGATCAAAATTAAATACAAAAAAAAGTTTTGTGCGGATAATGTAGTTGTCAGACAAAAAATGTCTGATATCTGGGACGATAATCTTGTCTTGAAAACGAATACTGGTGGGGATTTTTTTTATGTAAGCGAAATCCATTTTGTTCAGATTAGCTCAGGATTACATTTATCCCAGAGATTCACCAATTGATTACCAATCGACGTTTGCATTTCCTGGTTCATTTTCAGTGGAGCTATCTTTCTTGAAATTGAAACACAACAACAATTTCATCACCAACCTCAAGCAACCGTTGCTTGGATTCCAAGGTTGGATGACTGCTTGGCAACATCGTAGAAAAAAGTGAATAATGAAAGAAATTAACCTTTTTTTCTTCCCTGATCCTTGGCTCTGAAACCTGGCTAGAATTTAATGGATGAATCATTCAAATAGTGAAAAAAATTCAATTCATTGAAACATCGAAACTCTAACAGAAACGTCAACACTTAGCACAACAATTAGAGAAAAAAACGAAATTCTTGGCCTCAGTGTAGTGAGATAAACATTGGTTAAATAAAGAGAAGCGAAATTACTTAATATATCATCTGGACGCGATGAATAAGGCGTGGGCACACATATTAGTAACAGCTATTTCAATGAAGTCATTAATGGAATAGAAACCTGCAGAATAGTCGTAACATCGTAACAGGGTTCCATACAAAAATGCAAACCACAACCTTTAATATTCAGTGATACGATCCAACACAAGATGCAGATGGAACAATCAAGGATGAGCTCTATGAAAAAGCCACGATAGGAAGGACACACAAGAAAATGACCCAAATAATAATACAAGAAGGAAGAAATCTCTCTTTCTTGTGCATGCAGAAATTTGAACAAATAAAACTGGCCTGATAAACCATCATGGTTGGTAAACAATCAATATAGACTCTGTAGGGTGTCGGTGCCAATAGGATATTTGCTCGAAAGTTTATCTGCAAGATAATGAAGTGACTGTGTAGCCAGGAACGGTGCGGGACTAGTACCATAAGTAACTGTAGTCAGGCGGAACTGCTGGATTTTTGAGCATGGGTTTTAACGCCAAATGATCCTCTGGAAATCTCGATCATTTGGGTGGAAGGATTTGGCGGAACATCTTTTCGATGTCAGCCGATAGAACAAATCTCTCACTTGCGGAATCGGATTAGGATGTCAGTTAGATTATCTTGAATAGTAGGGCCTACTACAAGATTGTTGTTCAATGATTTTTCGGACGTGGATTTAGCGGACGCATCGAACACTACCAAGTCCTTGGTAGTGTTACTGGATGTTTTGAAAACTGGGTGGTGTGGAAATGTTTCACGATTTCTCGGCCAAGAATAAGTATTCATTCATAAAATGAGTATTGGATTCTCTGAGCACCGGAACTGCTATCAATCTTTTTTTAAGCAAATAAAACCTTCGGAGTGCTTGCGGAAAGCTGTCACCAAGGTTTGGTGGGCGCTGGAAGAATGGCAGCGCGATTGATATACGGTTAGCTGTATATATTACATTTCCATTGAATAAGTTCACGAACTTCATTTCCTCATCATTCATGTTTGGCTTGGTAGTTATTTCCTCAGTTTCCCAAAACCTCTGGAGCAAGTTCTGTATACTGGACAATGCAAACGAGTCGTTTGTAAGGGTGGTTGGATCAGCCAATTTAAAGCTTCCCCCCACAATCCAGCCAAATCGGCTGTTTCGCGCGGCAAGGGTATTTTCCATATGTGCTACTTTACCGTCAGTCAATGCGTGGAATAGGTACTCGCAACCAAGTAAGATATTGATATGGGACGGCGTGTTAAAGTTGGGATCAGCTAAGGGTTTAAGCGAATTGAAGTATGACTTATCGTCATCAATAAACTCCATTGGTAATTTAGAGCAAATGTTAGGAAGGATTAAAGCTCTTGTACTGATAACATGTTCATGATAGAACGAATTTTAAAATTTGATACTCCTTTTGACAATCCAGCTTTAGAATTATTCAATGTTTCAACTCAAATATTATCCTTTGATCTTTGAATCCTTAAATGGTTGATACACATTTCTGTGTCAAATGAATGTGTTGACCCTGAGTCGAGTATCGCTCGAAATTCCGTCCAATTCCCGCAACCATCTTCAATCTCAATTTCTGCCGTAGGGAGCCGTCGTTCAATATAATTGGCTACCATGGTTTGAGATTTGGTCGGTTCAACGGAGATATTCAGTATTGGACGATCTTTTCCATTTTGTGTGATTGATTTGGATTAGGCGGATTGTGACACCATGCATGACGGTCCGGAACTCTGGGGCGAATTATTTTGAGGAATGTGTAGTAAGGAATTATGTCTTTTATTACACTTAAAACAGCATTTACTCTTTTTACAGCTGGTAACGATATGTTCATCGCTTCAACAGTTAAAACAACGATTTGTCTTTTGATTAGTTCTCGTCGTTCGGTAACATTTTGGTTGCGAAATTTAGAGCAAGTGAATTACTTGTGATTCTCATTAACGCATGCCGGACATCGGGGTTCTGGTTTTATGTGGAATGATTTGGATGTGGTAGGTAGGCTCGGCGGATTGTGGCTACATTTCGCACCAGATTCTCCTAATGCATCAATTCTCTTGGTAAGAATGTCAACAGTTCATCTGTCGTAGGAAATTCGGTTTCTGACGTACCATATTTCCATATCCGTTTAGATTCTTCATCGAGTTTCTCTGTAGCCAAATAAATGATCCAAGGATCACGTTCAATCGCTTTGGGAGCAAGCGATTTCAATCCACGAATGATGTCATCTAAATTATCGAAAATTTTCATTAAGTGGGTTGAAGAAGGATTCGAACAAATTTTGGGTAGCAATAAAATATCTCGAATGCAGGTTTCAACAATTAAAATCTGATTTGAAATTAGTGAGCACAGAGTGATCCATACTATCATTCAATTTGGTAATTGGTTGAAGACTGAATTTACGAATTAATGATTGGATTTTCGTAACTAGTGGGAAATATTGGTCATCAAGATCTTCCATTTCGAAGACCACTTCGGAATCTAATTGGAACAGTTTATCTTCGGTGGCGATCAACTGATTATACAATTCGTGCACTTCGTACAAACGGGAATTCAATCCGTCAATATCGTAATCACTTCCATTAACGAAGTTAACTATTTTGGTTAACTGACCTTTAATCACGGCCTTACGTTTTACAAGCGCACCGGGGCGATCGGGATGGTTTCCCCTTTTGGTTGGTAAATTGCTGGAAATTCAATAACTGCTTATTCCGATAATGCCGTATTTCTAGATTACATTCGCCACGTGTCGCACATCCGGCTCGAAGGACCAAAAAACAATGTCCAAATTGGCAAAATTAAATGCGGAATGTTTAATAAAATGGATGACGATAATAATAATAATTGATGTTGTCAGCTTGCTGGTTACAGTGAGAAGAAATTTATTTTTTAATTTACAATATTAGTTACAAAAAATGTTGTACATTTGCTACGGAGGGCTCTCTATATAACAAATCAATTGCCAATAGATGGCATTACACATGACATATTTAGTATTAAACGCACTGTCGAATACGTAGGGGTTGCACCAAGCTGGTAAGAAAAAGCGAATGACAAGGTAAGTATGACTGGACTCATCGAAATTTTATTGTTGTCGTAAGTGGTTAGTAACGGATGAACAGTTAGAAACTAGCGAAATTTCAGGATTTGTTCATTGGGTGTTATTGTCTTATTGTCAGATTTAAATTATTGTCAGATTTAAAACGTTATCTTATTGTCAGATTTAAAACGTCTGTTGGTAAGAGATCATAACAGAAATGGTTCAAATAGATTTCAGCCTATGTTTTTATGGACTGATTGGTTCAGCCTTTGAAGGTTTTGAAAATTTCAATTTCACTTCGATACAATTGCACACTTTTAAAACAATCCAACCGATATGAATTACAAGTCAAATGAAAAGAACAAGCTAAAACCGAATCATAATTTTTCAAATATTCACTGACCCTTCATAAATAACAGAATTGCTCCCCTAAAGCATAACACTTGAACCATAAACCGGATTTCATTGATTGAAACAAAAACTAAAATCGTTTTAACTTTTCCATAAACGAGTAATAACTTAATACTCGTTTACTTTATTTACAAATCAATCCTGAAAATTATGCAAATGGGAAATGCTCTTAATATTATTACTATTCTTATTATATTTGTTCCCCAAAAATACGATAGTAAAATAAAAAATTTTAAGAAGTAAATAAAATCCTTTTAATTACAACCAAATAAAATTGAGTAATGCAATGTAATCCTCTTTTGCTACTTTAAACAAAAAATAAAAATAAAATAAAATGAAAGAACATAACAACAACAACACCAGCAATGTAATGTTAAAGGCGCTGTGCTGTATCCTTTATTCCCCTTAACTATACCAAATCCTATGTGGAAAACCCATTTTCCCGTTATTTTTTTGTTTTATATTTTATTTTAAGATACAAAAGTTTTATGGGTTTTCTTTTCTGTTTATTGTAGACAGAAAAAAAGCACTGCAATCCTTTTTTCCTTTCATTTTCCATTTTTTGATCATGATAATGATGATTATACGAGATGATAATACAACTTATTTTTATGTTGCGTATATACTCTTTTATTTGGTTTATTTGTCTTCTCATATAAAGCATGAAAAGCTTATAGTATTTCAATATTAACAGTATAAGATAAAAGGTTTTGTATAGTGGTGGGGTGAATGTGATTGAAATAATTTTTGAATTTTTTGTAATTAAAACGGATCAAATTCGTAATGCTCCGTCTGTTGCTTATATACTCCTATACGATTTTGATTTTATTTCAAAAACATTTTACTGTATTGCATATTTGAGGGTTGAGCAACTATAAAACAAACATCTCGACATAATGACTGTAGCCCGCGGTGAATACTTTCCGGTAAAGACCCATGATCATCACTCAGAGCATTTAGCCACCTCCCTCCTCGCTCCGTATATCAGTTCAGTTTTTAGAGGAATATGATAGCCGCTATAATATTAACCCTATTCCTACTGAGTGAATTTACTGACACATGCTACTGAGATGTGACTTTTATACACAAGTAAAAATTTAAATAAAATAATACAACGTTTTTAATTTCGAGGTTTTAATTCATTTATTCAGTTCAAATTTTACTAATATATATTGTTAAAATTATTTGTTTTGGCGGAACCAACTTCTTCAAAAATAGTTTTCTACGTAAGTTTATTTTTTTCATATTCCAATCTGAATATAAGTTTAGCCAGATTACCATGCTTGCTACACTGCAAACATCCACTAAATTAAAAAATTGCACCATTGGCCATCTATTCGATATCCGCTTTACGGAAAATGAATGCGCAAGTTGATTCAGAGTATCAACCCCACCCTTCGTACAATTGTAGTACATTATAATCGATGGCTTATTTTTGTTTGTACTACTCTCCGTTTGTGTGGAAGCAACCCTTTTGGAATGCACGCTTTATTTGTACGAAGTGTTCCAACACATGTTAGTCCCTTCGATAGTAAATCATGTGTGAGCTCATAACTTGTAAAGAAGTTATCAAACGTAATATTTTGATTAGATCTCTCAAAGGGTTGGCACATTTGACTGACGATTTTATGGCCCAAATTTTTTGCTCGCTCTGGCCCTTCTTGTCCTAAATAAGCAATACCATACAGAGGATAACTGGAAGTGTTATCACAGATTCAAAAAATGTTCATTCCATATTTATCGGGCTTCGATTTGGTGGGGTCTATTGAGTTTAGTTTCACTTAACATAAGTATATCGGGCTGATGTTGTTCCATAAATTTGAGCAGGTTATGTCTTCTTGAGACGCTGACTATTGAATTATATGCTATTATCTTACAGCTGTTCATATAGTTTGTTTATGATGTTGAGAAGTTGAGATATTTGTTTACTGTCTTGTTCGATTATTTTAGCCATATTTTCAACTTTTGCTGCTAAATTCCGTACGGTTAAGTTCTCATTTGTTTTATTTTTAAGAACATCAGCGTATGTGCCATTTTCGTCACTTCCGGGTGTTGATTGTACCCATACAAGTATATTTATATTTCGTTTCTCACTTAGTTTTGCTTCACCTCCTGGAGGGTTTGTTAATATACCGGGCCACCTTTATATGATGCCGGATGTCACGCTTTTTTACACTTTATACAGTAAATAAATGTATTTTCTACCTTTCCTTTTAACGTACAATCACTCGGTTTATGTAGATTGGAACATTTCACACATCTATAGTCTAAGTTGCAGTTGGTTGCCGTGTGATTGAAACGTTGACAATTTTTGCACTGTATAACATCTCTATTTTTGACAGTTGTTCCCAAGTTACCTTTTGGTAGTTTATTATTCGAATATTGAATACTCGGCTCATTGCTGTATTTGGGTCAAATTGAATTATGTACAGTGGTAATTTCCGACTGGTTGTTGTGGTGCGTTTGGTTTGCATTTGCATTGTTTTGTTTATTTTTACGTCCCCCGTGGTTTCAATTTTTTGCTTCATTTCTTCAATATTTTCCCCTTCGGATAGCCCCTTTAGTACTAGTATAGCCCCTTAAGTTTTGGGTCGTCCTTCGGTGTGTACAGGAAATATTTGGTACTAATCTCGTTGAAAACCTCTATAACTTTTCTGTAATTCTCCATGTTTTTGAGATACACTGAATGTTTATCATTACTGATTCTTCTTACTTCAAAGTTTGTAATTTCCAGTTCCTTCACCAAATCTATCGTATTTTTCATTGTCTGATTATGCGTGTGCAGAGGTGGTGGTTTAGTTTGTTTTTGCTGACTCACCGCCGTCATATTGTTGACTCTTTTAGCATTTTTTACTGATGAGTTTTCCTCTTGTATGACTGTATACGGTCTTTTAAAAACGTTGACGTTCTTCGAACGTATTTATGCCGTGGCAGCCTTTGTTTTCTTCGTTATTTTTACTGTTCTGGTTAGATTCCGTCTCGGGTTCTAAATCGTTCTCTATGGTCATTAAATGTTCGAAACTGTTTTCACTCAAGAAATTAGGGCTTTGTACTGTCAACACATCACTGTTGAGATACCTTCTTGTTAGTTTCGCTATTTGTGCTCTAAATTGTTCGTTTTGGAGTTTTAATATTTTTATTTGATTTTGTAAGCGATCTTCTTTTGAAATCAGATTCGGTATTATGTTTTTATTACGTCTTTTATTTATTTTTTCACTAGAGCTGGCTTTGTTGTAATGTATTTTAATCAACTTAATTTATAAAATCCCCGTTAATCTCAAGTTCATTTGGTGTGCTCGGTATACCGTTACCCCAAATAGTCGAGAAGGATTAGTCTCCTTTATTTGATAAATCACTTGATCAGATGTTATTTTTTATTGTATATCTGTATGTGCATTATAATCTAATTTAGAAATGCTTATTACTAGTTTGTACCGATTTTCAACTCTGTTTATCCGATGTGGCAATTTTTCCGTTTAAATGTCACTAAATATCATTTATTTAATTTTTTGTAGATTTTATCCACTGAGTATAACTAAAGTCTGTACACTCAGAGAAAAATAAGGATGCAAACACTAATAATCGGAATGATTTTAACCGAAAATATGTTTATTTTCCAACCAACCTAAGACTTGGTTAAAAAAAGAACCAAATTATTGGTATTAAAACATTTTGACTGCAAACGACCAAAATTTGTTCATAGTTAGTGTAACAAAACATAAAAGTAAAATCTCAATTAAGCTATAAAATTATTTTGTTGAAAACGACCAAAACAATTGTTGAAACTAAATTTAAAACAGGTTGTTTTGAAAAATACGAATGGTTGTCAAAACGATTTAGTAATTGAATAAAACTATATATTTAGTTAAATATTAATTATAATTTTAGTAAAAGCGACGTACTATGCGGTAAAAATTTTAGTTATCTAAAATAATTACCTTAGTAAAATCAGAAAACTTTTGGAAATTACGATTAAATTCTTTTGGTGAATTTAATCTAACAATTTATTTAAACTAACGAGAACCCTAGCTATTTTGTGGCCCATTTGTTAATATGTAAACAAATATTTGAAGAAGGATTATTATTGCCTTCTGATAATTATGTTTTAAACTTAATAAATATTTATGATAGTTGATGATTAGAATGCAAATCACACCATTAAAATAATTTTGCTATTAAAAAAACAACTTGCATGTAGGTGGAGTACGCAATTGGACAACAATTAATTATTATTTTGGTTAGATGGAGTTCAAATACAATGTTATTAACAAGAAATTCGCCTTTTTTTATTTAATTTTCCTTAAATTTCAATTATTTATTTTATTTTAGATATTTCAAATACAAAATTATCAGAATTACAGTTAATAAATGAATTAAATCATACGATATCCAATATATTAATTTTAATTAACTAAAATTCGATTTAAAAATTAATTGTTAACATTTTTACTGAAAAATTTAAATATGTCTATAATTGCAATGTTCACAATCTTTAATGTTCCAAAAATTCAATCTATACAAAATAGTAAAGTTAAAAAGCTTCAAAATAATTGTCCGTGTTAAAAAAAATTGAATAAAAATCCAAACGATTGAGCCTAGGTCGGATACATGAGACTAAATAAATTGAATGAGAAGTAGAATATATTTATTGATTCCAAGAAGCTTCAAAATTATATTTTATTAAATCAAATGCATTCAACGAAAAATTCATTGTAATTTAAGTGGTCCAATTGTGGCTTCTAACGCCTGTAAACTTCTCCTCCTCCCCTTCTAATTTTGCTCCAAATAACCTGATTCTGGCTGCTTTAATTATAAGCATCGCCTCAGCACCGAACCTAGTTGTTCCGTTTGTTTTATTTTTGCCCAGTACTACACCTGGTAATATCCACAGCAGCATGTAAGTAGCATGTAAAGTAATTTCAAATAAAACGTGCCATCAATTTGCGAACTTTATTCTGTAAAAATGTCTCCCAATTTCTTTAGAAATGTTTGTTGCAAAATATTGATAAAGGTATTTCGTGATCTGAAAAATTTAGAAAATGTGTTAATTAGATTGACTATTTTTAAAATAATATTAAATTACCAGTTCTGGAGCTTCAACGTACTGGTAGAGAGGATACGATTGAATTAAATTTGCCATGATAATATCCTTATTTTCCATCCTTATTTTCCATTAATACGGAATGCGGAGGTGTCCTGCCATTTCAATAAAACTTCGATCCAAGGCGACCGCAAGTGCTTCAATTCTGCCATCAACCGCCGCATTTTTTCAATATCGATTTTTGGATCAGCTGATTCTGTATAGAATTAATATTAATAAATTACAAGAATGGCTAAAAGTATAAAAAATATTTGAATACGCTTGCTGATAAATGTTGCCCCGCGACAAATTGTCCATCTACAATTTTTGTTTTTCATTCATCCTTCTGGTTGTTCCCGTTTTTCAAAAACTCGTTTGTTATTATTGTGCTTTTCTTTATGGTACATTTTTCTTGACAAAACTTAAATATATGTATCTCCTAAGTATAAACAGAAAAATATATTAGGAAAGCTTTAGTGAACACGATACTCAATGTGGAAGACAACGTGAAGTCTAAACTTCTAATGTTCAGCATGTTAGACTTTGTTGTTTTACGATTCTTAAAATAACGTCATATACACACGTCGTATATCGATACACACTTTTCAAAATGTAGGCTTTCTGGTAGTTAGGATTAAGGATATTCGGTCACATACGAGTATATATACGATACATTAAAATCGATCTTTTTTCCGACTTTTCCGATATATCTAAACGGCGCGCATCTTAGCGGAAAATTATTTTGAGTAGGCCTTAGTCTGGCTAATTGGAAAATCATACACACTTTTCATAATGTAGGCTTTCTGGTAGTTAGGATTAAGGATATTCGGTCACATACGTCGAGTATATATACGATACATTAAAATCGATCGGTTTTCCGACTTTTCCGATATATCTAAACGGCGCGCATCTTAGCGGAAAATTATTTTGCGTAGGCCTTAGTCTGGTTAATTGGAAAATCATACACACTTTTCAAATGTAGGCTTTCTGGTAGTTAGGATTAAGGATATTCGGTCACATAACATAAAATATGTATTTAATTTAGAGTTTTTTTGTATTATTTTTCAAGTATTTTATTTGTGAGATTTCCCCGATACCCAAAATGTTTACATTGATCTTTATTTTCTTGAGATTAAGCTTGTAGGCGGCTACCTTGGAGGTGATTAATGTGGCTTGGGATCCCACGTCTATCAGAGCCCTTAAGGTAACTGGCCGACCATTAGCCAATACTGCGTTATTGCAGTAGACAACAATACTGATGCCCGTTGGTTTAGCGACATGGATTGTTTGGCAGGAGACGCCGCGTTATTGCAATGCAGGGACATGTAATGATGTACAGACGTCTTACAGACGATGCATTCGTTCGCCTTGCATATGCATGAGCAACTGTGTTGCTTGGGGCATGTTATGCAGGGTTCGAGGTGTTCACCAAACTAGCTCTCCCCAATGTCAGCATGCTTTAACCCAAAACAGGATTAAAAGTAGCAACGTTGACTAGCTTTGAAGGTTGTACAGCCGATAAATTGCCTTGTGTTTTCCATAATGTTGATTTAACGCTGCCCATTGCTTCTAAAGACTGGAATATCCTTTCCATGAAGTTGAATTATTCTGTTACTGTTTATAGCTCCCTTGGATTGGGTAAAGTTGATTCACATAGCCGAATAGATTCTGTATCTAGTTTTCTGGACAGAATGAACACTACGAATCATTCAAATGTGGAATTAAATTTTAAGCGTTCGATGTTATGTAGCCATTCTTTTGCATTGCCAGGCATGTGCTGAATTCATCCTGTAGGAGCCGCTTGCATCGTTGGTGCAGAAAAAAGCGGGTTGAAATATTTGTTCGCAAGGAGCCGGGGATCGTTGTACCTGGTCTTCAGCAAATCTCATGCTTACTCATAATTTTCCCCTACGTTTGAGAGATGGCTGATGAGTTGAGCCACGCCTTTCTGGACGTGTGACTTTAAATAAGTAATTTTAACTGTATCGGAGATTTTCCTGTTTGTATATATGAATGGCTCTGTGAATAAATCGTTGAACAAGCTGCAGGTTCCATAATCTCCGGTGAATGTGTATATCCACTTTCGGTAGTTTGATACTGCACACCTTTTGCGGGGCCGTATTTGGCGTTTGACCCGTTTAAATTCGCACTATTGTGTCATCCACCTTATCCATTAAGGTACCGTAGTAATAATTGATGAAGTAGTTAATTCTAAGATCTTTCTCATCAATTCTATCAAGATTGACGTATGCAACTGGTCGATCTCTTCCATCCTTTTTTGCAGCTTGTTGATGTTTATCTGTAAGTATGCGGGTGGACAAACTTCATTATCCACTTTGTACTCCATTTGATGTATATGTTGATATAATTGAAACATGAGTACGTCTTGTTTTTTGAACGGCGGGTTGTCAAGTTACGCGATCGATTCAATTCGAGGAGGCTCCGAATTGTTTTGATAATTATTGTTGTTGTCTACCTTGTTGCCTCTAAATGCTGACGATTGTAATTGATCTGATAGCGACTTTAATCGCTGTTGTAATTCAGCCAGCAGAACTTCGTAATTTTCTGCTACGTGCTTCCTGTCTTTAAGATAGGATGGTTATCACTCAGCGACGACATCGCGATGTTTTTGTCGTCGCCTCAAATAAATTGTGCATCAGCTCCTTCAATTTTGCAATACGTTCTTGTAGATAACTCTGAATTTTGCGATGGTCGCCGTCTTTTCCATAGTTTTGCCTCATGGTGGATATCTTGTTGGCGATGCTATCTTCTTATTTGATTAATTCCTCTGTTTGGAGAGTCATGATGAGTTATAGATGAAAACTAGTGCGCTTGGTTGCGATTTAATTATTTAATCTCTGTTCTTTATGCGCACAAACTGATTTAGTTAGGTGACTTTACGGTAGAGCTACTAGAATAGTCCTATCCAACTGTTTAGACCTTATGAATAATTCCAACCCCAGATTGAAATTAGAATTTCTCATATTGAATAGTTCTATTTAACGTAGTAGTAGTGCGTTACCACGCTTGGTGAGGGCTTTGACCACTTTTCAATTAAAGAAAACTTTATAATTTTAACTATAGAAGCGAACAAGCAGGTTGGCTTTTTAAGTTGTTTTAATTTATTTTACCAATTTTCTTGATATATAACCAACACACAAACAAAAATTATACTTAAATTACAGCAACAAATATTTAGTTGCTGAGCTAGCTTTACAATTGCATTTGACAAACCATATTTATTTTACACAGTAATAATTTTGCTGATCTTAAAAATTTAACTTATATGGACAGAGGATGTCAGGAAATACAAAACCAAGTTTTTACTGAACAGATTCATTAACCTACAATCTACTAATTATTACTTTAGTAAGTTTTACATATACCTGTTGAGCTTGCCTTAACAAGACAAATTCATGACTTTTTATATTAAGTGTCCTATACGTAATATACAATAACATAAAATCCAGATTAAAAAATTAATATTTCTGTTTAATATGGATTTTGTATATTTTACACTAATACATTCTCAACTATTTGGCATTAGGAAATTTTTCACGACTCTGGAAACGTGAATTTTTTCCTAAAAAAAATCCTAAACATATTTAAACAGTTTTAGGAAATACTTCACGCCAACCATTAACTAAGCAAATTAGTATTTTTAAATATGTTTTTCTACTTAAAACAACTAAAATAGCTTAACCAAGCCTTGGTTAAACTAATTTTTTCTGTGTGTATATTTCAAATAAAACACTATATATTTGACACTTTTTCAATTATAAACACAATCAACTATTTATTAAATAACTGTACATTTAATTATTTATTTAGGAATCAAAATTGTTTCGTACATTTTAAGCGATGTGCACCTAACGACGTACGCTATTCAACTGATCAGTTCACGCTGTATTCGTATAAATACCCAAATTTAAGGTTAAGTACGGTAAGTGACGGTTGAAGAAATGCTGGTAGATAACTTTGGCCGATTCTTATCTATGAAAATGGCAAAAATGCAGTGAACATGATGTCGTTTTTAGTAGTCACGCTTATTAAACGAAGTAAATGCTACCCACCGATTCTTCCGAAAATGCGTGAAAGTGTTTAGTCGCGGTTCATGAGGCTGCGAGTCATTGATATCACATTCAATTTATAACGTTACTCAAATAGTAAACTTTATCGACCTAACGATAAAATAGAAAGCAAATTGTAGAAAATTGATTCTTCATATCTATATATCAATTTCATTTGATAAGTTAGTTTTATGAACCGATTATCCACATATTAAGTATCTGGATATAAACGAAAGAAACTTTACGAAAAGACAAACTATAAAATTTCAATCAACATTTTGACAGCGATAGTGTGTAATTCTATTTGATGAAGAAACAACGTAAACGTTCCCATCTCTATAAAGTACCATACACACACACAAACACATATCTTATAACAATATTGATTTAAGATTAGAGTTTTTCACATCACTAGAATACAAAATCAGATGAACGAAAACTGTAAGAAGTGAAAAATGTAAAAAGAAGCGAATAATTCCGCACCGCACAACCGCTTTGTGATTATGTTTCATTGATATCTCATATCACAAATTTTTCAGTTCACATCAAAACGTTCGAATCGATTTGCTATTTAATACGGGGTTATGTTCTGTATAGCCATGTTTTATGAAAGTGTTATGACTGCAAATAAATTTTGCCATACACGAGTAATGTATATACCATGTGAATCTTGTTGTATAGCATTGATGTACTTAGTTACTAAGAAAAAGTATTTATGATACGACAATTTTGTTGCTGTTCGTGTAATTTTGTCGCTTCTTGTGCGCTTTCTTCATTTGAAATTAGATTCTAGTTGATTTGTTTTCATTGGAATGAAGAATTTTATTTTTATCGCAATTCTTGCACAATAATTTTTGAGCGAGGTATGTGTGTGGGAAATATTATTTATGTAGGTATGTTGAGTTATGGCGGTAGGAAGCTAAAAAAAATCAGTGATTTGAACTGAGTACACCATTAAATGTAGGTTAATCTGGTGTTCAATACAAACATCATTTTGATGTTCACTTCGCTTTCAAAATGTATAAAAGACTAATTGACTTTATGTAGGGTGTACAAAAACATTGATGACAAACATTAATTAAATCGATTAATTATAACATCAATTTCATTCAATTAACTAAAATATTCAGGCGGAATAGGAATACCTCCCCCGCCCTTCTTAAAACTATGCCACCTGTTATGTTTCCGATTTTATCATGAAAATCAATATGTTATTGGAACATCAGATTTTTTCCTTGAATACAAAATTTTCAAAAGTTAATTATTTGGAAATTCGGCAGAACGAAAGAAACATTATTAGAACTAATTAAAACGGTTAGCTAAACAAAACAAAATGAGATACAATTAATGATATTCTATATTAATTGAAGTCTGGTAATTTAATTCCAGAAACTGGATGACTGGTAAACCACGTTACCGCAGTGATGTAGTGATTCAAAGCTTGGTTTCTACACCATATACAGGTGTGACAAAAACCTTAATGATTCGAACTCAGATGCCTAGCTTTTCGGCGATGATGGAGACTCCGCTGAAGTTGTAATTACTTCGCAAAGCAATGATGGTCAAGCACAAGAAATGTGCATAAGACGCTATGAAAACCTTATGATAGAAAACGTTTCACTTGAAACACATTGAGCAAACCAAGAATACGAAACTTACTGAGCCTATAAGTTTCAGGAATTGTTAAACCATATTAAAAATATTAAGATTCATATTCTAGAGATGGTCCTAGAGGCGGAAACTAATCTAGTTATTGGTAAACTGACGGAAGCACGCTACCATAAGTACACTTGCAGCCAGAAACCAAGATTATTGGTTACTGTGGAAAAGACATCAGAGATGGCGTCCCAGGATTCAATTCTTAGTGCTAATTCAGACAAAACAGAAAAAGATGCAACTAATCCAACTGAAAATGAAGGAAACTGGCCAATGGTCAATAAAATACGTGCATTTATTAATTAAAATGTTGAAAAACTTGAAACTCATCAAACATTACCAATGCTGTTCTGTTATGCGAGATGTTAAATTGCAAACTCTAGCCAATTCGTTTGCTGATCATTCCGCTGTAAATTGGAAATCTAAGTCTGCAGGCCTAGCAACAAAATGGTTTGTTCAACTGTTTAATTTAACTAAAATACAAGAAGAACCGTCAAGATACAATAAATCCGCAACAATTTACTAATTGATCCATAAGGACCACAAATTAAAAACGAAACTCATTGGGATGAAATGAAAATGTATTTGGGTTTCCATTTCAACAATCAAAATCTTGTAGCTATTTTGTTTTGTGTGCGCGCACTTTTCAATTGAACCAAGCACAGCAACAACAATTATGATGTTCTCAGAACAGCAGTTGTTAGTTTATGTTCTATGGTTCTATTGCTATATACATTGTGTACATTCCCCAAGACAATTATCCTATATAAATGTATGTATACATAAAACATCTTGAATCACTAAGATAAGACAATAAAAATAAAATAATATAAATTAAATTGGTTTTCAATTTTCTTTTGCGTTTGAATGTTGATGATGATGCTGATGATTACATTGGAAACTATAATATATCAAAGTTTATTACAGCAAAGATGTTTGGAAAATTGTTATCGGTTTTCTGAAGAAGCGCCGCGCCGCCACATTTAATTTAGTATTTAGTACGCCATAATCTCTCACCACCGAAAAAAATTGAGCAACTACAAGTAGAAAATTATCTCGTTAAAACACAAATGAATTGAATCAATTAATAACGGAAAAACTGTTTTTTTATTCGTAGCAAATTATTTTTTTTTTGCAGGGCTAGAAAAATTGTGGGATAAATAAAGGAACCACAATACCAAAAGAACATCGTATCGCAAGTGGAATGATTTTGGGGGGTGGTAATCGTTTTTATAAAAATTAACAGATTATTATTGCGAAAGTTTTTCATTTTCGATTTCATTCAATTTCTTTTTCTGCTCTTTGTTGGTTTTGCTTCGGTTTAATTTGAATCGATCAATCGTTATAATTCAATCAATACCTTCTTTCACATTTTTTTCGGTTTTGTTTTTGTGTACCGCATTGTATTAGATTACGGTGAAATGGAACTCATAATTTTTCCTTTAATTTTATTATACAGATGCCGGCCGGTATATTGGTAGGTTATTAATAAAATTGATTTAGTTTGGTAATTCAAAATCGAAAAGCAGTCCTTTTGATATGTTATTTGTAAAGCAGCTTCAAGTTATATGTAATACCGCAAACACCAGTTGTGTAAATCAAAATATATAAAAAAATATTGGTAATCGATTAATTAGTTATGACCCAGGAGTCGCGCACGGCCTAACTTGGTTGAATGAGAAATATTTTGTCTAATAATTTTTGTAATTCGTATTTTAACTTCTAAATTAATATTTAGGAATTAACATCTCACACGTATGTGAAGTTATCCCACAATTCTATTCCAGAAAATAAAAAAAATTCATCAGGCAACACAAATCAATTAAAACACCATTTGCTCTTGTGTGAAGTTAGCCCAGCCCAGAATTTCTTTAAATTGATTCAAAATGAAACATAATTTAGTTAGCTCCGCCCAGAATTGATTAAAAATCACCAAAAATTATTTTCGTTATAGCTACTTAAATTAAAAGAATTGTATATCGATAGAACATGTGCGGATTAAGGCTATGTAGTTTTAATATGTCACACTTCTGATTTACTTGTAGAAAAGTTCGAAAAAAAACGTTCTGTGGCAACATTGCGAAATTGGGCCCTGGGCCAGATATACCCATACAACACGCATTTGAACAAAAATTAAATTTAAATTCCGCACGTTAAAGTCGTTGCGAAATTGGGCCCTGGGCTACATATATCGTGTACATCCATACAACTCGTATTTGAACAAAAATTAAATTTAAATTTCGCACGTTAAAAGTACTCATTTGTCGGATTAAGGCTATGTGGTTTTGAGATCGTCACACTCCTGCCTTACTTTTAGAAAAGTTAGAAAAAAATCTTTCAGTGGCAACTTTGCAAAATCGGACCCTGGGCCAGACATATCGTTTATATCCATACAACTAGCATTTGAACAAAAATTAAATTTAAATTTCGCACGTTAAAAGTACTCATTTGTCGGATAAAGGCTATGTGGTTTTGCGATCGCCACACTCCTGCCTTACTTTCAGAAAAGTTAGAAAAAATTGTTCAGTGGCAACTGCACTATATAGTACATTTGTTGTATTTTTAAAATATAGTTGTTGTTGTCAAAATAAACATGGCCGACATCACCTCGGAATTTACGTAGCGAGGAGCAGAAACCTATATTTACTTACATTTATAAGATTAACTCAATTCAAATTGTTGGGATCGATATTCATTTTTATGTGAATTACAGTAAATTTGTGTATTTGTCAAAAATAGTTGTTGTTGTCAAAATAAACATGGCCGATATCACCTCGGAATTTACGTAGCGAGGAGCAGAAACCTATATTTACTTACATTTATAAGATTAACTCAATTCAAATTGTTGGGATCGATATTGATTTTTATGTTAATTAAAGTAAATTTGTGTATTTGTCAAAAATAGTTGTTGTTGTCAAAATAAACATGGCCGATATCACCTCGGAATTTACGTAGCGAGGAGCAGAAACCTATATTTACTTACATTTATAAGATTAACTCAATTCAAATTGTTGGGATCGATATTGATTTTTATGTTAATTACAGTAAATTTGTGTATTTGTCAAAAATAGTTGTTGTTGTCAAAATAAACTTGGCCGATATCACATCGAAATTTACGTAGCGAGGAGCAGAAACCTATATTTGCTTTCATTTATAGGATTAACTCAATTCAAATTATTGGGATCGATATTGATTTTTATGTGAATTACAGTAAATTTGTTGTATTTGTCAAAAATAGTTATTGTTGTCAAAATAAACATGGCCGATATCACATCGAAATTTACGTAGCGAGGAGCAGAAACCTATATTTGCTTTCATTTATAGGATTAACTCAATTCAAATTGTTGGGATCGATATTGATTTTTATGTGAATTACAGTAAATTTGTTGTATTTGTCCAAAATAGTTATTGTTGTCAAAATAAACATGGCCGATATCACATCGAAATTTACGTAGCGAGGAGCAGAAACCTATATTTGCTTTCATTTATAGGATTAACTCAATTCAAATTGTTGGGATCGATATTGATTTTTATGGGAATTACAGTAAATTTGTGTATTTGTCAAAAATAGTTGTTGTTGTCAAAATAAACATGGCCGATATCACCTCGGAATTTACGTAGCGAGGAGCAGAAACCTATATTTGCTTTCATTTATAGGATTAACTCAATTCAAATTGTTGGGATCGATATTGATTTTTATGTGAATTACAGTAAATTTGTGTATTTGTCAAAAATAGTTGTTGTTGTCAAAATAAACATGGCTGATATCACCTCGGAATTTACGTAGCGAGGAGCAGAAACCTATATTTACTTACATTTATAAGATTAACTCAATTCAAACTGTTGGGATCGATATTGATTTTTATGTTAATTACAGTAAATTTGTGTATTTGTCAAAAATAGTTGTTGTTGTCAAAACAAACATGGCCGATATCACCTCAGAATTTACGTAGCGAGAAGGAGAAACCTCTATTTACCTACATTTATAAGATTAACTCAATTCAAATTGTTGGGATCGATATTGATTTTTATGTTAATTACAGTAAATTTGTTGTATTTGTCAAAAATAGTTGTTGTTGTCAAAATAAACATGGCCGATCTCACCTCGGAATTTACGTAGCGAGGAGCAGAAACCTATATTTACTAACATTTATAGGATTAACTCAATTCAAATTATTGGGATCGATATTGATTTGTATGTGAATTACAGTAAATTTGTTGTATTTGTCAAAAATAGTTGTTGTTGTCAAAATAAACATGGCCGATATCACCTCGGAATTTACGTAGCGAGGAGCAGAAACCTAAATTTACTTACATTTATAAGATTAACTCAATTCAAATTGTTGGGATCGATATTGATTTTTATGTGAATTACAGTACATTTGTTGTATTTGTCGAAAGTAGTTGTTGTTGTCAAAATAAACATGGCCGATATCACCTCGGAATTTACGTAGCGAGAAGGAGAAACCTCTATTTACCTACATTTATAAGATTAACGCAATTCAAATTGTTGGGATCGATATTGATTTTTATGTTAATTACAGTCAATTTGTGTATTTGTCAAAAATAGTTATTGTTGTCAAAATAAACTTGGCCGATATCACATCGAAATTTACGTAGCGAGGAGCAGAAACCTATATTTACTTACATTTATAAGGTTAACTCAATTCAAATTGTTGGGATCGATTTTGATTTTTATGTGAATTACAGTACATTTGTTGTATTTGTCGAAAGTAGTTGTTGTTGTCAAAATAAACATGGCCGATATCACCTCGGAATTTACGTAGCGAGGAGCAGAAACCTATATTTACTTACATTTATAAGATTAACTCAATTCAAATTGTTGGGATCGATATTGATTTTTATGTTAATTACAGTAAATTTGTGTATTTGTCAAAAATAGTTGTTGTTGTCAAAATAAACATGGCCGATATCACCTCGGAATTTACGTAGCGAGGAGCAGAAACCTATATTTACTTACATTTATAAGATTAACTCAATTCAAATTGTTGGGATCGATATTGATTTTTATGTTAATTACAGTAAATTTGTGTATTTGTCAAAAATAGTTGTTGTTGTCAAAATAAACATGGCCGATATCACCTCGGAATTTACGTAGCGAGAAGGAGAAACCTCTATTTACCTACATTTATAAGATTAACTCAATTCAAATTGTTGGGATCGATATTGATTTTTATGTTAATTACAGTAAATTTGTGTATTTGTCAAAAATAGTTGTTGTTGTCAAAATAAACATGGCCGATATCACCTCGGAATTTACGTAGCGAGGGGCAGAAACCTATATTTACTTACATTTATAAGATTAACTCAATTCAAACTGTTGGGATCGATATTGATTTTTATGTGAATTACAGTACATTTGTTGTATTTGTCGAAAGTAGTTGTTGTTGTCAAAATAAACATGGCCGATATCACCTCGGAATTTACGTAGCGAGAAGCAGAAACCTCTATTTACCTACATTTATAAGATTAACTCAATTCAAATTGTTGGGATCGATATTGATTTTTATGTGAATTACAGTAAATTTGTTGTATTTGTCAAAAATATTTGTTGTTGTCAAAATAAACATGGCCGAAATCACCTCGGAATTTACTGAACGAGGAGTAGGAACCGTAATAAAATTTTCCTTATTGGATTAAATCAGTATAAATTGTTGGGATCGATATTGATTTTTATGTGAATTACAGTAAATTTGTTGTATTTGTCAAAAATATTTGTTGTTGTCAAAATAGACATGGCCATAATAACCAGGAATTTACTGAACGAGGAGTGGAAACCTTAATAAATTTTTCCTTATTGGATTAACTCAATTCAAATTATTGGGATCGATATTGATTTGTATGTGAATTACAGTAAATTTGCTGTATTTGTCAAAAATAGTTGTTATTGTCAAAATAAACATGGTAATAATCCGGAATTAGCACGACAATGCAAATCTTATGAGCTACATGATTCAAACGTAGTGAAAATTTATTTAAAAGGATAGCACTGGGATGTTCTACTTTACTCGATGTATTCACAAGATATATCTCCTTCAGATTGATACTTATTTCGGTTGATGCAATCGCATCTTTCTGATAAGCATTTCAGTTCTCGCTTAGATATCGAAAAATTGCTTATTGATTGGATCGTTTCTGAAGCCCGGAATTTTTTCAGAGAGGGAATCCGCAAATTGTTTGCAAGATGGGGTAAGTTATAACTGGAGATGGAGCATACTTTCAATAAATACTTCTTTCATTTTCTAAACACGAAAATATAATTTATTTTAATCAAAATGGGAGAAGTCCTATTTACACACCTAATATATTGAATGCCAAAGGATTTGTTTCTCACCTGCGCCAAACAATGAAAATGTGAACTTAACTTCTGGTTCAACCTGGAGTGATCTAAATGTAACTGCTTTTAGCGCAACAATGGTAGTTTTGAGAACTAACGTGCTTCAAATTGTTTTGTTACATTCTTGAAAACCTTTTTAATGTTAAGAAATACGGATAAAAAAATTGTTTCGTTCGCCAAAATTTAAAAAACGATATGCCCCATGATCATACCAGAATGAGAAATAATAAAGAGCGTTCCATTGTCATGCTACACTTCCATATTGTATAATTAATAACTAATTAGCTATCAGCGTGTAGATATGCTACATGATTATGTGGGAATGAGGAAAACTATAACTGTTTCATGCACAGCAGCGGCAGTGTTGAATGCTCTGATACTTCACAGAAATTTACGGCACTGTTGAAGACATTTAAAATACCAGTTTAACATCACCAGCAGTCATTGCAATATTGTGAAGATTACTGTGTTTCTTCCGTCTACTCAACTCGCGTGTCGAATGCAGTATTTCAATCCGAAATTGTTTATTACTTTTTAAAGTACCTCAGAACTTTTCATTCCATATGAGCGGTATATGGCATCTTTTCCATTTTCTTAATGGAATTGCTTGAATGCTTTGCCCACCTTGCCCCAATTGCAGTATTCTAGAGCTGCTGACAATGTCCACCTCGGTATAGCATTATTGAGGTTTTCCGTCAAATAAATAAATTCATTGTTACCGGGTGATTTTTTTAATCTGAAACTTTCAAATATCTCGCAAAATAAGCACAAAAATTAATCATTTCGGGGGGACATACAATACTGCTAAAATTAGTACCACTCCTCTCCTTCTTGTAGTGGGAGGGGGAGGGGTGGGTCTAATTTTGAAATTAACATAGCAACCACTATTTTTTATTGCAGATTCGGATTCTACGGCTTAAAGTACGTAAGATTTCTTCGAGACATTTTTTTCGATTTCTCCTACTGAGAAACTATGCATACGTTTCTGCAATACGTTTGAATTAAAATTAACACGTTTTCAATGTAAATACTCGAAATTAGATGTGAACAAATTGTATTTCTTAAATTTTTAATTACACAAAAATGACTTGCCAAGTAACTACTTTAATCGTACCTACCCAGGTACGATTAAATCTGCTTTCAAATAAATTAATTTTTTTTTAATATCTGAATAACTGAGAAATTGTTACCCTGTAGAAACGTAATTGGCCGGTGAATAAACTACTTTCAGCGTAACCCAGGAACAACGACGTGGACGTAGTAGTTTTCTCTTCCCTTAAAATGCCATCTATCATGAATCGAAAAAAAAATTGAAAGAAATCCCTCGTAACTAATTATTAAACCTATTTTAATTAAAGACTTACCCCCGCCCCACCTACAAGATGGGGAGGAATATTACTAATTTTAGCACTAATGTATACCCCATCCTCCCCCGGAATGATTAAATTTTATATTTTATATTTTATATTGCAATTTTTGTTCGTAGAGTGCTATTTTCCGAGATATTTGTAAGTTTCAGCTTAAAAAAATCACTAACAAGCACTAACATGATGTAGTAGCTTTCGGCGAAGATTATTTCAGCGGTTTGGGTGAAGACGATATGCGTGAAACGGCAAAGTGGTTTTCCGTCAATTTGATTGTGTAAGGTAATTTTGATTGTCGAACAAAATTCCTGTCGGCGATGTGTTTTGTCGGCGAAACCTTTGTTAGCGATGTGACCCATACCAAAATTTCAAGATGAAATAAAAACAGAAAAATTTATAAACGTCCTGTTTATAAACACATCAATCAGCCCTCATTTCATCCATATAATTGTGGTATTAATATTACAAAGCTGCGGGATATTTGGTGCCCCAAAATTCCAACGGAACTGAGTATTACGAAAAGATTTTTTACAAAGTACATTTAAATTAATTCTAATTATTAATTTCTTCAAAACAAAGTATTAGTGTTAAACCCGTGACTGATTTGATACAAAACATATCCAGACATTTTAACCTTTCTCCACATTTTTTGTACACTGGTGGATAGGGTTTGATTGCACATACCAAAGTATATATCGTACACCGAATACAGTCAGACGCAAATCCAATTAAATTAAAACCAAAATAAATTGTATTTCGCCGGTCATTAAGAACGCACACACACACACACACCCAAAAAACTTACCACGACTAAAAAGTTCTAATTAAAAATTCGCCACAAAATTAAAAGCAAAACCAAAAAAAAAGAAAAACATTCAACCCTTTCAATTAAAATTTATCCATTTTCATTATCCTTTTTTCTCTGTTTGATATTATATTCCTTATGTTCCATGTCATGTAAAATCTTAATTAAAATAATTTCCAACTGTTTTCCATTTTCATTTCGAACACATACACATTCAGCATTTTTGTGCTTTTTGTGATGTTTCGTCTCGTATTCCGCACACTTTCTTGGTCTCATATTACGGCATTTGTGATTAATGAATTTATATATATGAAAATACAATTACAACAAAAAGTAAGAGAAAAACCTGGGAAATATGTTGAATAGAAATAATAAAAATCAAGGTGTGGTTTTTTATTTCGTAACTCCTGGAAAAATTATTTCATTTGGATAAATCAACAGGCGACTGCCAAAAAACCTGGCTCGGATATAAATTTCCATCACTCTACTGATAATATAATTGTTATGACAATCTCTTCACAGCAACAACAACAACAACAACAATGGCAACAAAGTGATGGCATTTTTCATTTTTCCACGACACAAAAATTAAATTTATGAAACAATGAAAATTACAATAATGATGATTGAGGTGAGAGTGAAAATAAAATAAAAAACGGTTTGCTGTATTGCGCGTTCAAGAAGCACCAGAACTGTGATAAGATATTTTTTTGTTCGTTGTATATAGGAAATTTTTCTTTTCATTGCGGGTGTTCTCGTTGAATGTTATCCGATAAGGAAAACAACTAAACAGAAATTCTTCAGACAATGTGATAATACGAGATTGGTGCGCGGTGTTGTGTTGTGTTTTAAGAAGAATAAAAATGAAAATCTTTTACTTTTCTCATATTAAGTATTATATTCTGTATGTGTGTGCGTGTAAGCGCTTTTTTTCGTTTCTCTTCCTTAGCTATTAATTTTGATAAATTATTTAAGTTGATGATAACAGATGAGGTTTTTACTTTCATTGTTGTTGGTGGTGTTTTTTTCTGCTTCGTCAACATCAAATGGTATAAAATGTTTGTGCAGTATATATATAGGACGATGAGGGGAGCACAACAACAATAACCAAGTTATATGGTCGTTTGGGATAAATTTTTATAAATTTCATTTTAAGATTTTGTGCTACTAAATTTACTTATCCAATTGGCATAGAAACATACATACTCGTATATTCCTAGATGATGTGTTTTATACTTCTACAAATGATATTGAGTTTGGTTTCGTATACGCTTTCCTCCTTGGGTTACATTGTGTACTGTCTTGAGACAAAAATTTTACTTTTGTGTATGGGATGTGTACACAATACAATATACGAGTATATTTCTAATTTATGCATAATCTTCGTGACCAAAAATCTTAACCTAGCATATGTCACGTGCCTGTTTTATATGCGTACGTAAAAAGGTCATATTTATACAAGACATTTTCGGTTCGGTTTCGTACTTTCCTGTCTCCTGGCTACTAATGGTGAATTATAAACTTTCTAAAACATTTTATTTATTTGAATTGGGTTTGAGGCAATTTTAACTTATACGAATGCTAAATGTCCCGCACAAAATATTAAATATCGTTAAATTTGACAGTTTAGCTGAGCAATTGCATTTCGACCTAATCTTAATTGTTCCAAGAATTATATTTTCTAACATTTCGTTCTTGATATCCCCATGTAGGCGTATTAAATATTAATTTAATTTACGAGTGCGAATCAAGTAATAAATGACATAGTTCGAGTCTAATTGGCCATATTCGACAGAAACGACAAATCAATTCTGCTGCTTATTACCTTGTGACTCTTTAAAGTAACCAATCCAACTCTTAATATGCAGAAGCCAGCTATTCGTATGTAGTGATTATTTTTTAATTTGATCCAAGTATCTTTTTTTGATAATTGCGTTAAAACCTGAGGATTGCCTCAATCTTAGCTGAGCTTAATAATTATAGTTCACAAATACTATTATGTTGACATGCAAAGATGTTGCCATGCACGCCTTCGCCGATTGCGAAGGTTGCTTCTAGTGTTCGAAATGACAATGGTTTGAATAATTGAAACCTTTCACTGCTTATCAGAGGTAGTTTTAACTCAAAGGTAACTTTTATTCATTCAGTCTGTTATAAAATATAAAATAAGTACTTGATCAGGATTACGATGCCCACGTAACATCACGCGTGAGGCCTTTTTCTATTTCTTCACGCAACAGGGCTGGTTTTAGGATGCTGTTACTGACCGCTAGATTGTGACCTTCCAAAAGGACTTCGATTAATGTTTGGTGTACCTCCTTGAAGTTTAACATTGAAATAAATGTGTGCATTGGCAGAGCTATTGGCCGATTGCCATTTTTGAGATCGTTTAAATGCTCATGAATCTGTTGGTGAAAGATCGTCCAGTGTTGGATGATCTCAGCCTCGCTCCTTTTTAGGATGTTGAGAGTGGCATCTGCAATGTAGGTCTGGTTTTTACTGAGATTTAGCAGATATTCTTAATTTGCTTTTCCCTTCCCTATTTCTTCTTCATCATGTTCTTGTTATGTTGACTTCAATGTTGACAGCCCCTTTTTTATCTGGTATTCGCGTAATATGATATAAACTGTTCTCTTGCTTAATTCTATAGCTGCTCTATTGTGATGGAGTACTTCATTTTTTAGTTCTACATTTGCTAGAATGTGATCGAGTTGACCGGTGATCGTATCGCAGACGTGATCCAAATTTCTAACCCAAGACCGATATGCATTTAGTTCTGCATAATATGTTGTAAGATTGAAGTATACGATGATTTTCCATTGAGCATTGGAGAAACACACGCCCCCAGTGTGTTCAAAATAGAGCCCGGGTTGATTGCTGCTGTCTCTACGAATACACTTGGAGAAATAACGGTAGACACTTTATGCTAGAGTTTGTGTGTACTTCGTTTGCGTCGATGGAAAGAGGACTAAACTTCGTAATCAGTCTTTTTAATTCTGTACCTCTACTATATTTTAACTGTTACTACCATTGTTAAGTTATCACTGCCCCGGTGCAGTTTAACTATTCGTCCTAGACCAACTAGTTGGATGAAGATTAGTGTCTTTGATTAAGACAACATCATCTAATTTTACAGAAGGTTGTTGGAGGTGCCATTTATACCTCGCCTTTGAATGCTTGATAAGTAATCCCTCGACTAATGCTTCCAAAAATCTTGTACAATTTTACAGTTATTCTTTCCTTTAATAGGCTTGGTTCAGGAGCGGCGATGAACGAATGAATCTTCCACCAAAAAAAGACCTGGTGTAAGTATCATATCATTTGGATCGGCCGACATTAATGTTAGAGGTCTGTTGCTAATTCTTCGTAGGTTAATGTACTTTCGCCAAATACTCGCTTGAGATCATGTTTCATTGATTTGACAGCTGCTTCCCAAATCCCTCCGAAATGTGGTGCTGAAGGTGTTAAAAGGTTCCATGTCGTACCATCTTTGGCTAACCTGTCTTGAAGTTGTGAAATTGCCTGTTTAATTGATGTGACCATTTCCTTTGTTAATATTGATCAAGCTCCGCCGAAGTTAGTTCCGAAGTAAGTTTATCTGAATAACAATGAACCTTTCGAAAGCTGCCACGAAGGCGATCGAAGCCTGATCGCTTACTATTTCTAAGTGTATTGCTTTGGTTGAAAGCAGACGAATACTGCAATTATCCCTTGTAGGATTTCACGTCTTTTCCTTTTGAAACTCGAACTTGAATAGGCCCTGCAAAGTCTACGATAGTGTGTGTGAAAGGGCGTGAGGAAACAAATCTTTCATTTGGTAGGTTTGCGATTAGTTGTAACTTGGTAGTTACCCCGAAGCGATGACATTTAACTGAGTGTCTGCGTGAAACGTTCGAAAGTGCGAATCAGATGTTAATAATTTGGTTAGGATATGTTCTTGTGGTAACATTATAGGATGTTTTGTGTTAAAACCTAATTTCTATTCCATATAGACGACGCCCTACTCGAAGGAAACCGTGTTCGTCAATGATAGGGTTGAGACACAGACTGCTTTTTGTTGACACTGTTCCTTGTTTGAGTATAGCGGTAATTTCTTCTTGAAATTGACTTTGCTGGACTTTTATGCATAGCTCCTTCTGTGCTTCTTGGAGCTCCTTGCCTGCTAGTATCGCGCATTGTCGTGTGTTGTCTTGTACTTTCTTACACCCTTTGATGAAACGTCGGCAATAGCTGATGATGCAAAATATTTTATTCACATTTGATTTTGTTTCTAATCGCTGCCCAAAAAGATTATTTGTTGAAGAATTTTCCGCGCAGGGTTTTCCTTCGAATTTACGTATTACCATTGGTTTGGGCATGACTTTCCTTGAATTTCCGAAATTCTATTAGCGATAAATTTATAGACTCGCCCTTGAATCCAAGCTAGAGGGATCATAGAATCTGTCCATAAGCCTGATTCTAAGTTTGGTATTCGTACAGCTTCCACTTTATTTTCCATTAGTTTTGTGAGTAGCAGAGCTCCGCATAATTCAAGTCGTGGTAGAGAACAAATAGATTTGATTGGTGCTACCTTTTTTTTGGCTGAAAGTAGAGTTACTTTGTTTTTAGTCTCCGGAGTAGTGCACCTGGCGTAAATTACTGCACGATGATGTTGTGTGATAATTGATCCATCTGTGTATGGTGGTTTCTTCAAGCGACGGTAGAGGGTCGAAAAGTTTAGCACTCTCGGATAGAATGCTGCGTTTGTAGGTGCCTTATTAGATGACACGAGAGTTTTAACTGTGTCACCAAGTTTGAATCCAGCTACTTCCATAATTCGTTGATCCATGGGTATGGCTTGCATCAGGGCGATGTGATTGGTAGTTTACGTAAATTGAATCCACCTGTTTTGAGTAATGCTATTATTTGCTTCTGAGCACTTAATGTTTCCTCGAGTGTGTTATTCCTAGAGATGGGGTCATCTATATAGAAATGATTTGCCGTAATTTCTGATGTGCTAGGATATGTGAGAGCTTTATCTCTGGCTATGTTTACGTTAGGAAATGTGTTTCCGATGGTTATCCAGCCTAATTTGGTCTGCTGCGCAATTGGTTCATCTGGTGCACCCTTTAAAAGATTAGCCATGATCATTTGGCCTCCTAACAGTATGTCAACCGGACAGGGTTCGTAAAATGTTGGATCTGTCCATGTCCATAGATTTTCGGTTATGTTTTTGAAAACCATGGCCATTATTTTTGACTTGCAGTTTGATGTGAATCTTGGAGAGATTGTGAATTTTGTAGTAGAAAGCGCTGTTCCAGCTGTGGTTATTCCCATGCCAGCAATGTTTACTTGAGTATAGCAGTTCTTGATAACTTGAGACCATCTGCAGTTTCTTCAGTGATGAATGTTGTCTGCGGGGCTGAATCAATCAACATTCGAACTAAATAATCTCCTTTTAGAATAGTAAAACTCCACCTTTTCGAGTATTGACATCTGTTTGCACCGATGTCTCCGAAATAAAGTATGGTGAGCTCCGCGACGCTTTTCACATTTATTATGACATTTGGGGCCGTGATATTTTGTAAACACAAATTTTGTAAAGGCAAGTTCACAGCTTGTGATCACCACCGCAATGAGCACAGCAAGATGAAGGAAGCGTCAGTGCTACGTGTGTTGCTTTTCTCTGGAAATTTTGTTGTGATGATTCCCTTTTCTTAATGATTCTACCTCTAACAACTGTAGCTAACTAAACTTCTTTTGGTGTTTTATTGCTGGTTTCGTACAAACGCTGTGTTTCTGCGTTCAGCCTCCTTGAGAGTATGGTTATTACAACGGCACTCCGCTACTCTGTCTAAATACCCAAATTGGTGAGAGCATGTATGCACTCTAAGGCATTACCATGCATTATTCGCACTCCAGTGGCTGATTCTACCGTTAAGATAGGTAAATCCAATAATGTGTTGATGTGATTGCTGGCCAACATCCTTTTGTCTTCATATCTATTGATGAGGGTACTTCGTGCGGTGAAATAATTTTCTCCTGACAATGCTAAATGGCTGAATAGTTTCGCTGCTTGTCCTCGGACCACCGAAAGTAGGAAGTACATTTTTTGTTGACTATAGAAGGCTGTCCATTGCCTATAGTCCCCGTAAAATAAGGAAATTTTCAATTTTGGTAACTTTATTTTGGGGATCTTCTTTATATTGTCATTGCAAGTGTTTGCGCTGCTTAATCCGTTATCCAGCTCTTCTAGTAATGCAGTATCAGTTGTTTCTTATTTGGTTTGAAAGTTGTCGAAATGTTGTTCACAAAATACTCTTCATCCAAATCCTTCTTTTCGGCTTCTGCAATAATATGTTCGTGATTATTGTAGAATGAGTTCCATGCGTCTGTTACCTACTTTAATTTCAGCTCACATTAGACTTTGCTAGGTTAGAGTGTTAAAACGTAATCATTTATTTTGTTTAGATTTTGCTTCAACATCTCAGCTTTGGCTGCTTGCGATTTGTAGTGATTGTTCTGTTTTTTTTTCGTGTTGACGATCCAGTGGTTTCCTTATCTTCCTCAAATATATAGGAGGCGGCATCGGCTACTTCATCTTCCCTGGCCTTTTGTTTAGCTTCTTTAGATTGGGATGCTCTTAATTTGACAATTTGTAAAAACTAGAAGTTTGAAGTATTATATCTGGAGAAGGTCTCGTTCCAGGTCAAATTCATGTTTGGAGTTCGAGAAAATTGAGGAGAGTGAAATGCACGTGCAAACTTCGAAAATTTGTAAAAACTTAACTTAATTTTTAAAGTGTTGTATCTGGAAAAGGTCTCGTTTGAATCGGCTCGTCGATGGTTATCGCTGGATAATTTTCCAGGTCAAGTTTCATCTTGTTAGGTTTTGAAAATTTTGGGGAGTGAGCTATAGGTACAAACCTGGAAAATTTGGAAAACCTACCGTTTAAAGTGTTTCTGGATATGATCTCATTAGAATCGGTTTATCGATGGCTAACGGTCGAAATTTTTCCAGGTCTAATTTCATTTTGGGAATTCGAGAAAATTGGAATGAGTTAAATACACGTGCAAACTTCCAAAATTTGTAAAAACTTGAAGTTTGAAGTATTTTATCTGGAAAACGTCTCGTTCCAGGTTAAGTTTCATGTTTGGAGTTCGGGAAAATTGAGAAGAGTGAAATACACGTGCAAATTTCTGAAAAATATCTCGTTTGGATCGTTATCACTTGGAAATTTTACAGGTAAGTTTCATGTTTGGAGTTCTTGAAAAATGAGGGGAGTGAAATACACGTGCAAACTTCGAAAAATTGTAAAAATTTAACGTTTAGATTGTTATATCTGGAAAAGATCTCGTTAGAATCGGTTCGTCGATGGTTATCACAGGAAAATTTTCCAGGTCAAGTTTCATTTTGGGTGTTCGGGAAAATGGGGGGAGTGAAATAGACGTACAAACCTCGAAAATTTGTAAAAACTTGAAGTTTGAAGTGTTATGTCTTGAAAAGGTCTCGTTCCAGGCCAAATTTCGTGTTTGGAGTTCGGGAAAATTGGGGGGAGTGCAATACAAGTGCAAGCTTCGATAATCTGTAAAAAAATTACGTTTAAATTGTTGTGTTTGGGAGCGGTTTAGTTAGAGCCGGTTCGTCGATGGTTATCACTGGAAATTTTTCCAGGTCAAGTTTCATTTCGGCAATTCGGAAAAATGGGGAGGAGAGAAATACAGGTACAAACTTCGAAAATTTGGAAAAACCTATCGTTTAAAGTGTTTTGTCTGGTTTTATTCGGTTTATCGATGGTTAACGTTTGACAATTTTCCAGGTCTAGCATGTTTGGAGTTCGGGAAAAATGAACGGTGTGAAACACACGTGCAAAGTTCGAAAATTTGTAAAAATTTAACTTTTAGTTTCATGTTGTTAGTACGGGGAAATTGAGGGGAGTGAAATACAGATACAAACTTACAAAAGTTGAAAAACATAACATTTAAAGTGTTATGTCTGAAAAAGATCTCGTTAAAACCAAGGTATTTTGGGATTTCGAGAAAATTGGAGGGAGTGAAATACACTTGCAATTTTCGAAATTTTGTAAAAACAACGTTAAAAGTGTTATATCTGGAAAGGCTTAACTCTTTAACCGTTGAGTTTTTACCAATTTTCGAAGATTGTACGTGTATTTCACTTTTCCCAGTTTCCCCGAACTCCCAAAATAAAACGTGGCCCGGAAAATTTCCCAGCGATGGCCGTCGACGATCCGATTTAAACGAGACCTTTTCCAGACAACACTTAAACGGTTGGTTTTTATAAATTGTTGAAATTTGCCAATATACGTTCCATACATATTATATGCACATGAAATTAATAAATTAATTCGGCATTTAAATTTTAATTGTTGTTTCTTATGATACATTTCTTTTTGGCTGATTTTATCGGTTAGTTGCTTTCGGCAGCAGTCGGCTGTAGTCGGGATCCGTATCATCGATTTTTTTCACCTGCGGCGGACAACTTTCGGCTAACTTTAACAGTATTCAGAAATTGCAATCACCAACTCCAGTCCAACAACTGAGACGACAATTGAAAAATAAAACTAATTTTCGCTTACCATGGGCATCCAAAAATAATAGTTTCAGACAACGCAAACGTTTTCAAAAGTCAAGAATTCAAAAATTTTTCCATAAAACGTGGCATTGTAAAAAATATATTGCTCCCGGAGATTCAGCTACAAACAGACAGGCGGATCGTTATGTTCACACTTTCAAGGACAAATTAGAGGCCATGAAAAATGAAAGTGGCTCCAATTACGATAAAAGTTGGAAATTTTATATTTTATATTTCTTTGAAAATAAATGAAAAGCCGTAGTGCTTGAAATTTTGTTTCAGAATGCTCTCTGGTGATGGACCATAAAAATTGCATCCTGGTATTGTAGTGGTCAAATTCGGGTGTATTCACTATTTAATAAAGCTTGATACATTTTCACGTAGATTTTTCATTAGTCCAAGGCAAAAGTAACTTCCATTTAATCAGTTCCAGTTTGAAATTCAATTCGTCCTTAAGTTCATGCAAATAGAAGCGGTAGAGAAAAATATTTCAGTCAGACGCTCCAAAAGAATTGCATACCAGATACTTGACCCAATAAGCGTGAGAGAATATCATGACCAAAATATCGGTAGTATTGGATTCATAACACTCGGCATTAATGTGTTAATTAGTAACCCTATAAACACTCCTCTTTCGATTTTTAATTGTCTCATCCAATTATCTTATTTTTAAAAGTCCGATTTAAAAATTTTTTAATGCCAACAGCAAATTAATGACGACTTGTATTAAGCTGTATCTGATTTGACCGAATTTTATCCCTATACTTTTATATCGAGGTTCTGTTAATTAATTTTGCCGGCGGTCGACAAACATATACTCGTACTATATATGTACAAAACTAGCGGACAAAATTTATACGTTTGATAATGAGATGTCAAAAAAATTATTTGCCGCCGCAAAACATTTCCTCTAGCTGGTCTGTGTTATTTTGGAAGTATCAAATTAATGATATTAAAACGATACACACTTGAGTTCCTATATAGATACACAGAGGAATTATATAGGCATGTCATCAATAATCCTTTGCCATTTTCAGAAATAATCCGTCTCTACGACATAATTACAGTGTACTGTTCTCGCTCTGACACACTAACTCACTTTCAAAATTGGATATTATTAATTAACCCAAGATACCGAAGAAATGGGCAAAGCATATAAAAGTATTTTATCAAATCCTAAGAATGTTTACTTGTCTTGTCATTACAATAACCTTATATATCTCACAATATATATGTATTTTAGGGATGTGGGGATGAATAATAACCACTTTACAGGCACTATAAATTAATTCAATTAAAACACATATTTTTTTCGTTCGGTAGAACTCGGTATAAATTTTGTGTAATAGATAACTGGTTGTGGTTCAATTTTCTATTCATTGCCTTGTTTGGTTTCTCGTTTTCGGTTTTATTATATGGAAAATCTTATATACAAGAAAAAAAGGATTTCATCTGTCAACTTCATGAAAATATAATAAATCTTTTTAACTTTTTCTTATTTTTTTGTGAAATGGAAAAAATATCGAGAAAAAGCAAATCGATATAAATTGAATTTGAATTAAGGATTCATTTAGTTAGTATCTTCCTATTGTCATTATTCTAATTATTTTGGATTTTTTAGGTTTTGTTTCTTAGGCTAAAATAGGATGAATCAAATGTTCTCCATGGAGATATTATTCAAGCAAATTATACCAATATTACATGGGTAGTTTGACTTTCATCTAAGAGGCGGTCGTATCTAAGCATTTGGGAAGCCTATTAATATAATACATTACCGTTACTATCATAAATGTTAGATTACATCGTTAGATATACGTAATTATGTGGGTTAGGATTCAAGTATTGTTGCCACTTGAACTGTGGAAAAATCTCTATAAAGAAATTCCTACATTTTGAGAGATAATTAAAATAAATTTTAATTTGCTCCCGCCAAAAATATTTTTTCAGTTTAAAGTTCAGTATTCATATACAAGATCTACAATACGTTACAGAAATAGGAAATGGTTTAAATTGATCTGCCGAATTCAAAAGCTTTAACCTGAGACAAGCGTCTCCACACTTGCTATCCATTTTGAGCATCTTATAGGGTCATATTGTGTCTAGAGTTTATTTTAATTGCAGAAGACTGGTACATCCGAGTAGCCAGCAACCCAGACAATATGAATCTTAAGATAGAACCAATATACCAACCGCACACTTTCAAATACCCATCTACTACTAAATCTAGAAATGCTACGTCACTAGAGAATTTATAGCTATTACAGCAGACTATCTTTGCACAACGCATGTTAACTCTGGGCTGAATATTACTTTCAACTTTTACTTTTATTCTGCAAGTAGAGTATGGGTATCGATGCGTGCTTAGTTCGATCGAATCTTCAAAGATTGAAAAGTGAGTTTTTTTTTTGTTTTTTAACTATTGCCAAAGGCTTTATTCTTGAATCTTTCTTTATACGAAACTAACAAGAAGTAGCCTTAACCTATGTTAGTACTTAATATTAGTATGCATTATTATTTTTAAAATATTATTAATTACTTAATTTAAGTGTGTTAGGTCAACATGCGTGTACTTATTAAATATTTCAGTTGATTAAATCTAGAGGATCTGCTCTGCGAAGCCGTTTGTATTTCGGTTGCCTTAGTAGTTCTCTAGCTAATTCGTTAGGGTGTGATTCCAGTTTCATATGGTATTTTAGACTGCATGATTTTATTGTCTCTTTAACCGTTTTAATTCCTAGGTCTCTATGGATGTTGCTGTTTCGAATATACCACGGCGCATTTGTAATGCTACGAAGTATCTTTGCTTGCGTTCTTTGTACAATATCTATATTTGAGGCACTAGTTGAGCCCCATAGTTGGATACCATATGTCCATATGAGGATTAGGATCGCTTTGTATAGTAGAACCTTGCAGTCTAGAGAGAGGTTCGATTTTCTTCCGACCAACCAGTACATTTTAGAAAATTTTATTTTTAGTTGATTACGTTTTGTTTCAATGTGCTTTTTCCATGTCAATCTTCTATCGAGATGAAGACCGAGATATTTGACGTTTGTTTGTTGCGGAATTGTGATATTGTTTAATTTTACTGCCGGACATGTGCGTTCATTCAGGTTGAATGTTAGATGTGTTGATTTACATTCATTCGTCCTTATCCGCCAAGTTTTTAACCAATCTTCTATTTTGTGCAGATGTTCTTTTAATTCTCTCGATGCTGTTTGAGGATTTTTGTGTGAAAACAATATAGCTGTGTCATCAGCAAAAGTTGAAGTGATTATGTTTTCAGTTATTGGTAAGTCAGCTGTGAACAACAAGTATAGCACAGGTCCCAATACACTACCTTGCGGTACTCCTGCTTTTACCTCGGTTAAATCAGTAGTTGTCGTACTTTGTTTCACCTGGAACATCCTTTGGGCTAAGTAGTTTTCAAGAATTGCATGAAATTGTCTAGGCAGAAGAGTTTTAATTTTGTAATTTAATCCTTCATGCCATACTTTGTCGAAAGCTTGCGCAATATCCAAGAAAACTGCCGAGCAATATTTATTTTCTTCTAAGGAGAGCTTAATTGTGTTTACAATTCTGTGCACCTGTTCTATTGTGCCGTGCTGCTCTCTAAATCCAAATTGGTGATCTGGTATAATGCGACCTACAGTAAATATAGGAATTAGTTCTTCTAGTAGCATCTTTTCAAAAAGCTTTTAAATTATCGGAAGTAGACTTATTGGCCTGTACGACGAGACTTGGGTTTCGTCTTTACCTGGGTTGGGGATCATGATAATTTGAGATATTTTCCATTTTTTCGGAAAGTATCCACATCTCATAATCGCATTAAAAATATATGTTATATATTTTATGCATCTATCGGGTAATTCTTTAATCATTTTTCCAGTTATTAGATCATGGCCTGGGGCTTTCTTAGGATTTATCTTGTTTTTGATAACCGTTTTGACGCATTTCCATTTAAATTTTACTGGATTTGGGTTCGACTCGTCCCTCGTAAAATGTGGTAGTACGCAGTCATTATTTTTTTCGTTTGGAGTGAACACTTTTTGTAGATAGTTAGAGAAAGCGATAGTCTTTTCTAAATCACTTCTGGCCCAATGACCATCTGGTTTCCTTACCGGTGGGTTCGATAGCTCTGGCCTTTTTAAATTTCTTGCTGCCTTCCACAGTGAGTAATCTGTTTTCTCTGTTGCTGTGAGCTCACTTAGGTAATTCTGCATTCCAAGATTGTGTTCTTCCCGTATTGCTTCTCTTAGAGCTTTAATAGCTCTATTTAATTTCCATTTATGAAAAGGAGTTTGGTGCAGCTGCCATAGCCGCCGAGTCGCCCGCTTATCTGCCAATAACTTTTGAATGTTACTTGAAAGCTTACTATTTTTCCCCGAATTTTTGTACTCCGGAGTAGCTTTTTTGCAGCCATTTCCATTATTTGTCTTAAGTTTTCTATCGCGGCATCGATATCTTCTGGTGTTTGCAGTGGGACATCCAGAAGACAATTTACGTCTACTATGTTTCTATATAGAACCCATTTCGTTAGTTTGTTTGTTAAACGTTGGGGTGGTTCAGTTTTTAATGCTTGCGTACTTAGTGTTACGATTATTGGTGAGTGATCTGATGATAAATCATAACAGTCAACGACTTGAGCATTGGTGCGTGCTATTCCTCGTATTACACAGAAATCTATTAAATCCGGAATTTTCTTTCTATCGGTTGGCCAATAAGTGGGATGTCCAGATGATAAATAATCTAGGTTTTTCTCGTTATTGCTTCGTAGAGTTGCTTGCCCTTGGGTGACGTCAACCTCGAACCCCATTGCACATGTTTAGCGTTGTAATCACCTCCTGCTAGAAATTTGATTCCCAACTGATTAAAGTAGTCGATAAATTGCTGTTTTTTAATTGCATGTTTCGGTGGAAAGTAAACAGCCGATATTACAAATTTCCCAGACCATTCGTCCAAACAAATAGTTGTAGCTTGGATGTGATCTTTAGCATATTTCTGGAGCTCGTAGTGCTTTAACCTTCTTTTTATCAAGACTGCGGTGCCGTCGTGTGCTTTTCCATCCGGATGTTTGGTGTCATAAACGGAATAGCCGGTAATATTAAAAAAATTGTGTTTGGTGAAGTGTGTTTCAGATATTAACATGACGTCTATATTTTGTTCGATAAGAAAGGTGTGTACCTCAGCTTTATGTTGCGGAAGCCCGTTCGCATTCCAAATAGCTATTTTTAGAACTGTCATTTTTGATTTTTAACTATTATTTGCATAAGCGTATTCATATTTTGCATCATCATGCTCATTTGTGGTATGAATATTTAGGTCCTCTTCATTAAAGCGAACTTTGGCTTTCGGTTTGTTACCTTTTAGGATGTTTGCATAAGAAACACCTGGTTGTGCAAAACCGCTGTCAAACGTCTCCAAGTAATCATTGTGTGTGTTTGAACTCGCAGGTTTGGTGACTATTGTATTTTTTGGTAACATGGCCCTCTAATTAAATTGCATATTGAGCATTCGTTGCTCAGCTCTCATTTTAGGGTTTATTTTCCGTTTTAAGTCTAGATACACTGCACATCCCCTGTAATTTGCAGTATGATTTTCAACGCAGTTACTGCAACGTTTCACAGATGGGTCATTGCGAGATTTGTCACACTGTTTGAAGTCGTGAAGTTCACCACAAATAACACAAATATCATTTAAGGTGCAGTATGCTTTCGTGTGTCCGTATTCTTGGCACTTTATGCATTGAACTGGTTCTGACCTCTTCCTAGGTTCTTCAATTACTATTTTGCGATGTAGCAAATATTTTAGGTTGTAAATCTTGTGAATTCCTTTTGACTTTTCTTCCTCTGGCTCTAGTGCCAAACGGAACATTGGTTGGGGTACCTTCTCACGGTTTACTATATTACCAATAGATTTGACATGGAAACCTTCCGCAGCAAGTGCAGCTTGTATGTCGCTAACATCTACGCAGCTTTCAATTCCTTTTAGCACAACAGTGAGCCCATTTTGACTTTTTAGCTGGTATGTGTAACATTTTTTACCAACTTCGTCAAAATGTTTGACTAGGGCTCTGAAGCCATCGATTTCGAAAGTTTGAATCTTTGTTTCGTTTATATTACCCATTTTGAGCGGGGCAATATAAAATTTAGAGTCTGTTAATGATGCGATTTTATTAACCAGTTCATTGTTAGATGCTTCCCTTAATTAACACCGACCTCTAAACTAGGGAATCGGTTATTAAGCGGTATTTGGTTAACACCTAGTTCAATCCGTGTCACTTTGCTCCTGCCAGCAAACTGAGCAGATCTCGGGCTACGTTTTCTTTCAGATTGAACAGTGACATACCAATCCAATCCCGTTTGCTCTAGATTATTTTCAAACTGAAAGCTGATGAATTAATTTTTTCTTCGCTGTTTTGATTTGTAATTTTAAACGGCGGTATAACTAATTCTGCCGAAGAAGCACTTTTAATCACTTGTATAGGTGTTTTCTTTGGACTATATTGAACTTTACCCACTTGATTTACACTTGTACTTGCAATATTTAAATTTTCTACATGAAGCTGGTTCAAGTTTGATGTAGATTGTGTTCGGCTTTCGGTGTTCGAAGAAGTCTTTTTTGGGGAAAAGGGCCTTCATGTTCACATTATCACTCACTAAATTACAATTTTATATTATATATTATAACAAAATAAAAAGCACTGCACTTTTCGTTTGTTTTATTTTACGTCCGATGTTAGTGAGTTTTGATAAGAAACTGCAACGACTCGACATTTGTGTGATGTTCATGAATGCAAATAACTGGTAGTAACAATAATCAATTTTATCGCAAAATAGTTTAATCCTTCGCTGTGTTGAGGGAATAGAAATGTGTTTATAAAAGTTTTCACAAACTATATTAATCTCGCATGTAGTTACAAGAGAGACTAAAAGTGCCTTATTTATCACCACAATGGTATCAAGATCCCTTTAATACCCCAGTTTGACGATCTTCCTATTGTTGGTAAGAAAATTTGAAAAGTAATTTTGAGATTTTTCCTTTATCTCCGAATTAGGAGCAAAGGGCGTCTACCCGACCACCTCGATCAATGTCTTACCAAGCTATTTGGCTTTTTGTAACACAATTCTTTTATTCTTCCCCAGCGGGTTCCACTCTAACGATATTATTGTCATGTCATTAATACTTCCTTCAGTGTGTTTCATATTCATATCCTCTTTTGTTTCTTGATGGCATACTCATTTTTGATAACTCCTGTTGAGTTCTTCCATGAAGAACTAATACGACAATAGTTCTTCATTAGTTATCTTGTTTGGCAAGAAGAATCTTATCATTTATTTAAAAACACCAGGCATTGCACATTCGTCGTTATTTCGTTCCTGCTATTTTCGCTACAATATGCGAACCTGTCAAAATCTTCGATGGCTTCATGGTTGTTGTATATTGGTGTTTGTATGTTCGTGTTAAGTCTGATCTATGTGTTTGTGCGATAGCAGGCATACTCGTAAATCTTCTCCAGTACTATTAGAAACAGTAGTAGAGAAATGTTTGTTATCTGACTCTCTCTTGTATTAAACTCTATGTGTGCCCTGTGCTCTAGTATCCCTGTAAATTTCATTAGAGCTTTTCATTATTTTTTTATTTTTTTCAGAATGTTGATAATGCAAATTGATAAAATGTGGTGTTACAGCTTCTTCCTGGTATGAAACGAGCTTGTTCATTTGTTATAAGTTGGTTCACTGTTGACATTATTCAATTTGAGGAGAGATATTCTGGCTTGTTTCCGCATTATCAAAGGACAACTTTAGAAAAACTCTTCCCATCTACGTAGCTGTTGATTATCTAAGAATGGGACTTGACCAGAAGTATTGTTGGTATATAAGTTTGCAAATTTTACGAAATTGTTAAGTGAATTTTCGTTCTTTAATTTTTCTTTAGCACATCAGAACTGTACCGGATGAAAAATTCGTCGACTCGTTGAAGACTAGATTCAAAAAACTAAAAGGAGAACTTAATGCCTATTAAATTTTACGCAATTTTACAACTAACGGAAAAAAGTTGGGAACCCCTGTATTTTCCATTCGCGAAAATGACACGACGTTGAAACCCCTTATAGTACGTGCGATAGGGAGTTACTAATGGTTTATTTGGAATTAAGCATTTCAAAAATTTCATTGGAGGAAGAGATTTATATTTTTTTCAGATCATAAGCTAGTAACAGACATTAAGATTTCACACCACAATTTACATCAGATATGCGACACATGTCGGGAAGCTTTAACATTGAACAAATCGACAGCGAAACCACGATTATTCATAACAAAATCATTGCATAAGCAAATTTTCAAATCAAATCATAAGCAAATCCTGGCATTAAAACGACCGGAAATTTTTTTTTTAAAATAGCAAAATTGGTATGGACGAAACGACCAGCAAACGGTATGACGGAATTCACAACGATATTATACTCCTTCACCGCCGTCAGAAGACAATATGTATTGTTTAACGATGATACACGCTGGCCTGAAGCAATACCAATTCCGAACATAGAAACTATCGCTCTCATTTTAATAAAATCTTGGATAAGTAAATTCTGCTTACCTTCAAGCACCGTGACCGATAGAGGTGCACAGCTTGATTCAGCTCTTGTTGTTGATCTTTTCAAAACACTTGGATTTTAGTATAGACGCAATGAATTAATTGAACGAGGACACCATTCTCTTAAATGCGCAGTTATGTGAGCAACTAATTCACAGTGGACAAAGGCATTACCATTACTGTGTCATTACTCGGGCTTAGAACATCAATTCGCGAAAAGTTGTGAACCACAGGTTTCATGCACCATGTAAGCATATTTAAAGATTTATCAACATGCGAATTTGTTTTCGTTAGTACAGATGTACGAGGGACATTGTTCAGGCATTGGACGAAAGGCAAATAATTCACTCTGATGATCATTTATAATTTTGTAAAAGCTACAAACAGTATTCAATCACAAGTTTGGTTCATCCAATCTCACTTTTGCTATATTGCCTTGGGAAATCTTTACAATATTTGTAATTGCTCCAACATAAACATAGCTAAATTAACCAACATAAGCAAATTCATCACCGCAAGTCCAGTAGATATAAATATTAAAGCAATTACAATACGTGTGGCTCGAGTTGTTATGCTCGTGAACGAATTCACTGCCACCGAAAGCAAAATATTCAATGTCGACCCTGAAGAAGAGCCCGATTTTGAATTTGAAGAAAAATATTACAATTCCAAAGCTAAAGCTCAATTCGAAACTTCGCAAAATTACAATGATTCCTGGAGGTGATATACAAGGAATGGACATTATATTAAACCACTTACATATCGGTTAAGCTGAAGTGAAGCTACCTAAACTAAGCATAACACCATTCTCAGGCGAATATACAGATTCAACGATATTGCGCCAAGTTCAAAAGTTCCAATAGCTAAAGGGATCTTTAAAGGGCAAAGCTGCCGCATTATTTCGCCATATTAGGGTAACTGAGGCTAACTACATGGAGGCATTACACAAACTGAAAAACAGATGTGACCAAACGAAACTTATTATTATTTCGTACAAACGCACTTTCGTAGATCATCCACTACTCCTGACCGTAAACGCTGATAGGATGAAGAATTTACTATAGATAGTGCAGATGAAGTAGTGCGTGACATAAAATCTCTTGGCCAAATAGCAGAATCTCGTGAACCCTGGTTGATTTTCTATGGCTGGTTACTAAATTGGACGTGAACTTCAGCGGAAATGGAACATCCAAAACTTAAAAATTTTTTCAAGTTTTTGCAAATCAGAATTGATGCGCTGGAATCATTGAGCTCTTCGAACAAACCGTGAAATCCTAAAGGTTCTATAAAAGGGCACGCAGCAAGTGAATTAACCAATTTTGAATGTGCTTTCTGCAATAATAAAACTCATTCCCTACTCGACTGCCCCCAGTTTAATAATTTTGATGTTAACCAGCCCAGGCAATGGGATAAAAATAATCGAAGATGCTTTATTTGCTTAATCCGACGACACGCAATATTGAATTGTTAATCAAGGCGCCGATGTCGAACCTGTTCTGGTAAACGCAATACATTACTCCATGCCAATGTCATAGAAACTAACGGGACGCCTGAGACTTGTGAATCAAGTTCCAAGCAATATGATTCAACCACCAGCCTAAGTTGATCCGCCGTACAAACTAATTGTGGCAAGGTGTTAAAACTCAAATCAATTCTCCAAACCTCAAATTGCCGAGCGTTTTAAGATTCAAATTCCCAAGCTAGTTTTATTCCGGAGTATTCAACGATTACATTTAAAGTGATCTATTTCACCAATTTCAGTAAGTGGTCTAGGGCTGGCTAAAGCTGGGCTGACAAGAAGAAAGGTGACATTAGTTGAACAACCACCAGATCAACCCGAATTTGAAAACAATGCGTTAATTTTATCAAAACTAACATTCTGTTAACCATCACAAACGATCAGCGGCATTTCGGTGAACATGTGAGATTCATGGCAGTTAGTAGATCCAAATTTTAACAAGCCAACCGCAATAGACTTTTTAAAAGAAGCTGACCACTTCTTAGCCATTTTGTTCAACGGACGAAAACCGCTTGGCAAGTGCAGGCTCATCATGCAAAATACAATTTTTGGCTGGGTAGTCTCACGAATAACCGAGGAAGATCGAGAAACCATGACGTCATTGTTAGCGACTAATTATTTAGAGATATAGATGCAGATATATTTACATAGATACCATTTAAAATATTTGATATATATTTGATTTTGGGAAATCGAGTCTGTTGGAGATAAAAAAATTATTTTATCAGCGGAAAAAAAAATGTGTGAGCAACATTTTAAAGAGAATGTGTCGCGAACGTTAAATGGAAGATTTGTTGTAGCCTTACCGTGTAAAAAATAACCAGGTTAATAAGTTAACACAATAAGCATCAAGAGAGAGACAACGATTTTAAAAAAATTTATTACGAGTTCATGGATGAATACGAGCAATTGAAACACATGGAGAAAATTCCAGAAAAGGAAATCATAGCTGATGGATACTATTTGCCACATCATGGTGTCTTAAGAGCAGCTAGATTCACCACAAAATTGCGAGTAGTGTTCGACGGATCTGATAAGAGCAACATCGGCCATTCTCTGAATACTTCCGTAAGCCCTACTATTCAGTCACACCAATTCTGAATTATTTTTCTTCTCAGAGATCACAAAATAGCCATCTCTGCCGATATCGAGAAGATGTATCGTCCGATCTTGATCGATCCAAAGCATAAAGTTCCATCAGATTGCTTGGCGCAAGCATCCATCAGCGATACAATTTCTAAATCAAATTGTTGAATATCAAAAACATGTAGACGACTTAATGACTTTAGTAGCTACGGAACAAGAAGGGTTACATCTCAAACATGACATCAGCAATATCCTAATGCAAAATGGTTTTCAATTAAGAGAATGGTCTTAAAATTTTCCAGAACTACTGAACTCAATTCCAAAAAATGAATATGCCAACAAAATCAAAAACTAACTGATGCAGCAATCGAGTCTTCCCCATATATAAAGGTGTTACGTGTCAGTTGGCATCCACGAGAAAACAAATTTATATTTAAAGCATCGCTTCATAATCATGTAAGGTTTACAAAAAGGGTCATTCTTTCTGAATCCAATAGTTATTTGACCCACTCGGCTGGGTAACACCTGTCGTCGTCCAAGTAAAAATATTTATGCAGAAGCTTTGGAACATAAACTGGAAATGGGATGACGTGCTGCTCAAGGAGCAAAAGCAGCAATGGGGAAAATTCCGATCCATTCTAAAAGAAGTTGAACTTGTTGCATTACCACGGTTCATACAATCATCGAATCATTCCACTGTAGACATTCACGGGTTTTGCGATGCCAGCGAGTGTGCCTACGCAACTGCAATTTACTTCAAGATTACCACCCCGAACAAGGGAGTCTTTGTGTACCTAGTGACTGCGAAAAGTAAACTTGTACCTATGAGGCAAGTGTCGTTGCCTAGGTTGGAGCTGTGTGGAGGTGTCGTTTTAGTTAAAGTGAGAACAAGTTTTAAAACCAACAACATTTTGGCGTGAACTAATTTGAGAATCGTGCTCGACTGGCTTGCAAATTAACCTAGTCGTTGAGTATGGATATCGCACCTTGAAACCATTGGAGACACGTACCATCATCACAGACTCATATAATTTATGGTGGAAAGAGCCCGACTGGCTAACCCAACCTGAAGAACACTGGCCGACGCAACAAAGCAACTATGGGTGCAACCCCTATTCTTGGGGGAGTTCTGTGCAACGACCTACTCGACTCAGTGCTATCAAAATATTCATCAGCTTATAAACTCCAGAGGATTCTTGTATTCGTGATCCGGTTCATGGATAACACCAAAAGGAAACTAAAGGAAGATAGAATTAGAGGAAAATTTCTGAAGCCACAGAAAAAGGCATATTATTAGGAGATAGATGCTCTCGAACAAAATGGCAAAATTAACAAATCAAGCAATTTTAGTTCATTACACCCATTCATGGACAGAGAGATTCTACTTCGAGTTTTCGGAAGAATTGTAAACAGCACAGCACCTTATAATACAAAATATCCCCTGATACTGCCTCCAAAGTCCATTTTCACAAGATTATGATTTTGGAAGATCTTCATAAAAATTATATTAACATATATATTTCGCAAATCATACTGGTCAACTGGTGGACTAAGCGTAGTACGCGAAATTATTAGAAATTGTGCCGTTTAACGGTAATATCCAGCCTCCCGAGTGAAACTAGTACGACCATTATATAAGACAGGGGTTGATTTTGCTGGATACATTTTAATACATTTAACCAAAGACAGACAACAACGTACTTATAAAGCCGTATTTTGTCTGTCTGAGTATAAAAGCGGTTCATTTTGAACTAGTGGAGATCTCACAAGCGAGTCTTTCATAGCGGCTCTTAATAGATTCGTAGCGAGAAGAGGTGTACCAGTTGAAATCCAGTCCGACAACGGTACAAATTTCGTGGGTTCCAGCAAAGTCGTGTAGGAAGAAGTGGAAAAAATAAAAAACTCTACTAACTTAACTTATTTTCTTTCAAGCAACTCGATTTCCTGGCATTTCATACCACCTAGTGCGCCACATTTGGGAAGCTGCGGCCAAGTCAGCCAAGTTCAATTTAAAGCGGATCATAGACAAAACTATTATTCTAACACCCGAAGAGATGACTACACTGTTAGCCGAGATAAAAAGCTGCCTAAACTCGAGGTCTATCTGTGTCTCATCAGTCGATCATAACGATGTGTTGACACCAGCACACTTTTTGGTAGGGCACCCGTTACCAAAAATTCCTGAAATTAAACAGTATTTAATTGAAGGTTTGGCTCGTCCAATCTCACTTTTGCTATATTCACTTGGGAATTATTTGAAACATTTATAATTGCATCAACAAGCTTATTAGAAATATTCTGATAGGAAATTTTTAATTTATTTGGCAATTTTTAATTATAAATGAGAAGTGTTTTGTACTATCTATGAATGACTGGAATTGAACTAACCATACGTTTAGTTAGTCAGCAATGTGGACCAGCACATGTGTATGTAAGTTCAACACGCAATTCAGTTTTCACGACTCCAGATAGACATAGCCCAAAAATTTATTTATATCTCTATGTCACAAATATTAGGCGACCTAATAACTTATGGCCCGTCCTAATCTTATATTTAAACTTTATTTTAAGAAAATTAAATTTATTTTCTATGTATTTATGTTTATCTTTCGCCTTATAAATTTCTGTAAGAACTAAAATAAATAAATTGGGTTTTTTGTGTTATGTTGTGCTTTTTCCGTTGTTGTGTTTCGTTTTTCCTTTTTTGCTTTGGAAAATTAACCCTTTTACTTTAATTTAATTACATGAAAATTAAGCTCTCAAACCATAACTTTTATTTTTTTTTGTTTTCTGTGTCATTATGTTCCCTCCTAAAAATGTACTCGTATCGACACAATTCACTTCGACTAGAGTGTATTATACACTTTTACATTTTATGTACGGTAGTGTAGAATACGAAATGATATAATTCGACATTTTATTTCAATATTTCAGTTCATTAAAATTTAATTTATTTTTATTTAATTTTTTATGAATATTTAAAAAAAAAAAATTTTATTATTATTATTAAATGAAATGAATTGGATAAAACAAAACGAATATCTTAAAGTGAATATTTGATTGATGTCTTAAGGCGTACGAATTACAGAAAATACATTAAAATGTGCCATTAAGAAAAAGCAACGCGAATGAAATGTGAAGTATGATATGGGTGTGTATGTATGTGTGCGGTTTATTTGATAATTTTATAGAATAATGGCATGCTCAAAAGCTTTTTAATTACATAAAATTTATAAAAATATTCGAATAAAAAACTGAAGACGTTATGCTTTTTATGTATAGAGTAGGTTTGACATTAGTTTGCTGTAAATTTTATGTGTCTTTCGTTTATAAAAAAATGTTCGTCAATATAAGTAAACGAGAAAGCTTTAATGCCACAATGAAAACACTTACATAGGTGAGATTTGAACGAGGGATATTAGGTTCGAAGGGTCGACGTTATTGTTTTGGAACTTGGCCATTTGCACCAATACTACCATACGGCTGATACTGCCCTCTTAGTCATTGTAAGTTCGTATTGGTATCAATTTAAAATAGTATCAATCGCTATCTTTAATCAAAACAAACAATTATTACCTCTAAATCATATCACTTAGAAAAACTATTTATAATGATTTATTCATACGTAGAGTACAAAAACAACAATTAAATGGAATAATCTGGGATGGATATTTTGATGTTTTTTACTCAACTTAAAAAAAAGTTTCCGTCTTATAGAAATTTAAATAGAAAAAACTGGGATGAGATGAAATGTATTGTTTAAGGAAATTTTATTTTTTCTGGGATGAAAAACTGGGCTAACTTTATATGCCTCTGGGGACGAATAGAAATCGCTTCCTTGTAAAGCATGGTTTTTGGAGACTGCAATCTAAAACGACGACGAAGTGAGGAAACCCCAGAATAACTAAAAAACGACATAACTATGTTTTTGTACTAAAAAATAACGATTTATGTTGTGACATTGGTTTGCCGGATTAGGAAAAATTACGAATATTTTAAATTCAAATAAATATTTACGTACTTATAACAATATACAATGAGGTTTTAACACTTATTATCATGATAGAAAAATATAGTTAAGATGCAATCTTCCATTTAATTTTGCCGCATGCAAAAGTTTCTGTTTGAATTTTTCACCTCGAGATTTAAATTATTACAACTGAATACAATTCATCTAGTACTTTTTCTTCCTTAATTTAGTCACTTAAATCAATTCGTTTCGTTCTCTGCAATCGCCTTATTGCATGTGGAGTATCCAACATACCACGAAGCCCTTCATTTACGTGTTGTCCATGAATTACTGCAAGTTTTTTTATTTCTTTTTGAACTGCCTGGATATTTAGTCCCTATGAAGGTCATAATGTTCCACGGAGCGTTAACTGCGGTTTCACTTAGCACTTTGTTTCGAAAAATTTGCATTACTTTAGTGTTGGTTTTCTTAGTACAGCCGCATAGCTCAATTCTGTAAGTTCATACAGGCTTTAGCACATGTTGATATAATAGCAATTTATTTTAGGCTGCATTTTTCCCGAGCAGCCAATAAATTTTTCCAATTTCCGCATACAGAATTTGCTAGATTCGTAAAATTTAAATGCGTGGATTTCAATTCATTGAGCCCACCCAATACGCCACATTTTTGTCTATTTTATAATTTTATCACAAGCTTCTTGAAGTTTCGTTGTTGAGTCCTCGAAAGTGTCTCCTACTGAGAGAACTGCGGTATCATCAGCAAATGTTGCAACGGTAACATCATTTATTTGAGGTAAATCTCTGATGTAGCGCAGGTAAAGAATAGATCCCAAAACATTACCTTGCGAGACTTCCGTCGAAACCTTTTTTTAGCTCCCAGTATTTTTTTTTATATTTTACCCGAAAATGGCGATTCCTTATGTATGATTTTAAATCACCTCTGTGCCACACCTTATCGAACAGCTGCGCCACGTCTTAGAAGATACTAGAGAAAACTTCTTTCCTCTTTAGTGTATTCTCAATAACATCTGTAAGCCTATGAACTTGCTCAATAGTTGAGTGTTTCTGTGTCTCTGTTTTTCTCTGAAACCAAACTGATATTCTGAGATAAGGTTTCTTTGTTCTATGGTTATTTTCAATCTTTTGAGCAACATCCTCTCAAACAATTTCGCGTGTTGGTAGAAGTGAAATTGACCGGCAAGATTTTGTATCATTCGGTGGCTTGCCCGGTTTGGAACCATTATTACTTCTGCTACTTTCCACTGCATTGCCACTGTGCAATTCAAAATCGAATTTTCTATCTTGAAAGCGTTTTATAAAAATTAATTTAAAAATGACCCAAGTTACTGGCAAGTTACGTTCGAGATAGTTCCAATACCATTCGGCAGCATTTCGTTTCACTAGATAGCTTACGTTCGTTCGTTTCACAGGCGGACGCGCTTTCGATTGTGAGCGAAATTGACATTGGTCGTTTGCGATAGTACGCTCGTCTGTACTTGTGCGTTTGTGCTGGTTTCATGTCATTTTGTCGAGTTTGGTCAAACTGATTACGAGAAGTGCTTGAATGATCTGAGCTAATTAGTACCGTTTGAGCCTTTCAATCGTGTTCGTTTCTTATTGGTTCTTGTTTTAAACGCATTACTTCGTGTGTCAAGGCTTGCACCTGGTTAATTAATTTTAGCATCAAGGTTTGGTTGTTTTCGGAGTTTCCTTGGCTACTATGGTTTTCCAAATCTTCTAGCCGAGGTGGTGGGTGAGCTGTAGATACTTTAGCTCGTTCGTTATCTTTTTCTTGATTAAATGTAATTAAAGTCGATTCTATAGCATCATTGCTATTTTGTATAAGAACAACTTCCGCTTATGAGACAGAGGTAGAAGGCGGTATATTAAGTAATTCAACAGACTGAGCTGCTTCTATTTAATTATATAGATTACTGACGTTTTTAAAGAACGGTTCTAAACTAGCTTACAATTATTTACAGGATTCAAAATTCTTCTTCGCTATATCTTAATACTCTGCAGATTTAGTTGCATGTGAGCGTCTATTCGAAACATGCAAAAGTCTGGATCCAATCTCATGCACTTATTTATCTTGCACATCCACAGAAAGGTCTTTCAGACGAGGAATATCATCTTACAACTTTCAATTTCGAGATCTGCATTTTAGTTGGAAACACTTTGGTTCCATTTGCTTCGTCTTCAATGACACTTTGTAATATTGTTAAGGAATTTGGATCATTTACAATAATTCCTCGAACTTCACATTCGTTACCCAGTACATCTGGTTTTAAAACAAAAATGTCCATCTAGGCCGTATTATTATACACTAAAAAAAATTATAAAAACATGCCCTCGGTGTATTGATTAACTTATCGCTCTGCTAATCGTCTTAAAAACAACTGTCAATGCTATTCTTATTTTGTAGTCATGAAGTATGCTTGAAGAGTGGTAATTTCGTTCGTCATCCACTCTACGTGCATACACACAAATTTTGCTCTGTATATTGTACGGTGATCGTCGGATTACGGACGTCCTAACGGTTAATAGTGGAGTTCTGAATGAGGAACGACTTGAAAGTGAAAGTTATTGTTTATCGGGATTGAGTTTATGGGCATGCCGCATCTGCGAGATACGGATGGGTAGGGTCGGGGAAGGTCTTAACAAAAAATTGCCATTTGTATATGAAGATGTTTTTTCGTGGTTACGTTATTTGGACCTGCATACATATACGGATCATGTTTTTTTGTTCGCCTTCTACTTGGCGTATTTTAATGTTAGAAATTAACTAAATTTAGTAATAATCGTTTATTCAATTATTCAGCTTCTGAGTAATAAATTGTTTATCTCAGGGGTTCATCAGGTGTGTATTATTAGTACTGTTATTCACTGCAGTTCCTGATTAAGTTAATTTATTTAGTTGTAATGAAGATTTTTGATTACAGAAGATCTTTGAACCCGTACTTCTTTTTATAAAATTTTAATTTAAAACTTAATCAATGTGGCTGCAGTTATAGTAATTAGTAAAAAAAATAATTTAAAAGTGTTTGAATCTTTACTGTTCGAATTATTGATTTAGTTTATTTAGGTATTTAAGAATCTCGAATCGTCCGAGATGTTCAATATTAATACTTTATTCTAATATATAAAAATGGTGTCTGTAATGGTTGTAATAGTCTTCCTCAGGAAAAAGGCATCGCAGGGATCTGAAATGTTCACCATAGATTAGGATTAGCGGTTTAGGTTTTTGTTTTGGTTTAAACTCGCTAGGTGGCGCTGTTGTAAAAACATACTGGTTTTTTTGTTTCTCAGCAACGAAGCATCTTAGGAACATTAGATTTTAACCATAGGTTTGTTTTGCTGCTATTTGGGTTTTTGCGAAATTTGAACTCGATAGGTGGCGTTGTTTCCAAGATATAACGATTTTTCTGTTTGTTAGCAACGAAACATCTTAGGAACTTCAGATTTTAATCAGAGGTTTGTTTCGTTGCTATTTGGGTTTTTTTGAAACTTGGACTCGATAGGTGGCGCTGTTTCTAAGATAGTATAAGTGGTAATATATGTCGGATATTCTTCGGTACCGCAAATTCTACTATGCAATTGCAAAAATAACCGAAAACTTTATGAAAAATATAATTTGAAATTCAAATTACCTTGGAACAATTGATTGAGTAGCCAGGATTTCGGATTGCAAATTACTTGCTTGCTAGCCGATCGAGTATCTACCCCTACGATTAAAAATAAAAAAAAATGAAAAATAAAAGAATACGCGAAAACATTGATCGCAGGACGCTTAAAAGTGCATACATTTTCAATTATTGATTGTGTTACCAACAACACGAAATGACAGTTAAAAATAATTCCATTATATTGTAAAATTAAGTATTTCTTTCATAACAATGCGACGCTATGCGATTAGACGATATAGAGAAAATTTTAATGCTGACCAACAAGAAAATTGACAACCAATTCAATAAGAAAATATAACCGAAATTCGAAGAGTTACTACTCGAAGAGCAAATAGAAATGTTCGAGCTGCGACAAGAACATCGAACGCTCAATACGAGCGGAACAGAAGAGCATTAGTAGTTTTGAATTTTTGACTCATAGATGGACAATTTGTAAGAATCCCAACAATCAGCTTCGAACGGATGATATTGTCAAATAAAATCGTCATTCGTAAAATATTATCGTAAAATATTTCAGGTAAAGTTGTTTTACTAATTTTAAATCCATCACCTGAACCTTTTAAATCCTTGATGACAGGAGAATCAAGTGATTCAAAGCTTTCTTTTGTCAAAAATAAGGAAATTTAATCAATGTTTCCAAATGACATCTTTTGGCGCAAAGCAAATTACCAATATTGATTCTCTTGGTCGTAATTTTGCATCAACTTTTAAAATTCAAGGCCAAATGTATCAACACATTGGATCAATGTATCCAATGCCAAATGAAAATGCGAAATGTTTGCAAATATATTTTATTGGATCAAATGAACAGCTAATAATTCAACGGAATGGAAAAAATCAATTAATGCAATTGTTACAAAAAATTACACCACAATTGGAAAACGATAATTACATGATCGTCATTAAAGCAGATAAAACACCAACAGGTGTCCACGTCCGTAGATATAATGCACCAACAATTTATGAAGTTAATATTGTAAGGGTTAGGGAAGCTTTTTAATCACGTGACATGGTTATTAAGCGTAAAGATAAGGTCCTTCGGAAAATTGAAGACACTCATCGCTTTTACGACGCATTGCTCTTGGATTTTACGATATAATGGATAGCCATCAATTCCAGTAATCATATGCATTTTTTTAATCCATGCAATCTTCTCTGGGGCCGAAGCACTCCCTGCCTGCTCTTTCGCGGTTGACTTTCCCGTCTTACTTTACGCAATTTCTGCCAAATCGAAGACGTACGGCTATAGGACCGATTTAAGTTATCATCTGCGCATTGCTTAGCTCCATGCCAGCCTATAGTACTGGACATGGAAGATGGGTGGGCCCATGAGTTTTGCACCCGATATGGGGTCGTAGTTGTGTTCCTTTTAATCACAGATCGTAATCTGTTAATGAAAATTTTCTTTTGCATTCTGTGCCTATCGGGATTCGAACCCGGTGCCAAATTTAATTTAATTGCATTTTTAGGATTTAATTTGACTTATGACAATTGGTTTAATAATATTATTTTAATAGATCGAACGAATATGATTGTATGGAAAACTGAAGTATCGGAAGAGGGAAATTTTATAAAGTTACATAACAACAGTGATACCCGATTCCTGTTTAAATTAAATTTTAATTCTAATTAATATTTTTTTTAGGAAGCTTGCAAATTTTTATGACTTTTTATGGAAGCAGACAAGGTAGGAATCACAATGATAAAATTTAAATGCAGACAAATATTGCTGTACTTAGATAGTTTTTTGTATTTTCGCAGTTCAAGGCACTTCTTTAATTAACCCCTTCTTTGATTTTTTTTTAGGTTGTTCGAAAGACTGTAAATTGGTAAAAGTTTTGGTTAGCTTATTCTAAGTTGGATAAATAATTATGGTTCACAATTATATGATTTATAATTTCTTTAAGGCTGTTTAAAATAAGATATAGACAATAGTTGAGAAACTGTCACACATTCATTATTGATAAGCCACCTTATTGATTCCAGATTAGCTATTTTTATACAAGAAGTCGTTTGGTAATTTTTTTATTTTTATAAATAACATATTTGGTTAATCACTCATAATAATGAAGTTTCATTTCAAGAAATTTACCAATTAAAATTTTTTTTAGGATCTTCATTGCTGATCATTTATATCCAGAAATCAAAAACTATTGTGCCGTCTTGTGCTTTACTAACTATTGACTACTTAGGTGTCTGTAACCGAGCCAAGTCCATCATATCTAATAACCTTTACTATCCCTGCATTTTGTTATATGTCAAACAGTTGTTTCAAATCAGTCAACCCTCCTTTCTTTGAATATTGTAAACACACGCGGATTATTTAAAAATTGAAAATTTATAGCCGAAAACATCAGATATTTTATGATTGGATTCTTAATTTGTGATAATTGCAGTTTAATTGGCACAGATATAAAACATTGAAATATGCTTTACAAGTCAAATAAAACAGTTTACACTTTCTAATGTACCAACAAACATTGTATGCGCTTGTCAAAGTTTTCATTTATTGTTTTTATTTCGTTACAAATACCAAAAATAAATATTTTAATTTCCTCCACACCATGAAAAACAAAAATCATAAACCAAAAGATTGATGAAAGCACAGTGAAAACTGTTTAATTGCAAATTTGCGTTATACTTTGGTTTTGTTGTTGTATAACTTTTATAATAAAAAAATGTAATTAAGAAAAATGGATTTATGGTTAGTGTTAAACTGGATTAAAAAAAAGTTTAATTTATTATGATTATTATTATTATTTTGGTGACCGTATCGGAAAATATCAACCGCATAATACAATTTTTTTTTGTTAAACCACCGCATCTTTCGCATTTTCCGTATATTAACCGTAATTATTTTACACCAAAATCCATTTCACGATTATTTTACCGTAAACCATCAATTTTTTTTTTGTTGTTGCTTAGGATAACGAAAAAAGATTATACCATGACTTGCAGTAAATCACTTAAATGTGTACGAACGCGAATCGCGTTTTCGAAACACGTTGATATGTCATAAATCAAAAGTCGTATATATAGCTATAGAAATGGAGCTCTATATATCACACCGGCGAGAGTGAATATTTTAATTTTGATTTTATTATAATGACGACAATAAATGACAACAACACCATTGTATACGCAACACAAACAGGATGGAAATTAAATCTTTTGTGCGTTTTCGTATATACATATAAAGTGGGAAGTCGATTAGGAGGGGATGTTTCGACAGTCGCGCAACACACAACATAAATGTAAAATTCATTCATCATTTAAATTGTCCAACACGAAAACAGGAAGAAAATGAAAATCGCTTTTGCCTAAAGATTTTCCTTTCATTCCAAAATGATGGATGAGATCAAAATTAAGAAATAAAAATCTAAAAATCTTGTTCAACATCTTCATCACTCATTATTATTGTTACAACTTTTTGCTGTATTCTACTCTTGCCTCTACATCTACTAAAAAATGCGGCCATCCAGAATTTCCAAAATAACAAAATAATCGTGAGTTTACATTTTATTTGCATTCACCCACACACACATACATACATAATATGTAAATAGAGTTTTCCAAAAAGCTTAAAATGCCATTTTTGTTTTAAATCAAACGAAAATGTAAGAATATCTTTTTACTAGGAAGTCTGTCAAAATAAGGATATGTAGGTCACACCAGTATATATAGTCGTACAGCCGCACACAAAGGATATACATACAAACATGCTAAACAAGTTAATAAACAAATTTGGTCGTTTTTTATGCATAAATTTCCTCAAAAGGTTCATGGTACTCGATTTAAGTAGATATACTACAAAGTAGTTTGAGCTTTTTCAAGAGAATTTTATTTTGGGGTTTTGTGTGTTTGCGGATTAACTTTGTCTAGAAAAAAAAAATTAAATACGGTTGCCTTCTGTATCTCATCTCGTGCGGATGTTTTAATTTACAACATAAATTATGTATATGAGTGTATATGACGAAGAGATCTCAATGTACTCGTACGTATAGTGGAATTTTAATTTATGTATACGAAAACGACGATATGCAAAAATCAGGGATTTTTATCTCAGTGGTAACGACTGTTTACCGAGCATATTTAATAAGAAGATTACACAGTTTTTTATTTGAGTTGGGTACAGTAAGTCATCAGGTCGTACACAATGTATGTTATTTTAAAAAAATATTATGTCTGATATCAATTAACGTCACTCGCGATTTTAGTCTTTACATCGGAACATCGATTTCAACCCGAACCAGCAGCTGAACAGAAATTGCTGAGAACGTAAAAGTAGTATGTAAGATATTCATAGGCTCGAGCAAGAAACTCTAGCGCCGAACGCTCGCAGCACCCCGCAGAGCGAAATGCAAGAGCCTATCGTAGGCTCACGCTCGAGAATTTAATTTTAAATGTTACAACTTCAAGAGCTACCACTCGATAATCTGACGCTTAACTTTTGCCGCGGCTTGCGGTACTGAGATAAAAACAATTTTAGGTCAGGGTTATAGATCGGATTTCTGTTACGATCCAAACATTGATTACGTTCAGCGGTGCAACGTACAAAATTAAGAAATGATTCGGCTGAAATTGTTCTGTGGAAAAATGGAACCATGAACTGAACACCACAATTAATAAAAAAAAATTCTTCACAGACAAGCACCCATTATATCTGCACATTTTGTTAAAAATGTACGTATAAGTACAACAGGCTCTTCAAAAGCAACTTCGCGTATACTTATAAGATAATGAGGCAAATTTATCATTTCATTGGGCCGTCTCCCACTATCTTTGAAATATACTTGATAAATGAGTTACAGACCGCATTGATGAGTGAACATTTCAATATCCAGTTGGTTTGGGTTCAAGCCATTCTATAATGTTGAGGGAAATTTCAAGACAGACGAATTAGCAACGTACGGTACGACTCTCCAACTGTAACCAGGGAGAGAATGTGTAGGAAGGCCTATGACTGTGCTGAAAGCAGCATGCCATAGGAAAGAAGTTGCCTTGGGAAATGCTAGGTGACTTGCCAGTCCGACTGGTAGGGTAGCAAAACAAGTAGGACCTGAGTTGAAATTGAAGCGCTCCAAGATCTTACACTAAGGCGTGATTTAGGTAGAATTGTAAGTAATACATACAAATCGGAAATCTACAACACGCTCGGTTTCTATAATTTTTTTGGTTTATTATCAAAAAAAATGTAAGTTGATTGAGAGAGCACTTTTTAACAATTTTTTTCTTGATTGGAGATTTGGACGCGACACACAAACTTTGGTGAGTATAAACAACATACTAACATTCTAGGAACCGGTGGTAATCTGTCATCCGACTATCTCTAGGGACGGAAATTGCTGTTGCTTGCAACTCCTTTTCCTTCTGTCGGAAACGTTTTACTATTTAAAATGTTACGGGTTGATATAAAATGTGTGAAGCCCCCTCAATATATACAGCCACATTTGATTTGGCCCTCGTCATGGGTTGGTAAAGCCAAACTTACTACTTCGAGGTCCGATAACCCCTTTCTACTTTCTCATTTTTATTTTTTGTTCTTCGATGCGGTTATCAAGGCCGGTAATTGTGCATCCCCATCCCACGTCGTAGCAGTAACCTCTTCCGGCTGGGCTACGGGTTAATGCCGCGGGGGATGTAAAACAAGTAAAGGCAAATTGTCTATGAAACTGGGTTAGCCCTAGCGTTAGGTAGAGACTAACCCGTTTTAAGTGGCGTCCAAACGGGGCCATAATTTGGCCCAAACATCTTGGTATTATTCACCAATGAAATTTAAAAAATTTGAGTTTTCGATTGAGGATTTCCTTACAATTGTTTCACCTTCGTTTCCTACGTTTGTTATTTAAATATGCTACGGCCGACTATGGAAAAATTATCAAACATTTAATGCTTGGTAGGACCGACACATACTCTAAAGGCTTAGTAGTTATTCTATTGCGATGCTGGATCCCTGTGTCCATAGTTTATCTGTGGCATGACCCAACTCGTACTCCGGGGGATGAACTAGTATACTTGGTAGCATTCGGAACTCAATGAACTCTTTTGACATACGTAGACTCAGAATATTTGTTATCAAGTTGTACGGTTGTTCGTACCATGTACAACTAACAATCTTTCAATTCTGCACAGGCAAGGGTGAATGATGTGCTCCCTGGTGCAATATGCACATCCCTTTCTCGGCCGGGAAGATACCTGTGGTATAAAGGGCGGCACATTCCCAGCTAAATTTGAAACATCATTTCATATCCCGGTCAGATTGTAAAGACTGGACACTCATTTTTTTCTCAGTTTAATGATCCAGCTTGTAGTATAAGAAGTTACTCCAAGTGAAGATAAATTTGTTAAATTCGGTTAAAAGTAGATTTCCACCCACAATGTTAGTTAGGTTTTTCACATCGTTCCACTAAATTAATTTAATTTTAAATTTGCATGCCCCATCCCTAAGGATGGATTCGCCAGTCCTCTTCTTTAGATTAAATATGGCCAGGGTATCGCACTTGTAACTGTTCAATTTTGTGTTCTAATTGTGGACGGTTATATGACTCCAAGTTTTGGACATAAGTAGGTTATAGGACACGTTGTGGAAATCTTAGCGATAGCCGGCGAGTTATCGTTCCTTATTGATAAAACAGTAATCCATTCTCGATAGCTGAGCATTTGGCCTCGTAGATATCAGATTATTGCATGACAGTTTTAGACTTATTACTCACACAATGCATTGTCTCCAAATGTAGAGTCGGAATCTGGATTGTGGAACGAGGGTAAGACTGATGACATGATCAAGAAGGTAGTCTAGTCAGCTTTGTTAGTCTAGCCAACATGGCAGTGAGGATCACTCGTAAGTAGTTGGAACGCCCACTGCATAATTGAAGGTAGAGTAGCAAGCTGGTCAAAATTAATAATCCGATCCTTTTCCTTTTCCTTGTTTGACCCAAGTAGTGGAATTTGACTGTCACCTCATGGAAACGGTGGGATGAACTGTGGTTGTTTTTGTTTTATTTAAATATAAAATTATTTTTTTTTAAATTTAGGTTAGTTCTTTTAGAATAAGATATTTTATTTAAGTACTAATGGAGCTGGAACTATTGTCTAGAGACGAACTCGTGGTAGAATATGACATATATTAAAAAGAACTCACTATGAAGCTCGTTGTCAAGCGATAATTGTTCTCGAAGAAGCCCATAATTTGCACATACGGCAGCCCAAGAACGTCAACTTCACGAGGCGATAGTGTGCTTCAAAAAGTTAGGATACATTCATAAGTTGCTGAGAACTCAGATATGGGGTGGTTAAACCGTAGACGAGCTGAAACCAGTTTTTTACACCAAACTACATCATGTTTTAGGTCGAATTGTCCGTATTTCTAATTGTGTAATATTCAACGATATAATTGTTGAGATGAAGCAAACCTGGGATAAACTAAGGGAGCAATGCCTGTCAAACAACTCACTAGTGATTCCACTATACCAGCACCACGACAATCTCAGTTTAACGATTCATATAGATCGGTTTAAAAAGAATCAGATAGATCCTTTCATCAGGTAGTTCAAACCAATGTTAGTTGTAAGCCATCGCCACAAGTATCACAAATAACGTATGTGGTTCTAATGACATAACATCAAACATCTCACCGCCAACCTGTATCTTAGAAGACGATAAAAATCTTTCGGGTGGAGTAGTTAACCAGGTTGATGAACGAAGAAATTTAGCTCAGGTTTTTGATGAACAAACATTATCAGTTGTCGAAACGATGCTACACGTTACATTAGCTCCAAGATCACCGCTAGAAATTAGTTGTTATACTGAAGTAGATCTCAGTTATTCAAAGCAAGAGATGAACCAGACTTGTAGTAAGAGGATTGGAGACAGTAGTATGTGTTCTGATACACCACTCCTAACAAATAACTCATTATCACCATCCATAGTAACAAGATTGCTGAATTAAATGGTGACTCATTACCAGTCAAATTAGGAATTGAAATTAAAATAAAATCTTACAAAAGCAAGAAGAGCTAATCATCTCGCGGCAATAAGAGGAGTTGTAACTTGCACAAGCCATTACCATGCATATTCCACAAAAGGCAATTTAAAACCGCCATCTATGTATAGTATGGTATTTACATAGATGATGTAATGGTAAAGTGAAGGCTGGTATATCGCGCGCGGGATTATGAATGTACCAGCACCGTTAGTTGAGGTAGAAGTTAGGGTTAGGAAAGTATAATGTTAAATTTAGTTTAATGAAAGGAGGAGTTTAGCTCAACCCCATTAAAATAAGTGGGATTGAGGTAGCGCCATCTATTATAATATATAGTTGGTAGGTTAAGTTTAAAATTCATTAAAAAGAGTCAACTAATGATTTAATAATCTAAAATTTTACAATAAGGCTATCATTGAAATTGTAGAGTCATTTATATAAATTTTTGAGAATAGCAGGAACCAGCACAGCAGACCAGGAGAAATTGTACATCACAATTGCCAACAGCAGAACCATCAAAACGCAATAATGTCACACTGCCCAAAAACATCACGAATGTATCACAGCAACAAAAGCAACAAAATCGTTAATGATAAACTTTCGTTTATAACGATAGCAACCACTGAAACCTAACCTAACCTACCTACAGACCGCATTAAACAGACATAATCTATACATTGGTAGTTTCAAAGCAACGCCAAGGTAGGTGCAATGCGCCGACAGTTAACGAGATTGCCGCCCTATTGCTAGTAGTTGATGAAGACTAAGGACCTAGGGATATAGTATTTCTTAGTATATATTATTTTAGTACGTATAGGTAAAAGAAACAACAGAAACGGTGTGAGTTTTGGACAAGTCATGTCTCATATGCTCAGCGTTGAAGGGCAAAAGCACGACTGCTATAAGTTATGTTGGTTGGAAAGAAAAATTCAATCAGGCGAAAGAGACCACATTATAGTTGCTGAACTACCTGGCAAAGACGATACATATGGATCATGCGGCGAAATAATCTAACATCACCGTGTATGAAAAACGGAGTTTATTCTATGAAATAACCTCAACGTTTTGTATGTGAGAACCAGTAGGGTGTGGACGGTTAACCTGTTTATCGTTGCTAATATGATCAAATCGCCAACTTAAACATTCTAACAAAAACTATTACCAATCCCAATAGACGGGTCGTTTCGTACTCCCCAATATTATATCGCTCCTTTAACGGCCATATAATGTTGTGCACAATGTTAGAATTTTCCAATCACGATAGACATCCTTCCGTTCTGCATTTCTAACTCTGAGTTTTCTAACTCTGATCAATTCGTAAAACAATGCTTTTTCCAAGAAGTTCAATTTTTCTCCTTTTTCATTCTGTGTGGATTTCTAAATTGCTGTCATATCCTGTGAAAGTGTACTGTTCATGATTCAGATTTGGACTGTGTTATGGTTTCATCTTTTACTTGTTCTTTCGAAAGCTCCAAACTTTCACATTTTAAAATAAAAGGGAGGATTATCATTGGCCTCTTTGGCCCAAACTCTAAATACACCACTAAAGTGTTTCAAACGTGTTTTCCGGAAAAACATTAGTAAATATTATTGTATGTGAGACAAACGGAAAAGCCAATGATTATTATTACAACATTACATCTTCAGCTGAAGCAAAACGCCTCTAATTTGGTGCGATACGGACTCGGATGAAATAAGGCATTGATTGGAGTACTTATGTACGCCGGTTTACGTACAAATTGGGCCAAAAGATTAGATGAACTCTGGCAAACTGATAATCGCCCTTTCGATAGAACCATTATGTCTCTGTAGAGGACGCAACAACTTGTACGGTTCGTTCGATTCGATAATCACTGCACTAGAAAAGACCGATCAACTTGAAGAAGTTGATGACTCTTCTTTTTAATAATTTTAATAACCAAAATTTAATGAATTAATTATGAGTATCTTTTGTTATCTTGTACGCTGAGGTTCTATATTTTTAATAAATTAGAAGTAAGTACAAATAATAATTTTTGTTATAAAAAATAATTTTTAAGTACAAAATTCATTGGGGTATTTTTTTACCATACCAAATACACAGATATTATTTCATTTTACTATATGCAGAAAGAAGGTTAAGGTATTGTATGACGGATTCTCATACTATGAACTATGATTATTTACCTAACGCGTTATGTTGGGATTATACAAAATTATGTTGGCTGTCAAAATCAAAGCCATCCCTGGGTCGTTGCTCCATTTGAAACGGATATCGTGTTTATGGTCCTGCTTTCGATATTCCAAAGCCTCGGTAACTCCTGATCATTTGCAATTCGTTTTCATCATTGCTTTCACATCAAAAACATTTTTAATATTTTTCCCCTTTTGTTGAATTTGAGCATGAACAGCAGGCGGTAGTCCCTTCGCCATTTTCAATTTTCTCTCATTGAGTTAATTGTTGCAGGTGGAATGAAGAATTTTAATTTCTTGGTTATTTTTAACTTCGTAGGTATACCATTCTTACTGTAGAAGTAAGAATTCAGTGAGCTTTGTGACTAAAGCTCTATATGCAACGCAATTTTTTCAGTACGAATTCAGAAATTCTGAAATATGGTTAACTGGGACTGAGCTAGGTCATTTATGAACAGATTACGATGAAATTGGGTATGGTAGATGTAAATAAGACTGTAATCAGATTTTTTAAGAAATTCTGATATATGGTCAACTGGGACGGAACGGAGCCATTTCTTAATAATCAAATTGTAATTGAGGATGGTGATGAGATCGAAATGAGATTCTATAATGATTAAGTAATTCTGGAACATGGCCAACTTTGGTGGAAATAGGTTATTTCTTAACAGATTATGATGACATTTGGTATGGTGAATGGAATTAGGATTCTCAAATGAGTTTTGGAACAAGCTAGACAGGCTATTTTAAGTAACGGTTTACATCCTCTCCTACAGCTCAAACTAATTTACTGATCGGTTTAAATTCTCGTGAATTTTGTACTAAACTGTCCTAAACAAATTATTAGTTTTTTGGGAAAATTTCAAGATTGGAGTTTTTGTGTCGTCAGATCAGCAACATTTGCCGTGGAATGTCTTAACTCTAACGAACAATTTTCTAAAGTTTTCCATATTCATTCCGAAATACTACTAGGCCAAATCTAATAGAAAAACACGTTTATTTTGATCAAATTTGGAGTTAAGGGGGTTAAAACCGTATTTACCTGTAACCTGTATTTTCCTTCGAGTACTAAAAATAAAAATTAAGTTTTCTGAATTTTGCCTAGGGACTTCTATAAATCAGCATGATAAGTGATGTAAATTCTGAAAAGCCGCAGTAGCCCTCATCTAATGGAAAAACTCGTTGATTTTAGTCAAATTTGGAGTTTAGGACTAATTTTAATTGGAGTACTATAATTCTAGTTCGAAGCCACTAGTCCTTTTTTAATAGAAACATTTGTTTATTTAGATGAAATTGGTGGTTTAGGGTGTTTAGAAAAGCCAAATTTGTATTGGAGTACTATACTTCCAACGTACAATTGTTTGACTTTTTCCGATAAATACTTTAAACAATAGCGTGATAAGTGACGTATATTCTGAGACGCAACTAGGTCCCATCTAATAGAAAAACTAGTTTATTATGATCAAATTTTGGGTTAAAGTTGTTTAAGGCAGCCAAATGTGCGGTGATCTTTGAACTATGACAAGTACGGTTTTCCTATATTATCCGGGAAAATACTACTATCCGCGTCTCTAGTTGGCGTTTATATAGAGATACTACTAGGTTCTCTACTCAGGGCAGAGTACTACTATGCCCTACAGTACCTGACAATTGAATTAGAGCCAGCCACCTTCTGATTTTGGTATTTTTTCAAATTTATCAGGAACAAAATAGAAACGGAGACATATTACTAATAAGTATCGACCAAATAGCACAGTGGTTAAAGCTATGGCGTTTGGGTCGAGAGATACCGGGTTCAAATCCCGATAGGGGCAAGATGCAATAGCAATTTTCATCAACAAATTACGATCTGTGATAAAAAGGAACATTTTTTTACTCAATGTCGAAGTGCAAATCTCATGGGCCGACCAATCTTCCATGCCAGCATATGGCATGGAGCTATGCAATGTGCAGGGTGATAAAATCGAACCTATAACCGTACGTATTGGAAAAGCAAACCGCGAAGGAGTTGGTAGAGCCTTGGCCCCAGAACAGATTGCAGGGATGATAAAATACAAAATAAAAAAAATAAAAATATTACTAATACAAAATGTTTATTTATGTTTTATGATAGATATTAATACATCAATATTTTGTTAATCCTGCTTTGGCTTTAATGACTGCACTAATTCTAGCTGTCATACTGGAAATACAAGTTTTTACCACTTCTTATAGTTTTGCGTTCTCTTGGCAATGGTTGGGAATATTATCGCTCAGAACAGCTATTGTTTGGCGCGGGGATACACGTACACAAACTTTTTCAACATGCTCTATAGAATTTCGATCGGATTTAGATCGGGTGAGTTTCCGGGCCATGGTAAAAGGGGTATACTATGCTCTTAAAACAAATTTTTTATCTTTTTCGCTGTATGACACATTGCTCCATCCGCTGAAGTATGGCCCTTCTTCTTCATTTATTGAGTTTTGGAAAGGCAAAAATATAGTCTCAACAACAGGGGGGTTTAGGACAGCTTATAGTTTGTCTATATTTTGGAGGGCTGTTTTTATAATTAGCCAGACGTCTCTCGCGGTGATTTTACGGACACCACGGCAATGACTGCGACCGCTCGATGTTGACGGCATATTTTTTCGAATTAATGCGTCAATTCGGTCGACTATATGCCGAGAAACTTTTTGCATTATTGCAACTTGACGGTTCAAATGCATATACATGTTTTTAATAAAGTCTCCATTTTAATTTTATCCACGCTACTAAAGTCTTTCAATGTCTTTCACTTTTCTCATTCCGAATAAATTACTGAGCTTGAAAATTCACCAACAAATTTATAAAATTCACAATATATTATTAAAACACTTTGTTACACTTCTTAACACGAGCACGTACACATTTCAACTGAATTTGGTTATTATTCGCACTCCTTTTAAATGTTTTATTATCTATGTTTAGACTCTAATAGCAGCCACCTAACCCGAAACTGGTAATGCTGGAATTACCCTAATAATATAAGGGTTGTTGTTCATATAAATAGATACTCTTAGAACAACTAAATCCGTTTACAATCGAAAATTTGAAATATATTTCAATATACAAGATGGCTCAAATTCAATTGCCAGGTACTGTATGTAATAGAAAAATACGTTTATTTTAGCAAAATTGGGATTTCAAGGTGTTTAGGACATCCAAATTCGAACATTTGATTTATAGAAGACCAATGCTTATTTTGCTATCCTAAACACCCTGGTTTCCCAGTTTGGCCAAAAGGAACTTGCTTTTCTATTGAATAGGATCTAGAAGTATAAACGCTAATTACAAATGCGGATAATAGTATCTTCCCGAGAAATTTACGAAAACTTTACATGTGATTTATAGAAAATCAATGCCAATTTGGCTGTCCTGAATTCCCAATTCGACCAAAATAAACCCATAAAAATGAACTAGTAAGTTCGTTATGAAAATTCTTTATATCGAGGCATTCTGCGAAAATACGTTACATCGAGACATTATACAAATACATCTACACATTTTATGTTATTGTCCTATTTAGGACAGAATGAGGACAAATTTCACCAATGTTCGGTTTTAAACATTACTGATAATAAAGAAGAGACAATAGAAAGCTGTTAGTAGTAAAGCTCTATTCCGGACAGCTCCTAATATCAAATGTTATTTAAAAATCCGAAGAGTTTATCAAAAACGGTCACAAATACAAATTTCGCCCAGACCATCTTCAATGGTTTAATCATGATACGATCAAAATTTTTAGTTGAACAAAAACTGAAAATGACTTATTATAGTTCAACAGAAATAATAAAATAAATGTTCTCGTATAACTTTTTTTAAAACCGCTGGGACATAGAACGTATTTAATTTATTCGTAACAAATATAAAATTAAATATTTTACATCTAATCAGAATGGGGGTAAAAAATTGATAATGGACCAAAAATGGATTGATTGTGTTTCACACGAAAAATTCAAATGCATTTTGAATGCTACATATAGTCAATCCCACTTACTTGACAAAATTCTAGGACTTAAATGTGATTAAATTTATCACCATCAAAAATTCAACCGTTCTATGTAATTTACAATTAAATTTTAATTCTTTTTCTTTTGGAATGACAAAATAAGGTACACATACTCGTAGTTACTTTCCAGTTCCACCCTTCAAACAGAAAAAAATTGTTCGCTTAAATTTAAATTCGATTAAAATAGAAATACAAAATTTATTCTAAATTGGAATACAAATTTTATTTCTTTAAAATTAGAAATTCATTTTCATGCAAATTTTCTCGTTTATGTTGTATTTTTAATTTTAATTAAGTTATGTATGTATGTTTCATAACGTGTACAAAACCCGCAATAGAAGAGACCGTCGCTTCAAAAATATCGTTCCATTTAAGTGTACCATATATAGTATACGAGTATATTATACACGAGTACATAAATATGGATGTATAAAATGAAAACATTCGCAAATATTAAAAATTATAGTGAGACAATTATTCAGAAGCCGAAACACACCTTAACAAGGTGGTTTTAATTTTTTGTTTGCCGTCCACAATTCTTCTCTTTATATTTATGTGAATATTACATGTCGTGGTGTGTTGAGTTTTAATTAAAAGTTAACGAACGGTCACATAAGTAAATACCCAATCTAACTAACCAACAATAACTTTTTAAATCTAATTTTATATACTGATGTATTATCATATTTGTAATACCATTGTGTAATATTTTAAATGACTTGGCTAGGGCGTCGGTATTACAAACACTCAGAGTTTCGCTCCGTTTTAATAAATAAATGTAAAAAATTGCATTTGCATTTTTCACAGGTGTACGTGAATTATTTCATTGGTATAGTAAAACAAGTACCAAGATTTATTAGAAAATGTGTAAGGATATTCAATAATTCATGTACGAGTCTACTATGTTTCTTCATTATGGTCACCTAAACACCCCTCCAGCCAAATAAAAATCTCCCCCTCATTATTAACGTTAACTAGAAGCCGGCACGACAAAATTGTATGTAGTCGTCCCTAAAACCCATACAGCAGAACATTACATGATAGGATGAATAATTATAGGCTAATAATAGGCAAATGAAATGCTCTCTACTCTTTAGGCATCCATCCCTTCCAACTAAATCGATTGGTTTCTCTAGCTTTAGAAAACGATAACAGAACCCACATAAAAATTAATTGGAAAATTAATGGTTAATTTTAGGCTTATTAAATGCCCTATTAAATTTATGTGTATCCTGTTCGTTCTTGAAAAAGCGTTAGGCTTTACCTCTACAAAGCTAGCAGAACCCAAATCAAAAATTGGGCCAAAACCGAAATGAGAAAAAAAATTAAGATCCAATAACTTTAGACTCATTATGACCTAACTATATATCTCGTTAAAGATTATTGAACTCCACTCCGTTGTTCACAAAGCCTAAGGTAAGTTAATTTTAAGCTAGCAGAACCAAAATTTAAATTCGGCCCAATACTCGTTCTAGACCAAACTCCAGGTAATTTAATTTAAAACTTTCAGAACCCAAATATCAGGCCAAAACCAAAATTAGAACGCATAACAAGTTCAATCGACATACAAATAAGTTTAGGCTCTTGGTGACCTAATCGAATGTCTCATTAAAGTTTTTTGGGCTCCACTCATTCTTGACTAAACTTCAGTTCATTTCGGTTTTGGCCGGATATTTAATTTGGATTCTGCTAGCTTTAAATTAAATGGCCTGAAGTTTGGTCAAAATCTAGTGGAGCCCAAAAATTTTAAATTTGTCATTTTATTAGGCCTTACTGAGCCTAGAATTATTTGTATATCAATTGATCTTGTTGTGCGTTCTAATTACCGTTTCGAACCGATTTCCAATTTGGGTTCTGCTAACTTTAAATTAAAGGACCTAAAGTTTGTTGAAGAACGAGTGGAGCCCAAAATTTTTAAAATTTGTAATTTTATTAGCCCACACGGAGCCTTTATTTATTTGTATGTCGATTGATCTAGTTTTGCGTTCTAATTTCGGTGTTGGTCCGATTTTCAATTCGGGTTCTGCTAGCTTTAAATTATATTACCGTAATCTTGGTCAAGAACCAATGGAGCCCAACATTCTTTAATTGGGTATTTTATTAAGTCATAATGAGCCAAAAATTATTTGTATGCCAATAGAACTTGGTTGCATTCTAATTTCGGTTTTGCCCCGATGGTTGATATGGGTTCTGTTAGCTTGAAATTAAACGCCCTAAAGCTTGGACTAAAACGAGAGGAGCCTAAAATGTTTAGTGAATTTGACCGTTACTTGATTTGACCATTATGATCCTAAAATTATTTGTATGTTTATTGATCTTGTTGTGCGATTTAATTTCAGTTTTGGTCCGATTTTCAATTTGGGTTCTGCTAACTTTGAAGTGGTACAACCTGACGTTTTTCAAGAAAGTTCAGAGTAAAACAAATTTAATAGCCTATTATTAGCCTACAATTATCCATACTATCTTGTAACGTTATGCTGTATGGGTTTTATTAACTTATTAAAAAGGTATTTTGGTAGGAGACTTTGACAGTTTTGTATTAACTCCGTGGAAAATGATAATCTTAAGTCTCTGCTGTTCATGGCATATAGTATTTTGATTTATTTCTTTTTTAATATTATACTTCATTTCCTGGGAAGGAGGTGGGGGTGTAAGGGGCGTCGACTACCAATTTACCAGTCCAAAATTCCACCTCATCTTACGTGGTGCTCTCGCTAAAAAACTTACAGGACTCTGGTGACTGAAAAACGGTGAGCAGATAAAGTTATCTCCACTATGACGCACTATTTCACTGCTTAGGTTGGTAGCTGCAACTTGTTCTTAAAGCAATGAATTCACAACAAAAATAGATTTTACCCCAGATGATACTCCAAATGCCAAGTTGGCTAATCTACCCTATAAAGACGCCGGCTCATTAGATTCTGGGGTGGGCTATTTATACGAAATTAAATTTTTTTTAGATCAGTAAAGACAAATACACAGCAACAAGTAATAAAATCGCCAAGTTTAAGAAAAAAAATTAAGAGCGCAAAAAGACTTGACTGATCAATGTTTTTCAAACTCCTATTACTATAGGTAGAAACAGAAAGCAGCACAATCGTCAGTATTAACGCTGAGTTCCATACAAATGGAGGAGGAACTTGCAAGACAAACTGATTTGATGCATAAAAAAATAAAAGCCCTATATAAATCGCATGAAAAAATTAGCGAAACTAACATGCCCGTGCCAAAAGCACATTAACATCAACAACAAGAACAATGCAAGGTTGCATTGCAGGAATTAAAAGGCGCCACTGCCAATTAATGTGATTGGTATTTCAGAGTTAGCAAATAGGTTTTAAATCGGTGTCCACAAACGACAATAGAGTGTGGCACTGTACAATAATGTGTGGAAAATAAATATAAAAAATAACTTTAGCCACAATTAAGGTTCTTCATCCCATATGCACGAAGTAGGGTATAATAAAAAACCTTACGACGAAAGAATTTAAAATTAGACTTCAACTTTCTTAAATGGGAGGTACATTTAAAATAGCCATAGGATCAAGATCATTAAAAGACTGTTTCACTATCCACAATCACTAGGACCAAATTTTATCATAAAGACGTTGATTTTTATGCAGAGAATACCAATCGGAGATCTAGACTTACAACCTCCACCGCAAAGGTGTTATTCAAAGCCGTGAACTTCACTATGGCGATAAACTTCATAACAAAACAAAATACAACAAAATTAATTTAAGAGGACTACACGTGCTTTGGAAATACTGAAGTGCTATTATTTGTCCAGTCACCTGCGATCATTACTCTATGAGTACAATGATAATAACCAATTCGAATTTATTCAAAAAGTTAGTGGACGTGCGAACAAATCTCCTCGAGAGAATTAGAACAGAGATGCTGCTGTAAGATAAACTAGAAGCATTTCATATTACTAATAAACAAGCATGGAGTGGTTCACTTTTCTATTATAACAATCCTTTAAGGAAACTTAACTATAATCTTGAGGTCAGAGAACTAGTTAGAGAAAAATTAAAAGCTCATAAACTTTGGACTCGTGCTGCGCCACATAAAAATATCTTTAATTTTCTGTGCAACAAATTATAAAGGAAATAAAGGATGGCGAATACTTATTTTGGCAAGCAACGAAAGGGTGTTAAAGGCTTATAGAGCAATATCACTAATATCTCAAAAATATTTAAAAAAACAGCTGTTCAAGAGGATCAATCCTACAAAAGAAGAACGATATTTGATTCCCCGGCAACAATTTGGGATTATGGAAAACAACTCTACTGTTGAACAAGTTCACAGTATTTTCTTAGATGTAGTTCAAGCTTTCGACAAAGTTTGGCATCAAGTATTTGAACTTTAACAAGCGGTTGGAAAATATATATCGGAAGCAACAAATAAACTTCAAAATGCAGTTAACACAATGAGTAACTGGATTAAAATGGCGCATCTTATTAAATAAAGTCAAATCAGTATACATCAACTTTTCAAATTAAAATGTAAAGTGGATTAATGTAATTCCTAACTCAAACCAAATTAGAGATTCAAGTACAGCTAAATACCATGGCATGACCATCGATGCTAAGCTAAGTTAGAAAGAACACATCAATAAGAAAATAGAAGAGTTAAACATCAAATACAGGAAAAATGTATTGGCCCATGGGTAGAAATTCTGAATGGATATAAAAAACGAGCATGGAAATACGCACAGCGATTATCTCGGCATGAAAATATAGACATACATCTTAAGTTGGACACCACTTATGGAGTGAGCAGACTCAAAGATAGAAACCAAATTTTTATTAAAACTAATAAGTAAGTCATCTTTCTCCGTGCTTGCCTCCAACTCAATTTTTGATACCAGGAATGAGCTGCCTCGAATATGAACCGATGTCCGAAGTTCCCTCATTGTGCCTGCCATTGTAGTATTTGTTCTATATTGTATTTGCCTCACTACCCCCTATATATGTACACCTGTTATGCGACCCGTGGTGGTATGTTGCACTGGTTCGAATTGTTCACAGGCTCGCAATATGCGAAAAGTTTTGATCCTTGATTTGAAAGCTTTGATTGAAAGGCGCTCTCGGCTACCCAGCGTTAGACCGCAAACTCACAAGGTTTGTTGAAGTGTCACTATTTGATGTGCTCTTAAAAACAGCGTCTTTAATCAAGATGTAGTTCCATGAAGATTCTCAGCTAACTAAGGTAGCTGTAGAGTACCTACCCTAGACATAGGCTTATCTGCAGGTTATTTATCTTCTTCCTTAATAATTCGCTGGATTCACTATTAAATGCATTCCGCCTATCCAGGGTGAAACACCTAATGTGGAAGCAATAGTTGGATACTACACTGATTTAAAGCGGGCCCGCACCCGATCTCAAACACTAATATGTCTAGCTGTTTAACAGCTCCAAAATTATTATGACATTCCGTCAGGGTACCATTTTTTTGTTAAGAGTAGTTGCCAGGAAATTCCCCGTTCCACCGAACAATCTCTTTGAGTGTATATACATGAACAATTCTGGCTACGTTCGCTGAAATTCAGATGGAATCCATCCGCCGTTCCTCCATTACTTGGCGCATTGAAATAAAAATATTTTTGAGCGTATTTGTCTTCATGAATTTCTTTTTTATGTATAATGAAAAGTTCTTCCACAACAATATTAAAAGTTTCCGCCTGCAGTCAAAGTAAGCACACTTCAACCAAACAATTCTTCATTTCTGCCTTAAGCAAGCGTTTTGTTATATTTACAGCTTTTTTTATGTCGCCCTCTAGGCCGCAAATCTCGCCGCATGCACTTTGATCCGAAATTTTCAAGTCAACATCGGATTTTTGGTAGAGAATTAGCAGTTCAAAAGGAAAACGCCTTGCAGCTCCACACAGGCAACCTGTTTCCCTAAATCATATTTAGCGAGTTAATTCCCTCACTATAGCACCACATCAACCTCCCTTTGAATAGAGGTACTGAAGTTCCCATCATTTAACCATCTTAACACCTATCATAACAGACTCACCATCCCTTTCCTGAGGTGCCATATGTGTATCAAGTCTAATTGTTTCTGAAATACAATAGTTACTCCTGCTACCTTTCGGGGAATCGACTATCTCAAACTTTCTTCTTTATTCTTATTACCGTTCAGTTTGATCATAATAAGGTCGTTTTCATATTGGTTTCTGAGAACAACTATCACCACCCTAAACTGTAAGATATCGAGTCAGCTTTCAACGTTTTTAGTATGTCGGCGTACGTACGTCTCCCCGTTTTGACTAGGACTGTTTCCTTTATATTTGTTCGCTTTCGTCACATGTTTCCAGTGAATGATCATCGTCATCAGAGTAACTTGACTTCCCCTTTAGTTAGCTAAGCAGATGGTGGCACTCATCTCGATGTCCATAAAATGACCATCGGGTATTTTGCACAGCCCCAGATTGTTAATAACCGTTGCATAAACGCTTACTTCCTTATATCGTTGATCGGTGGTCCTCATTTTCTAGGCAACATCGATGAAATGCTCTTCTAAAGTATTAACATACCCTCGCTGATACACGAATCCCATTAGCGGTATAGCAGCTAGTTCTAGCTTCGAGTCAATTGTATCTGTACTTTGTACGGAGATGACGTCGCTGAAATGCTGTCACTTGCTCTCCCAGTTTACATTGTTCTTGATCAGCGTGTGACAATCCTTTAAAATTACAGCCAATAGGCTGCTAGTCTTCATTCTTTCTGTGGCCATACCTCTGCGATAATCTTGTTTATTTAGTGTGTGGTCATCACTGAGTCAATCCGCTCGGTGACCGCTGCTCTTGTAGACATATCTTTTATTTCCAATTTTCCATTCGCATCGAAAACCAATTGGGTGGTGAAGACCTTCTAAAGCTTGTTACAATCTGCCAGATTTCCCTACCTCCTCGATAACATCCATGATTGACGATATCTGTTGGTCTAATTTTTGACCTGCATTTTTGACTTTTACATATCTTGGGTAGGTATCTCGGAGAGCGGCATTTAAATCTTGGAGTAGAGATCTAGTTTAAACTAAAGAACATGCTGGAATGTCTATCTTCATATTCTCTTGGTGGAGATTTATCCGTAACTGAAGACGTTTCGATAATTCGTAAAATTTCGTATTCTGCAGCAAAAGCCATTTCAGATGTGTGCCCGTCTAGTCCTCTAACCAGCAACATACTACTATCTCCCGACAGTTATGAACGTGTTCAATATTCATCGGATTGGGTATGCTGGATGGAAATGAAATTCTTAATAGATTTTGGGGAGAAGTTCTGGAATATGGCCATCTGGGAAGAAACTCAGCAATTATATGACAGATTATGATCGGATTGGGTATATTGGATGGTAATGGGAATCTTAAATGATTTTTGGAAGAAATTCTGGAATATGGCCACCTGGGACGAAACTCAGACATTTCTTAACCGATTATGATGGGATTGAGTATACTGGATGGAAATGAGAATTTTTAACGTTTATTGGAGGAAGTTCTTGAATCTGACAAACTAGAAAATACATTGGACATTGTGGGTGAAATAAGATTACTAAATAATTTTTGGAAAATTTCTGGAATATGGCCATATGGATTAAGTTCTTGTATTGCAAGTACCTGGAAGATGTAAATTTCCGCTTGGTTCAAAAGGTTCCGAAGATGTCATGGCCTTAGAAGGCGTCATATTCCATGTTCCCGTGAACAGTTTTCGAGGTCGTTGTTGATAAGAATACTATAAATTTATCCGAGCTCTATGTGTAGGGTTCAAAAAGTGATTTTATGTGAGAGTATGAAGTTGGCCTGCCGCTCAACCTACCAATTCCATGAGTGGTGTGTGTTCGATTGGTTACGTACTGGTGATAGATGTTCAGCATTACCAGAAACTTGTAAGCATTACGAGCCACTTGCTTCAAGAAAAACGGCTGCTTAATACCGAGTTTCGTAACCATATTCCAGAACTTCTTAAAAAAATCATTTAAGAATCCCATTTCCATCGAACATACCCAAACCGATCACAATCGGTTAAAAAATGGCTGAGTTCCGCCCCAGGTGGCCATATTTCAGAATTTCTTCCCAAAAACATTTAGGAATCCCATTTCCATCCAACATACCCAATCCCATCATAATCGGTAACCGTAAAATGGAAAATAAAAAATTGTCCGTTAAATCGAGGGTCCGTTAAATCGAGGTCCGTCAAATTGTGCGTCCGTTAAATCGAAGGTTTACTGTAATTCGAATTTCAAACTTTTTTCTTTAGATACTTTGTGTATATACAATTTTTGAGACTATACTTTTCGATAAAATGTGTAACTACACTTTTCATTAACGTTAAGTACTTCACACCGGCAAATATTTTAGTTTCGCCTTATCATCTGGACCATCTTTTTTAACATTTTCTTTTGTCTTTGTACTTCACACCGGTTGAGGGCACATGAGATTTGCTCCCAAGATACCGTTAACAAAGTCGCTGAGTTGGCGTTCAGAGTTTTCCCATGCATCCCAATATAACCAAAGCGAGTTCTTCTATAAAAACACATATCAGGATGCTATCTAGGAAAAGATGTCCGCATGCAAATTCCAAGACCAAGGTGAGAAAGTTTTAGAAAGCCCGACGATAAAATACAGTATCGTTGTTATTTAACATCGTGCTAAGTATTAATTTTAAATTCACTAAAAATGTACTACTACAAGTTTCGCACCCAACCTGTTACGAAGCTCTGATCTAACCCATTCGCATTATTAAAAAATCATTTATTTATATATACATAATATGTTATGCTGCTTGAAAATGGCCAATTTAGCATAAATACAGTGTTTTTCGATTTAAATTTATTTTTTTGTATATCAGCATTGCGTGTCACTCGAATTAACAAAACAAAAAATCAAATTATTACATAAAATGAAAATGAATGAAGTCGACGAAGTCACATATTATTACGAATCCGTGACATAAACAATGGAAAACCTATATGCTGAGCACACACCTTTATATTACACATACATACATATATACATTACGATATACACGTCCTTATTTTTAGTTACAGTTTTTTGTTCTGAATTTTATCCGTTTTTAATTTAAGGTGGGTATAGGAAGGATAATAGGTATGGACATGCAGACATTTCTATAAATAATATATTAATGGAACATACCGCACACATATCAGAGGTTTCTAATTTAGTTTTTTTTTGTGTTCCATGATTTTTCTCACAACCTGGCGTTGCCGCACATAAAACATCGTTTATGTTGGAAATCCATTAAATGATGATGATTGAAGATGTGCTAACATGAAAATTAATAATGACAATGATGAGTTCAGGTGAAAATTTTGTGTTATTTGTTTCCTAATATGTTTATAGTGTGTACATCATAGTGGGAGTGGCGAAATGTGTGATTTTCAATCATAAATTTTTTTGTATTTCCCTTGAATTAAATGAACTTATCATTGTGATTGACAGTTTAATGATTATTTATGATTAGTCATATACGGGAGGGTTGCTATATTTTTCACTGTTTTAGTGAACCTTATGTCTGGATTTGGGAGATTTATTTTATACAAACATATATTAGTAAAGTCACAACACATCAGCTAAAAATACAACATGGTTTATGAATTGATTAAGATGGATTTGACATAATACTTCTAATAACCTTTGTTATATTATGAATGACTTTTCAATTCCTTTTTAAATTGGAGATGAAAGGCGGGAGGGAATTCATTAACGGGGTCGCGAATCTTTTTAGTATAGCAATAAATTTTAACCTTTTCAGTTTTAAGCTTTTCTTAAACGGACAGGAACAATATTTACTGTGACATCAGACATAGCCGTAACCGACTAATACGGTATACTGAAAGTCTTTCAACATTTTTTATTCTCAACTGAATGGTCCCGTATTTTTGACAGTTTAACATATTAACTACCAAATTGCCTTTTTAAATATATATAGTTGTGATATTTTTCATAAATGATAGCAACTGAAATACACTGTTACGTAAACCTCAATTGAATTGAAACTATTAACTATTATTTATTTAACAAAATTATTTATTTATTTCTACAGGGTGTCACAATAACCGGTACAGATTTCACATATCGGTTATTTTGGCTCTGGCATTACTAATGTCATTTTTTCTTTAACAGAAACTCAGTATATTATTTCTAGTTAGCGAAATGAGTCGCTGGGAATTGTTGGAAATTCACTTCCACAACAAAGACAATTTGTTCGAAATCGCAAGAAAATGACTTACATAATTTGGTCAAAACACGGGACTCACATCCAACGGTATCAAGAAGTTTGTGTATAAAGAGTGTGAGACGGGCTACCTAGTCGACAATCCAATGCGTACCCGTGCTCGTTGTGTTCATTCGGCCGAAAATATGCGCCAACGGCCGAGAACATCAACTCGTCATCGTCAATTGGAAATGATCATCAGCCGGTCTTCCATGCAACGAATTCAGCGTAAAGATCTTGGTTTGTGGCCTTATATGTAAAGTTCAATTGAACCCCCGCGACTATCCACTTCGATATCGATTCAATGTGTGGACCCGCGACAAACTCGAAATTGATGAGTATTTTACTCAAAAAATCATCTTTTCGGACGAGGCGCATTTCCATCTCAGTGGGTTCGTAAACAAACAAAATTGTCGCATTTGGGGATCGGAAAAATCCACAAGGATTTGTAGAGAAGCCAATGCATCTATTGCGTGTTGCTGTTTAATGCTGCTTGTGGCGTGGCGGCATTATTGGGCCGTATTTCTTCGAAGAAGAGGCCAGCGTGGCCGTTACGGTCAACGGAATCAACTACCGCTACATGATAACATCTTTTTTGTGGCCATATCTTGAAGATATTGGTTTGGACGACCTTTGTTTTCAGCAAGATGGTGCGCCATGCCACACATCGGGCGTTATAATAGCGAAACTGAGTCAAAAATTCGATGGCCGCATTATGAGTGGAAATGGTCACGTGAATTGGCCGGCAAGGAGCTGTGATTTAACGTCTTTGGATTTTTATTTGTAGGGTGCCGTGAAAGACAAGTGTTATACGGACAATCCACAAACAATTGAGCATTTGAAAACAAATATTGAAGCAACCATTGCCGAAATATATCCGCACAGAATCCAAAATGTGCTCAGAAATTGAACCGACCAAATGGAGTACGCCAAGACCAGCCCCGGCTATTTATCTAAATCATTTTCTTTAAATAACCAGGAGGATTGTACCATTAAACCCAAAAATAAATTTGGAAATATATTAAGCCGTTTTTGTTTTATTAAATTTTTAAATCTGAACTTCTAATTGGGACACCCTTTATATGTGGTATATAAAAGTCAAATTATGTCAATAAGAATATTCGCAGAAATCTCAAAAATTATAACACTGTATCTCGGCAAGGAAATCGTCCTGAGCATAGTGCGACGTTTTTTCAATAGGTGGCGCACCAGTCACACTACCAAATATCGCGAACCACTCAACCGATCGTCTTGAAATTTTTGCCGTTTATAAGATGCATGTCCAGTACTAACCTTTGGATATTTTTGAAAGCCCCGGAATATAGAGGCCCCGGTATAAATGTATCTAAAACACTATCAAATATCGTGAACCGCTTTACTGATCGTCTTGAAATTTTGACCGTGTATAAGTTGCATGTCCAGAACTAACCTTACGATATTTTTGAAGGTGTTAAACCGCGGGGACTAGGGGTCTCGGTACAAATTTATTTAAAATTCTAGGAGCCTCGGTACAAATTTATTTAAAACACTACCAAATATCGCGAACCGGTCTACCGATCGTCTTGAAATTTTGGCTGTGTATAAGTTGCAAGTCCAAAACTAGCCATACGATATTTTTGAAGGGTTTTAACCCCGGAGTCTAGAGGCCCCGGTACAAATGTATCTAAAACCGATCGTCTTGAAATTTTGACCGTGTATAGGTTGCATATTCAGAACTAACCTTACGATATCTTTGAAGAGGTTGAACACCGGACTCTAGGGGCCTCGGTACAAATGTATCTGAAACACTATTAAATATCGCGAACCTCTCAACTGGGATCGTCTTGAAATTTTGACCGTGTGTAATCATTGTGCATATCCAGAACCAACCTTAGGATATTTTTGAATGCCCTGGAGGGCAGGGGCTCCGGTTCAAATTTATCTAAAACACTAACAAATGTCGCAAACCAGTTTACCGATCCACTTGAAATTTTGACCGTGTATACGGACCGCTCTGCCGATCCTCTTGAAATTTTGACCTTGTATAGGTTGCATGTCCAGAACTAACCTTACGATATTTTTAAAGGGGTTGAACCCCGAGGTCTAGGGGCTCCGGTACAAATTTATCTAAAACTAAATTTTTTCTTTAATTCTTTGACAGGAATGAGTTAAGGAAAAAGCTTATATGAAATTAGTGGCATGCTTGAAGCCCAGAGGTCCGTCTTCTAGATCAAGGTGGCCCTCCTTATAAATTGTCACACTATTGATCCAATCGGTTTCAAACATTGAATAGCGATGTTATACCAGTGACCTCGGTTTCATAATTTGTTTGAAGGGATCGGGTCCCTGAGTCTGGTCTCCATACAAATATTTTCCAAAATACGGAAAAATTGCATTGCAAATTATTGAGAGCTGCCAAGAAATTGTATTTTATAATAATTTGAGTGTTTGTTACTACACTTCTATCTGAAATATATGGAGTCCATATAAACGATTTATCTCTAAAAGGATGTAATCGTCAGCAATTGGGAATGAAATCGCCTCAGTGAACAGAATTAATTTGAATTCAAAAAGTTAAAATACTATATATAATTTCCATATAATTTCAGAAAGCAATCCATGCAATCGATCCAGAATTATTTCAAAAATATAAACCACGGGCCATACGGAATCATTAATCCAACGTCTCCATGCATGGCAGTTATCCACTCTATCGACGGACATTCGACAATAATAAAAGTACGAAACCACGACATTGACATTGATAATCGCTGGGTTGTACCGTATTCGTCATTGCTCTCCAAAACATATACAAAAACGTATTTGGTCGATGGACGATGTAGAATAGGACGTTCAAACTGTTAGTTATCGTGTTTGACGCCTCCGGATTAAGGTTGGCTGGCAGAGCTTTGTTGAGGTGGTCAAATCCGTTCATGGGATGCAGTGCAAAAAAATAAGAAAATACTTTTCTATCTGGACAGTTTCAGGGGCTCTAATGATGACCGAGAAACGATTACGGAGTTACTTTCAATTTGTTATTTAATTTCGGAGATCACAGAGAATTGCCCACATATACAACATACTCTTATTACGCGTTACACAAGGGACTCATCCTTCAACATTATTTAAATTTTAATCATAATCCCTAATTAATTTCAAGCAACTGATTTCATCTCGTGCATTTTGTAAATCTAATACAAACCGAAGAGCCCCGGTAAAAATTATAAATGAAAATTAGTTTTTCAAACAAAATTTAAAGCAACAACAACAACACCATCAGCAGGAAAACTAAATGTAGTTGATTAAAAATTTAAATAAATAAAAATAATTAAGAAATAAGACAAAAAAGAAATATAATCAAAAGAATGAAACATTTTGTTTTGTTGTATTTCTCGAAAAATTTGTAATAATTAAAAGAAAATACGGGAAAATTAAACGAAAAGCTCTGTCTGTGTTGTTAGCAGATGAAATTTCCATTTTCCGTGTATTTGAATTATATAATTTAATTTACCCATTTCAAATATGTATAGGTAAATTAACCACCCGCATGTACCTCTACCAGAAACCAGGTACGAGAGCAGACATAGTCAATTGTCTTACCGATCGCACTCTGTATACCGTGAAAAATTATATTTTCGGAATTGAGAATTTTTGTGTGAAATGAAAATTAAATTAATTTTAAGAAAAAATACTGGAAAATGTAATTACATTTTACCGTTTTACTTTAAGAATGAATCAAAAAACTGTATAAGTACGTCTAATATGATTTAGTATTTCATTTTAAGGTCATTTGATACTTTGAATATCACTTTTTCTATATGACTGTCGTAATTGCACTCGTAAAGTGATTTGAAATGATGTTAACTTTATTATTTTGTAAAATGTTTTACTTGTGATTCAACAAAATGTGTAAAGTGAGCTTTTCGTTCTCAGTAGTGAATTCAAGTGGATAAGTTATGGGTGGGGTAGAAGCGGGCAATACAAGTTATAAAAACTTGAAAGAATTTATACCAATCAATTGTTTACGGAATATTGGTTTTTTGTCATAAAATAAAAACCGATTTAACAAAAATATTGTGCGACGCACCCTCCCCGCTATAGTCGAGTGTAAAATATATAGCTACTGATATAAAAAAAAATACTGACAATAGGCGAAAATTCTGAAATAATTGCTAAATAAAAATTGAACAAGAACGTGATTTGTATATCGAAGCCATAAAAAAATACAAGAGTTTCTTGTTCTTCATCTTTGCTGTATTACTTAAAACAAATTTACACCATCCCCAAAGAAATATATTGTGTTATGGATCGGTTGCTGTTGTTGTTGTTGTTGTTATATTACTAATTCATTACATCATTTTATCATTTTCAGCATACTACTACTTGTACACCACGAAGAACATGGAAAATTTCAAAAAATTTCCTTTTATTTCCTCGATTTTATTCTGATGTTCGTTCTTCCAAATACAAAGTAGAGAATACTTTACGTACTTATGAATTGAGTTTGGAAAATCTTTTTGTGTTGATGTTGTTGTTAGTGTTGTCGTGTATTTTTGACAAAAATTCAACTTGTTCAGTTGTACGATATTTTTGTTATTCATTTATAATAAATACCAGATGAAAAACTTTTTTCCCCATACCGAGAGTGAAATGCAAATATGTATATTGTGTACTTTAGATTTAGAGTAACTTACAAATAATTTGGTATTTACGGAAAGTTGAAGATTAATTTGATTTATTTGTATATCAGAACGTGTGGTAAATCGATTGTCAAAATTACAAAATGATTTTTGTATGCAATTTATTTGTTAGCTGCTTATAAAACATTCAGTTGGAACAGTTTACGAGAGTATATCGTATTTACTTCATCGTACGTTACTCTACACTCTGGACTATAGGGACTGTATGTAGATAATGTAGACTGTATGTCGAGGCGGATAGCGACGAATACTGAGCTCAACCATTAATATATTCTCGTCTGCGATAATTTTCATTCTCCGTTTCATAAAACTAGAAGCAAATGATCTAATTATTACACAAACTGTAAGTAACCGCTGTCAGTGACTCAACAAGTGCACTATATAGTATATTATTAACAATAAACAGTGATCAGTTTATGGATGTGAAAAAAGAGTGATGTTGATTCGTGAAATTCCATCCTAATTCAACTCTTTATATTTGATCAAAAGGTATTGAAGCTGGGCTCCTTATAACAATATTTCAAGAATGATTGATTGATTGGACTGTAGGACCAAGTATTGGACAAGTGTCCCGAATAACGTCGGGCCTATTCCTACAGCCTGTTTACACATAACAATAGGAAGGATAGGAAAGGATTTTATTTTGGGACGGATCGACCCAGTTTAGAACACCTAGCGATTGTACGGCACAACACAATCATAATCTACTAGAGTAAGGATAAAGGCTTAAAAGATTTAATGGATAACGATGGACGGTATTGGTCTTCAACAATTGCTTCTCTAAATCAGCAACTTGAGAAAAAAATATTATTATTCTCTGAATTATTTAATTAATATTTTCCGGCTTCCTGAATAATATAACATTTATTAATTTAATCCTCCTGCAATTCCACAACTTACAATAGAATTTCATGAAACCATATAGTTATTTGAATTATATTACAAATTACTCTAAAATCCATTAGTATTTAACCCTTGAATTGGCAACCACGAAATATTTTTCAAAAAACTTCAAAAAAATATTTGAGGCATCCCAGAGGCAATTAATTTATTAATTTTGGTCACCAAAGAATATTCGTTTAATTACCAAGTATAATTATACTGCACAGAACATATGTAGCTTTACCACTCCCCACCAATTACTGTCAAATATGGTACGCAGAATTGGATTGACACTCCAACATAATGTTTAATGGAACTAATGGTCAAATTCGGTGTGCAAAGCCGAATTTGACGAAGTTTCGGAGTTCGGCTGTAATGAATTGAAACAGGCCGTTTCCAAAACGACAACTTTCCAGTTTAATTTGTAGAGCTGGGCTATTGTTCTAATAAAAAAGTCAGCTTGTATTGGGATTTTAGCGTGTCCTTTTGATGAAGTTCTAAAATTCGACCATTCTGAATGGAACTTCTGGATTGCCGTATCTAGATTCTGTTATGTTGAGCTGAATCGAGATTAGAACATAAATCCCGGATGAAGTTGTGGATTTTACAACAAAATAAATTTGAAAATAATCGAGCAAGAAATTATCAAGCTCCTCCATGCACCATAGCCGATCCAAGCTTGACCTTAATCTGCTAAGAGATTATCCAGTCAAATACAGCTTTCCAAAAACCTAAATTTGCCAGAATTTCAATTCAGCCCAATTCGTACTCAAAAATTAATTTATACATTTTCCGCAGTATACTGTCTAGAAACAGATTACTGAAACCATTCCGCACATATCAGTCAATCAAAAAGATCAAGGTTTAGGTGAAATGATGCCACGAATGGAAGGTAGGATCACACGGAAAAGTTCTTACGTAATTAGTGCATGGGAAAGTCACCGAAAATGATTTGTAACAAAATCAATCGATATTCGTGTCTGACGTTCCCATGCAATTGCGAAGTTGTTTCGAGAAATATTGTTGAGCCAGATAAAATATTTTTTAGGAAATAGCGCCAGCAGTAAGAAATCTAAAAAATAGTCAATATTGGAAGGCCGTCGGCCTCATCAAAGATTTACTTATCGTTACAAATAAAAATAATAATTAAATACATTGTTCCTTTGCTATGTCTTAATACATATGAGGTACGAGTATCACCCCTTTAAACTAGTCTACAAAAATATGTTTTTTATATTATTTGAAATTGGAAATTTTCACCACGCATTATTAATAGTTAGAGAGAAAACAAATTTAATTAAATAAATAAATTCTAAACCAATTAAAAAACATTAAATGAGTTAATCAGTTAATAATACAATAATTTAAATTACATTGGGTGAATCCACATGAGGACTCCTTTGAGACCTGCTTCTGGTCTCAAAATACCACTCGCATTCACACACAAGTCTCATGAGGAGGGACTCATCGATAATTGAACTAATTTTGCAATATCTTTGCATAGTTTACACAAAAATATTTTGATAAATGGAAATACAGTAAAACTTCTATAAGTCGAATCACTAGTTGCCAAAATACTATGTTTGAGTTCGAGTAAAAGAAATGGTCGGTTCCGGATTCATTCCACATGAAAATCCAGATAATTTTATTATAGGTGAAGATAAAATACACAAATCTAGTGTACAATTAAATCAAAACCTAATACAAATACCTTAATGTAATGGAAGACGATTAAAAAGCGCCTGTTGTTACATTACGCAGACAAAAGAGATCTCCGTAGATTGGAGCACCGGCTAAGCATGCTGGCTCCTTAATAGTCAACAAAATAAGAACGGAAGACTATTCGTTGGGAACAATCAATGTTTTAGTTGAAACGTATCGTAATCGGGCGTAGTGTGTATTTGTGGGTTATTTATTTATTTATTTATGTATAAATGGTGCCTACAGTGACTACAATCGACACAACAAAACAATTGGTAAAAAAAAAATTTTTGAGCTCGACTACAAAAGATTATATAAAGCTTTCTTGAATGAATTTTTTGAAAAGTGATAATCAAAAGCTCCGTAGATCTTGTTGAACACCCGCGATACCCTCGGAATTGAATCAGAAAGACCGTAGTTCATTACCGCTCGATTGATAAATAAAGCTCCATCGCGTTGATGAATTCGACGCTCGGGAGCGTACAAGTTGATACGTGCTAGTAACTCGATACAATCGACACGGGAATTGATGATATCACGCACAAACAGCGCGGAAGCTACGTCTCTGCGATTGTCTACACGTAGCAGTTTCAAAAGATTGCATCGATTCTGATAAGGCGGAAGAATGTAGTCCACGGCACGACTGGATGGTAAACATCGTAGCGCGAACAAAATAAACTGTTTTTGGATACTCTCAATCCTCTCAGAATGACAGTGGTAGGAGGGTGACCAGACAGGAGATGCATACTCCAAAATGGACCGAACAAAGCATACGTATAATGATGTCAAAGTTAACGGGTCACGAAAGTCCTTGCACTTTCGTTTAATGAAGCCAAGCATAATGTACGACTTTGAAATAATGGCGTTAACATGTCAGATAAATGTAGAAACAGATTCAAAGATCACACCAGGATCCGAAATGAACTCAACCCGATCAATGATTTCGTTGTACAGTTAATATTGATAAAAAAACAGGCGAGCGAATACGGAAGAAAGAAATGGTTTTGCATTTACTCACGTTTAAATCCAGTAAGTTGTTGACTGACCAGCTGCAAAAGCGGTTTAAGTCGTCTTGTAACATTTCGCAGTCTAACACGCTAGAGACCCGGGCAAAAATCTTTATGTCATCTGCGAAGCGGTTCAGGCAATTGGCAAACTTAAAACATTTTACAACGTCGGTAATAAATAATGAAAATAACAGTGTGCCGATATGGCTACCTCGAGGTACGCCGGATGGCGCCCGAAATAATGGGGAGATACAATCCAGAATCCTAACAGATTGTTAACGATCTGAGGGATAAGAACGCAACCAGTCGATGGAAATGAAGTCACAGTTGAGACTCACCAACTTGCTAATAAGAATGGAGTGATCAATCATATCGAAAGCCTCTGCGAAGTCTGTGTAGACAACGTCAAACTGCTGCTTGGAGTTTAGGCTGTCAAATAGATGACCACAAAATGAGGACAAGTTAGACACGGTAGACCTACCGGGATAAAATCCATGCTGAAAAGGAGAAAATAGTCTCCATGGACCACCTTTAAGTTCGCCCATTTACAACCATGGACTCAAACAGTTTGGGTAAAACAGAGAGAATGGCGATTCCACGATAATTACTTACCTCACTTCTATTACCCGCCTTGAAAATTGGATGAATGCTTGATATTTTCCAGGGATCTGGAAAAATTCCACGACGTAGGCTTTCGTTAAACAAGAAGGTAACTGCAGGGGCCAGACGTACAACGTTTGAATAGGATCAGTGGAAGACCGTCATAACCCGCTCCCTTGCTAACGTCGAGATGGAGCAGTTGATCCAGAACCTCCTATTCGGTAAGTTTGAAATGATCGAGTACAATGGAGGTGGAAGTAGTAGGAGAACCGGAGTCTGTTGAGCAAAGTGGCTTGTAAACCGATGAAAAGAATTTGGCAAACAAATTGCAAATGTTGAATGGCTGACTAGCGGTGGAGGTCTGGTAAGACATATTCGACGGAAAACCAGATACCTTTTTCTTGCTGTTAATGAAGTTCCAAATTTTTTTGGGGTTGGATTTCAAAACTTGCTCGATTTGCTCAACTTAATTATTAAAAAGGAACAAATTAAGGGTCTTGCATTCATTGCGGGCATTAACGAAATCGGGATAGTATTCTTCGCCGTAAAGCCTGTAAAGGGAATGAAACTTGTTGCGTCGTTTCTCGAGCAGCATCAGCTTGGTATTATACCATGGTTCCCGAAAGCCGGATTTATTAGTGATAGCCCGCGGAACGTGTCTCTCGACACCACTCCCGAGAAGCTCGTTGAATCTGTGCACCGTGTCATTCAAATCCGCACCGCGCTATAAAAAATCCCAATCGGCAGTGCTGAGAAATTCATTCATGGATGCGTAGCCGGCCATTCTAAAATTAAAGTGAAAATCATTAGAAAAATAATTAGTTGTACATTTAGTATAAAAAATATTTATCATAATTGGTGTGTGATAAATGCTCTTGCGTCCAGTGAAGTCCAAGCATGGAGCAACATCGACATGCAAGACGACAGTGGCAAATAGCAGGTCCAGGAATTTCCCTCGACTGTTGCTGAAGCGGTTAAGCTGCGTTGTGTTTATGGAAGCGAAATATTCGATGATAGTCAATGCTTTTTCGTCGGTTGAGGATGAAGGGAACACACCGTGTTCCCCTGAGTCGATGATAAACGTGTTGTAAACATCCCGGTCGGATCCGTACGGAACCTAAACGGCAACGGCGACAATTGAGGTATTGCAAGCTAGTCTGATGCGAACGGCGATGACATCAAGGCTGTGATGGCAGGCGATCACTTCATTGGAGACTCAATTCTTTACGGCAATTTAAACACCACCGCCTCTACAACTGGTGCCAAAATCGTATCTGTCCTTTCTATGAACGACATAGTCTGATGGAAAGTACTCTTCGGATAACATGTTGATCGTAAGCCAGGTCTCGCTGATTATTATAACATCGAAATCATTGTCAAGTATGCCTAAGCGGAAATCCGTAGTTTTACCGCGGATACTGGAGGCATTGTGATAGTAGATATAAGTGAGTTAAACGGAGACCTATCCAAAATGTTGATCATCCAGATACCAGCTACATTACCGGAACGTGAACAATGTTGTAACAGCTCCGTTAAATCAAATTTCGTTCACACACGCACTACCCTCACCCAAAAGTAATGACGCCCCACCACCTAGCAACAACGAATCAATCATTTGGAAACACAACTGGAGGAAAACCGTTATAACCTATTGGCATATGGCAAAACAGAAAACGAGATAAATTACGACGAGGAAGATGTAGAAGGTGATAGACAAGTAAATTTTATGGAGGAGGCCTCTCTAGCGTATCATACCTAGAGTACCGGCTTAAAAATGGAAATATACTAAACTTCCTTATCGACACTGGAGCCAATAAAAACTGGCTAAGCCAACAGAAAAGCAATTTAAAATCAGGTCAGCAGAAGGTGACATTAAAATCAGTCACAAAATTAGTGGGCCGTTCTTCAGAAGCATTGGCATCGATAATATCAACGATCTCTTCATTCTAACAGGATTGAAATGGTTTGATGACATCATAGAAGATGACACACTGAAGGAACTTGGGGCACTTATCGAGAAAAAACAACGAATTGATCATTACACTCAACATACACATTCCATTACGAGAAAAATCGTCATGCCAGGTCAACAATACAGAGATACGGGATACTCTTCTTTCACTTCACACAAAAAAAAATACTGCACGTAGTCTTCTTAAAATTCACAACGCTATTTGGACCTGTTAATAACTTCGAAACCATCGATATGGAAGTAGGTGCTGAAATCAAAACCACCCTTATCCATACAGCATGAGGCAAAAAGTGGATAAATAAATTGCGCAACTTCTCGCGGATGGGATAATACGACCCTTTAAAAGTTTGTTCTTATAACTCCCCAATATGGATTGTGAAAAATAAATTGGATGCCTCGCAAACGAAGAAATACCGGATAGTAGTGGACTTCAAGAGGTTGAATGCAGTGATAATCTCAAATTCCTACCCTATTCCGGATATCTCGAATACCCTAGTCAAGAGGCCGATATTCCGAAGACTTCATTTTCCACCTTGAACGGAAAATATGAATTTCTCAAGCTCCCGTTCGGATTATAAAATACCCCCGGAATTTTTCAACGGATGGTAGATCATGTCTTGAAAGAATTCATTGTCATTCATATTCATTATTGTTTTCGGAGGAAGAACTGCAGAGGAACATATAGCAAATGTTGAGAAAGTATTTTCAAAACTACAGAAGGCCAACCTTCGTGTAAATATCGATAAAACGAAGTTCCTGAAAACCGAAACAGGACAAGAGAAAAGTATTGGCTATTCAAAACATAAAAAAACCTGAAAACTTGAAAGACTTCAAATCCTTCCTGAGGCTCGCATCGTATTATTGGTGGTTTATTCGAGACTTTGCGCACATAGTCAAACCTTTAACCAACTTAACGAGGGGCGAGAATGCGCAAATCAAAGCACCGCAGTCCACGAAAGTCAGGATTGATCTGAACCAGTTAGAGTTAGAAGCGTTTCAAAACATCAAGGAACTTCTGGATTCAATGGAGGTATTGATTTTCCTATACTTTAACAAACCTTTCCTGCTGATTTACTGCAGCTTTCTCGTCCGCCATTTGTGCTGTACTATCGCAAGGGAACATCGAGAAGGACCGGCCAATTATCTACATCTCCAGAGTATTGAATAAGACCAAGAAATATTAGGCGGCCGACGAGAAGGAGATGCCCGCTATAATATGGGCAATAGAAAACCATTGGACTACTTATATAGAGCTCGCAAAATCAAAATTCTGACGGACCACCAACCGGTTACGTTTACAATAAGTAATGCTAAGTTAAAACGCTGGAAAGCTCGACTTTAGGAGTACAACTATGAGCTTATATACAAGCCTACCTGTACCAATAAAGTGGCTGATGTTCTGTCAAGAATGGAGCTTGAAGTGAACACATTGTCCACTACGGGAACTATTCATAGTGCGGAGGAGGATTCTACCAACTTAATTCGATACTGTGATGCACCTATCAATGTCTTCAGGAATCAACATCCATGCTCATGAAGAACCTCAACCCTCCTCTAATGGGCACTACATTAGTTTATACAAGGCCCCACAGGAAAAATTGCATCCAACCATCATCAACGGAATCAAAATCCTGGAAGAATACATTCAGCTTTTGCAAGAAGTGTTTAAGGAGAGTTTTTCTAACTACAAAATACGCCTAGCGCAAAAAGTTGTCGAAGATTTCAGAATAAAGAAAATAAATTCTTCATTATAAAGGAAAAACACAAGTGGGAACACAGAACCACATTGAAAATCGAAAGCAAATTTTGAAACATTATTACTTTTCAGGTATGGCTACGCAACGTAAACAAATATGATCGATCTCATCGTGTTGCTCTCCAAGAAACACCTATTCCAACATACCCTCCAGAAATTGTCCATTTAGACATAATGGAAATAAAAAATGGAAAAGTTCTATCCTGTGTGAATAAATTTTAAAAAATTCGTAAAATTCTTTCGGATCAAGGATAAATTAATTTTGCATATTCGAGACAAAATTATAAAGGCATGACATTACTTTACTGTCCCTCGCATACTTGTGATGGATAATGAGAGAAGCATTGTGGGCCCTATCATAACAACTTACCTACAAACCTTCCAAATATTTTATCTAACACCTTCCCAGCGAAGCCAAGCCAGAACGAGTACAAGGAAATATCTACAAAAGATCGCATCAACATAGCGGTGGACCGCTACAATTACTCCATTCATTCGGATACACAGCGAAAACCTAACGACTTGTTTTGACAGACTACAGAGAAATATTATCAAAATCCTGGGGATTTCAAAACAAAAGTTCCCGAGGGCCTGATCGAGAGATTACACAAAATTTAATACTCCACCATTACAAGGGAGAATAGGAGAGGCAATCAAAAGACATACGAGGCTGGTGATTCCATTTATATGGCAATCAAACAAATCTAACGGAAAGATGCCGAAATTTAGGCAAGAAACACAACACATCTAACAAGTTCCTTCTCTTACTTTCTAGCTCTTGAAGGAATATGGACGAATTATCCAAGGCAGTTTCAAGTTAATTCATGTCATTAACTTAAATGACTATGAGGACGTCATCGATTGAATTCCACCCTCGATCACCTGAATTCACCAAGTCAGTACACTTCAACCACAATTGAGCCATCAAGCACAAGTCATATTGCAGATGATATCCGAACGTAAAGGTAACGGAAAGGTACGGGATCGATAGTGCCTGAAAGTGGATAGCAGGGTCACCAGATGCCACTGATTGGGACCAAATCATGGCTAGCCAAAACGAGATCATCCGCAATAATAACCAACAGTACATAACTAACAAGGCGTTAACAAAATTATTGACCACCTAAATGATGGATCGGAGGAAAAAATTCAACAAGTTTTATTTAAACGACTTACTATCCTCAAAGATGAGATATACGAGAGATTCAGAGTTGCTCAATTAGCCAAAGAAAGCACCGTTAACACAAATTTGCTGAACAAAGGAGAAAATAGTCGTTTAACCACTGGAGTGAGCATCCGAAAGGCCTAACGTGTTCCGCGTGTCTTGCTATTCGTTCACTTCATCAAATTGCTGTAAATAATCGTCATGTATCATAGAAACAGGCAGACATAATCAATTCTGATTTCCACGTTGATGATTTACTGTCGAGTGTTTACCTCATCTGTTGAGGAAGCGGTTGCAGTACACACATGCCGGATTCTCATTAAAACATTGGAACTCAAATAGCCAACACACATCGACAACACACTCACGAAAAAGCTTGGAAGAAATTCGATGTATATGTAAAGACATTAGAAATTTGCTGGTTGACCACCGAGGATGTATTTACGTTCAACGTTCCGTAGATATCGTAGAATGTAATAAATTATTCGATCCGTTATTGTGAATTTCTCCAGTAACTATCAACTTCAAAATCTTGCTGCAATCACTCTAATTGATCAAAAGAGAATGGAATAATCCAGTTCACTAGTCGAAAGTTGCTCCTCTAAAGCAATTATACATTCCACGTTTGGAACTCAGTTGTGCTATTAACGAAATTGCTTTGTAAAATTTCAGACGTTTTTCAAGTTCCAATTGGCTCATTATACGCATGGACGAAACGGAATTGTTTTGTAGTAAATCGTACAAACTTTATCATCGACGAAATACCGAATGATTTCGGTGAACTTCTAAGACATACAATTTGGTGGTGGTGTAGCGTTTTTGAAAATGTCACAATCTAAAAAGCCCATTTACAGGAAGGTTCCAATAGAGTATACAAATGCTGAAAGAAAGAAACTCAGCTCTAATTAACAAAGTTGAGTAGGCAAATACAACATCACCTCTAGAATATGTAGTCGAGAAATTTTCTCAGCGTATTAACGAATTGCAGAAGTCATCATTCAACACGTGTGAGCAGCTAAAGAAAGGGTGAATAGGTTTGAATGATGTTATTATCGTTTAAATGGACGTTTGATCCTAATTGCGAAAACCGATTTACTGGTATGGCCAGTATGGATATCAATATGGACATAGCTGTGGTACTCGTAAATCCCCAGCTTTAAAACCCGTTTTCCCTTCTTGTAGAGCAATAATTCTCATGGACTATAAAAATTTAAATGACATTCTAAAAGTTCGCCCTGAACCCAATTAAAAATAGAAGTAAAAATGAAATATATATTCGTAAATATCACAAGTAAATATATATTAAGAAATTTTTGTGCGAGCTGCCAACTTCATTTTCTAAATTTTGGGCTAGGTGTTCCTCACAAATGAAATATCGAGTCGGTGGCTCAAAAGACAAATGTACTCACACACAAAAAATAAGCGGTGTCAATCTGATTTTTATCCGCAGATGCTCTTAAAAAAATCACACCGCATCCGCATGGATAAATATTTTGAGACATCCAAAGTCCAGCAAAATTCGTTTGGAACTAAGAAAATACTCTTCGCGGTCTTGTTTTCATATCATGAATATTCCTGTTCGGTTTTTGCTGTATGCATATCAAAGTTTATAAAAAACACGCCAAATGCAAAATAAATTGAAAATAATTTGGAATTACTATCACTAGTCAAACCACGTAACTTTTTAATTATTTAAATTAATTTTTATTTTTTATACCAATAAGGTCAATGTCAGCAACGGAGATAGAATGGACCAAAATTAAATAGTCTATAGAAGAAGTTAATTTGGATGTGTGAAGATTGTTTAGGAGATATTAGATAATAATGTTAAAATAATATTTTTTGATCTCATTTCAGATTTATCGCGATCGAAACGAGCAATTCAACGATCCCCAGTTTACAAAAGGTAAAATTTAGATAGACATTATAAACCACTTAAATACTTACATCCTCTTATACATTTTCAGAAATCAATGGGCAAACAAGACGAAAATCATCAAACCGGTTTAAAGCGATCGATCTTTCCGGAACGCCATGTTCCAGCCATGCCGCATGAAAAATTGTATTTAATAGGAAAAATAAATAATTTTAAAACTTTTATCAAATTTATATTCTGGTTTTTATTTAATGTCCAAAAAATCTTTAAAAAAAATGTAAACGTTGTTTTGGGATTACACCGAAAATATATTTCTCGCGAAAATATTTATATCCACAATGAGACTTTCAAAACTCTGAACGGTGCTAGTTAATTAAACCGATTAGTGATAAAAATGTATGTGATCCGGTGCCGTTTACTGCATCCAAAAATATTTTTTAAACCGGTGTTGTGACAACCCCTTAATTGTCTGTGTGTACGTATTTAAGAACAAGATCTGCAAAAGTAAGTTTTTCGGTATTGCTACCTGAACTATGCAGATCGGTAACGATATTCTCAATATCAGGTTCCTTTTGCTCATCAGCCTCGTTCATTGTGATATCGAATATAGAATATGTTTTTTCTGCTAAATGTAGGCACAATTATTTAAATTTTTTCATCTTTCAAGATCCAAAACCCGGGTTTTTGGCCATAATCATTAAAAAACGATTCATCCAATAACCGCGCTTTCCATACACAAATTATCGTTAGTTTCTTGCTAAACATATCAGTTCCAATGCCTACAATCATTTTGAACCGGAATTTCAACAATAAAATATTTTCAGTTTTTTGCGAAAATCCCTGATGGTTAGCCTTACTGATTTTGAGCGGATAAAATTTATCGCCACAGATTTTGTAAGTTTCGGTTATTTTGAGTTATTAATGTGATTTTGAGTGTAGATTCGCTTAAGTCGTTGCGTTATGTTGTCTTATTCGCCTGCAATCCACGTTCGATTGCAAAATGTCACTCGATCTCAAAATGCGATTCTTTTAATAACCGCGCTTTCCATATACAAATTATCGTTAGTTTCTTGCTAAACATATCAGTTCCAATGCCTACAATCATTTTGAACCGGAATTTCTACAATAAAATATTTTCAGTTTTTTGCGAAAATCCCTGATGGTTAGCCTTACTGATTTTGAGCGGATAAAATTTATCGCCACAGATTTTGTAAGTTTCGGTTATTTTGAGTTATTAATGTTATTTTGAGTGTAGATTCGCTTAAGTCGTTGCGTTATGTTGTCTTATTCGCCTGCAATCCAGGTTCGATTGCAAAATGTCACTCGATTTCAAAATGCGATTCTTTTAATAACCGCGCTTTCCATATACAAATTATCGTTAGTTTCTTGCTAAACATATCAGTTCCAATGCCTGCAATCATTTTGAACCGGAATTTCAACAACAAAATATTTTCAGTTTTTTGCGAAAATCCCTGATGGTTAGCCTTACTGATTTTGAGCGGATAAAATTTATCGCCACAGATTTTGTAAGTTTCGGTTATTTTGAGTTATTAATGTTATTTTGAGTGTAGATTCGCTTAAGTCGTTGCGTTATGTTGTCTTATTCGCCTGCAATCCAGGTTCGATTGCAAAATGTCACTCGATTTCAAAATGCGATTCTTTTAATAACCGCGCTTTCCATATACAAATTATCGTTAGTTTCTTGCTAAACATATCAGTTCCAATGCCTACAATCATTTTGAACCGGAATTTCAACAACAAAATATTTTCAGTTTTTTGCGAAAATCCCTGATGGTTAGCCTTACTGATTTTGAGCGGATAAAATTTATCGCCACAGATTTTGTAAGTTTCGGTTATTTTGAGTTATTAATGTAATTTTGAGTGTAGATTCGCTTAAGTCGTTGCGTTATGTTGTCTTATTCGCCTGCAATCCAGGTTCGATTGCAAAATGTCACTCGATTTCAAAATGCGATTCTTTCAATAACCGCGCTTTCCATTTACAAATTATCGTTAGTTTCTTGCTAAACATATCAGTTCCAATGCCTGCAATCATTTTGAACCGGAATTTCAACAATAAAATATTTTCAGTTTTTTGCGAAAATCCCTGATGGTTAGCCTTACTGATTTTGAGCGGATAAAATTTATTGCCACAGATTTTGTAAGTTTCGGTTATTTTGAGTTATTAATGTAATTTTGAGTGTAGATTCGCTTAAGTCGTTGCGTTATGTTGTCTTATTCGCCTGCAATCCAGGTTCGATTGCAAAATGTCACTCGATCTCAAAATGCGATTCTTTCAATAACGCGCTTTCCATATACAAATTATCGTTAGTTTCTTGCTAAACATATCAGTTCCAATGCCTGCAATCATTTTGAACCGGAATTTCAACAATAAAATATTTTCAGTTTTTTGCGAAAATCCCTGATGGTTAGCCTTACTGATTTTGAGCGGATAAAATTTATCGCCACAGATTTTGTAAGTTTCGGTTATTTTGAGTTATTAATGTAATTTTGAGTGTAGATTCGCTTAAGTCGTTGCGTTATGTTGTCTTATTCGCCTGCAATCCAGGTTCGATTGCAAAATGTCACTCGATTTCAAAATGCGATTCTTTCAATAACCGCGCTTTCCATTTACAAATTATCGTTAGTTTCTTGCTAAACATATCAGTTCCAATGCCTGCAATCATTTTGAACCGGAATTTCAACAACAAAATATTTTCAGTTTTTTGCGAAAATCCCTGATGGTTAGCCTTACTGATTTTGAGCGGATAAAATTTATCGCCACAGATTTTGTAAGTTTCGGTTATTTTGAGTTATTAATGTAATTTTGAGTGTAGATTCGCTTAAGTCGTTGCGTTATGTTGTCTTATTCGCCTGCAATCCAGGTTCGATTGCAAAATGTCACTCGATTTCAAAATGCGATTCTTTCAATAACCGCGCTTTCCATTTACAAATTATCGTTAGTTTCTTGCTAAACATATCAGTTCCAATGCCTGCAATCATTTTGAACCGGAATTTCAACAACAAAATATTTTCAGTTTTTTGCGAAAATCCCTGATGGTTAGCCTTACTGATTTTGAGCGGATAAAATTTATCGCCACAGATTTTGTAAGTTTCGGTTATTTTGAGTTATTAATGTAATTTTGAGTGTAGATTCGCTTAAGTCGTTGCGTTATGTTGTCTTATTCGCCTGCAATCCAGGTTCGATTGCAAAATGTCACTCGATTTCAAAATGCGATTCTTTCAATAACCGCGCTTTCCATTTACAAATTATCGTTAGTTTCTTGCTAAACATATCAGTTCCAATGCCTGCAATCATTTTGAACCGGAATTTCAACAATAAAATATTTTCAGTTTTTTGCGAAAATCCCTGATGGTTAGCCTTACTGATTTTGAGCGGATAAAATTTATTGCCACAGATTTTGTAAGTTTCGGTTATTTTGAGTTATTAATGTAATTTTGAGTGTAGATTCGCTTAAGTCGTTGCGTTATGTTGTCTTATTCGCCTGCAATCCAGGTTCGATTGCAAAATGTCACTCGATCTCAAAATGCGATTCTTTCAATAACGCGCTTTCCATATACAAATTATCGTTAGTTTCTTGCTAAACATATCAGTTCCAATGCCTGCAATCATTTTGAACCGGAATTTCAACAATAAAATATTTTCAGTTTTTTGCGAAAATCCCTGATGGTTAGCCTTACTGATTTTGAGCGGATAAAATTTATCGCCACAGATTTTGTAAGTTTCGGTTATTTTGAGTTATTAATGTAATTTTGAGTGTAGATTCGCTTAAGTCGTTGCGTTATGTTGTCTTATTCGCCTGCAATCCAGGTTCGATTGCAAAATGTCACTCGATTTCAAAATGCGATTCTTTCAATAACCGCGCTTTCCATTTACAAATTATCGTTAGTTTCTTGCTAAACATATCAGTTCCAATGCCTGCAATCATTTTGAACCGGAATTTCAACAACAAAATATTTTCAGTTTTTTGCGAAAATCCCTGATGGTTAGCCTTACTGATTTTGAGCGGATAAAATTTATCGCCACAGATTTTGTAAGTTTCGGTTATTTTGAGTTATTAATGTAATTTTGAGTGTAGATTCGCTTAAGTCGTTGCGTTATGTTGTCTTATTCGCCTGCAATCCAGGTTCGATTGCAAAATGTCACTCGATTTCAAAATGCGATTCTTTCAATAACCGCGCTTTCCATTTACAAATTATCGTTAGTTTCTTGCTAAACATATCAGTTCCAATGCCTGCAATCATTTTGAACCGGAATTTCAACAATAAAATATTTTCAGTTTTTTGCGAAAATCCCTGATGGTTAGCCTTACTGATTTTGAGCGGATAAAATTTATTGCCACAGATTTTGTAAGTTTCGGTTATTTTGAGTTATTAATGTAATTTTGAGTGTAGATTCGCTTAAGTCGTTGCGTTATGTTGTCTTATTCGCCTGCAATCCAGGTTCGATTGCAAAATGTCACTCGATCTCAAAATGCGATTCTTTCAATAACGCGCTTTCCATATACAAATTATCGTTAGTTTCTTGCTAAACATATCAGTTCCAATGCCTGCAATCATTTTGAACCGGAATTTCAACAATAAAATATTTTCAGTTTTTTGCGAAAATCCCTGATGGTTAGCCTTACTGATTTTGAGCGGATAAAATTTATCGCCACAGATTTTGTAAGTTTCGGTTATTTTGAGTTATTAATGTAATTTTGAGTGTAGATTCGCTTAAGTCGTTGCGTTATGTTGTCTTATTCGCCTGCAATCCAGGTTCGATTGCAAAATGTCACTCGATTTCAAAATGCGATTCTTTCAATAACCGCGCTTTCCATTTACAAATTATCGTTAGTTTCTTGCTAAACATATCAGTTCCAATGCCTGCAATCATTTTGAACCGGAATTTCAACAACAAAATATTTTCAGTTTTTTGCGAAAATCCCTGATGGTTAGCCTTACTGATTTTGAGCGGATAAAATTTATCGCCACAGATTTTGTAAGTTTCGGTTATTTTGAGTTATTAATGTAATTTTGAGTGTAGATTCGCTTAAGTCGTTGCGTTATGTTGTCTTATTCGCCTGCAATCCAGGTTCGATTGCAAAATGTCACTCGATTTCAAAATGCGATTCTTTCAATAACCGCGCTTTCCATTTACAAATTATCGTTAGTTTCTTGCTAAACATATCAGTTCCAATGCCTACAATCATTTTGAACCGGAATTTCAACAATAAAATATTTTCAGTTTTTTGCGAAAATCCCTGATGGTTAGCCTTACTGATTTTGAGCGGATAAAATTTATCGCCACAGATTTTGTAAGTTTCGGTTATTTTGAGTTATTAATGTAATTTTGAGTGTAGATTCGCTTAAGTCGTTGCGTTATGTTGTCTTATTCGCCTGCAATCCAGGTTCGATTGCAAAATGTCACTCGATTTCAAAATGCGATTCTTTCAATAACCGCGCTTTCCATTTACAAATTATCGTTAGTTTCTTGCTAAACATATCAGTTCCAATGCCTGCAATCATTTTGAACCGGAATTTCAACAACAAAATATTTTCAGTTTTTTGCGAAAATCCCTGATGGTTAGCCTTACTGATTTTGAGCGGATAAAATTTATCGCCACAGATTTTGTAAGTTTCGGTTATTTTGAGTTATTAATGTAATTTTGAGTGTAGATTCGCTTAAGTCGTTGCGTTATGTTGTCTTATTCGCCTGCAATCCACGTTCGATTGCAAAATGTCACTCGATCTCAAAATGCGATTCTTTTAATAACCGCGCTTTCCATATACAAATTATCGTTAGTTTCTTGCTAAACATATCAGTTCCAATGCCTGCAATCATTTTGAACCGGAATTTCAACAATAAAATATTTTCAGTTTTTTGCGAAAATCCCTGATGGTTAGCCTTACTGATTTTGAGCGGATAAAATTTATCGCCACAGATTTTGTAAGTTTCGGTTATTTTGAGTTATTAATGTAATTTTGAGTGTAGATTCGCTTAAGTCGTTGCGTTATGTTGTCTTATTCGCCTGCAATCCAGGTTCGATTGCAAAATGTCACTCGATTTCAAAATGCGATTCTTTCAATAACCGCGCTTTCAATTTACAAATTATCGTTAGTTTCTTGCTAAACATATCAGTTCCAATGCCTGCAATCATTTTGAACCGGAATTTCAACAATAAAATATTTTCAGTTTTTTGCGAAAATCCCTGATGGTTAGCCTTACTGATTTTGAGCGGATAAAATTTATCGCCACAGATTTTGTAAGTTTCGGTTATTTTGAGTTATTAATGTAATTTTGAGTGTAGATTCGCTTAAGTCGTTGCGTTATGTTGTCTTATTCGCCTGCAATCCAGGTTCGATTGCAAAATGTCACTCGATTTCAAAATGCGATTCTTTCAATAACCGCGCTTTCCATTTACAAATTATCGTTAGTTTCTTGCTAAACATATCAGTTCCAATGCCTACAATCATTTTGAACCGGAATTTCAACAATAAAATATTTTCAGTTTTTTGCGAAAATCCCTGATGGTTAGCCTTACTGATTTTGAGCGGATAAAATTTATCGCCACAGATTTTGTAAGTTTCGGTTATTTTGAGTTATTAATGTAATTTTGAGTGTAGATTCGCTTAAGTCGTTGCGTTATGTTGTCTTATTCGCCTGCAATCCAGGTTCGATTGCAAAATGTCACTCGATTTCAAAATGCGATTCTTTCAATAACCGCGCTTTCCATTTACAAATTATCGTTAGTTTCTTGCTAAACATATCAGTTCCAATGCCTGCAATCATTTTGAACCGGAATTTCAACAACAAAATATTTTCAGTTTTTTGCGAAAATCCCTGATGGTTAGCCTTACTGATTTTGAGCGGATAAAATTTATCGCCACAGATTTTGTAAGTTTCGGTTATTTTGAGTTATTAATGTAATTTTGAGTGTAGATTCGCTTAAGTCGTTGCGTTATGTTGTCTTATTCGCCTGCAATCCACGTTCGATTGCAAAATGTCACTCGATCTCAAAATGCGATTCTTTTAATAACCGCGCTTTCCATATACAAATTATCGTTAGTTTCTTGCTAAACATATCAGTTCCAATGCCTGCAATCATTTTGAACCGGAATTTCAACAACAAAATATTTTCAGTTTTTTGCGAAAATCCCTGATGGTTAGCCTTACTGATTTTGAGCGGATAAAATTTATCGCCACAGATTTTGTAAGTTTCGGTTATTTTGAGTTATTAATGTAATTTTGAGTGTAGATTCGCTTAAGTCGTTGCGTTATGTTGTCTTATTCGCCTGCAATCCAGGTTCGATTGCAAAATGTCACTCGATTTCAAAATGCGATTCTTTCAATAACCGCGCTTTCCATTTACAAATTATCGTTAGTTTCTTGCTAAACATATCAGTTCCAATGCCTACAATCATTTTGAACCGGAATTTCAACAACAAAATATTTTCAGTTTTTTGCGAAAATCCCTGATGGTTAGCCTTACTGATTTTGAGCGGATAAAATTTATCGCCACAGATTTTGTAAGTTTCGGTTATTTTGAGTTATTAATGTAATTTTGAGTGTAGATTCGCTTAAGTCGTTGCGTTATGTTGTCTTATTCGCCTGCAATCCAGGTTCGATTGCAAAATGTCACTCGATTTCAAAATGCGATTCTTTCAATAACCGCGCTTTCCATTTACAAATTATCGTTAGTTTCTTGCTAAACATATCAGTTCCAATGCCTGCAATCATTTTGAACCGGAATTTCAACAACAAAATATTTTCAGTTTTTTGCGAAAATCCCTGATGGTTAGCCTTACTGATTTTGAGCGGATAAAATTTATTGCCACAGATTTTGTAAGTTTCGGTTATTTTGAGTTATTAATGTAATTTTGAGTGTAGATTCGCTTAAGTCGTTGCGTTATGTTGTCTTATTCGCCTGCAATCCAGGTTCGATTGCAAAATGTCATTCGATTTCAAAATGCGATTCTTTCAATAACCGCGCTTTCTATTTACAAATTATCGTTAGTTTCTTGCTAAACATATCAGTTCCAATGCCTACAATCATTTTGAACCGGAATTTCAACAATAAAATATTTTCAGTTTTTTGCGAAAATCCCTGATGGTTAGCCTTACTGATTTTGAGCGGATAAAATTTATTGCCACAGATTTTGTAAGTTTCGGTTATTTTGAGTTATTACTGTAATTTTGAGTGTAGATTCGCTTAAGTCGTTGCGTTATGTTGTCTTATTCGCCTGCAATCCACGTTCGATTGCAAAATGTCACTCGATCTCAAAATGCGATTCTTTTAATAACCGCGCTTTCCATTTACAAATTATCGTTAGTTTCTTGCTAATCATATCAGTTCCAATGTCTACAATCATTTTGAACCGGAATTTCAACAATAAAATATTTTCAGTTTTTTGCGAAAATCCCTGATGGTTAGCCTTACTGATTTTGAGCGGATAAAATTTATCGCCACAGATTTTGTAAGTTTCGGTTATTTTGAGTTATTAATGTGATTTTGAGTGTAGATTCGCTTAAGTCGTTGCGTTATGTTGTCTTATTCGCCTGCAATCCAGGTTCGATTGCAAAATGTCACTCGATTTCAAAATGCGATTCTTTCAATAACCGCGCTTTCCATTTACAAATTATCGTTAGTTTCTTGCTAAACATATCAGTTCCAATGCCTGCAATCATTTTGAACCGGAATTTCAACAACAAAATATTTTCAGTTTTTTGCGAAAATCCCTGATGGTTAGCCTTACTGATTTTGAGCGGATAAAATTTATCGCCACAGATTTTGTAAGTTTCGGTTATTTTGAGTTATTAATGTGATTTTGAGTGTAGATTCGCTTAAGTCGTTGCGTTATGTTGTCTTATTCGCCTGCAATCCACGTTCGATTGCAAAATGTCACTCGATCTCAAAATGCGATTCTTTTAATAACCGCGCTTTCCATATACAAAATATCGTTAGTTTCTTGCTAAACATATCAGTTCCAATGCCTGCAATCATTTTGAACCGGAATTTCAACAATAAAATATTTTCAGTTTTTTGCGAAAATCCCTGATGGTTAGTTAGCCTTACTGATTTTGAGCGGATAAAATTTATTGCCACAGATTTTGTAAGTTTCGGTTATTTTGAGTTATTAATGTAATTTTGAGTGTAGATTCGCTTAAGTCGTTGCGTTATGTTGTCTTATTCGCCTGCAATCCAGGTTCGATTGCAAAATGTCACTCGATTTCAAAATGCGATTCTTTCAATAACCGCGCTTTCCATTTACAAATTATCGTTAGTTTCTTGCTAAACATATCAGTTCCAATGCCTGCAATCATTTTGAACCGGAATTTCAACAACAAAATATTTTCAGTTTTTTGCGAAAATCCCTGATGGTTAGCCTTACTGATTTTGAGCGGATAAAATTTATCGCCACAGATTTTGTAAGTTTCGGTTATTTTGAGTTATTAATGTGATTTTGAGTGTAGATTCGCTTAAGTCGTTGCGTTATGTTGTCTTATTCGCCTGCAATCCACGTTCGATTGCAAAATGTCACTCGATCTCAAAATGCGATTCTTTTAATAACCGCGCTTTCCATATACAAATTATCGTTAGTTTCTTGCTAAACATATCAGTTCCAATGCCTGCAATCATTTTGAACCGGAATTTCAACAATAAAATATTTCCAGTTTTTTGCGAAAATCCCTGATGGTTAGCCTTACTGATTTTGAGCGGATAAAATTTATCGCCACAGATTTTGTAAGTTTCGGTTATTTTGAGTTATTAATGTAATTTTGAGTGTAGATTCGCTTAAGTCGTTGCGTTATGTTGTCTTATTCGCCTGCAATCCAGGTTCGATTGCAAAATGTCACTCGATTTCAAAATGCGATTCTTTCAATAACCGCGCTTTCAATTTACAAATTATCGTTAGTTTCTTGCTAAACATATCAGTTCCAATGCCTGCAATCATTTTGAACCGGAATTTCAACAACAAAATATTTTCAGTTTTTTGCGAAAATCCCTGATGGTTAGCCTTACTGATTTTGAGCGGATAAAATTTATCGCCACAGATTTTGTAAGTTTCGGTTATTTTGAGTTATTAATGTAATTTTGAGTGTAGATTCGCTTAAGTCGTTGCGTTATGTTGTCTTATTCGCCTGCAATCCAGGTTCGATTGCAAAATGTCACTCGATTTCAAAATGCGATTCTTTCAATAACCGCGCTTTCCATTTACAAATTATCGTTAGTTTCTTGCTAAACATATCAGTTCCAATGCCTACAATCATTTTGAACCGGAATTTCAACAATAAAATATTTTCAGTTTTTTGCGAAAATCCCTGATGGTTAGCCTTACTGATTTTGAGCGGATAAAATTTATCGCCACAGATTTTGTAAGTTTCGGTTATTTTGAGTTATTAATGTAATTTTGAGTGTAGATTCGCTTAAGTCGTTGCGTTATGTTGTCTTATTCGCCTGCAATCCAGGTTCGATTGCAAAATGTCACTCGATTTCAAAATGCGATTCTTTCAATAACCGCGCTTTCCATTTACAAATTATCGTTAGTTTCTTGCTAAACATATCAGTTCCAATGCCTGCAATCATTTTGAACCGGAATTTCAACAACAAAATATTTTCAGTTTTTTGCGAAAATCCCTGATGGTTAGCCTTACTGATTTTGAGCGGATAAAATTTATCGCCACAGATTTTGTAAGTTTTGGTTATTTTGAGTTATTAATGTGATTTTGAGTGTAGATTCGCTTAAGTCGTTGCGTTATGTTGTCTTATTCGCCTGCAATCCAGGTTCGATTGCAAAATGTCACTCGATTTCAAAATGCGATTCTTTCAATAACCGCGCTTTCCATTTACAAATTATCGTTAGTTACTTGCTAAACATATCAGTTCCAATGCCTACAATCATTTTGAACCGGAATTTCAACAACAAAATATTTTCAGTTTTTTGCGAAAATCCCTGATGGTTAGCCTTACTGATTTTGAGCGGATAAAATTTATTGCCACAGATTTTGTAAGTTTCGGTTATTTTGAGTTATTAATGTAATTTTGAGTGTAGATTCGCTTAAGTCGTTGCGTTATGTTGTCTTATTCGCCTGCAATCCAGGTTCGATTGCAAAATGTCATTCGATTTCAAAATGCGATTCTTTCAATAACCGCGCTTTCTATTTACAAATTATCGTTAGTTTCTTGCTAAACATATCAGTTCCAATGCCTACAATCATTTTGAACCGGAATTTCAACAATAAAATATTTTCAGTTTTTTGCGAAAATCCCTGATGGTTAGCCTTACTGATTTTGAGCGGATAAAATTTATTGCCACAGATTTTGTAAGTTTCGGTTATTTTGAGTTATTAATGTAATTTTGAGTGTAGATTCGCTTAAGTCGTTGCGTTATGTTGTCTTATTCGCCTGCAATCCAGGTTCGATTGCAAAATGTCACTCGATCTCAAAATGCGATTCTTTTAATAACCGCGCTTTCCATATACAAATTATCGTTAGTTTCTTGCTAAACATATCAGTTCCAATGCCTGCAATCATTTTGAACCGGAATTTCAACAATAAAATATTTTCAGTTTTTTGCGAAAATCCCTGATGGTTAGCCTTACTGATTTTGAGCGGATAAAATTTATCGCCACAGATTTTGTAAGTTTCGGTTATTTTGAGTTATTAATGTGATTTTGAGTGTAGATTCGCTTAAGTCGTTGCGTTATGTTGTCTTATTCGCCTGCAATCCAGGTTCGATTGCAAAATGTCACTCGATTTCAAAATGCGATTCTTTCAATAACCGCGCTTTCCATTTACAAATTATCGTTAGTTTCTTGCTAAACATATCAGTTCCAATGCCTACAATCATTTTGAACCGGAATTTATACAATAAAATATTTTCAGTTTTTTGCGAAAATCCCTGATGGTTAGCCTTACTGATTTTGAGCGGATAAAATTTATCGCCACAGATTTTGTAAGTTTCGGTTATTTTGAGTTATTAATGTGATTTTGAGTGTAGATTCGCTTAAGTCGTTGCGTTATGTTGTCTTATTCGCCTGCAATCCACGTTCGATTGCAAAATGTCACTCGATTTCAAAATGCGATTCTTTCAATAACCGCGCTTTCCATTTACAAATTATCGTTAGTTTCTTGCTAAACATATCAGTTCCAATGCCTACAATCATTTTGAACCGGAATTTCAACAATAAAATATTTTCAGTTTTTTGCGAAAATCCCTGATGGTTAGCCTTACTGATTTTGAGCGAATTAAACCAATCTTACCTAACCGGATGCTTGGAAATTTCTTAGGTTATAATTATATGAGAGAGTACAACATTGAGTGTAAAAGGAAAATTTTTAAATATTGCAATTATTTAACTCGGCCTTTACTGTTCTATCGATCAGAGGAGAACAATGTAGCTTAGAATTAGTTTTTGATGTATGAAACTAATCTTATTTGTCTACACGCTCGAAAATCTCTGAGCTTTTTGTAAGTTGAGAGAGAACTTCATTGAGTGTAATACGAAAATTCCGAAACGTTTGAAATTATTTAGCTCGACCTTTGCGGATCTCACAGAGGTTATCAAAGTTGGTCTGATTTAGTAATTGATGTTAGAAACTAATCTTGGGCTGTACTCATATAGAGCTTCATCAATTACTGTTTGAAGCTCATCATCAAAAATTTATCAATAAGTTCTAAGAGAATTCAAAACCTACAATTCAAACTTGGAAATGAATTTCTCGAATGTCACAGAAGTTCATTGAATTCTTGTAATAATTGTTCGCTTGTGTTTAACCATTTCTATACTAACGACGACAACAGCAATCAAAACGGAAAAGTTATTTAAAGAAACTGAAAGCCATTGAACATCAATTTACGATGCGATATATTTCTGTAAATATATAGAACACAAAAAAAAATATTTAACAGAAGCAAAAATAATTAATAATTTCTCGGTTTTATTTTTGGAAACTTTCATATTTGCCAAAATAAATATAACAAAAAGAACACAAGTAAAACTCAACTACCCACCTCCCCCCGACTCAAAGGAACAAGAAGAAGAAGATGAGTCGGAAAGTGTTTTATATTTTTATACGAAAAGATTTTTATTTTTTACTTCTTTTATATAGAATTAAATGGATAATCAATTGTTCGATGCTGATAACAGAGAAATGGAAGAATCACAAGAAGATGGAAAATGTACGAAATACTTTTAATTTCAGTTGTGATATAGTTTTATGTGATACTATATACCCCCACCATCCGGGATGCTTTAATATTTAAAGATTGTGTGAATTTGTTCCAGTCCAATAAGCCCGATATTAAATTACTTTATACTCGTATATAGATTTATACCTAATGGAAAAAGTTGGCACAAGTTTATCGTACAGATCAGCTCGTTGCCCATCATAACATACGCATTATATTATGATATATGTTTCTTATAACCACCACCCCACATAAGAAACGCATATAGAAAATTAGAAGAAACAAATTTAAATAAATTTTTCAAGTTTCTGTTTAGCACGAGTCTGTATAATACGTATCGGAGCCATAACAGACGTTATTGATCTGTAAGAGAAATTCAATTTTCTAAATACTTTTATCTTAATAGAAGCAACAACAAAAATAGTTTTAACAGTAAGATCTATCGGTTGTATGTCGAACATATAACGAAATTGCGTCATATTTGTTTTAATTAAATTGATTTAAAACTGGCATTGTGATGGACGCATGTTTTGTATGTACGAATATGTACTCGCATGTAATCGCAAAGTTTTATATATGAACTGTCTAACTCTAAAAGGTTATCAAATTCTGTGGAATTTTTATTATCTTTGCAAAATGTCTCGGTATTTGATATGCTCTCTGTGTACACGAATCATTTGGACTGCTTTGTTTCGTGCCATGTACGTGGTGTAACTAACTCAATTATTTATTTAAAGCGTAGAATATGTCATCCTACTTGTTGTCGCAAGAATGTGCTAATATAATGCACAATTGGCGTATTTTATAAAAGTGTATACTCGTATATATAGTGTAACGATATACTTGTAAATTACATGCAAATACACGAGGTTGCATTTAGACTGGTGGCAATCATAAGCTGGTTTGCGATTTAGAAGTGGTGTTCTCAATCTCAGTGTTGTGCTTCTACGCGTATTTCCGAATTGTCTACGTGTTGGTGTCGAAAATAGTGTAGACAATTAGTTTTTGTGTAGACAATGTCAAGAACTGGTAGAATATGTAGACAATTCGTAGACATTGTATGACCAACCGTTTACACGATCCTGTAACATTTGCTGATTTGCAGTATCGGTTCTATATTGCCGTCGTTGTAATTCTTCGAAGAGAAAGTCGGAAAATGAGAGAATCTTTAAGATTTTTCAGTATGCAATGGGCTTCATAGTTTTCATTCAAAAAAGTTTTTAGATTGTGCGATATCCATTTTGTTCAGGTTAGCTGAGAATTCCATTTCTTCGAAAGATTGAGATGAAGCGTTATAAATCGAAACATGGCCTCAGGGAAGTGAAATAGAAAAACAGTGTAAAGTAAACACAAGCGAATGAAATTCTCTCTGGACGCGATGGTTTATGTATTAACAACAGCTAAAGCAAAGAAGGCACTAATGGAGCGGAACCCTTTTAACTGGGCCAAATAGCAAGAGTCTATTCAAAAATACGAAACGCATACACTGAATTATAGTGCTATGCCTAAACAGGACACGCAGATGAAACAACCAAGGATGAGTTCTATGATCACAATTGATGGCAGAACAAGAAACCTAACAGATCACGAAATGATTAACAAGAAATTTCTCACGCGATTACAAGATGTCGAGGGAATAAGAGGTGCAGATATTTACAGTGTCCATAAACTGGTAATATCACAATTCAAAATTAAGCCTCGAAAATGCATCAATTCAAATCAGAAAAAATTTAACACCGACAGATTAAAAGGTGTTAACACAAGAAGCGCGCAAGCTCAGCTTTCAAACCAATGAAAAAGAAACTACCAACACACTCGGGTATATAGCAAGAATACAGATGAAAATTCTGGATCAGTGATAAAATGTGGAAGAAAATTGAAGAACGGATACAAATACGTCGGAGTTGAAACGTCAATACGATGATTTAGCACGAGAAAGCAAGAAATGAAGTGAAACCAAGAACCCGAACAATGCGCCACTTCATGAACGTGTACGATCAGCAAGTGGAAAATTTGGCAATATCGTAATAATAAGGCATGCATCTGGTCAAATCTTAACAACAGAGCTCAAATATTCAAAGGAGACAAAACGACAACAGCAACGACTCTTATGGCAGTAATAACAGAAGCATGGACTTCCGGTAGAACACTGCGAAAATGGAAGGTAGGCTTAACTAAACGATTACCAAAAAAGATAACCTGAAAGAATGCAAAAATTTGCAGGGTATATTCCTCCTCAACACAACCATAAAGATATTAGTAATTTTCATCTTAGATAAAACTTCAGACAAGCAACTCGAAAATAAAAAAGGATAAGCTGGCTGCAGACCAGAGCGAAGCGACACCGATCATATCAACACAACACGCATCATAATTAAGTAATCTAACTCAGAATGGAGACAGATGTTATATGCCTGCTAACACGGCATACTAACAATACAAATTAATTGACCGTTTAACCTAAGACGATTAGGTTAAACGGTCAATTAATTGGTATACCTTGGTTGTATGTATTCTAGCGCAAAGAAGTGGATCAGATGAAGATTTAAAGAAACAGGCAGAGCAACATGCAACATGTTACACAAACTGTGGAACACAACTGCACTATCCCGCAACACCAAGCTAAGGTGCCTCTGGACCAACAAAATAACAAATGTTGAACTCTTTATATAGGCAAAATTGTCAATCAGTCATTGGCATCGAAATAAAGCACAAGTGGAGATGGATTGGCTATACACCGAGGAAGTCCCAGACTGACATGGAATTGAAAGTCGGATGACCAGCTGTAACATTCAAATGAACAATGTTAGCATGAGCGAAACCACTCGAAAAGTCATGGCTATAAATCAAAGCAATAGCACCCAACAGAGTTAGATGATCCAGCCTAGTATAGGCAACAAATATTGCTTGACATATCCAGTAACCCCATTCGGTTTTATTTTGGCATTTATTAATATGTGGTGTCCGTTCTATGAGGAACATATCAAAACCATTGAGAAAATTCAAAAGAACTTTATACACTACTTGACCTGGAAAACTGGATGGGTATATATGACCATGATCTACGGTACCACGTAAATTTAAAGCAACAACCACAATGTATATTATTGGATGTAAGACTAAGAACTACGTAACGCTAGAATTCACTTAAATCGATACAAATTCACTTATATTAGTAATCTCTTGCTGGGCCTAATCGACGCACCGGAAGTACTTATAACTCATTTAAAATAAACGTTTCCAGTAGTCAACTAATTATTTGTTAATTTTCAAAACCAAAGAGGATTTATGTTATTTTGACAATAGTTACTTTCCTTTAGTCGAGTTTATTTCTCAAACAAACCCTATTTACGATCAATTTTTAATCGTTTAACGATTTAACGAATTCGCTCTTTAATCGTAACATACACACTCTCAAGAAAGTAACGGGAATTGGTAATTTAAAGAGCCCACTTAAAAGTATTGTAAACATTTATTTTGTTGCTAAGTTGGCACCAATGTCCTCTATTTTGACATGCAGTTTGAGCCCGCTCTATTTTGTCAGTTCATCTCAATCGAAACAAAGAAAAAAAAAGTGAGATGAAGGTTTTATTTCCACAATCCTGGCCTTTTTCGACGAATTTACTCTCTCAAATGCCGCATAACGCTCAGATAATATTCTTTATTTACCGTCTGACCTTCTGATAAGAATTCCGAGTGCACAACACCACGCGATAATCGAAGAAAATAGTCAACCTTAACTTTTGATCGATTTTAACATGTTTTTTTCGGTTTCGACTGAGTTGGAAGGCGCCTTTCCGAAGCTTGATGACTGGTTTGCATGTCAAATTCATAAACCAATGTCTAAACACCAGTTATAATGCGTTGTTTGAATGTGTCGTCAGTAGCCTTTAAGCGATAGAGTTTTGAAAGAAAATTGAGGTCTTTCGGAACTAGTCGGCAACGCGTTTCATGCCCAAACAATCGTGTACAGTGGTAAAAAATGATCGTGATTTACTAAAAGTTCAGCTGCTATCTCTCTCAAATCTAAATGACGATTTTCCGTCACCATTTCCTTCACTATATTGATGTTACTTCAGCCAAGGCCGACTAGGTCGAAGCAAATCTTCCATTACATCTCGACCGCTTTTGAATGCACTGTATCAGTCATATACACTTGTTTTTGATAAAGTCGATTCACCGCAAGTAATATTTTCAGCAATTTGACACACGAAATTCTATTTGCAATACAAAATTTGAGACAAATTCGTTGTTCGGTAATTTTATTCATTATAAAAATCGGGAAACAGATTTGAGATGAACTGGCAAAATAGAGCACTGTAAATAAATCAAATGACAGATCGCGCTCAAACTTCACGTCAAGAGAGGATAGTTCTGCCGAGAAAGGGAAATATCTGTCTTTAGAATTCATAAGTCTTTATAATGTAAGCGTGATAACCAAAAATCGAACATCCTCAAAATGTAGTCTATCTCAGCAAAAAACAGCATAATACAATTTTGATTAAACTAGAAAATGGTAAAATACTTTGAGTACTACAAACGAAAAGTTGAAGCAAAGTTCTTTTATTGCTAAATATTTGATTTCATCACAATTACAATTTTACCTTAATAAAATTCTTCATCACAAAAATCGTTCGATATCAAGCATCATTCACTGCTGAGCATGATTTAATATAATATTGATTTTAAGGGCTGATTAACAGATTAAAGTTACCCTTTAGGAAAATTAAGTCGTACATTAGAACGGCCGATGTCACTCCAAATACCATTTTTGACTTTGTAGACGTGTTAGTAAAATATGAGGGAAAATCGGAAGTTATTCGATTTTATGTGGTTCCTAGTTTAGAGGGTGAACTCTATCTCGGAATTGATTTCTGGTCTAAATTTAACTTGGCTCCGGCAATGGTACCTTCAATCGAATTGAAACACCATCAACTAATTGACTCACAAAATAAAGCTCTCCAAGTAATTATAAGCTCCTTTTCGTCTTTCTAGGTTAACGGTCTGGGGAAAACTCATCTATTAGAACATGTCATTGGCGTAAGAGAGGCACCTCCTATCAAACAACAACATAATAATGTCTCTCCGGCTATGCAATGCCTTATCTATGAAGAACTCGACCGAATGCTCCAGTTGGGAGTGACAGAAGAGAGTAGTAGGGCATGGAGCTCCCCAATCGTATGCGTAGCAAAACCAAATGGTATACATCAAAACTTTGTTTTAATTCGCGAAAGTTAAATTTCGTAACTCACAAAGACGCGTGCCACCTACCTCTCATTGATCGCTTATTAGGAAGATTGTATGACACGAAGTACATTAGCTTCATTGACCTTAAGGATGCCTTTTGGCAAATCCCCTTGGCCAAAAACTCAAGAGACAAAACGGCATTCACGGTGCCTGGTAGACCCCTCTACTAGCTTACCGTGATGCCGTTTGGTTTATGCAACGCGCCTCAAACTCTATGTCGCCTAATGGACTACGTCATACCACACCAATACCACGATAGAGTATTTGTGTACTTGGATGACCTGCTCGTAATCTCTCCTATTCTTGACGAGCACCTTTCTCTATTACAGACTCTGGCAAAACTTTTAGTTGAATCTGGTATAACCATGGAGACGTGAGGATGGTCTTTGTACCGACCCAGACAAAGTTGAAGCTATCTGCAACTTTCCAAGCCCTACAGCGGTTAAACAAACAAGGAGGTTTCTGGGTATGGCGGGGTGGTACAGGAGGTTCATCCCCAACTATGCAGAAATAACCGCTCCAATCACTGTTCTATTGAAAAAGGGGGTTAAGTTTCAGTGGAATTTGGAGGCGCAATTAGCATTTAGGCAGTTAAAATCTCTCCTTTCGTCAGCTCCAGTGTTGATTAACGCTGACATCAAAAAACTTTTCTTTATCCGCTGTAACGCTAGCACTCAAAAGCTATTGCTTTTTTTCACAAAAGTTAAATCGGGCCCAAAAAATTACAGCGTAACCGAGTTCGAGTGTCTGGCCGCCCTGTTATACATTCACAAATTCCGTCCCTACATCGAAGGATTTCGGTTCACAGTGATTACGGACCACGAAAGCCTGAAATGGCTGATGTCCCAAAAGCACCTCAGTGGTCGACTGGCAAGGTGGAGCCTAAAATTGCAGGCATTTGACTTTGTAATAGAACTCCAGAAAAGAGCTTTGAATGTTGTACCTGACACGTTATCAAGGATATATTCTGCTAAATTCGTTAGACATTAACTCTCTTCACTTCTTAGAGAATGGTTACACCAGCATCAAGGAAAAATTTTTAGATTATCCTAAAAATTTCCCTAATCAACGTATACACAATGATAGAATTTATATTCGATTCGAGCCTCAGGTGAATGAAGCTTTCACAGATCTTCCTGTTTGGAAATTACTAATTCCTGACTCCATGTCGGATGAACTTATTCGCCAAGAATACGAAAGCCCTACAGCTGCACATAGTGGACTGAGAAAAACTTAAGAAAAACTTCGTCGGTTTTACTTTTGGCCGAGAATGCGTCAACAAGTATACAACAGTTCATTAAATCGTGTGAGATATGCCAAACCACGAAAGCTGCCAACCGGATATTACGTCCTCCTCGGATCGTACCCAAGGTCAAAAGATGGTCAAACGGTGATACTAATTATTTTAGATCATCTCACTAAATACTGCTTTCTTCAAACTCTTAACAGAGGGATGGCTAGTAAAATTACCGAATTTCTCCGAAACGAAATGTTCTTTTCATATGGGGTACCAGAAGTAATACATGGTGATAATGGGGTAAAGTTTGTTAGCAAAGTGTTAAAGCAGGCATCTACTCGCCTCATTCTAATGCTTCTGAGCTGGTAAATCGCCCCATTATCGCGGCAATTCGAGATTATATCAAGCTTGATCATCGATCGTGGGATCAGCAACTGGGGGCCATTCCAAGTGCTTTACGGAACGCGATTCATTTTGATGAATCGACCGGTTTCTCACCGCATTTTCTGTCATTTGAGTACCACCGCAAATAAGTATGAACTTCTTCGTGATATAAATTGTATCGAAGCAAATGAAGTTGAGGTTGATGCATTACCTGAACGGATACCGGCCTTGCACCTAGCAAATATTTCTCGTATTATAACCCCAGAGTGAACCTAGCAATAGATTTTGTGCAAAATTTGCCCCTAGGTTTCGTAAAGCATAGATACGGAGTAGTGTAGGTTACTATGAAATTGAGGACCTAAATGGTAAGCTGCTTGGCCTTTACCACGCCAAGGATATCAGACTATAAATTAACGAACATATTAATGTGTCGAATGACCATATAGTTAATCTTTTATAGTCTCCAGCTTTTTTCGATAATGTGCAAAACACACATCAAAACAAGCTGTGCTGTAACGTGCACCTACATCTGTTCTTGTATGGCAGACTATACGTGCCTGTAGCAGAGCTTCGTTAAGGTGGAAGGTGGTAGATTTGATTTAGAGGTAGGGTTATGAATATCACCCGTTATATTGGTGTTACCTGTACCGACGTATAGGTTACCGTAGATTCAATGATATTTTGTTCCAGTGTTTTCTTGGTTTAAGAGCACATGATGACTTAAATGTAATTAGTTACCTGTATTATTGCCAACTCTACGTGAACCGCCCTAGCTGAAGCTTCCGGCAAAACTTAGCAAGCACGTGTGTGCAGGAATTCCAAGTACAACTATTTAGTAGAGTCCGCCACAATGGCAGCCCACTGGACAGAGTAAAGTAAGCTTCTTCTTTTTCAATTGTATTCTGAATTGGAAATTTTGGTATTTTCGCTAAATGGAATTTTCACTCAGTTGACATTCCCAAATAAGCTACGAACCCGATTTATTGTAAAAACAATCAAACAACAAAAATTCTAGAGATCTCCACAAGATCACGTTCATACTTTTGAATAGTTTAAAGTTTCGACTTTCGATCGTTCCGGACAGGCTTCGATTATGCTCGGTCAACTGACATTTCAAAATTATTCAGTTTGTATGCCTATTTACGTATGTTGTCACATTAAGGTACAACGGAATCTGGACAAAAATATGAAGTTAGTCCGAAAATCTTCATACTAGCCTAGAATATAATCATAGCTCTGAACTTATAAACGTGACTCTGTGAATGCCCCTAGGATTTCAATTATTGGTATGTTTTAAAGTAAACCGGGTTCGTACCTTATGTGGGAATGTCGATTGAGTAAACTTCCAATTGGGGAAAATACCAATGGTAAGAAGGAAAGAGGAAACCAAGAAGAAAAAAATAAGTTAAACATCAAATATAGGAAAATGTACTCCAACTGTATCCAACTTTGGGGTTTTGCCAAGAAGACCAATATACAAATGCTACAATGCTTCCAAAGTAAAGTATTATGAGGAGGTTGCAAATCTTCCATGGTACATTAGGAACGACTACCTTCATGGGGACTGAATGAAATACGTCATCGATGAAACAAAGAAGCAAACAAGCATCCCTTGAATGAATATGAATGGCTGAATGGGCGAGTGAATGTTGGAGGGGAGAGGGGCGCCGCGGGGTCGCGGTGCTCGGTCCGTGCTGATGATCAACTAGGCTAGGGGTCCATTTAACAAAGCCCAGTCGTGAACGGAGCTCTCTGGATACCAGGCTATCCTCAGCACAGTTGACCTGTTTTTCTCCGACACTCGTGGGAATATTAACGACAGTGAAAAACATAAAAATAAAAATGAAGGGGCCGGGACCCCCCACAAACCGGAAAGTATAAAAAAGGAGAGTAACTCTAACCATAAACATGGGGCTCCTTCATCAGTGGCGAGGGAAAGCGACACCATGGCAACAAAGCCAAAAGGAAGCGGTATCGCCAAACAAAATAGTGCGGGCTTGAAAGAGATCCCTCCGGTGAAGCGACGGTACAGAGAGGCTGTGGTATGGGCTAAAAAAAGTTTCGGCTGCAATTGGATGGAAAGGTCCTTGCTCCTAAGGATCAAAAACCGAACTGATTCACTGAGATCCTAAAGGAGCACGTGCTGGTGCTAGCCGTCCTTGACAGAAGATGGGAGCATCACGCCGGAGAAGTGAAAAGTGGTGTATAATGCACCAAACTCCATATTTTTGAGAATCCTGAGAGAAAATCCGGGATCCCCTTCGTCAAGATGCGTGATGGTACCAGGAGCGCGTGAAGTTAACTGCATGCTCAGACCAGAAATCGGTCGACGTCTATAAAAGGGCAGTGACCGAAGCTGGAGAGGAGTGGCAGGGCGCGAGGCTTAAGGCAAAGGGGAATTCCCGAGCAGGCCGAGCCGGAAAAGCCAGAGGAGATCCTTGAGATCATTCGGGCCAGCAATCCCGACCTTCCAACTGAAGATTGGAGGATTGTAAAGCAGAAGGAAGCTAAGGGGGGCTTTATATTGGCAATCACGGTAATTAATAAAGAATCCCGGGCTTCCCTTGCAAAATCAAAGGGAGTGATCAACTTCGGATTCGGGTCGATCACTCGTAAAGTATATAAGAAGGATGAGGTCGATACGGGCGCGGAAGACTGAAAAGATCAGATCGCGTATTTTAGCGAAAAGTAATTTGAATATTTTTCTTCTTTCTCAATTTAGTAGCGGGGATGTTACAGCGGTGAGCGTTGAGATTGGCTGTGAAAAATTATGGCTAGTCTCAGCCTATATGGATCGCGAGAAGGAGGTTCCACCGGAAAACTTGTGGGAACTGATCAGGGAAGCAGGTCATAGAAGGATACGTGTTTCACTTGGATGTGATGCAAACGCGCATCACAAAATCTGGGGAAGCACAGACATTAATGATAGGAGTGAGTTATTTTTTGATTACTTATTAAAAACTAACCTTTTAGTTTGCAATATTTGGCGAGAACCAACATTTGTTGTTAAAAATCGACAGGAGGTTTTAGATGTGACCTTTGCGTCAGAAACAATGTTTCATATAATCAAGGGGTGGAGAGTGGCGAGAGAGCACTCATTCTCTGATCACCGATATGTAATATATAACCTCAACATTAAATCTGTTATCCGGAAAGCCTTCAGGAATCTCAAAAGGACCATCTGGAACAAATATGGGGAGCTGTTGGAGAAAATATGGCCGCTAAAAGTCCCTGGACTTCTGGCGATAGTAGACAAATAAGATTGCATGGTTGATATTGTCACAAAGGCAGGCAATCTATCATCTAATGCTGTGTGCCTCCTGATCGGAGGGCTTGTAGGACAGCCTTTAATAAAGAGAAGAACACCAGGGAGGTTTGGAATTGAGATCCTATAAAAAGGACCTAAGAAAGTACAAAAAAAAGTGTAGAGAAATGCAGATGGCGGTGTTGGAGACTCTTCTGTTGTAGAGTGGGGGAGGTCTCTGAGACTTCTCGCCTTAGGAAAATTTTATCTACTAACCCAGCCTGTCCTAGTTATTTAATTAGACCAGACGGATCATGGACAGCTTCAAGTGCGGAATCATTTGAGCTTCTCACGGAGACCCATTTTCCGGGAAGCTTTGATGACACGATGGAGCCTGGAGCTCATCGAGGAACATTTTCAATATTTATGGAGGGCATCGTAGATTCGTTCCCTAATCCTGTGGGCGCTGAACGGTTGTAAGCCTTATAAATTAGCGGGCCCGGATCGAACTGTACCAGCAAAGATCCAACCCAACTCGGCAGTAATCCTCCCCTTGCTGGAGGTTATCTTCGGGGGATGTCTGAAACTGGTCTATATTCCTAAGAAATAGAAGGTCAGAGTAATCTTTATCTCGAAATCGGGAACGAGCTGACATGCTTGTCCAAAGGACCTGAGGCCTGTAACTCTATCATCTTTTCTATTGAAAACCTTGGAAAGGCTGGTAGATGTAGTTATTCGAACAAAAATTGAGCCAAGAAGGGAAAGTCGGTGGACACCGACGATTTGCACGATCTAGTGCGCACGATTGATAAGTCAATTTACTCGCAAGAGTTTTGTGTGGTAGCATTTCTGGACATTGACGGTGCTTTTTATAATGTAAAAACGGAGGCGATCATGGAAGGATTGTAATTTTTGAAGGTCTACCCTATAACTAGGTCGATAAACCAGATGCTGGTAAGCAGGATTATTACTTCGAAAATGGAAAAGTCAACCATTAGAAGACGGGGGTTGGAGGAACCCCGCAGGGAGAGAGAGTGGGCTGTCTCAAGCAAATATCTGAATACCAATAGGGGTGTTATGTAGACTGCGCTCCTGATAGTTACGTAATGGAGCAGCAAATGTGGATTAGGGGTCAACCCTTTCAAGAAGAAGCTGGTACTATTTGCTAAGAAATTCCGGTAGTTAGTCCTTCTACCATGAACGGCATTAGACTGGCTTTTGCTGACAGAGCGACATTTTTGGGCATAATTTTGGACAGTAACCTCAGCTGGAAGCCTAACATTATGGAACGGATGAATAAGGTTAATGTAGCCATTTACTCGTGTAGGAATGCCATAAGCAAGAGATGAGGTTTGAAACCAGAGCTGGTGCACTGGCTCTATACCGCAGTGGTAAGACCTGTGCTGAAGTACGGGGTGGGCGTGTGTTGGCCAGCTCTGGGCAAGGTAACGTATATAGGGATGATGGAGAAGGTGGACCTTATTCCAATCAAATTTTTTGGTAAGTAGATGGCGGCCAATGTGGCTACGATACTCTAGGCTGTCACTCAATGGAAGTGTCTTCAGGCGGGGCACTCGACGATAGTTAGATCGCTAAGGGAAGAACTGGCGAATCTAGATTATATTAAACCAACGTTGTGCTTCGATAAATGTTTCGGGACCATCTGTCCTTCGAGGGAATCCTGGAGGAACGGATCAATACTGGAAAACGAGGCAGTGGATTTTTTCAAGGACAGCTCTAAGCTAGACTAGTCTTCTGTGAGAAGTTCAATGTTAATATATATGTTCGTCTCCCTGAATGGCAGCGTATACCAGCCTGAAGTGGTGGCGATCGGGGAAGTCGTGACATGGTTGAAGCATAACGTGGTATCCGTGGTATTTCTTAACAATGAGCGAGTATTTCATAATCCAGATATGCTAAGTCCCTGGTCACTTGGACGTCACCGGAAACTGTAGGGCAAACGAACTGGCTAGGTACGATACAACTCTCCAGATGCAGCCAGAAAGGGCAGGTCTGGAGAGACCTATAGCAGCGCTCAAATTGGCGCTCAGTAAAAAGGCAATCGTCTCGACAAATGAGAGGTGGACCAACTCACAGTCACGCGCAGGGCAGCAAAACATGTTTGGCCAATACTTGACTTGCGGCGCTCCAAGGCACTAGTATTCTTGGGAAAACGAGAGGACAGCTAAAATCTAATTATTAATTTTTTCATTCCTATGGTTATTTTTTCAAAGGATTTCATGTCACTTTGTCTTACCCATTAAATCAAATAATTCTGGAAACACATTTAATTTTAGGAATTGCTATTTTGATAAATATAAATCGTTACATAAATTCACTAGTAGAATAAATTTGTTGGTTGAACCGCCACAGTAACACGATACGATCGACGTTTGACGCCATATCTTCGAAAATCGCATTATCAATCGAAATGGCGATGTCGACTGGCTGCCTAGGAGCTGCTATTTGACTCACGATAAATTTAAACTATATCCAATCACATTGAAATTATATTTTTACCTTCAGAGCAAAGTTATTTTTGTCGATGAATTGCCGTTTTCCAAGAATTGTAGTTCTGACACTATTCTACCAGTTTTACTTACCTCGTCCTAGCGGTTTATACGAAATACACTCACAATTAGCTATATGGATCAATCGATCTCAAAAAATCAACAGAAACATGTAAAAATAAAAATCATTTGTTTTTTTTTTAGAAAGAAAATTGATTTTTGTCTTTTTATTAGTTTTTTTGTTTTTAAATTTTTTAATTTTTTTTTGTTTTTTTTTTTAATTTTTTTTACTTAAAATTAAATTCTCCAGTTTTAATTCATCGTTTCATGTCATATTTTTATAAATTAAAATTAATTAATTCTACGATAATTTAATTAATTTTCTGTTCTGTTTTTTTTTAAATTTAAGATATTTTTTTAAAAGTTTGTTTACGTTTTTTTTTTATTTATTTATTTTTTAATTAAGTATTTATCACAGTGGAAAAAAATAAGTTTTTTTTTGTTTTTTATTTAACTTATTTTTTTTTCATTTTCATTTTATTTATGTTATTTTTAATAATAATAATAATTTATATATTTTTTTTTAATATAATATAAAGTGTGAAATTATAATTAATTTGTTTTATTTTTAACTTCTTTATGTATACAATTATATACAAAATTATATAATTAATAAACAATAAAAAATAATAATAAAATTACAAAAAATTTAAAAATTTATTATTTTCAGTCTTTTTTTAAATTAGAAAAATAATAAAGCAAAATTTTTATGTCATTATAAATAAATTATTTTAAAAAGAAAAATGGCGGACACAAATTTTTAATCCGTCATATAGTTCAGAATAAATCGCCATATTGAAAAAAAAAATATATACTCGTATATTATACACATTTTTATTATTATTTTTATTGCTGTATGAAATATTTACATTTTTTGTTTTTTTAATTTAACTTAATGTTTAATGATAAATTATTTTATTTTAATAAAATTTACAGTTTTTTTGTGTATTTTGCTTGTTTAATTAATTATTTTTAATAAACTCACTGGTAAGTCGATCATTTTTCTTTAGTTTTTGAATAATTTAAATCTTAGTTAGAAGTTTAAAACAAAACTATGTATATACTTTTTCTTGTTTAATTTCAAATTTAATTAATAGATATTTTTAAGTGGAATTAATTTATTTAAATTGTTTTTTGTTTGTTTATGTTTTATATATATTTTGTGTTAAAATACAAAAAAATTCCAACAAAAGGTCACTTCCTGAGTTACATTCATGCACAAAAAAAATTAATTAAAATTAAAAATATGTTTCCATGTTGTTTAATTATACAAAAATTTAAATTTACAATCACTCGCGTAAAATGATAAAAACAAAATAAAAATTAACAAAAAAAAAATTTTTTTTTTAATTAAAAAATAATTACTATTTACACAATTATTTAAATTAAAATGACTAAATAACACAATTTGTTGTGGTTTGATTTGTATTGTTGTTGTTATTACTATTATTATTATTATTATTATTATGATTTTGAAAATGTTCTTGACTTAATTGATAACAAAGTGTACCATTTTGATTAATTGATACTTTAGGTGCTTGTAACGTATGAAAATTACTACTTACATTAGTTAAATTTAAATTATTACTAATTGGACTTGTATCATCCCTTCGCGATATATGATTTTGGGTCGTGTGGTGATGATGCGGTGGCTGCTGATGATTTAAATGATTATGATGATTATTTGATACAGTGGATGGAAGGGATGGTAAAGTTCTTAGCTATAATTCTGTGATTGGCATTGGGCGTACACCTACTGGATGCTGATTGTGGTGGTGCGGAAAATTGTTTAAGGCCGGATGGGAACAAAAATTACACGGATACTGGTACCGTGATACGTATTCCTCATCGGAAAATGTTTTTTGATATTCTTTTTCTTTGCGACGGAGCGCATTATTCCCCCAGCGGCCTTTAAGTAATTCGCGTATTCCTCGTCTAAATTTGAACAGAATTAAAGCTAGCGCAGTTATAATTGCGGCACACCCCACTAATAATAATCCAATCATTGCTTGTCGTTTTGAATCTGAATAGGCACAGCCTAGTAATTCGGGCGAAAGTATCCGCAATTGTTCTTCGCGCAGTCTTTCGGGCGATGCACATAAAACTGGTCCCGGTTGGTGGCTCCCTAAAACCGGTGTGCTACTATTATTTCTCGCTGCCAGAATATTTTTTAACCACACCATATGGCAATCGCACCGAATCGGATTCTCGGACAAGTCAAGCACATCCAAATCGCTCCACGGGAAAAGTCCTTCCGCCAATGTGGTTAATGAATTGTCTTTTAGTATCACGTGCTTTAATCGTGGCAGTCCGCTAAGTGCGCCCTCCTGCACCTCACTCAAAGCCTTATTTGAGGTAATAATAATAGTTTCTAAATTTGAATTAGCCCCAAAGGCACCGGCTTCGATTTTTTTTAATTTCAGCGACGCAGAAATCTCGATTTTGCGTAAATTCGTTAGTCCAACGAAGGCGCCCTCCGGGATCACTTCAAAATCGTTTTGTCCTAATGATAAATGTTCCAAGCGGATTAATGTACTTAGTTCAACGGTTGGGATGCGACGAAGCCGATTATCCGATAAATCGAGACCCCGTAACGCCTCTAATCCTTTAAACGATTCCGTTGATATATTGTAAAGCGCTGCACCTTTTAGATCGAGCCGATTCAGTCCTTTTAAATCTTGGAACGCGCCTTTTGGTATTGTAGAAAATGAGTTTATCCCCAAATTAAGCTCGGCCAAATTTTTTAACATTATAAACGAGGCTGATGGCACCGATGTTAGCGTATTATCCTCGAGATATAAAATACGTAAATTTGTTAGGCCATCGAATGCGTTCGGATCGATATGGCTAATACGGTTTTTCGATAAATTTAACTCTTCCAATTTGGTGAGTGACTTAAACGTGCCCTTGGATAATTCATCTAGGAAATTTTCTTGTAAATTTAGCACGGTCAGCTCAATTAAACCAAGGAATGTATCGTTGGTTATAAAACCGATTTTATTGTGGCTCAAATGGAGCTCACGTAACTTCTTTTGGAAGGTAAAGGTGCGCGGTGGTATTACAATTAAATGATTGTAGCTGCATTCGAAAAAATTTAGCTCAGCGTAAAATTGGATCGCCGAATCGATTACTTTAATTTTATTCTTTTTTATAATTAGTCGTTGAATCGATGGATTTAGTGCGATCGGTAGCACATCTAAATCACCCTCGTCACATTTTACTATTAGGTTTTCATCGTCGCACAAACATCCTTGTGGGCAGTAGCCCAGTGTTTCCGTAATTTGTACATTCACTAGCAGTAGTAAAAGTGTGGCGATTGTTGCCAAGTATATTGATGTATCCATATTGGTGGTATATGCTGCAAATAAACAAAACAGAAAGAAAATGCTTTAGCATAATGTCTAACAAATTTGCCATATTTTAATTTCTATGCTCTCCTAAAAAGAATATTATGTGATATATAAAAAAGGCCCCATAGTGGCGACACAATTACTTTATTATTTTTTCATCAACGGTCTAGAGTAGAGAGCAAGCAACATAACAAAAAAAAAACGAAATTCCAAACCATAAAAAACCATAAATTTACTACACACACACACAACATACATAAAAAACGGAAAAATCGACGACATCGACATCAACAGAAAACAAAACAAAAAAGCAGGGAAAATTATATATAAATGAAAAACGAGAACCGAACGAAAAATCAATTTTCCGCAATATTTTAACCCTTTCATAACCTTTAAAGCTTATGTGCTCAAAAATAAAACCAAAACGAGAAGAGCAACAACAACAAAAAAAACATCGGAAATCAGATTTATGATTTAAGAATATGTATTATGTTGGTATATAGCGAAGTGCTACACACAAAAAAAAATCGATTCAGCATAAAAAGCATAAAACAGTTTTTTTTGTGCTGTGTCTGTATAATGGAAACCTTATAACAAAAAAATATCTAAAGCCGTATTGTTTCTAATTCGTGATCAAGATCAAATTTCAGTGATAATTCAATTGCTGTTACGTCTTTAAGAATCCAAAGTATTGAAAAATCTAATACCGTGTGACGCGAATTTATTTCATTTCGGTGTATTAAAGTGTAAACGTGATCTAACTATGATCGGTATTTGACATTTTCACACAGCATGTTGCAACATTTCCGCCATATTTTCGGTGCTGATACATTCTCACAAATTCATAAAACTATGTATGTTTTTTAATAGTTTTGTCAACATAGTACCAAAAATTAAATGATACGAAACGTTATGGTCGATTTAATAGTTTTTAAATAGTTTGTGCATTGCCTAAAACTGAATAAAATCCAATAAAAAATAGACTTTTTTTTTGTTATAGCAGCGATACAATGTACCATGTACACAATGCACAAGAGGTTAAGTTTAATTGTTTAGAGTCACTCGTTTAAAATATCTGTTGTTGTTTTTTTGCGAGAGACGAAAAACTAGAAAACTAAAATATGGTTTTGATTTTGTCGCAAAATATTTGTACTGCATCGGGGCGGTCTATTCATGTACACACACACCACAAAAAACACGCATACATTAAATTACGCAAAATTGTGTACCCAAATTAATCACAGGATGAGTAAAGTACCCGCGTGTATCCATTTAATCCACCCACCGTATATATCACACCACCCCAACATATTATATTTATTCCGGTATATACGTTTATGTGTTACGAAATAAAATGGCGGGGCGCGGGGAGTTTGGTGGAAAATTTGTTCATACTTAAACGGTATAATATGGTGGAAGGGTAAATAAAATGTGTATAGTTAGAGATATATGTGCGAAAAGAGCAAATTGGATTTTTATTTATAAAGGGTGTTTTTTTAAGAGGTTGCCGATTTTTTTTTTGAATAAAACACATATAAAATTATGAAATGACCAAAATTTTTTTTTATTTGGTAGATAATTTTTTGGCATTTAACATTTAAACACAATTTCTGGCATATGGCTACCACGACTATTTTTCACAAATGTCATTCTGGAGGTCCAATTTTCCAGCACTTTTTCAAGCATTTGAGGGCGTATGTCAGCAATGACACGTTGAATATTGGTTTCCAAAGCGTCAATCGATTGAGGTTTATCCACATAAACCAATGACTTCACGTATCCCCACAAAAAGTAATCGAGTGGCGTCAAATCGCACGAACGCGGAGGCCAATTCACCGGACCATTTCTCGAAATAATGTTGTCGTTGAAAGTTTCTTTCAATAAGTCGATTGTTTCACGTGCTGTATGGCAAGTGGCACCATCTTGTTGAAACCACATTTCATTCATATCCATATCTTCAAGATTTGACAACAAAAACTCATTTAACATGGTTCTGTATCGATTTCCATTCACGGTAACGCGTCGTCCTTCCTCATTTTTAAAGAAATATGGACCGATGATCCCACCAGCCCATAGACCGCACCAAACAGTACATTTATCAGGATGCATTGGTAATTCTAGAACGGCGTGTGGATTATCTTTGCTCCAAATGCGACAATTTTGTTTGTTGACGTATCCATTTAACCAAAAATGCGCCTCATCACTGAAGAGAATTTTACGGTAAAAAAATGGATCTTCGTTCAATTGATTTAACGACCAATCACTGAATTCACGGCGCAAACGATGGTCGTGTGGCTTTAATTCTTGCACCAATTGAATTTTGTATGGCACCAAACCCAAATCTTTACGTAAAATTTTCCATAAAGTCGATGGACAAAGTCCAATTTGCTGAGCACGACGACGAATCGATAAATTGTCGTTTTCTTCGACACTGGCCTCAACGACAGCAATATTTTCTTCTGTACGAACTCTTCTCATTCTTGTCGGTGGCTTGGCATCCAAAAGAGTGAATGTAGACCGAAATTTGGTAATTACGTTCTTTATGGTGGTCTCTGACGGACGATTATGTGCACCATAAAATTCACGAAGTGCTCTATAAACATTTTTAATTGAACACTGATTTTGAAAATAAATTTCCACGATTTGAAAACGTTGTTCTGGAGTTAACCTATTCATAATGATTTGCCAAACAATACTGAGTAGAAATGCCACTTTGAGCTGTCAAAACAACTGTCATAAAATAAAACGACATCTATCGGAAAAACAAACCTCCTAAAAAAACACCCGTTAGTTCCACTGTGTGCCGCGCGCTAGATACTTCTTCATGATACTGCTATTTGATTGTGTTTAGTATTACAGTGATACGTAGTTAAAGACCCGCGTAATTAATCTTTCAAAATTATACCAAATAGAATTTGCAATCACCTATGAATTTACTCTACAAAATGGTTTGCTAATTTTAATTCAAATTTCAAATAAAATTTATAAATTGTAGGTAGCATTGCAGGTAGTTTGATAAAAGTTTGATTTGAATTTGAGAAACTTATGCAGAGCCATATTTGAATAACATCTATGAAGCTTGTTATGAGTAAAATTTGAAAGGGAAAATTTGATAAGAATTTGAAGAAACTTTTCAATTTAGTATCCAGTTTAAACCCGCGCCTTAAAAATAAAAGTTACTTAGTTTGATCATTACTTGTAATAGTTTCAATACACCACATTCAAAAATTTCTAGTTTATCAAGTTCCGAAATATTCAAAGCAGTTGGATTACATACTTAAAAATTATTTACAACAATTTTGATCCAAGTTGGATTAGTATATTTGAAAAACGATGATTTTGTATTAAAATTTATATGACAGATATGTTAAATATAAATATTATGCTTTTCAAAACAAAATTTAAAATCTCAGCTGAGTTTGAAAAAATACTGTTAGGACCAGTACGTTATTAAGATCACCCACTACCTACCGTTTAGCAAACAATAAACAGACAGAAAAGCAATGTGATATTTTTTAAAACACTATTTACAAATCTTTTACAGAAACTTTGACAGTTAGGTATTCCTAACTCCCCACGTGCAAAACATTACAAAATATTTGTAATCAAACTAAATACAATTAATTCGCAAAATGATCAAAAGAACCAACAAATTATAATTTTTTTTATAGTGAAGCTTCCGACAAACTAAAAATGACAAAAAACTTTACAACAGCCCAAAAGTGTAAACCTACACTTTCAAAAAAAGCTTTAAATAAAAATTAGTTCACAATGACAAGCTAATTTAGACACAACAATGAGCCATAACCTTTCAAAATGTTTTCTAGAAGCCAACATATTTATGCGGTGGGGCAGTCATAGATTTTTTAATTTTAAAATTTTGCCATAGCAAAAAGTGTAGTGGTGGTTCGAAGATCAATGACAAGGCATCGTAGAGATGTCTAAGCTTAACGCTAAATGAAATAATGTTAACTAGCTAATTCTTAATGTTTTCTAGAAGCCAACATATTTATGCGGTGGGGCAGTCATAGATTTTTTAATTTTAAAATTTTGCCATAGTAAAAAGTGTAGTGGTGGTTCGAAGATCAATGACAAGGCATCGTAGAGATGTCTAAGCTTAACGCTAAATGAAATAATGTTAACTAGCTAATTCTTAATGTTTTCTAGAAGCCAACATATTTATGCGGTGGGGCAGTCATAGATTTTTTAATTTTAAAATTTTGCCATAGTAAAAAGTGTAGTGGTGGTTCGAAGATCAATGACAAGGCATCGTAGAGATGTCTAAGCTTAACGCTAAATGAAATAATGTTAACTAGCTAATTCTTAATGTTTTCTAGAAGCCAACATATTTATGCGGTGGGGCAGTCATAGATTTTTTAATTTTAAAATTTTGCCATAGTAAAAAGTGTAGTGGTGGTTCGAAGATCAATGACAAGTCATCGTAGAGATGTCTAAGCTTAACGCTAAATGAATTAATGTTAACTAGCTAATTCTTAATGTTTTCTAGAAGCCAACATATTTATACGGTGGGGCAGTCATAGATTTGTTTCATTTTTAAAAATTTTCTGTAGTAAAAAGTGTAGTGGCAGTTCGTGCCTCACCGCATAAATATCTTGGCTTCTAGAAAACATTAAAAATTGTCTAATTAACATGATTTCATATACCGTTAAGCGTATACATCTCATGCCTTATCATTAAATATTGATCCTCCCTAATTTATTCAAGATATTTATGTATATACACTTTTAAGCTTATGTCAGGTTTTTTGTCAATTTGTCGGAAACTTCACGCTACTGGTAGTTTCATGTGGATTTTAGATACTTTTGGATATTGAAAACTGTTAAAAATTTGTTACAGAAAATTTGATAAAAGTTTGATGATGGATGACACTCCACAATCAAATCTGATTCAAATTGATAACGAGGTAATTAAACATGTTAAAATTTAACTGAAAAATTAAAAGTCTGAAATTCAGAATTCATCATTTTTGGCTGCTAGTAGAAGCACGGACAAATTATGTGTGGACTAATTACGAGAACGAGTAACGTATAATCTCTCTTCTTTAGGAAATTGTTTTTAACCCACTTCAAAAACAAAAGCTGGCAGAGAAAGAAGACGCTTACATTTGAAAACTATTTGATGACAGTTTGCTAAAAAAATGATTAAGCTTGTCTGTTAATTTAAAACATGATCAAATTGATGATTTGGAAAAAAATTAAATTCAAATAAAACGTAAACTTGAATAGAGAGGTTTGTTTTCAGTTTGATTTAAATTTAAGTTACTTTTGGAACACTACGGGATTGAAAGAATCGATTGGTTTTTCATAGACGATACTCCGCACTCACATTTGATTCAAATTTACAGGGATGTTAAATTATAAATTTCATACATTTTACAAAACAGTTAATTAAAATTGCCAATTTTCCCGATTTATTTCAGCTTGCAAGCAAAGATATTCCAGGTATTCACGAATTAACCCTCTGTCTGAATAGTGTTCGGTTTTATCGAATAAGTAATATTTAGCTTTTAACTTCGTAGGAAATTGGAATTTCACCTTCATACTTAAGTCAAAAATTCAAAATCTCTTATATTTTCTTCTTTTATTTATGACAATAAGAACTTAGACCGGAAAAAAATATCAGAGAATAGTCTAATTCTGTGAGGAAGGCCTTTTTCGTAATATTTAGTTCCTCGACTGGACAAATTTCCTACCCGCGTATACCCAGTTGCTATAAGTATATAGCTACTTAACTGACGGTTACTTTTCTTAATAAAAGGGCGCAGTGACGGCACTTCCCGGAATTATATTTCCAGATTCAATGCATTTGTAAACTCTTAGTTATAAACCCTAGGGATATGTTCCTTAATAAGCAGGACAGACATTTTCCTTTGGACTCCTACAGACTTTAATTTTAAAAGTTTACCAAAAAATAATTGAAAATTTTTCAAATCGTTTAGGACGAAGTTATTAAGGGTGAAGATGCGAAGCAAATTAAAATACAATAACGTGCAGTTTCCAAATTTATTAACGAGTATAATTTTTGAATTTTTGAAATAGGTTGAACTTCCGTATACCAAATTTTACGGAGCCATCGATGGAATACAAAATGACGGAATAACTTGACTTTCTTCTTACCGTTGCTTGGGTTGATATTTGGATGATTGCATGCAAAGAAATCGACAAATTTAAAGAGACGAAAACACTCCCAAAATCACTTAACTTTACACACTTACTTTAAATGACCGATATTCTTACTTATTTAAAGAGAGTTTAAAATTGTATAACACATTTACAGTGAGACTGAATCGGTAATGTGGGGGGTTGGAATCAAACATCGAACACAATTTGTGGCGCATCAGCACAGCAGCAAAATACTCGAGAATTTAAGATGCTAAGCATTTGTTTAGTGAATGTTTTCAAACAATCGCTGAATGCTTGACGATGACTGAATAATCACACTCTTTACTCGGAGTTTGCCCAGCCTATGACCTGCTTTTATAATGCAAGTCTTTATATACAAAGTACATGTTTTGATAAACCGCGTATTTTTCGATAAACCTATTTAAGCAATCGAATCAAACTTCCAGTCGTACCCTTATTTTCCATGTTTAGGGTTCTAAATAATTATAGAGGTTCTAATGAAAAGTTCAATAGGCACGTCGCGCGTTGCTAATAAGCATTTTGTTGAAACCAGTTGAAAGCAATTTGAATGTTTGTCTGGGGGGTTCTATTGCTTTATGCAGGTTACGCATTTAAATTTATTAATTCGAACAGCAGATTCTCGAAGAACATCGATTTAGTTATAAATCGCAGAATTAAAAGACAAGTAGCTGCAACAGATAAGGCCTGTTCTAGTGAAATATGGAAATTTATTCATGAAATTATTTAAAAATATGTATTGCTCTTACCAAAATAGAGGAATCCTTATATCAAGAATTTCGAACAATTATAGGCGGAAAATTAAGCTTCTTGTCGAAACAGCCAGTTGCAATTTTTTGGTTTTTTAAATTTGTATGTGAGTACGTTAGAAGCAATTCACCTAAGTAATAAAATTGCTTGATTCATAGTCGACGAATTTACTAAACTAGTTCACGAATTAGAAGGATCAAACAAGACCATAATCCTTAGTCTGAGCACGGTATAGTTTTCAATAAATCAGTTTCCATCAATTGGAAGCTGTTCGTAATTGCTAATTGTGCTTCTTTCTTGACGTATCAAGACAGCGTAATAGGACGGCATAAGAAGAAGGGCGAAGGGAAACTTAAAAATGTCTGTTGGTAACATCATTAAATACAAAATCTAATTACGTAATTGTATACTTTATTGAAACGAACTAATTAAAGTTATGTAGTTGTTCATGCTCTACTAAATAAATATTTTTCATTTCACTATTACATAATTACACATAAACAATGTTAATTTAATTGAAATGGGATTTAATTGTTACACAGATTATGGTAATAATTTATCGACCAGTGCGAGAAGCGCAAAATTTACATGCAACATGGCAAACCCAAAAACATTTATTCATGACATGCCGCTTAGTTATCAAAGTAGACGAAGGGCAAGCCGTTAGATCATTGTAATTGCACTGCGCGAAGCAAATTCATAGAAAACAGCCGAGCGTAAATATACTCAATAAACTGGGTCGAATGACTGCATTGATTTAACTATTTCAAATGCAGAGAAAGTTCCATTTTGTGGAAATTATTTGGCTGACTATCATTAAATGACACAAGCTCGAAAAAGTGCGACCACCCATTGAAATAATCAATATATTGTTCATAACATATGCGATATTTGAAAATGCGTTGACGGATGATGCATAAATGACGATCGATAATATTGTTTTCCAATATTTAAACTTTTATTTTTAATGAAATTTTAAACAAACGTTGAATATGAAGGAATGTCATGTCGAAAAAATCTCATAAAGAGCATTTGTGTCCACTTTCGATGGGTTCTACCCAAATATCGCACAAATAAGAACAATCCTGCTGATCAAATAGGTTTGGATTTAATTAAAACAAGTTCAGCAATAAAAACGTGTACAAAATGAACGAAAAGGTTTCTGCTATTATTTTATACTGTCTCGGCAGTAGCAAAGCACTACCGGATACCAAATGCCAGTGGTAATTTGGCAAAAACAAGCAATGAGTACTGCAAATACGAAATGTAATACCCTATACAGTAGCAGAGTGGTCTGATCATTGTTTAACCCAATTGGGAAAAGCTCCAAATTATCAAGATCACAAAGATCTTCAACATACCTTCAAAACGAGAAGAAAAATGCCGAACTCAAATAAGAGAAATAGAGGAATTTACAACTAAATAGAAAGAATTTACAATTTTAAAGAAAGAAAATGAATAACTCAAAAAAGCAGTTGAAGCACGTGCATCACTTGGGACGAGACCTAACCCTGCAATCGATGATCGACATTAATCTGTTTCATCCGGATAAAGAAGAATTAGAAAGAGAAACCAATTGGGTGTTGAACCGGAATAAAAGACCAAGTAAGAAAAGAAAACCTCAACTTCAGAAGAGGTCAGCTAGTTTCTAATTAATCATCAATAAACAACTAGCTCTAAACAACAACCATGCAAACCAAAAGTGACATCATCTCCACTAATAAATGTCGTTGGAATATCAAATTGTTTCACTATACAGGGTGGGCTATCTATTGGTTTGTTTAAAATTATAGGCTAAGGCAACACTTTTTTGAACGATTAGCTTGAAATTTTGACAGCTAGTCAGTCTGATATTCCGCGTCACGAAACAATCATGTTTTCGCTTGAGGAGCGTTTTGAAATATTGAAAACTTATTTTTAAAGTCGTAGTGAAATTAGTGAAGAAAGTCTGAAAAAATCCGATGGCCATTAGTCGCACCAGTCTGTGAAGAATACTGTACAGAGACCTCGTATTTTCCGCCAACAAGGTCCAGATGTCTCTTCAATTGATAGCGTTTCCGCGTGGGCCATAGACCAGCTTCATAATGACGTCGATTTTGAGCGAAAAATTATATTTTCAGAGAAGTGTATTTTCATCTCGGGAGTTATGTAAACCAGCAGAACTGTCGGATTTGGAGTTCGGAACAGTCACATATACTCGTAGAGAAGCCAATACATCCAATAGAGGGACTGCTTGGTTTGGGTTTTGATGTTGGCATAATTAGCCCATTCTTATTCGAAAACGCTGCTGGAAACGCCGTTACGGTTAATGGCGACCGTTACAGAGCCATGCTGAGGATTTTTTATGGCGTTAAACCGACGCTATGAATGAGAACAACCCTTGTTTCAACATGATGGCGCCACATGCCATACAAATCGACCACAATCGATCTCTTGCGCACCAAATTAGACAACCGAATATCAGCTGTTTTTGATATGTCAAAAGGCTTCCGGGAGCTGTGCGATTTGACAAGGTCGGACTTTTTTCTATGGGGTATCGTTAAGCGTAGATGTTATGTGAATATCCCAGAGACAATTCCAGCTTTTAAACATAACAGTGTAACTGTTATTCGCGAAATAGGTACCGTAATCATCGAAAAAGTTCTTAAAAACCGGACTCACAGGATGGCTTACTGTAAGGTCAGCAGAGGGAGCCACATGAACGATATTCATTCTTAAATCGATAACTGCAACCTACAGAATAAAATAAAAATATCAAAAACAAAATTTTAAATGATCAACCCTATACAATCGATTATGAAGTCGGTTCCGGAAGCCGAGCATAAACTTGTATCTTTAAACAATGGCGTCTGGAAAATTAATGTTGCAGACTCTGAAACCTATTCCGTGGGGCATCAATGGTTTACCTATCGCCCAATGAAAGTTAATGACAAGGAGTTCAATTTAATAAGGCTTCCACTGTCTATGCTCATTTTTAATAACAAACAAATTACAAAATATGCACGCTTGAAAATAGACGACTTCTCCTGGGCACGGCTTTTATGGGTAACGTTTTGCTTGCTTACGTTGATTCAGCTTAGATCTTGGAAAACACCATTCAGAACATTTCGAAACCATGTTTCTAGCACTTGGGCATGATTCTACAAACTATAGAGAAAACAACCACGATAACCTTCACTCTGTGCATTGGGGTATAAAACTATCCTATACCTACAAAAACATAAATAAAAAACTAATTACTAAAAATTACAGGAAAGTTAGTTAGATAATTATGCCTTCTTCAATTAGATATACAGCAGATAAAAAAACGAGTTATAATCCAATGGTTTTATTGCGTTTTTCATCGTTAGAATGAAACTAAACGCATTTCTGTGTACTGGGGTCAAAAACTACCCCATCCGTTTCTATATAAAAATGTGTACAAAACAACGCAAAACTAACTAAAATTATGCTGATACCGTTCGTCGTCTATCGGATTTTTATATTACTAGGTGCGAAACTAAATTTTCGGGTTTTCCGAAGAAAAAAAATGGAAAATTTCAATAGGAATATAAAAAATGGTTTATTCAAAGTACTATGTCCTTCGCTATCTGCACATTTTTTTCGCTATCTACACATCTATACAATAGCTGAGCCGTAGCTCTTCGATTTTCCATCGGTCTCTGACAACTTGCTTCTTTTGCGGAGGTATTAACCGCAAGTTGATGTTGAGCGCTACTTGTTCTTTATGTCGAAATCGTCACTTCTAAAGCGTTCAAACCAAACTTCACAGGTAGTTTTCGATGGTACATGTTCGCCGTAGGTCTCCTTAAGCAAATGACGTGCTTCAGCTGCATTTTCTTTCAAGTTGAACCAGAAAAGCAAAGCTTTCTGCAAATGCTGTTTGTTTGGCAGAAAACTCGACATTTTGCTCTTGCTGGTATAACAACTGGTTATCGCTAACAATGTGTACAAAACACAACTTCTGACATAAATGACAACTAAATGTGTCGCTAGCACCATCTATGTGCAAAACCCGGAAATGTTGTTGTACACCTGATACTTGCAAGAAAAATATTAGAAGATGGCCAATGGTACTCTTCTTCAACATGTTAAATGCGGCGGGTTTTGCCGCAATATAACTTGCATAAATTAGGAAACCAGCATCTCTATGACTCATCGGTTTCGTTAGAACGCAAAGAATTTCTCAATAAATTCACATTACAGCTGGTGGACAATCAAATCAAGAAGCGACTTGCCACTCCCAGGGCTGTAAGTCAAATAATGCGCAATGAGTCAAATAGGATTCAATGTTGTAGAATTGAGGTTAGCGCATTTTCGTTATTTTTTTAAATTTTGATGTCAATTACTATTTGATTTCCATTTTTTTAGTTTGTTTTGGTTTAAACTTTTTTTTAAATTTTGTTTTGGTTTAATTTAATTTTTGTTTTAAACAAAACAGGGTTTAATCTGAAATTATACATCACTCACTCACAAAATAGATTTCTTTTTAATAAATAAATAAAGAGATACGGGAAGGGATGAGAAGTGAATTTTTTTTAAGAAACCCAAACGAAAAAAGTCGTGGCTTTCACCTGGCGAAGCATCAACATCGACGGCACCAGAGACGATGGGTCCAGAAAGGAATCGTGTACTATGATGAGCTGGTGAAACAGGGTGAAACTGTCAATGGGCAATCCTTCCCCTTGGATTATTACTTGTTCCGATCGAAGGTGCAAGGCTTGGCAGGCTGCACTTGACCAGTTTCAAAGAAGTGCAAACTTGGTTGGATAAACGACTTCGGTCCAAAAATCCGAGAATTTAGTTGCGAAATATAATAGACCGCACATCATCGCTTGCGCAACACTGATATTTTCGTATATGTACATATTTATGTGTCGTCTTTTATATTTATTACACAAACATCTATATAGCCATCGTTGTTGAATAGTCGTCTATCTTACATATTTATGTGTAAATAATCTTTAAAAACAAAAAAATTTAATTTAATATTTTTTTCTGTGTTATGCTTGCTGTTGCTTATGCTGATGCGCGCTCTTTCTCCATCGTGTTGGCTGAGTTGGAAATTTATATTAAATTAATTGTTAGTTAAGTGGGTTGTTGCTGTTAGTTATATATAATATATGTAAGAAGAGTGAGGAAAAACGATACCATTATTATGATTAGATATTGAAATTAAGTGGTTTTCACTTTTCACTGAATAAGTAAGTGAGCGTCAAATCAAGTCGATTAGTAAATGAGTATAAGTAAAGTATGCGCGCATTTTGTCACACGTTTTCATTAAATATTTATATTTTCTAAATCCACCTTGATCTAATGACACTCACTCACCTCGCCACGTATCAATCTTTTATAATTTTATTTTATAAATATTTGCCATTTACACTTAAGTATATAGACACGAAGCAAATACAAAATGTTCGAATACAAAAAACCTGTTCGCTGTTTTCAGTTAATGAAATTTTATTGTTTTACATTATTATTTCAATGTCTTATATCCCATATGTAATATGTATAAATTATATAGATTGATTACATCATAAGACGTTTCAAATAAGTTGTGGCGGACTTATATATACAATCGCCTTTATGCCTTAAATCAATCATAGGTCGAATGTGCGGCGTAATAGATAAAACCGTGACAATAAATACGGTAATTATAATTCGCTAGATATACGGTAAATATCATTAAGTACGTGATAAAATTTATTATGCATGTACACGGATTGTGTTTCTTCAATCATTATATATTTTCAACTAGATATAATTTTATTGCAAAATATACAGTCATGGAAATAGTTATACAGCGAGTAAATAACTTAAAACAAACGAATAGCAGCGAAAACTTGCGTGACGAGAAGCATATACAATTTTGGCGATTTTAGCACTAACCGAAATGGTACAAACAGCGTGTAACTTAGGTTCTTAAGTGTTCGCTGCAATCCTTTATCACTCGCATAATCTTTCAAAGTTTTTAAATAAACTTGTGCTTTATTAAATGTAAAATCACTAGTTTTATTGTCATCTAACTCGTCACCATCAGAAGATGACCTATAATTTATGGTTTCGAAGTTTTAATTTTCACATTCTCTATGTACCGACTCAAAAATTGATCTTCCCAATCATCAGGCATTTCCTCGAATGTTTGCAAATTCTAATCGAAAGACACATTTGCAAAATGAGATTCAGTTTCACCATTCTCCGTCATGGTGATTAATTCCTGATGTTCTATCACTTTTTGTAACCCGGCCCTTTTAAAACAATTAAAAATCGTTTCTGTGGTTACATTATCCCATGCAGTAGACATCCATGAACATGCATCTAATATGGTAATTTTTTTTTATAATACTTCTACTCCATTAGTATCGTCTATAGCCGTCAATAAACGATCCATTAACAATTTTCGACACTTCGCCTTTAAGCTTTTTATACTACTCTGGTCTAACGGCTGTAGGATGTAGTATTTGGCGGGGAAAATTAGAGTTTAACATTACTGTATGACTTATATGGGTGACAAAACGCGTTATCTAAAAACAAAATAATATTTCGTTTCTGCCTAGCCATCTTTTTATTGAATGTTTTCATCCAATCGTCAAAGATATCGGAAGTCATCCACGCTTTTTTATTAAACCGCCATTATTAAGCGCTTGTTCAACATCTAAATGTTTAAATGCCCGTGGTTTTTTAGCTTTGCCTATTATGACTACAGGTTCCTTCTCTCCCGACATACTACACAATAAAGCGACATACTAAAGCGACTGTTAAACGTTCCTTGCGCATTTCCCTCTCTTGCGTAACTGATTTTTCAAATTTAAAGATCTCGATGGCGTGGCTCGAAAAAACAGACCAGTTTCATCCAAATTGTAGATATTTCTTGGGTCGTATACATCGGTTAAATTTTCCAATGTCGAGCGATATTGTTCGACAATTTGCATGCCTGTTGAGGCACCTTCTCCACTAAGCATAGTAAAATGTAACTGGTGGCGATTTTTAAAAGTTTGGAGCCATCCATTTGAAGCAGTGAAATCGTTTAAATTTAATAATTTACTAAGTATTCCTGCTTTTTCCTGCAAAATTGAGCCGGATATAGGCATGTTTTTCGAACGTGTCATCGCAAACCACGTGCCATGCAATCCGCTTTCTTTTAAGTTTTCCAAAATTTTCGAAGCTTTCTTTAATTTTATAATTGTTGGCAAGAATTCGTTGAAATTGCGTTTTACTTGCTTTGTATTTTTCACTTAGTTATCGTAGGTACCGATTTTGAGGGTGGTTCGATTACACAGGACAATTTGTATTGAAAACCTTTCCTGAGTAGCAGGTTTTACTGTAGTTACTTGGAATGTAATCTTTCAAATGAAAAAACTATGGTTAAAACTATGGATAGAAAAAAAGATCTGGGTGCAAAACAAAGTTGACGAGTCGTCAAAAACGCTAAATTATTTTCGCTGCTAGTAAGTATAGAGCTAGTTCTAGAAAAATTAAACATGAATTAAATCTAAGTGTGATCGATCGTCGAGTCCGGCAAATTCTAAGCGAAAAAAATCAGGTTAAATGGACGAGACGGTAACGTAAAGCTCGACTAAAGCCATATCACATTGTTCAGCGACGAAAAAAAAATAATTTAGATGGCCCGGAGGCTACCAATTTTATTGGTAGCTGGATGGTATGGGGTACTTTTTGCTTCTTTGTCAAGAAGCGGATATGCTGGATACGTTCAAAAATGAAATCTACGAATTACATAGATCTCTTAGACGATGCATTATTAAACATGGTTGAAGATATTCCTGAACTGAATGACTCCAAGACAAATATCAGTTTTGGATCAGTTTGGTCCGTATCCCAGACTTAAAACCCATTGAAAATGTGGGGTATAAATGGGGTATATTGGTTCGGGACGTTTACAAAAACGGAAGGCAATTCCAGGCATGTGATGAGCTGAAATATGCAATTCGTCGATCTTGGGAAAATATACGGCCAGCACAGCTACAATCGTTGGTGAATTCGATGCAAAAACGCAGACTTATTTTAACCTCATAATAATGGTGGATATATAATTATTTCCATGACTGTATATACGAGATTCGCTAAGTATTGAAAATATTCACCTTGCAATCTATAAGGACTAAATGGATTCCACACTATACTAATATATGATCTAACATACTTAGTTCTTAAACACATTACGTATACAAATATTTTCTATTAATTAATTTAACGATCATAGATTTTAATTAAATCTCTGTAAAATGTCAATAAAATTTTATATTGCTAGCGCAATGATTATTTCAATTATTTTTAATTGCTTGTCCCAGATTCGTTTATTTATATTTATTTGTATATTGTAAGCTACATATATGTGATTACGAGTACATAACCAGCTTGGTGTGTAGATCAATTATTTATTTATATCGCCATATATATATATATATATACAACAAAAAATGCCAATCAAATATACTTATATATAAGAAGTCGGTTTTCTATTTTGGAATTTGATTGATATTTTGATAGATTGGGAAAAAATACAAATTTCAATTCTTCCGTACAAAAACCTACCGAGAAAAAACCCTTTTTGTTTATATTTCAGTTTATAATGGACGCAAGAATTTCTCAATTAAATTTTACTTTTTATTTTGTTCATTTAAATTAAAATTAACGCTTGATCAATTCTATTTATTTATATGTTCGAGATTCAATCCAATCATTCATTCATGTTCTATATGGATTGATGCGGATGTATCGAATTTGTGGTTTGATGCGTTGCCTATACCATGAATAGAGTCATAGCCGGAAGATCGTGATTATACGCGATGATAATTTAATGAAAAGCTGCGGATTTTCTATACACCATTGAATTTGAATATGTACGTTGTGTAGAATTATGTTCTTATCACTGAGGTTATTTCAAACGGTATTAGAAAAAGAGGTGGTAATTTTAGAAAGTAGTGTAATTGTACCGTTCCAGTATCTTGGATTCATATTTACAATTGTTCTAGCTGGACTCCAAAAAGATACTGAGCTATTGTGTCAGCAGATAAGTCGTCATTTTTTTTTTGCTGCAAAATTCGACTTTATTCATCAACACAGTTTCCTTCAAGCGTGATATGTTCATTCCATAACGCTCCTTTGACATTTGGATGCGTTTTTGTAGAATGATCAGCATTTCACGCAAATTTTATTCCCAAAGCAATTTAGGGAAGCAATTCAAACTTTCATTCGTGTAATTTTGCCATCGCAGCCAACAATTTATAGTACGGTGCATTGTCCTAGTGAAAGCACTTTTTAGATTTTATTCATCAAACCTTGTTACACCAACATGCAAAATTATACGAACGAGCAACGGACCAAAGTGGTAAAATTTTACTTTTCCAATGAGCATTCAATTTTACTGTCGCCACGAGCCTATCGAAATTATTTCAACACCAGAAATGAACCTAGCCAAACCGCAATTAACCATTTAATTGCACGGTATAGATCGTGTACGAGACAGTGTTGAAGAATATCCAGAAACATCAACGCGAAGACGTTCTGGACAACTGGGCATGTCTAGAACATAACTTCGACGGATTTTTTCTCTGAATTTAAATATACATCCATACAAGGTCCAATTGGCCCAACAACTGTTACCAGTTGACTACCAGCAACAACTAATTTAGGCAACACGCTTTCTGGAGTTGTGCGCCGAAACTTAACAAATTAAATATGAGTGATGAAGCACATTTCCATCTTAATGGATAATACTGCAAACTACAGAGTTGTTCACCAGCGCAAATTGCACTCACTCAAGTGTACATTATGGTGTGGAGTGACATCACAAAGGGTTATAGAGCCCTATTGGGACCGGTATCGTATTATGATTAATAATTTTGTACGCCCTGTGGCAGCCAACAATTGATTGCAGGATGGAGCAACATCATACACGGCCCATGCTATAATTACTCTTCTAAGTGAAATTGTTGATGACCGAAGTATCTCAAGAAATTCAGGATTAAATTGGTCAGCACGTTCACCACATTTAACTGCGCCTGATTATTTCCTATCGGGTTATCTCAAAGAATGAGTGTATGTGAACAAACCTCAAACTATAGAGCAGCTAAAGCACAACATTGAAGCTGAGATCAGAGCAATAGTCTGCTAATTTGCGTGCTGTTATGCAAAACGTTCGTTTAAGAGCCCAATTGTGCATTGATGAAAATGGAGGTCATCTATCTGACATTATTTTTCATCATTAAAATTTAAATCATGCAAAGTTCATATTATTGGGAGTATAACTGATTTTTTTGCAGCACATCCATTCGTTGAGCCATTTTTCGGTTTCCTCGCGATTTCTGCAGTCTTGGCCTTGAAGATCGCTTTGCATTGATCGGAACAAATAATAAGCTGATGGGGCAAAATCTGGTGAATAGGGAGCATGCGGTAGAATTTTCCATTTAAGTAAATATTTTTTACTTGTTTTCACTTTTTTCACAAAATCACTTTACGCTGTTTGTTGGCTGGAATCGGACGGTTTTCGTTCAATACATAGTTCAAATCTATCAATTATTGTTGGTAACGTTCACCAGTAATAGTTTCGTTCGGTTTTAGCAGCTCATAATACACCACGCCTTTCTGATCGCACCAAATGCGCAACATAACCTTACGTCCATGAACGTTTCGTTTTGCTGTTGATGTGGATGGTTCGCCTGAATGAACCCATGATTTAGGATTATTGTAGTAAATGAATTTTTCATCGCCAGTCACAATTGGAGACAAAAAGTGTCATCTTCGGTGTCTAAGCGAAGAATTGCATACCATTAAACGATTTTCAATGCTGGCTTCATTTTCATGGCATGTGAACGTTTGAGTGGCTACTTGATTGACATTTAACTGTTCTGCAAGTTTTTTCTGTTTGAGCTGTTTTACTTCAATAATGCTCCCAATTCCAGTTCGAAATTTTTTGGTTGACCAGAACGTTCTTTATCACTGATATCAAAATCACCACTTTTGAATCGTCAAGTCCCCTGAGTTGGTGCATGTTCATCATAAGTTTCTTGAAGCAAACGAAAACTTTCAGCAGCTTTTTTCTTTTGATTAAAGCAAAAAAGTAATGCTTCCCGCAAATGCTGTGGGTATACAATTCGACAAGTTTAAACGGGATTAAAAAATATGTTGTTTACGCTTTCACGAATAATGAGAAACTAAATTTTAATGTGAAAAGTCAACACTTTAAAACGCCGTAGTTGTCATTGTAAAATAATGTATAGTGCTAAAGTTACGCCATCTCTTAGAAAATATAAAAAAAACTAAGTCATATGCCCAATATATTCAATTTGTACACGCAGGCGTGACTTTTGGTCCACCGTGTATTTTATATTTGAGGCCGTTATTCGCAATTTGTTCCTTCAAACGCACCAATATCCCAGCCTTGTAATATTAGTCGTTGATGGTCTTTCCTCTCAAGATAGTCGACGAATAAAATACCGTGTGCATCCCAAATTATGGAGCACAAAATCTTTCCGCCCGGATATTTTCATTTTTGGTTGGTTCGGAGGATTTCATCGGGTGCTGTTCACTCAGCTGATAGTCGTTTTGATTCGGGAGTATAGTGATGGAACCATGTTTCATCCATTGTTACATACCGATACAACAGATATTTCTCATGAACAAACGTAAAATAAAATAAATAAATAAACGTTTATGCAAAACAGTATATCCTCTGCCATTTGATATAGTCAAGGAGTCACCAATCTCACAGCCACTGGAATTACTACCGAATTCGGGCGACCAGAATATTCATCATCAACGGTGGTAGTATGGCCACATTTAAATTCATCAAACCAATGTTTGACGGTTGTTTCCGAAGAAGCGGAGTCCTTGTAATACGTAGTAAGCCATTGCTTTGCTTGAATGATGTTTTCCCCATCAAAAATTCATTATATGCGCCATCTATGAGTCAGCTTCGGGACTTATTGACCGCTGGATACATGACCGTGAAAAAGGCAAAGTGACATCGGCAGCTTGCAAAACGTAAGCTGATTCGAAGATCATTTACGCTTGATATTCTGCCACAGAATTGCTGCAAGCGAGACAGGTAGCTCTACATAGATTTTGCAACTTTTTGGATGTTATTAGTAAATTTTATTATTTTAGGTGTCTACGATTGTATGTTCTTTAGCGTGTAAGTGGCACGTTTCGGAAATACATGTAAGCTAAACTAGCGAAACTATCCAAATACAGTGAGGGGTTGCTCTTCTATCACTATTCGGTAAATCATGAAAATTATGTCAAGAAGCCAAGATTTTTTTAGTTTTTTAGTTTTTTTAGATCACACTTCTCAACACCAGTTATACTACTAAAATACGTTATAATTATACTCAAATGCGGTTGTGATATATGAAACCTGGCCAACCAATTACAAATGTGACACACTAAATATGGGTGGTCCTGGTAAGAAACAAAATTTCCGTTAGAAGTGGGCTCGTTGTACCTAACTGCATGACACTAGGTCGCTACGAATAACGAAAAAGCAAATAAATACGTCATTAATCGAGAATTGATTCATAAATTATTTGTCTGCTATATTTTAGTCAAATAAAAGAGTACTTAGTTGCGGATATAGGTATAAATTACGGCTCTGAGCTCCCGCTACAGTGTGATACAAAATAAACTGCGTTCCGAATATATTGTTTCAAACGCTAGATATAAACTTTAGCGCAAAAACTAGTAATTTACGTGTTGTATCCGGTTGTTAGTGTCGCCGGGTCCAAGCTACTTATTTATCTATTTCATCTAAAAGTCGTTGAAAACCAAGTTTACCGCTTTTCTTCCCTACAACAAACTACAGGAGTATTAACAGTCCAGGCATTCTAAGTGTAATGAACCGATTTTTTATTTACTAAGACTAAGGCGTTTATGCAAATTTCCGCTAAGTTGATTTCAGTTTTATTGTCGAAATCTGAGGTTAGTGACTTACCCATATCGAAAAGACAAATATTTACTATACATATGCTTACAATGTCTACAGAAAGACACATGTGCTGAATAGACGAACTCAATTGATATATGGGGGTTGATAAACTCTAAGTATAGTTTTAATATCGTCACTTTCTAAATATTTAATTTAACCCTGAAATTATTATTAGGCTACTTATTTCGGTACGATACAAGAACAGTGTTGAATCGATATCGGCAAATAATGCGAGCTGCCATCGAGATAACTATATACCGCCTCCTCGTTTTTTATCTTACGAGTATATACTTTAATCCGTATACTTTTATTGTATGTTTAGTACACGGTGTCTAACATGTTTAAGTATGTGGGATGTTTTTTAATTTAGCCTTGGATTTTTTATTTAGAAACTATTTGGATTCTGAAACTTTGGTTCATAACTCTCCTATACTTACATCGTTAATGGTTTAAATTAATGTAAAATGTACCTAACAGCATATAGACGGAAGCCTAAAGATAAGATTATCAGAAGGGGGCCAGCAGGAGGAGCAATATTCCAATAGATAAATCGCTAGCAAAAATTGGACGTTCTAATAGCGTTGCTCGTAATTTTATTAAAAAGGTAAAAATTATGGCATGCAGCCCAACAAAAGGCCGAACCAAAGCTCAGCTCAACAGAAAGGCCAAATTCGTGAAGAAGCTACACGAAATCAACTATCATGCAGGCAAGTAAAGGGAAAATTGGCCTTTTTTGTGACGACTCGACATATCGCTCGCATAATACCGCTATTCCCTTAGTTATCATTTCATGTGACATGACTTTTGAACTTTTGTCGGTTACTAGATTATAAAATCGAAATTAGGTAGCTGCCTAATGCCTCAACCAGCGAACACTTAAGAGCTTAAGTTACATGCTGTTTGTATCTTTTCGGCTAGTGCTGCAATCACCAAAATTGTATAGGCTTTTCGTCACAAATAAACAACGGACCTCTAAAATTTTGGTGGTCGTACCGCTCCCTTAAGTGATCCAAACGGAGCACAACTTAAGCTCTTAAGTTATCGCTGGTTGAGGCTTTAGTTCGAAAAAATTCTATACATTTGTCGCGTCCAAATTTCTAGTGATACTCGTGCGGACTTGCTGTTTGAAGTGATAGCAGTCGCAAGGAAATATTTTTAAAACAGCTTATTTAGATTTACTACAACGAGTTTTGTAAACAATTACTTGGTTTTTAAGTTTCGATTTAATCATTTAATAACCAAGAAGATTAGGAGTTTTTAACAGAGCTCCAAACATTAAATGAACCAAACTACAAAGTAAACCCCGTCTAACCGACAAGCATATAAGAATCGTCTTGTGTTTGCCCGTCATTGCATGTCGTGGATGACAGATTGGGAGAGAGTGATTTTCGCTGACTAGGCCTGTCATTAGGTCGAAATGAAATTTTTGTGGTGGAAGTGTTATGATATGGGGAGCATTTTCTTATGAAGAGAAGCTCCTCATCTGCTTTATTACGGCTCGAATGAACTCCAGTATATACATTGAACGAAAGATGCTGTAATAAATGATCTGGATGATAATGTAGACGAAAATTATATTTTTCAACAAGAAAATGCTTCGATTCTGGTTTCGAAGGAGACTAAACAGTTGATTCTCGAGAAAAACATTAGTCGTTTTGGATGACCAGTTTGTAGTCCTGATGCAATTATGCCAACATCATCTGTGTGATGACCCCCGCCTTTTTGCATCTTGGCTTATATTTTAGATTTTTGATCGGTACTCTATTAGAAAAGGATATGACGTAATAATTAGAAATTTGTATGTGAATAACATATACAGTGGCGTTCAATAAAATCGGACTCAAGATGATTTTTTATGGAAGTGTTAGATAAATTCAAAGTTATACCTACACATCGATTTTCACTAGAATTGTTTTATACATACTTACAAATCTTTTTTAAAAATTAGATAAAAATTATCAAACATTTTAACAGATAAAAATTATCAAACTAACCTCAACTCAGTCTTATGAGTGGAAAATTATGTTCTCTCTTTATCTAATATTTAGTTGTATGAGCCATTTATACAACTGACCGGTGGTCCTTAGATCCCTCTAATCTTTGAATACTAGTAGCCTTTTTGACTATACCTTGTAATGATGAAAATGATTTGGCTGGCAGCTTCACCATCTCTACATTATTTTATCTAATTAAAGTTTTTTCGAGATCTACTTAGAGGGTTTTTATGTTACTGGAAACGCCACCTTGGAGGCCTTCCCTACCGCCAAGCTTATGGGATTTCTTCGTGTATTTTGGTAGCAAACCTGCGATCGGTGACTACGGTACATAATATCAACCATCATCATAGCATAACTCCCTTCACTTTTTCGAATCCGTATGTGCCACGTATTTTGTGCAAATTTCATTTAGGATTACGCAGCACATCTAATTAGCGATATTTCGCTTTGAGAACAATTCATACCAAACTGCGCGGTCTTCATAAAATTCTTACAATTTCTAAAATGGGTTTTACTTTTCTCTTTCAATTTGTTTTTCAATAATATTTCGGTTTGAACTAGACTTCACTATTTTTTAATCGGGTAAACAAGACGACGTTACATGCTACAGAGGAATATCAACTACATCAATTCCAAAATTGTTTGAATTAGTATTATGCAACAACTTTAAAAGCTTTGGCGTTTAGATCGGGAGGTACGGGTTTGAATCCCGATAGGGGCAGGATGCAAAAGGAAATTTTTATCAACAGAATACAATCTGTAGTTAAAAGGAACACAACTACGACCACCGATCGGCGTGCAAAACTCATGGGCCGACCATCTTCCATGTCCAGTACTATAGGCTGGCATGGAACTATGCAATAGCCGTACGTCTTCGAGTTGGCAGAAATTGCGTGAAGTAAGACGGAAAAAATGAACCGCGAAAGAGCAGAATGCTTCGGCCCCAGAAAAAAGTGCACGGATTAATAAAAAAAAAATTAATCCACAATTGCACGTCAATATCAATAAACCAGCATGGGTTTATGCCTGGCCGATCCACATCCACTAGTCTGGTTGAATTCACCAGTAAAATAATTAATGAGATAGAAAACCATCATCAAGTTGAAGTAGCGTACACGGATTTAAGTAAAGCATTTGATTCCATCTGCCATCAAAAAACACTCTAGAGGTTATTCGATTTGGGTTTTCACTCGAGTACATAAATTGATTGAAGTCTTATCTATCAAACTGGCGCCAATTTGTAATAATCAGAAATGAGAAATCAAACGTTAATCGAGACAAATAACCGAGATAATTAAAAACTCAAACGTGCTCATATTTGCTGAAAACGTGAAAATTTTTCGAACTGATTATGGAATGCTAGACACGAAGAAACTTCAAGTAGACATCGATAGATTTAGTGAGTTGTGTGATCGAAACTCGTTTTACTTAAATATTAAGAAATGAAAAATCATTATTTCCATCGTAAAAGAAATCCGTTAATTATTTCATACAAAATCAACAACGAAGTATTGCAAAGAGGCAATGAGATCATAGATTTGGGTGTTACATTTGTCAAAAATGCCAGTTTCAATAGCCATATTCAAAATTGTATCGCGAAAGCAATACTGGGATTACGACCACAATTTACCATTCCATGAAAATGTGGCTCGGTTACCTCCGTACTCAACAAGATGCACGGATTACAAAATATGCACGCTTGAAAATAGACGACTTTTCTTAGGCGCGGCCTTTATTGGTAACGTTTTGCTTGGTCACATTGATTCATTTTGGAAAACATATCAATTCATGAGTCTTGCAGAACATTTCGAAACCATGAGTCATTAGCAATTGGAATTTGAGTACAGATGCATGTTTGGATGTATATAATTTGTTTGTTTGCTGGTTCTAACGTCACTCAGAAAATACATAGCAGCTTTACTACTAAACTAATTTTCAATACTCAGTATGTAGCTGGGGTGGAGTTGCACAGAGACAAAAATCTTAAACTTCGTCCTCACCGAGTCAAGCATCCATGGCTACAGTTAAGACAAATTTGGGTGACCGCATAAGAATGCAAATAAGAACAAGCACAAACGAAATGACACAGGAGCACCTACCTCTGACGTGCCATTATGCCTTATCCAGCAGATCCTGTGGCTGGCTAGGATTCAATGGACTGATCAAACGTATGAGCTACTTAACTTGGGGCTCTACTGTACTTGGTATGTTGATGATATTCTCATCTTCACTATTCAGAAAAGTTACTTCAAAGTTACATTTTCTTTATCAACTAATTAGTATTAGATGCTCAAAAAATTTATGTCTCACGTGTTTATTTTTTAGAATTTTATATGATGAAAATGTTTTTTTAAAATCGCACACGCCTTATGTTTTAAGTATAGAATATCGTAATATTAAAAATAAAATATCTTCTCTGAACTACTTAAGTAAGTATGTAGATTTTTTTTAATGACTCATTGAATCAAAATATAGTGCCAATTTACGGTTTGTTGAAGTATTTCTGTAAACTAAATGCTTATTTCAAATATATTCAGACATCGACGAAAATTGCGCCTCACACACACCTCACAAATATCTTGCAAAATCATTTTTAACTGATGTCGAAACCAGTGAGAACTTAAGTGTTATGCTGTTTAGGACACTTTGGTTAAAAGGTTAATCACCTAAATTTTCAAGTGGTCACTGGTTCCGGTTAATAATTTACTGCAAGTGAAATCGAGTTAAGTTTTGGAAACCATGTTTCTAGTACGATCAAAATTTTTTATCTTTAGGTCTATAAATTCTAATTTACTTTACTGATAAGAATAATTCAAACTTGCTATAAAATATGTTTCATTCGGGAAATAAAATTGTTTAGTATGTGCGTAATCTGATTAAATATTACCATATCTCTGGTTTATGAATATATTTAAGGTGATGACTAAAAGTTTTCTATTACACTAAAGTCATTGTGTACTTGAGGTTGTTAAAACCAACCAGTACATTTTTGAATACTGTTGCAGTTATGCCTCTTGACACTGAGAAGTTACCAAGGTACCTTTGCCAGCAATGTTATTATGTTGCCAGGCCGTTTGAAAAGCTAATAATTGGATTGCGCAAGGGTTGCTGGCTTTCGAGTGGCTTGTAGTATGAGTGGTCCTAGTCTGGACCTATCGAAAAGCGTAGTAGTATTCTTGATAAACATGTTGGGTGTTCGGTTTCTTTAGAGAATCCTAAAGTCTTGTATGACATCCTAATAAATGTTGGACTTATAATTATTATAAATTGAAATTGGAATTTGTTCACAAAGTCAATGTTTCGCCTAAATGACATTCTATTTATTTTTTAACCAATGCATACAAATTTTCGTTTGTTTTAGGTTAATGATTGTTATGGGACTAAGTTGGGTTTAACTTCAAACGCATCTTTTAATTCGAATATTTGTGTTAAAATGGTTTTTGTAAAATATTTGGGAAAAAGAGAAAATTTCCCTTTAGAGCTGCCACATTTGGTACACAGATGTCCACCACATCACTTGAATCATTGAATGTATGGAAACATTTTATTTGTGAAGTTTTATCCTGATCAGTTAATCCGTCTGGGCTGTAGAAAAACCGAATTTTAGTGTAAAACAGTTTTTGGTAAAATCGACCGTGGATGTCGTCGTTCAAAAAGCTTTTCAAAATAAAAATTAAAAACATTCTCTATATTCAAATACTGGAACATATTTGAGGAAAAGAACAAATACATGAACCACCCAGACCATGAATTCCCCCCTCCTATATAAAAATAAAAATTTAGAAAAAATATGAAAGACGGCCGTCGAACAAGAGCAGCCAGTTCTGTTGTTATTTTTTATTCACACTGAAGCGACAATGTGCGTTTGCAATGAAAGCTAATAAATGTTACAAAGTACCAAAGAATCCTTGTTTCAGAAAAACAAAAAGACTTGGTCTGGTCGCTATATAAATTTTATGTCATGGCTTACCATCTCGTACAAAATTAACACAGTAACATTGCTAAGTGATAATATATTTTAAAACTCTAACAGTATAGAGGTTTTACGTTAATAAACTTTTGTAAGAGAATCTCTAAATTGGTATTCTGTTGGTACTACTCTTAAAATTTCTATTAACAACCCTCATATTTTTGGAGACCGGTCAATTATGATTTTTTTTAATGCGATCCATTGAAATTGTATTTTTATTGTTAAATAAACGCTAGAATACGATACATTTTTGAAAAAAATAATGTTTTAACATTAAAATACCGACCAAATGGCATAGTGGTTAAAGCTATGGCATTTGGATCGGGAGGTACCGGGTTCGAATCCCGATACGTGCAAAACTCATGGGCCGACCCATCTTCCATGCCAGTATAGGCTGGCATGGAGCTATGCAATGTGCAGATGGTAATAAAATTGGACCTATATCCTTACGTAATCGAATTGGCCAATACAGGGGTAAAGGTAAGGACGTAAATAAGCAAACCACGAAAGAGTTGGGAGAGCCTTGGCCCAAGAACAGATAGCAAGGAAAAAAAACATTCAAATATTAATTTTGAATTAAATTTAATGAAATCTACAGGTTGCTGATTTAGAGATGCAATTGTTGAAGACCAATACCATCGTTATCGATTAAACCTATTAAGCCTTTTTCCTTCCTCTAGTAGATTAGAAGATTAGAATTGTGTTGTGCTGTACGATCGCTAGGTGTCTGAAACCGGGTCATTATGTCGCAAAAAAAACCTTTCCTATCCTTCTTATTGTTATGTGTAAACAGGCTGTAGGAATAGGTCCGGCGTTATCCGGGACACTTGTCCAGTACTTGGTCCTACAGTCCAATCAATGTTGCAATTAAGCCTCTTGACACGTCCGGATTTTTGGTGGAGCTCTACTTATTTGATGATACACATTCGTTTCGCGCATCTTGATCATTTTCAGATTCTTTAAATCGTGAATATAATCTTATATCTGTTGTAATATCACATTAGTGAACATTTAAGGATTACCAAAATCATATTGAAAATTTAAAAATTTAGATAGTCATACGGTTGGTTACGATAAATAAATGTCAAAACTGTCCATAACTACCGTTCCCATTTAAAGTTCAACATTAATTTTATGGATACAAGCTAGTCTAAGTAGCATCTATGGATGTGGTATGGATAGTTTTACAGGTGAAAATTACAGGTTTTTACAGATTACAGATTTTTTTTACCCAAGATAAAAATATTGACGTCAAACGAACAAGATACCATTACACGTGTAAATTCTTGCATATACATCAAAGCCATCTAGGAGCACACATAGCGCCAAAAATCATATTGCAAAATAGTCGGAGTCGGGAGTTATTTGATATAAAAAACAAGATACGGTTAGAAAAAGATATAAAACAAATTAAATGTTTGAAAAGAACATTACAATTTCGTATGGTAAAGACGTGTAGAATATAAGTCTTATTTACAATTTATCCGTTAAACCCTGTAAAGGTTATTCCTTATTCAAAGTGCAAAACCACATAATTCTGTAATTATTATTTAGGATATGTTTGTGAAATCCAATCGAATCCGTGTTAAGCCGATCTTAATTCAGTGTATTTCATTGTTGAAGAGCAAATGTCCTATTCAGCAGTTTCTGCTCGTCCGAGTTAAGAATATATAAGTATAATAGTCGGATGTTGTAATCCAGAATATTTTCTGTAATCCCGGGATTGTCGTACTAGAATTTTAGAATTTCGAGTAAACTAAATAAAACTATCAAATTTAATTAGTCACTGCGAGTTTTCGAACTCCACCAATTCCTCATCCAATATTTTTGTATGTGCCTGACACTAATGGGCTAATTATATAGACGAAAACGAAACGGACTGATCTCGTGTGTATGAAAACGAATTAAAATAAAATACTTAAATATGGATATAAAAATTAGAAAAAACAAATATGGGCGTGTGTTTGGCGGTTGGGGAGTTCGGTCTATAAATCAATCCCGAGATAAAATGGTTTTTTTAAAATAATTTTTCTAAAAATGATAAAGGATGATCCGGAGCAATTTTTGAAGTATATTCGCATGTCGGCAATTTAGCAGCAGAGAGAGAAAAATTAAAGTTCGAAATAAGCTTATAGCCAACAAAGTAAGAGAAGTCATTTCTCTTTTACTCAAACTACGACGAATATCATCGCAAACATTCAGTAAAGCAGTGGTCGTACCGTGTAATCGTCTAAAACCTGATTGAAAAATACTAAGCAAATTACAGCTATCGATATGAGATTGAATTTGGTATTTTACTACCAATTCAAACGCCTTGGACAGAGAACTTAAAATACTAATAGGTCGGAAATGGGAACGCTCCGAAGGATTGCTAATTTTAGGAACAGGAATAATTTTACTGAACTTCCACTGAGCGGGATAAAACGAGGTCGTTAAAATAAAATTAAAAATATGTAACAAGTATCTTGATACATTAGGAAAAATACGCTTAACAAATTTTAAACTAACAATATCTAGTGGATTGCAATTTAACTTCCCAAATTGCAGAATGCAAATCGGCAATAGATATATTTGCAAACGAAAAATAATTAAGGGATTCTACGGATACTAAATCAATATTGGAAATATCATGGGTGGAACTAGAACTACTTAGGTAATGATTAAAATCATTAGCTTTGAAATTTACCGAAGCACCCTCTTTGCAATTACCAAGGCCCAAATTTCGAACGTTACGTCTGAATATCTTAGAGAGAAATGAGGGATCTAACTTATCCTTGAAAAAATGTTGCTTAGCGATACGAATTAAACCTACCTCTCTATTTCGAGATTGCTTATAAGCTAGATAAGACCAAGAATCGGGGCTCATTTTCCAAAGACGATATTTGGAAAAACGATCAGAAATAGCATTCGAAATCTCTTGCGTCATTCAAGGGGGGGGGGGACCTAGGTCTAAAATAAACAGTAGTGAGAGGAACACAATTATTAAATACATAATTAATAGAGGAATTGAAATAGTCAATTAATTTGATCGGTAGAAGTACTAAGAGAAAAAATATTGTCCAAACAAATAAAGCTGAAACTTTTAGGTTTAGGACGAGAGTAATAATTAACAAATAAAAACAAGGAGATCGTGATGAGAGACATCTTATTTGATCTTAATGCTAGTTAAAAGTTGGTTTTAATGCATAATATAATTTAATTTTGTACTCAGTCATTATTGCTCTAAATTTTTCCTAATTACCAACACAAGATTAATAAATAGTCTAAAATTAAAGCATTTTAGGATCTTAAAGATTGTTAAGAGCTAATAGTGCCTTAAATGAAATATTAAACATTTTCACTTTCTGAAATTTCTTACTTTTCGGTTTTCTTAATTGTGCAAGTGTAGTGATCAAGTAAAAGATTACGGGTGCACAAGTAGTTGAAAGCTTGACTGATCCATTAGATGTTGTCAAATCAGACACTTGCAACACTCCACTTTTATTTTGAAAATTGAGCACCGTCCTGTTTTAGGATATTCTACTCCTTCTTTCTACTAATATAAATTTATTTGTTTTGCTGCATTTGTGGAAAGACTGGAGATAAAACTAAGCAAATGTTGTAAAATGTTCGAATGTTTGACTTTACAGAAACAATATTTTAAAAGAAAATTATATTTTAAAGTATCGCAGGTAATTAAATTGTCAGAGCTTGAGCTTATTTAATTCTAAAATAAAACTATAAACTAAAACATCAAAAATTGCAATTAATTATTAATAATATCAAAACGAAAGCCTTTTCATAAATAAATTTATGTTGCCACTTTACATTTTATCATGAAAAAAATTTTAAAAATGCAAGTTTACTAAAACATCGCGATACTCAATGTAAATCTAGACACATTGCAATTTATGTTGGTTTTTAGAGAATTAAGGCACAGGAGGTCAAATCGCAATAAGTTTAAATTGTCCATAAGAAATTTGGATTTTACACAGTGAAATTTAAAAGTAGATTGCTAATGCAACAACTCTTGATTTTCATTAGGATTGAACAATAGACAGATAATAGAAATGCGAATGAATATGAGCGGGCAAATCTTTCTCAAATAATCCTCCGCACACATTATTTTTTTAGTGGCTTAACATTTATTTTCAGTGGAATTTTTCTGTCACATATAATATTAAAATACAAAATGATAATAAATGAGTAGGGTAATCATCACCGATTTAACGGCAGTATTGATCTACCCTTTAACAAAGAACAATTTATGATAAAAAGTTACGCTAACATAAGAAATAAAAACATAACAATAAAAATATAAAATATAAAAAGATAACTTTACATAGAAAATCGATATTAGGATGCTCAAAAAGCCAAACTTTAAGTACCTGTAGAAATGATTTTGAATTTATTTGTTGTCAAATGCTAAGTGGAAGTTGGTTAAATAAGGAAGGGGCAGTTACCAGGAAATATTTTCTAAAATGTACACTAACAAATGTGGAATAACAAATAAGAAACGATCATTGTTCCTAATATTGTATCGCACATTTGCTCTCAATAATCGATGCCCACTTCGCAAATAAAATAAATGTTACGAATAGCATATTTCTGAACAATTATGCAAATTTTTAAAGCTGAATGATAGCAACCACCCCAACACGGTAACGCATATTCAAGCCTAGAGTTAATGCAAGCATAGTAGAATTTTAGCAATACCGATTTAGGTGCTACTAGTCTTAATATATATAAAGTTCGTAACGCATTGCTAAGAGACTTTTTTATTTTATCGACATGTTGCTTCCAACTCAGATTACAATCAACAATAACTCCAAGGTACTTGAATTTCTCAGTAACAGTTTCAACGGAAATGCACGAGCTGGCGGAATTAACAGCATTACAAAAACTGGAATGATAAGTTAACGGTGAATGTAAACTACTGCTACCCATACTAAAATTCATAATCTTAGTTGTCATGTCTTAGTTGTCAAATTAGGAAGTGGGGGCCAAACCATTTTCTTAAAACTAAAAGATCGGCTGCAATTTTATGGCAAACATCAGTTTGTAGCATAAGCTCATATCGTCTGCAAAGCCAACCATAGAGCCTACCAAATTTGCACTAAAAACTGAATTTAGGTATATCAGAAATAAAAGAGGCCCCAAGACGGAACCTTGAGGAACACCAATGTTTAAGACATAAGGGCTGTCCGTGATTACGATTTCCAAGATACGATTTAAACCAATTATTAATGCTTCCTCTGAAACCAATTTTAGAAAGCTTATGCAATAGAAGGTTATGATCAACCATGGCAAAGGCTTTTTTTATGTCAACAAAAAGCCCAGCGCAAGAGTCAGAATTATTTAGCGATGCATGCACGCCATTTAAAAATTAAATTAAAGCAGACTCCGTGGAAAACCCATTACGAAAATCGTGCTGACAACATCTTAAACACTATGCTTCTCTAGGAATACAACCATTCTAAATTTAATAATTGTAATTATTTAAGTCGCATCTGGAACCATTTTTATGAAGAGGTAGCACAATTGCTGATTTCAAAATTTCACGAACAATACCTACAGGTTCTAAAACAACAATTAAAAATATGACATAAAGAACATATAAGACCAGCGGAACTTTAAATTAAGTAATTGCTACAACCGAATATATCGTAAGAGTAGCTTGATTTTAAAGAGGCAATGGCTTTAGAATCTTCAAGAACGTCAATTGAATGCAAAAAAAGATTGCTCAACATAATCGCCGTCAGGTTCCATAGAATTCCTATTATTTAATGGAAGACTAGACTTCAAATTTGACGCAATACTCCCAAAATAAATGCTGAACTCATTGGCAATATCAGACGAATCAGTTAAAAGATCACTAGTAGATGAATTAATAGAATTAATGAGCATAATCTTTGATGAATTATTACTTAAAATGCCATTGATAGTACGCCACATAAGTTTGGAGTCACCAGAATAGTTTATCAAATCAATTTTTACAATAAGCTATTGCTCGTTATACCTGTTGTGAGGTGCATTACACCGTCATATGCAAAATTTAATGTAAACGGCACCAACCTTGAGGGATGGTCGGTAGTGGCACTGATTTTAACTAAACATATCGGTATACAATTTAGTTTTACAGTTATTAAATTAGTCAAATTTAATTGGGATTTTTATTTCGATAATGTTACTGGAATTATTTATGAGGAAATATTAACTGTGATGCGAACATAAGCAATACTTTAAGTATTATTCAATAGATGGTGCACATAAATCTTGTTGTGTGATCCAAATGTGAACTAAAATGGGATACTATTTAGGCCGCAGTCCACTAAATGTATTCACGAAATAAACTATCTCATAGATGAGAGATCGCTGAGGCGATTTGAAATGAAGTAAAATGGAACGAGATTTCACCTGATACACAGCATCGTCAGTATACATTTGTAAAGACCACATTAAAGTTACGTAAATCAAAAATAGCATTAATATAAAAGTTAAAGAATAATGGTATTGAACCTTGAGGGACTATAAAATGTATTTGTGCAAGCAAACCCGTATAATCACACAGCCCAAACAACCGAATAAATAGAGAATGCGCGTAGCGCGAATTGTCTCCCGAAATGCAACGTAATATTTTTTTTATCAAAATTGGTTTTCCCAAATTTCATCTAACAAAAACTATTGGAGCAAAATTTTGCGTCCAAACCTGTTCGATTTGATTCTGACAATGGTATGTCAAAGAAAATTAGTAAAATTGGAAATTTTATAAATTAATTTAATTAATCAACCAAATTATTTATTAGCTACTCGCCAATATCTGTGTTATAAATTTTTATCAAATGATAAAATATTAGCAAGATAAGGTGTTACCCACCTAATTTTGACAGCAACATCTTATCAACTTGATAAAAATTTAATTTAAATTAAAAATATTTACGTTACAATGATTTTCAAATTTTAAACAAAAATTATAAAATAATTTTTAACTAAATAAGAAAACTAACTAACTTCAAAATATTTTATCATTCTGTGGCAATCATTTTTTATGGTGCCAATCATCCAAACTACTAGTCTGCCGGTGAGTTTGACAGAAACAGAATATTATACGTAACCTTAGTTAATAGAGGAAGGAGGTACAAATAACACTGTATTCGACATTTTTGTGTTTTGAAAGATTCGCCTAAGCCTTCTCAGAGCATAACTTTGGCCAGTTCTGAAGTTCTAAATTCTTCTCTTCTTCTAGTAAGACGAAATAATATGAAATTAACATAAATGTCAGATTTTGATTATTATTCGAGTTAAAAGTTAAAAACTCTTGTAATTAAGTATTTGATTCAGTTTACCCAGTAAACGTCAAAACCAGGTTTCGAGCCACAAAATAAGTTATGCTCGTAATATCAAAAACTACGAAAAAATAATTATCAGAGAATTTTTAAATCAGGTATGATGGATGATACGACTAATCAGAAATTTTGTAAAAGTTGAATATTATACTTATGCGGTTCAATCACTTTAAATAATCTTCGGTTCGATTAAAAAAGAAATGTTTCGATATTTTATAACAAAAAAAATTTGAAATGACGTTTAACCTGCAAGGGCCGATATACTTTGAACACGATTTTTACGTCATTAACTAATCCCACATCTTAACACTTTTGTTCGTCTGTAGAAATTTTGAAGAAATGAATTGTAATTAGTGGTTCTCAGTATAAATAATTAAAATATTGTAGTAGACGCGACCTTTGTAATTATGCCACGCAGAAAATCACTATCTAAATGTACGAACACTTCAGGTTAACCTCAAATCACACAATCACTAAAACTTTCTTGATTACGTTAATTCCCATACGTCGTACAGTGAATCACCGTCACACATCAAAACAAACAAAAACCTATCATTTCAATAAACATATTTCATATAAGTATGGTAAAGCCAGAGTCACCTTGGAATAATATAATTAACTCGACTTGAGAAAAACACACCGTCTAATGAACAAAACAAACCAACCAAGCCGTATCATCATCATTGGGTGTATGATGTAATTACCCCAAAAAGCTAACGCATTGTATTTATTTGTGGATAGTAAACATTTTATAGAGTTTTTGTGTTTGTTGTGCGTTGAGTAAACAGAAACTAATATTCACAGTCACACAGTCAGGCTAGCACACAGAGCCGAGTCAAGCATTTATTGTTTACCAATCAAATAAACACGTCGTGGGCATGTTCGCGGGAATTAGAACAGCTCAAACGAATTTTATTGATTTTCTTATCTGTGCGCGTTGTGTACAGTTGATAAGATACCGAGGAACCAGGTGAGGTAATCTAACACATTAAAATACTCGATCTCAAAGTGCACTCGATGTTACACTAGGGCGGACGACTTCACACATAATATTCTTACTTACGGACACATACGATTAAACATAAGATATAAACAAAAATACTAACTTTTTAATTTTATTAAAGTAAAATAAAATTTTCCAGCGTGTACAACGATATTTTTCCCGGGCAATATTTTCGTTGTTATACAAACAACACAGCTTCTCCTTTAAGATGCTGCCGGATTACGTAGTTTCGAGTCTTTTTATGACAAAAAAATTGTTTATCAAAAAAATAACACAAATTTTATATTTTCACAGTTTTCCTTTTTTCCTATGTATCTTATACATTTATGTAAAACGATTTATTTATAGAAAATTTTCACACACACACACACTTAATATTAAAAACCATTAAAGAAAAAATTTTCTTTTTTCCCAACTTTTTTTTATTTTTTGCTTATCTCTTTTCACAAACGAACTAGCATTTTCTTACGTTTTACGTGAAACGACATTTTTCCTTGTATGTATAATAAATATTTTTCACTTTTCCGTTATCATCATCACACCGTGGCAAAAACACTTTTTCGCGACAAATTTATATGGTAAAATAAACAAAATAAAAAATAAAAAAAAAATGCGAAAACAATAAATTGTCACACACAACTAAAGTAAATTTTGATGAATTTCATTTAGAACAAAAAAAAATAAAATTTCTCGTTTTATTTATAAGAATAATTTTTTTGACTGTTTTAATTTCTAGGTCTGCACTAATCAACCGTTGACGAACAACTAAATGAGAAATTTTAATTTTATTTATTTTGTTAAATTTTCTCCGCTTCCAAACGAATGCACCGAAGAAGAGTAAAGTAATATATAAAATATATATCATTCTCGTACTATTTATTTATTTAATATATTTTTATCTCGTTTGCGCTTATATAGAATAAATTATATATTTGTTGCGTTGTACGAGCCGAGTATGATACGAAAAATTTGGGCAGATGTTTTTATTCGGAATTTTTACGCATGCGAATCATTCATTCATAAATATGGCTTTTTTGTAGCTGGTAGCGACATACTATCCAAAATGTTTGGGATTTTGAACTAAAAATATGTTAAGGGGAAAAAATATTGTTTATTTGTGTTTTTGTTGTTGTTGTTGCTCATCTGGGAAATGAAAATAATAAATAAAAATACTTGCAAGTTTTTTTATTTTATTTTATTAATTTTCTTGGTGGTGTCGTAAAAATATGCGCGATCCTAATTTAAGAAAATAAAATGAAATTATTTGGTTGGTGAGATTGTATATAAACAGGAAATTGGTTAAAATTATTGCGATGCGGTTAAGAATAGCACGGCTACGAACCCTTGAGATTTTTTTTTTAGAATGCGAATTCCAATTGGATTTGTCAAGTAGATAAATCTGATACATTTGAGCAAAAGCAGATGCGACGCAGCGATATTCAAGTTCCCGAAAGCAACTAAAAGACAAATGTGCGGAATTTATTTTTAACTTTTAAGAAAATTTTGTAAATTCATTTAACGATAAATGGTATAGTCTCTCTCTCAAAAAAGCAAATGTAAATTGGTATGACGGGCAGTTCAGTTTTGCATTAAGAGTGGACGGTTTGGGATTAATTCGGTTAACGTGATATGAATCTTAACTTTCAAATTTTGTTAAATGTTCTCAACTCTCTTTGAACAAACACGTTACTGATATTATGATGAGCTGTAACCATTTGGCGAATTTGACTCATGTGGTCGGAATGACACGCAAAAGTCTCACCCAATCGTTTCTCTGCCGACACTTTATTGCAGTCTTAAGAGTGCTATGGCATCTCTATATTATTTTATTAGCCTGAGGATGGAATGGTGTTTTTAAATGTTTAATATTCTTTGAGAGTCTGTAGCGGCTCAAAATCCTTTTCACTTCGTGGCACTCCTCGTAGCAAAACTATTTATACACCGCGCCGCATAATTACGAGGCATAGCTCGTTTTGCTGAATAGAGCTATTTCGGCACCTACATTGTCGAATCTCGATATTTATCGATAATCGATAAATATCGAGAATTAAAAATATTCACACGAAAAAAAGAAATAAGAAACGAAAAATGACAGTCGGGTTTTAGAAGTGCACGAGACACAGTTTCATAATAAAAAATGAAAGTGCCGCGAACAATCGTTCACACAGTAACCATTTTGTGAACTACTGGTAAAACATTATTTATAGTGCAAATTTATATTTTAAAGATAAATATAAAATAAAAAACGATAACACCCGCTATAACTGGTGACCCCGACGTGATCCGTTGTAATTCGGAGCCTCAATAAGCGAGGGATATTTCTTTAAAAGAGCGCCGTAATCGTTGTTAACGCTGAAATGTTTTGGAGATGGCGTATCAACTTGGGCGATGATTGCGTTCACAGTGAGGGTAGTAAATGAATCGGAGAGTCTTATGTTCTTCAAATCGACCACGAGACTGTACTCGGACCGAAAGTCAGCACCTTAATAGGCCTGTCTACTGCCGCGACGATGAAGGGATGTGTGAACGAACGCCTGTGACCGAGATTAACCTTCAAAAGTTGTGTGCCGTAAGTAGAAATTGGGGATCCGTTTGCTGCGGTAAGTATGCAATGTCTTTAGCATGTCGGGGAAACTTGTTTACGGGTATCACAGATACTTCAGCCCCCGAATCGATCAGAAATTGCAAGTTATTTTCGTGATCTTGGATGAAAAGACGGCGAGACGAACCAATCCCACTGTTTGCCGTATAGAGACAGCAGGATTTAGTGGTTTTCCGAAGACTTGTACTGTTTGGAAGTAGCTTCTCCATGAGCTACCGGTCGGAAACTGCACGGCTTATTACATTTGCGTGCGCGTGAGCCGAAACGACGGTGATAGTAGCAGAGTCCGCGATTGGCGATCTTCCACGTGAACCAATGTTCATATTGGCCAGTTTGTGTTGCGTCTTGTCCAGTTGTTTTTGCATTGAAGCAAGGGCTGATTCACCGTCAGCAGTTGCCTTGCTTGTGGATGGCTGGTTGACAGCAGCAATTGGTTTGGGTGCTCTGGATTGAGCGTAAATCCAGATATTGTCGGCGACCGGTAAGATTTCCTCGATGTCATTTTTAATATCCCGCACCATTATCGCTCGTATGTCGTCTGGCAAGCGTTTTAGCCAGAGATTTTTGAATAAATCGTTGTTTACTAATTTAGAATCACCTGCTTTTTGTGCAAGCAGGCGATAAAAGTGGGACGTTCTAAGGTCTCCCATTTGTTGGAAACCGGAGAGCAACTCGTCAAGTCGTTGCTCCTCGCTAATAGTGTAGCGGTTGGTCAACGCGCATTTCAGTCTTTAGTAGTTCGTGCCTGGCTGCGGGTTTCTAAAAATGTCCGTTATGAATTGTACCGTCTCTTGTGGTATCGCGCCGAGAGTGTATGCAAATCGTTCCTCGTCGTCAATAATTCGGTGGATTCCGAATTGATGTTCGACAAGGATGAACCATGCCGCCGGTTGTTCATTCCAGAAGGGAGGTATTTTGGGTGGCATTTTGTATATCTTCGTGGTTGCCTTTGATGCTGGTGTGCCAGCATAGCTGTCGTTCTCATCTTCTGATGATGAAACGGCTTTTTGTTGTTTAGGTGGCATCTTTATTTGTTTTCTTTTTCACTTCACTAAAATCCGGCGTAGCAGAAATATTTATTTTATAATTTGTCTATTTATTTATAGACTAAAAAAAATTATTCGTTCGCGAACAAGCTGAATAGAATTATTTTTCCAACCAAGGAGTATTGTGAATTGGTGGTGAAATGGTGCTATTCAGCAAAACGAGCTATGCCTCGTAATTAAGCGGCGCGATGAATAAATAGTTTTGCTACGAGGAGTGCCACGAAGTGAAAAGGATTTTGAGCGGCTACAAGTCCAACTGTCTGCCAAAATCACATGAAAGTTTTTCTGGTGCTCCCAATGATTTGTATCCACCCTGGTGCCAATCCCACGGTTTTCGTATTTTTCGAGAAGTATTGGATCGTGCAATTGTATGTGCATAACGTACGTTTGGAGATAATGTGGGATTTCTTACGTGATTATCGCGCTAGAAATTCGTAAGATCCGATTAAACCTTGAAGTATATATTTTATTTTAGTTTAATTTTGATGATATTACAATGAGTGATTTTTTATAACTTCCTTTACCTTTAGATTACAGCTGTTTAACTATCTTAAATTTTCATAAACAAGGAAAAAAGCGTTAGTATTAAACTGTCCATTTACCATGCCCCTGCCGTTTCCACCCTTTCAATTTTGTCTTAAAATTTGTATGCCATGCCGATTTCATCTGTTTGAGTAATTTATATTTCGACTAATATTATGAGGATCACAGGAATTCTTCTTAACCGCCATTAGCAGCTTACAATAGGCCCATGTACTAAGTAATAAACTGTCTATATATCACTTCCCAGTGGTCTCCCCAATTTTCAATTTTTTATTTAATTTGTGTGGCATAAAGATTTCACCCGTTTGAGTAGTTTATATTTCGACTAAGATTATGATCACAGGGATTCATCTGAAACGTCATCAGTAGATTAGAATATCTCTATGTAGTTGAATTTTCAATTTTAATCAACCTCCTGATGACGTCTTAGAAGAATCCAAATTAAATAAAAAATTGAAAATTGGAGAGACCGCTGGGAAAATGGTATATAGGCGCTTTAATACTTTGTACATAGGGCTATTGTATCCATGTAACCTCTTGATGACAACTTAAAAGAATTCTCGTGGCGCGTATGATATTATTTGAAATATAAGCTACTCAATCAATAAAATCTTCATGTTATACGTAATCACGAGTATTTAAAAATTAGGAATTTGGGAGGACGTTATATAATATGGCATATGAGCCTATTAGCTTTTATCACTTGAAAAAATTTTATTGACTTGATGGCATATTATAACAATCTTTTAAACCAAAGCCTGTTTTTTTCAAAACATTTTCACTCAAAATTCTTATTAGAAATTAGTTAACAGTGTAACACTAATCCAATGATATATTTGTTATTTGTTAAAAACATCACGCCCACCGGCGAAATGGCACAGTGGTTAAAGCTTTGGCGTTTGGATCGGGAGGTACCGGGTTCGAATCCCAATAGGGTCCTGCCCCTAAGAGAATTTTCATCAACAAATTACGATTTGTGAAGAAATGGAACACGTCTATGACCCCCTGTCAGAGTGCAAAACTCACGGGCTGACCTATCTTCCATGCCAGTATAGGCTGGCATGGAGCTATGCAATGTGCAGATGGTAATAAAATCTGACCTATAACCTATAACCGTACGTCCTCGAATTGGCCGACATTGGCGAAAAAGTAAGGACGTAAATAAGCAAACCGCGAAATAGTTGGGAGAGCCTTGGCCCCAGAATAAAAGTAAAAATGGGATAAAAAAAATATAAAAAAAAACTTCACGCCCGTACTGTGTTGCATACATTTTCTCAATTAATTGCGTAAAAACAGTCGTTTACCACTAGTCGTAAATTGTGAGTCGTAATAAGGACGTGTTTTTTATTTTTTTCCAAATAAAACCGGTTACCGAAGTGAAGAGTTATTACAAGGCAATTCTAACATTATTCCGGAAGAACTTGTACCTGAAAAAACGCGAAAGCGGAAAAGAAAACCAAAACAAATCGAAAGTGCTCGAGGTACCTGCGAAAAAATACAGTATAACATTGATTGCCTGGGTCTTTGCCCCGTTTTAAATGCAACACCAAAGTTACGCAATCTGAGCGGGAAGAACTACATATTTAAATCCTTGTATTCTTTGGATCAACAAGGAAAGACTGATTTTATCGTAAAACAAAAAAGATGCAGATTCTCGGCGGATGTCTGCTTTTTCGTATTATGTTAAGTTACTTGGAAATCGAGTTCAATTATGTAAATTGTTTTGTTTAGCAACATTTGCTATTTCTGAAAAATCTGTGTACAATGCACACAACAAAAAACATCTCACGACCGGAATTGCAAAAAAAAGGAAAAGGGATGAAATCTAACACACAAGTTGAAGAATGCAAATTAACCGAAGTTAAAAATCACAGCGCTTCATTTGTATGCATTCAATACAAATTTTAATTTAGACATTCATCGGCCTAAGTCTCCGATAGATGCGGAAAGTGTGAGTCGTTTGCAGTTGCAGAAAAAGAAAAAACTTTAACTGTCTTCGTGCTACCATGAGAGCGTTAGTTCTTACGGACACAGGACGTCCGACCGAATAGACAACATACATTCCTAGAAATCTGAAAACTTATTCAAACGTATTCGTGCGTGTAGATAAAGTCAGAGGTCGCCTTTGTTGTGGATGTCGACTGAAAATCAACAACAATTGGCATCGAGTGGTTTAAGTTGATATACGGAAAACTTGTGGTAAACCCAGCCGAAAATCGTAGTGTTTGCCACCGATAAATTTAAACGCTATGGTTTTCGATCTAGCAGGGGAGTGATGTAACGACCAAATCTAAAATAAAAAATTTTCTTCTTGGCATCCTCCATAGCAAAAATATTAAACACTACGCCGCTTAATAACTAAGTATTGCTCGTTCTGTTCAATATAACTATTTCGACAGCTCCATTCTCAAATCTTGACATTTATTGATTATTGATAATCATTGAGAATTAAACACAATAAAGCATGGTAAGAAGAAAAATTCAAAGTAACATAAGTCGAATTTTCGTTTGCAGGAGTCACAGTCTCACCAAGTGAAACCGAAAAAAGTGAAGTGCTTTCACCCTTAAATAATCCGTGAACTTATAAAATCAAATTGTATAATTAAAATAATAATAAGTAAATAGTACACATGTATATGAGGGTTGGCTTTTATAAGTCGGAATTGGGCAACCCTAGTGCTGCCTTCTTACAGTGATTTCAAATTTTCATTTCAGTACAAAAATGGAGATAAATCGTAAACATTTTCGTACGATTATTTTGTACAATTTTGTGACGTGGATTAACACAACAACAGTGCACTGATGAACTCAATTTGACTTTTGGCGATGAAGCGCCATCAAGAACCAGTGTTTATCGTTGGTTTACAGAGTTAAATCGCGGCCGCAATTCCCTCAACGACGAATTTAGTGAAGGTCGTGCAAAATTGGTTGTTATTCCGAAAAACATTATTGCTGTGCATGAACTTGTACTGCAAGATCTTTTGACTTATCGTGAGATTGAAGCATCCTTGCACATTAGTAATACTACCCTACTAGCATACATTCAATATTGCATGAATCTTTTAGCCGTCAAAAAGATTTGTTCGCGTTGACTCGTGTTAATTGCTCGAAACAGGTGAAGCTTATGACAGGTGAAGAATCTTGAAACTATGCGTATGATCCCGAAACCGAAAAGCAGTTGACGGTATGCGAAAGCACTTCAAAGAAAAAACTGAGCATGCCAATTCTGAATGATACACAACCAATGACGGATCATTCCCCACCACGGCAATGAGAGCTCTCACATATCGAATTAAAATGTCAACATTTTTCGACACCTGAAGAACCGGAATAGAAAAAGTGCTTCGTAAGTTGGTTCAAACGCATGCAAAAGAGTATTGATCGTCAAGGAGAATATTTTGAAAAACAATAAAACAATTTTTGATAAATGGGTATTTGTTTGTGTTCTCTAATCCCGAAACAACAAAGGCAACCCCTCGTACACATATAGCGAGTGAATGTGAATTTATCAATAAACCCATTATTTTCGCTATAATTTCAAAAAGTCAGTAGAAGTTGTTTAGCCTAGATTAAGCAGAATTTATATTTTGTAAAACTTACTTGAAAGTCAGGTAAAAGTAAAGATTTATATAAATGTTAAATGTCCGTTTGTTGTAATGCGTTAGGCCAGTCCTGATATTGTTAATAAATGACTCGTAATAAATTTCCATAAATTTTTTTAATATTACAAATCCTTTTAAATTAAAATTTTTACGTTCATTTACAACAACAAAGAAAGCTGATGAAAATGGAAAAATTTGTTTTTTAATTTTCACAGAATCATCATCGTAATAATCTTCGTCTCAATATTAATGCAGTCAATAACTTAAAAAGCGATAGCGAAAAGAAATTATACAAGTCACAATTCAAATATTTGTAAAAGGAACCGAACTGAAAAGAAATCTAGTATTTTTTGTGCCATCTTCTTTCTGTACTTTTGAAAAATGAAAAACTTTTCGGGATTCAAAGTGGAAATCGAAAAAAAAATTAAAAAACGTGATATTAATGTTGAATAGATAAGTATTGCAAATTTGTTTTTAGTTTTTTGAGGTTAAAACTTTTTTTTTTTTTAAATTTAGTATAAAGAGCTTTCTTTCGTTACTTGCTATTTTTCAATGAGCTTTATACGGGTATAGAGGACAACAAATTTTCTTTGTCGATTATACACTGTACTGTATACTCGTGTACATGAAATACTGGTAAATGGAGTAAATTCGAAGGGTTATCGACATTCAAATAAAAATTCAATCGTATTATATTTCAAATTTATACAATTATACGATAATGAATTGCTTTATGTTTAAATATAAAATTTTGTAAAATCATAAATTATGAAAATATACTTCTGAGATTTTAAATATCAATCCTTTTTCTATTCGACTTGGAAAGTATGAGGTGATTTGGGAGGAAATTTTTAATTTGTACATACCAAAATTATATAACCTCATGTATAGCTGAATGGGTAATTATTGAAATTGAATTACAGATAAAGTTTGTGTACTCGTATATGTTTAATTATTTAATAATTTATAGATTTTATACTACGATATTCGTCTTAATAAAAGAGTCTTATTGAATTAATTTTTTGACATGACCTCATTACCCATTGCATGTAGGAATATGAATTATGTACTTATTATGTACGAATAGAAATTATTTTGATAAGAAAAACAAACGTCAAATTTGGTTGCCAGGGAATATAGCCAGTATACATTTATTTAAAAGCGCCTTTCCGAGAAGCAAAATTCCTGTTATTTTGTTTTTAATTAAGGATGTTTTTCTATATTATTATTTTAAAAAATAATAAATTTAATCTTTGCAATCTGTTCTGGGACCGAAGCACTCCCAACTTTTTTGCAGCTCGTCTTTCAACTCCTTACCTTTCCTTACACACTCGCCTGCCAAATGGAGCACGTACGGCTATAGGTCCGATTTTATCACCAACTGCCGGGCCTATGAGTTTTGCATTCCGACAGGGGGTCATAGTTGTGTTCTAGTTTATCACTCATCGTAATCTGTTAATGAAAATTCCATTTTGGTTCCTGACCCTATCGGGATTCGAACCCGGTACCTCTCGACCCAAATGCCAAAGCTTTAACCACTGATTTTACTAAAACATTTTTAACAATGTCGGATTGTAACCCTGTAACTGTTAGCTTTAATTGTGGTTTAGAATTGTTATTTGATACACTGTATGAAAGCTCAAGCCACGAATTAAACATTTAATCGAAAGAATAATGTGCACAAAAAATTGACGTTTTACATGTAAGTTCTTCAATCGAAATAGATCGTTACATAACTATGTGCTGTATAGGGGTGGAACAATAGATGTCTTCAAAAATTAGTGATATCAATTGATTCGATTTAATTTTTTTAATTCGAGGAAACGTAGAAATGTTTTACTAAACCTTCCGATAGGAGCAGGATGCAAAAGGGATTTTTAACATCAGGTTACGATCTATGATGAAAATGAACACAACTATGAGCCCCTGTTGGAGTGAAGAACTCATTGGCCGATCTATTTTCCATGGCAGTACTATAGGCTGGCATTGAGCTATATGTAGTGTACAGATGGTTCTACGTTAATCAGACCGGAAAAGAGAACGGCGAAAGGGTTGGGACTGCCTCGGCCCCAGAACAGATCCAAATGTAAATAAACACAAATATAAATAACATTTCACACCACCACTCTCCTTCGCAAGCCGACCCTGTTTCTGCTAAATATGATCGACCCACGAGCGCAAACCCGGAAACAAATTCTTCGGTTGGATCAAAGTGTAAACCAACTCGAGCGGATTACCTGGCAAACTGGAGACCAATTTAACAAAATCGAGTCGAGATTGGGTTTTCCTGGATGCGTGCCTCTTTCTAGTGCTAAATAACTATCTATAAACTTGTGTACACCCGTCCCTCGATTTACGCGGTACTCGATTTACGCGACTTCGCTTTTACACGGTTAACAAAATAAAAAAAATGTTCTAATATTTCGATGTGCAATGTGCTTAAAGCGCTGTCATTTCCGAATGTCAAAATCCTTCCATTGTTTTATTCAAATGAACAGAACGTTTGAAAACGAAATTTCTTTATTTCTTATTATTACAAAAAGTAAGAAAATTTTGTAATTTATATTAGTAAATTTCTTTTTAACTGTCGGCAACAGGAAAGAAAACGAAATTGGGGCAGTGGTCAACTCTTCTGGCAAAAGAGTATAGTTTGAATGTTGAAGTTATGAGTTGACTGTAAGATTATATTCGAAAAAGTGTGGCGAGGAGTGAGCGCATAATTTTCAAGTTATAAACGGGATCATATTATGGAAACCGTTGAAAAGGCTTTATTTATTTGAATAGAGGAATTGTAAAAAGAGAATACTAGTAGATAGTAATTCTATTAAACATAAAGCGCTTAAACTTTTCAACAAAATAAAAGGATACCCACTACCTCGATTGGACCTTGTTAAGGTCCAAAGAAAAAAGCTAAAAAAAGAGACAGTCCCAATGGAAGTAAAACTGAAAGTGAAATGGAAATTGAAACTGAAATTGAAATTGAAATTGAAATTGAGATTGAAATTGAAATCGAAATCGAAATCGAAATCGAAATCGAAATCGAAATCGAAATCGAAATCGAAATCAAAATCGAAATCGAAATCGAAATCGAAATCGAAATCGAAATCGAAATCGAAATCGAAATCGAAATCGAAATCGAAATCGAAATCGAAATCGAAATCGAAATCGAAATCGAAATCGAAATCGAAATCGAAATCGAAATCGAAATCGAAATCGAAATCGAAATCGAAATCGAAATCGAAATCGAAATCGAAATCGAAATCAAAATCGAAATCGAAATCGAAATTGAAATCGAAATCGAAATCGAAATCGAAATCGAAATTGAAATCAAAATCGAAATCGAAATCGAAATCGAAATCGAAATCGAAATCGAAATCGAAATCGAAATCGAAATCAAAATCGAAATCGAAATCGAAATTGAAATTGAAATCAAAATCGAAATCGAAATCGAAATCGAAATCGAAATCGAAATCGAAATCGAAATTGAAATTGAAATTAAGTTTTTCCGTAGTGGTTTTGGTGCATCTTACTGAATAAAGTGTTGATTTTGTTTACCAGAACGATGATTGAGTTGCTGAAATTTCGATTGTGAAAAATATGTTTCTGATATCGAGGTCTAAGTATCGCGCCGGTTAGACCTCTTATAAATACGTCTAAAGCGCGATTGTGGTAGGTTCCGTTGAGTACGGGCATAGTGTCTTAACTGCAATTTTCTGTTTTAACTTTATTGATTATTAGGCATAAAATTCGTCCATACTGTTGTTCCACTGAGTGAGGTTATAGAACTGGCGTTCAAACATTCTCTGTGTAGGGATAAGCACGATTTATTAGCACTGAGTTCGCAGTTCCATAAATTCGTTGTCGAATGCTCTGCAGAATTGCACATTTCGGGATACCTCATAATATTCTAAAATACTTTATACACTATAAATCCAGGTAATATTAACAGTAAATTTTTTTTAATGTTCGCACTGGTAAGCTACTTATTTTGAAAGCCGCGTTGTTCTTACGGGTAAAATACTTTTTCTCTTAAACAAGCGTAGTATTTGGAAAATCCTATATTAATTAGTTTGATACCAGAAATTTTCGTAGGTGTCCTACAGACATCTATAAATTTAATATCAAAACGCACTGAAATTTCTAAATTCTGTAAAAATTGGATAAACCATCAAATTATGACCTGTTGAAATTGCAAAATTCCTGAAGAACGAAATTATCATGTGAACGAAACATCTTCTAAAAATATATTTTTTTTAACTAATTCCCTCCCTATCCAGCTTTTACGAGAGATGAAATGTGGAACAAATTTACTGGATCAAACCAATAAAAACATCTACGAGTAAATGAAGCGCAACCCTAAGTGTAACCACCCCTGATTGAATTGTAAAATTGTATTTGAAGTTCAAGTGTAATTGAATGATTTATTTTACGACGACGGGTATAAAGATGACACAGCGCAATGAATAAAATGTAAATATGTTTAATGTTCATGAAACGGGGGCGGAAAACTGTTGCATTGTAATGATTTTAAAACAAATTATTCAATTAGTGTTTATTACGCTTTCTATATTTGTTACTTGCTACACGTACATATATCTCTCAATGAGATTACTTAGTGATCTGTGTTAAGGTTATAAGAAGATAAAATCATTATACGATACGTATAACAATTTAATCGCAGAAAAATCTTATATCGACTTGAAACTAATATAGGAACGCGAGATTTTAATTTTGTCCATATTTCAAGCTCGCCATGATTCTCAAAAGCATTAGCAAACAAAGCCTATATAGTGCGTGAGTTTTATTTCTGTGTATGGCGCATACGTAATTTGAAATCTTTAAGGCCAAATTTATAGTTTTTGTTATTTTCATTATTTGGCAAATAGGTGAACCCACAAATATATTCCAAATATCGACTGTTCGATGACTTTTATATTTTGTTGTGAATTATTTATAGAAATTAACGAATGATTACCTGTTGAGATTACCTCACTCACCGTCGCTAACGTACTCATTGTTTTTTGCACACATGATTAACTGAATTGCGGATGAGTCAATAATAAGAATGACATCTGGGTATACAGAAATATGAAAAATGCTAAAGATAGATAGCGTAAATATTATTATATTTACTATACATTCGTAGTATGGTAAATTGATTGAATAATCTACATGGCTGTCACCGTTTTAGTTATTTTGAGAGTATTCGTAGCTTATTCTGTTGAAGTGTGTGACGGCGCCAAATGTTAAGAATTTTCAGAGACTTTTTTAACATTCCAGCTAGGTACTTATTATAGAGGTGACTTGTCATAACGTTATAGTGTAACAGCGGTCAACATTTGTCCGTATGTTGACGGTATTATTTCATATTAGGTGCAAAAGTTTAGTTAAGTACCAAAGAAGTACTTCTGTTATAAGCAAGTCGTTTCTTGAGACAACATACGTACGATTAAGCAATGTAAATGAGTATCATCTTCCATTTCCTTTATGATCTCGTCTTACTTAGTCAAAGTTGATTTTTGTTTATCTTGAGTAACTCTAACATTATCATTGTATAATTGTGCTCTACTTGACAATTATTGTGATGATTAGAATATTGTGGTCACTAATAGCATTATTGGTAAAGGAGTGTTGGTATATTAACTGGAACTGTCGGTTCTTTGACTGACATACCTTAGTCGCTGATTTAACCAGTCTATTTATTTCGAAAATCTTCACTCTCAATCAACCTCCTTCTTAACCTGATTGTTCGGATAAACATACTACACACTGAACCAAACTGTATAATCTCCTCGACCAACATTCCGTGGTTCATTCGGTGGATATTCTAACGACAGATTATTTACTTGAATCTCGACCACGAATTCTAAATTTGACACGAGTCATGGTACAAAGCTGTATATAAAGGGTGGTTAAATTTTAAGGGCCGACGTTGAATGTGAACCACACCTAAACGTCAAGTTTTTTTCTACATTTAATTTGACATTTCTCAATTTCAGACTAATTCAATTTGAACCATGGAAAAATACACAATCGAGCAACGCGTTAAAGTTATTCAGGCATATTATGAAAATGGGCGTTCAAATCAAAATGTATATCGTGCACTTCGTGATTTTTTCGGTCAATTTAATCGACCAAATGTGCGTACAGTCGGAAAAATCGTGCAAAAACTTGAGCAAACCGGGTCTGTAGGAGATTTTAAAACACCAGTGCATGCTCGTATAGCTCGTACAGCAGAAAATATTGCTGCTGTTCGCGATAGTGTGGCTGAAGAGCCGTCCACCTCAACTCGTCGTCGTGCCCAACAATTGCACCTCTCACGCTCGTCGTTGATGAACATTATGCATAAAGACTTGCATTTACACGCTTATAAGGTGCAATTGACTCAGGAACTAAAGCCTCTTGGCCATTCCAAACGTCGTCAATGGTCAGAATGGTGGCAAGAAATGGCAACAGTGGATGATCAATTTTCGAAGAATTTCACCTCAGCGGATTCGTCAATAAGCAAAAAATTGTCCAAATTGTTGTTTTCTAAAATAACAAAACGCCTACTTTGCTAAAAGTTGGAACGAACTTGTTTCCCACGTTTTGTTGGTGGTTATCAACATTCTTGATTGATCTTATTTCAGTTTTTGGGATTTGCTATTCAACAATATATTACTTGACACCTCACATAGCATAACTCTTCCCGGGGGTGAAGAACTTCCACGTCCTTTGTTTTTATATTTAATATGTTTCTTTGAGATGCTCGATTTTTTTTGTTATTGTAGTAGTACGCCTATTGATGACAATATAACCAATTAACTTGGGCAATCTGACTGATGAGAAAAACACACCTCAACTCTGGTGATCCACGTGCTTCACATGTACATTTTTGATATAAATCCTATTCTGGATGGTACCTTTCGAACTTATAAATGTGATTATTTAATAAAAATTGAATTCGGTTAATAATCAATTTTAGCGTTCATTTGTGCCTTTGATTCCGAGCCCAGTATTCCAATAAAAAATTTGTGGACATTTAATTGAAAATAAATTTGAGTTTGATAGATTGTTACCTAACAAACTGATTTTGAAATTTTTATCGATTTTGTGAGTGCTTAAAATGTTTTCTACGACTATTTGTTGGGTTGGTTTCTATTAAACTTTGAGGTATGATTTCTGGCTAATGATGTTTTTGTTAGCGCCAGTGTCGATTAAAAGTGTTATTGTGCGCTTTAATTGTTCGCTATAACACGTTAAATAGGGAAGCAAATTTATTCCCGTCCTAATCCTCCTGAGGGTACTCGTTATCCACGGGTGATGGCGGAGTATCTCAGCCTGTTGCGTGAGTTCATTATTATAATTTTCTTAATCGAAGTATTTTTAGATCTCATTGAAGTGCCCACATCCATAGGAATGTCATTTTCCATCACTGAGTACGTTCTTCTAACGTTTGTCGGGTTGAGTTAATTGGCTCACGAATGGTTTATGTTTCCACTTATTTGTTTTTTTGGTCCCAATTGGGAATTAACTCGTTACAATTAAGCTTGAAGGAAAGCATACGTCTCCTCTATTCCTTTGGGTTTCCCGGCTTGAGTAAACCCAAAGTACGGCTTTCTCAAGCCCGAAATAATGCGCCTATTGCATCCTCATCTATAAATTCATTAATTGTAGGCTACGAATCGTTATAAAATTGGGTTTGTTTTGATAACGATGTTTTGCACGATTTTTTTTATACTATTAAAAGCTCTGGATATTCGTCGTTTCGTGTTGCTTAGTCGCCCAAAGCTGCGACTTATAATAAGACAATTCTTGCCGATCCCCAAAGGATTCTAGCAAGATTTCTTTAATTTCTCGGAATGTTTTAGGATTGTTTGCTAAACGTGTTCTTGGCTTTATCTGCTATTTTGTGATTAGCCGCCTGCAGATAGAGATTTTACTGTTGTTCTGATACTAACGGTTCAAATACACTGAGATCCTCCACTGTTTTTAGCCATGCGGTTAGTTGTTTTCAATTTCCATCGAATGATGAAATCGACTTAATCGGATCGGGGATTCTGAATATTGCTATTTTGGTAGAAGATGACATTTAGCTTCTTATGCTAAAAGTAAACAGTTTAGTTTAGTTTTTTGAGATTTTGTGCTTATCTTGTAGTATACGAACAAAAATTTCTACTGTCACTATCTTGAATAGTGGACAGTTGACCGCGTCTATCGTGTAGTGCGCAAGTGTGTCTGAGTGACACCGATTTTTATTATTATAGAGTTTATTTTGGAATTTTGCGTAAAGGCAGTTGTGTATCTGTCTTGTAATGCACACTTTTGCAAAAATCGTAAAAAAAGATTTAGCACAACATAAAATAAAAGTATTCTAGAAATTGGTTTCCTGGTTATACGAATTCACAATAGTTCATGAACCGTATAGTGTTGTCGTGTTTGCTAGTCCTAAATGCAGCTTGATGTTGTGTTGCGGTGAAATCTCGAATCGTCTTAGCGGTTTGAACAACCTTCAGCCAGAGATGTCGTTATTAGAAAATAAAATCACAAATGGTTTTAAATTCCTGACGGATTCACTTTTTAACTAGTTTTTATTCACTAATTGTTACACTGTTACACTAACACTTCACTTACACTTGCCACACGGCTGCGCCAGTTATAGGTTTCGACTTAATTGAAACATTTATTTTGTTTAATTTTTTTATTACAGCTCACTATAACAGAGTTTTAACTTAAACTAAAAATGAAAAATTATCTCTTAACTATTCTAAAATAACAAAATGCCTACTTTGCTAAATGTTGGAGCGAACTTGCTTCCCACGTTTTGTTGGTTATCATCAACATTCTTGTTTGATCTTATTTTAGTTCTTGGAATTTACTATTCAAAACTATTACTCGACACCTTACATGTGCGATAATATGTTATGTTGAATCAGCGGATCACACGAGCATAACTATATTTTGGCAGTTAAAATTCAACTTTTATGACACAAATAGGTGACATTGAAATATCTTCCTCAATCGATGGTTTCGATATTGGTGCAACCATAAGCATAAAATTAAATTATTTTATAAATCCTTGTTCAATAAAATAAACTATAATATGAAGTTTAGCGTACAGTGTAGCTCCCGTTTACACAATCCTCTCACATTTGCTGTTTTGTAGTAACCAATCATTATTGACGGCGCTGTAATTCATCGAAAGGAATCCGGAAAATGGGAGAATATTCTAAGATTTATTTCTGTATCGAGCGGGGTTTATAGAAATTATAATAATTTTCCTGCTGGTCCAAATCGTGGTTTACAATATACACTCCAGAGCTTAATCGATCATCATATACAAGGCTAAATTCGGTTATGGTTTAAAAGAAATTCGTTGCAGCGAAAAATGCGTTCCAACGTAGTTGGTTACTACAAAACTTTTAGGATAAATGAGTTTTGTTGATAGATTTTTCTATTTTTGGGTAAATTAAAAGAAAAGAAAAAAATATGGCGTACAGATAATGTGCTTGTCCCAGACTAATATTAAGTGTGATTAATCTTAACTTGAACATGAATGCAGGTGAGGATTATTTAATCCTAGTGCTATTTATTTTGTTTAGGCAAGCTCAGGATTAAATTTGTCCAATACATTCACCAATAGATTATCAATCGACGTTTGATGGTAATTTTTCTACGAGAGTTAACGTCAAACAATCTTTGGTTGGGTTAGTACAAATTTGGGTCGCTGTTTAGGAACATCATAGATGAAAGTGGATAATGGAAGGGAATGCCTCCCCCCCCCCCCGGCGTGCCAGTTTAGGTTGGTCAGAAGCCCTGGGAACGGGTTAGGGTTGGACCACTCATTCATTAATCGAAATTCAAAATAATTTCAGAAACGAATACTAGAATAAACAATGCAAACCGGCAAATGCCGACGACTCAAGTTGATGCTGAAACGTTAATAGAAAGTTCACGGGAAATCAAGAAAATTGCAAGAAGTGACCCTAGGCAATACATCGAAAACATTATCAAGACAGCAAAAGAAGCTGCTGCCACCCGGAACGTGGGCGCACTACATAAAGCGTACGATGGATATCTGAAAATTCACCAATACACCACAAATAAGGGATGCATTTGGTCAAATATCAGCAACTGTTGAAGCACAATCGAAGAGATGGAAGGAATATTTCGGATAAGGAAGCAGAAAGTTAGGACTGGAACGGACAATATGCAAGCTGAAATTTTCAAAGGAGACATATCGGATACCAAAGGGTGTCTTTAGAGCCGGAAACACAGAAAAATGTTTTTAATATCCATCAAATTGGGTTTATTTGACAGATAATTTTATGTAATTAATATTTGGATATGATATGGGGTATGTGGCCGCCGTGGTTGGCGCGTGCATAGCGTAATCTGGAGTTCAAATTTTCACACAATCTTCACTCATGGTTAAATGGCTTCTGTGTTTTATTTCAATTTAAACTTCACCGTCTCTAAAAAACACCATTTACAACAGCTCTAACACCAGAAATAACAGAAGTGTGGAATTACGGTATAATACCGCGAATAAAAAAAGGCTTGACTATAACGATTGCCAAGAAAGCTGGCCTGAGCATATATCCCTCCTCAACATCAATGGTCATCGTACATAGGATTTTACCGACAATGAACCTGAAAATAAGAAAGAAACATAACCTGGCTTCAGACCAGGGAGAAGTTACCCCGATCATATCATATTAACGCAACACTCATCATCATTGAGCAGCCTAACGAATGGAATTCAGAACTGTAAATACTCTTCGTGGAATTCGACCGTTCATTGGACACAATACGTACGGATGCAATATGGCACTTTGTTCCTCCCAAAAAAATTAAAGTGAATCATATTGTAACAGCAAAGGAGTAAGACAAGGATGTGAACTCTGGTCTAGAATAGATTACGCAGATGACATATGCCTGTCAACACACAAACACGCCGACATGTAACATAAAGTTCAGAGGAAATCAAATTTAGCTTTTTGTCGGCCTCAAAATAGATATCAGGAAGACCAAAACGATGAGACACCAATATTCACACCAATCTATATCAACTAAGAAGAAATAGAAGATTCCAATGAATTTATATATCTTGGTTGTAATCCAGCAAAAACGGATGGCACAGTTGAATATCATCATCGAACTAATCATTGAGTGATCTCGGTGGTCTTCTTCCAGGTTACGGCTGATTGTTAGTTTCACTAGTTTTTGATGTTAAGAAGAAATTGTTCGTTGTTACTGTGAAGGTTAGTAGATAGTCAATGACAGCTGATTGGTAACTCTCATCGAACGATCTTTTGTGCTTATCATCTGCGTTCAATGCAGATGATAATTTACACTTCTATTTAAATATGATAAGCATATAATCGCAGTCAATATCTGCATCGATCTAACGTCGTTTATGCTGGTGGATTATCTCTTTTAGAGACTATGTTGCGATCGATTTGGTTTTCCAAATCGATCATGGATCGATGGATTTTCTTATCTGTGCGTTGACAATTGTTGTTACCAGTGAGGTACAAGCTGTTATGACGTATTTTCAGCATACCCAAAAAACTGTTCATTAAAATCAGCCACGATAATTTTAATGTCGTGGTACGGTTTGTTATTGATAACTTGCATCTGCATATTGAAAGGGAGGAGGTTGATGGTATGTTGCTTCACAAGCCGATGGCTGAGAAAGCCAACTCCAAATTTTCCTACACTGTGATGGCAGCTGTAATAAAGAATTTAACCATTGGTGGTGTCAAGGAACCCACTCTTAGACTAGCCTGCCGCTCAACCCGCTTGTTTCGATGTGAGTTACATATTGGTGAAGAATCTTAAGGCATCCAGTCCTACATTGAACATATTTATATAGCGAGCCGCTTGATACAAGATAGACATTTGCTTCTGTTGCTCCTAATCTGCAGAACAAACATTGATTTGGTATTTGTTTTATAGTGTCAATGACTATAAACAGAAATTCGTTTGATCGTCTCCACTACGTTGCCTGATTAATTTAAAGTTACCCAGAGAGCATCGCCAAGATATTCGAAGACGCTACATTTGGTGTTATAAATTTTTGATTTTTCAAATTGTTCACTTTGTCTTTGGTGGAACCCAGTAGATGTGCCAATTTCAACTTACTACTTACTATCAGTTTGAGGTTGTATCTTTTCCAATTTTTTTATAATGTTGAAAATAATCTTTTGTGGTAATTGATATGTCTTTTTAAAGTTTTGGTTCATCTAACAATGTGCTTGAATTAATTTTCTCTTCTTTCTAAACTTGAATGTCATCCACCATCCTTGCAGTATCCGTTTATGATTCTACTGTATATGAATAATGCGGTTGATCGTGCTATTTAAGGCTGCTCGTTCATATGTTATTATGGATGGTAGGGCTCGTTGATTATGTAATGATCCGAGACAGTTTAATACAAGAATTTTGACACTGCTGTCTAGGAGATGAAGATACATATTATTGTTGGTTATTAAATGAACAAAGGAACTTAAAAAGACGGCGGCCCTGGTTCTTTCCAATGATTGCAAACGCGTCGTCTATGTATCCCTGTACGGTATCTTACGTTCAATTATACATCTAGTAGTATCGAGGTAAAAAATAAACAAATTTGAAATGAACGGTAAAAGGGAGCTTCCAGTGGAGGTTTCGAATGTTTATTTAGAAATTTTCTCTCTAAACTGAAAGAAACTTTGCGGTGGTTTCTTTATTTATATTTTATTGCTGTAATCACTCTGATAATAACTTCATTGTTTCTTCCACTGGTATACTTGGATAAAGTGTTGAGGAGTCAAATTACATCATAATTTCATGATTACTGATGGTTTTCTTTGTTAGCTACTCGGCAAGTTCGAGCACTTCAATTCACCGGTGTGAAGTTTCTAACAAAAAACCAAATTATATATGTGTTGGTACCACACAATACTAAATTCTTATTAGGATAAATTGAGTGAGCCACATTTACACTGTAAAATTATTTTCCGAATGAAGTTTAAATATAATTTATTCAAAAATACAAAATACTAATGAAATGCAATGATTATTAAAACAGATAAGAAAAAACAAATTAAAATCAAGTGAGAATTAGTTAACAAATAAATAAAAATAAAAGCTATAACAGAAAAAATATCAGAATTGTTTATTAAAATTTCTCGATCAAAATACAGAGTATTTATCAATCTGGGCCAATAACAAGCCACTTCCAGAGATTAGGGTAAGACACCACTATATAGGTTGAATTATCCTATCTCTAAAGAACATTAACCGGTACAAGGTTTTTCCTAGCGGAGAAAATGTAACCTTGTTATTAGCAATTTTCCACCGTAAATTTTGATTATTTTATCAATTTGGGCCAATAACAAGCCACTTCCAGAGATTAGGGCAAGATACCACTATATAGGTTGAATTGGCCTATCTCTGAAGAACATTTTCCGGTATAAGGCTTTTCCTAGCGAAAATGTTCTTTAGAGGTAGGCCAATTTAACCTATATAGTGGTGTCTTGCCCTAATCACTGGAAGTGGCTTGTTATTGGCCCAGATTGATTAACACTCAAAATTTACGGTGGAAAATTGCTATTAACAAGGTTGCATTTTCTCGGCTTGGGAAAACCTTATACCGGAAAATGTTCTTTAGAGATAGGCCAATTCAACCTATATAGTGTGTCTTGCCCTAATCTCTGGAAGTGGCTTGTTATTGGCCCAGATTGATAAAATACTCAATATTTTGAGTGAAAATTTTCAATAAACATATTTGATATTTTTTTGTTGTTAAAGCTTTAATTTTATTTATTTGTTAAGTTGTTTTAAGTTATTTAAATATTTCTTTAATATCTTTTGTATTTATTATCCTTTTTCTATTTTATTGTGTAAATTTTGAATTTATTTAATATGATAATAATTTTTAATAAAATTTTTACTAATTTGCATTTATAAAATATTAACAGTGCAATTCACCAACACTAAAACAATTCAATATGGCGGCTATTGGAATCTATCTGAATCCAATAAGAATTATGGTTCCGCCATGTTTTCCAATTGGGATCGTATACGTATACGTGTTATTTTTTGTTAGAAACTTCACAGGCTCTTCAATTCTATAATAAACGGAATAGTATCTACTAGCACTAAATCGGTGAATTTATGAACTAAAGTTGTTTCAAAATTGTCTTCTGATCCAAGTCGTTTCAAACGACATACTACACATGTATATGGGTAAAAGTAAAGTAGTATCGTGGTATTGAGGATTTTTGGGTGATTTTCTATGACAGGTCTCCCCCCCCCCCCCCTTAAGGGCAAGATTACAAACAAATTTTAATTCATAAAAATAAATTAAAAATTTAAGAAGATAGGATAAACAAAATCAGGCTAAAGACCCTCAGACGGTTGGACAAACTTTTTTGCGATTTTGGGATGAGGCACCTTTAAAACGTCGAGAAAAGTGGTTTTGGACTGGTTTTGGTCATTTTTCCTAACTTCAGTTAGTGAATCCTGATAAAAATTATGAAAAAATTAAGAAAAATAACCATGGTTGAAAACCAATTTTTTCGACGTTTAAGAAGTCCCTGATCCTAAAACTACAAAAAAAGGATATTCGTCATTCTGGATGTCTGGATGGATGTATGTCTGTACCGATTATATCTCAAGAACGGCTTATGTGATTCGATTTTTTTAGGCTATGATATCTTCTTTAATTTTCAATTCGAATCTCGAACTCAAGGGGTCGGGTGCCACCCACTATTACGATATTACTTTACTTTTTTCCCAGATATACTTATGAAGAATATTAACAATTTCGAAACAATTTTAGTTTTATAGATCCACCGATTGGGCGATAGTAGATACTTTTTCGTTTATTATAGAATATCTGCTTGTCGTATATAATTGAAAAGGTCTTGAAGAATGCTTTAGATTATGGGCTTTTGGAAGAGCGTCTTATATCTGTCTCTAGATCGCTAGGCTTTTTGTCACACATTTTTTGACAACATAACACTTACTCCTAAAATCTGTCATTAGTTAATAAAAATCTGCTGTTCCACTAATTGTGACGTAGATCGACCTATTTGTTGCTCAAAATTCTCTAACATTGTTTATCCGGGTTCAAAACGCAAATAATGCTATGTTATTACCTTCATTTCATCGCGCAAACACACATCTCCATTATAAAATAATTTTTAAATCGAAATCTAAAAATGTTCTTTTGAAATCGTGTTGTTTTAAAATCGAATAACATTTGACCTGTTTGCTCTGAAAATTCTTAAAAATTTTGATGGTCACTTTTACAAAAAAAACTGTTTATATTGAAATGACCTCGTGTCCGCATTATGCAACCAAATTCTACATCTGTAGCCCCGTATATCTTTCATCAATATATAATTACGTCCATAATCACTTATTTTACGTTCGCATTTCATATAAACGATAATGATCGCATGCGATAATCATGGCTATACTACAGCAACAGCAAAAGCACATAATTATTTTTTCGATTAAAATGCAATTATGTATCGATTGAAGATGATTATTATCTCACCAAAACTAAAAATGATAAATGCCTACTCGTACCTGCGCACGGTAATTGTACCTCCGATTAAATATTTTGTCGAAAATACTCGTATATTAGTTTAAAAACCACTAATTCAACAGTTATATCTTATAAATTAATTTAATATTTATTACTAATTTTCTGTAAACCAAAGAATTCTTTAAGATCAAACAAAACTAAAAAAAACACTCTATAATTAGATATTTACACACGACAATACATTAGATGGCAACAACAAAAAATGTAATTACTGTACAACGTATCGATTTAAAACCTTATCTGATCCAAAATAATTAATTTAAATCTAACCTAATTTCGTATTTAAATTCAATTACGGTAGAATATAAAGAACACTAAAAGGGCCAACAACAACAATTTCGAAATTAGTTTAACAAAACAATAAAACAAATCTAGAATTTAATTTGTAATTTTCTTATCAGTACAATTATATCAATATGTACTCGAAATAGTGTTATAAGAAATAGGCTATATGTACTTAGTCTACATTGCACACCCCCAAAATTACAGCAAGAGTAAAGTGAGTAATTTAACCAAATAACTTTTATTTGTATGGGAAGTAAATGATATTTACAATACGAGTACATAATCTCAAGGGCGGCCGCCTAAAGGGTTTTAGTTGTAAGTCAACATAAATATTACTGTTGTTTACGTAGTGTTTGCAGATTTACCATTCGCTATATCGTCGAAGTCAAAACAGTGGTTTTTGAAAAAACCTATGTTTGCGAGCATGTGTAGTTCCGTTCAAACATAATGTACGAGTATGTAGCTTCTACACAGCCCAGATGAATTGATTGATCATAATGAAACTTCATATATAAGCTTTTCCCATAATTATAGGAGATCCCAATAATTTTTGGCTAAAATCGGTCCACAGGAAGTGCAAGCCTCTATTTTTGCAAAGCCTTTCCGTTTTTTGAAAATAATTCAGTACACCATTTACGAGAAAACAAGTATAAACTTAAAGCTTCTAAATTAATTTTTCATAAATACCGGTCCAAAATGACGATTTTTGACAAAATACCACTTTTTTAACTAAAATTCGGCACCTATACAGCCCAGACGGAATAATTGAACGGGATGAAACGTGATATTTATACGTTTCCAAACATGAAGTCTTCAGTGATGTTTCGCAGACATCACAGCATCTGAAGTGGCACTTCCATAGGAGCTTTTACTTTTTATTACGTAGTAAAATATAGTATGGTAACCATGGAAAATTTTGACATCGAAATTTTTACAAATTTAAAAATAAAAATCTCTGTACGTGCGTATGTGGCTCCGTGCCTAATAAATGTTTTTTGGCTCTGTACAGCCCTCAGAGAGATTGATTGATTAGGATGACACTTCTAGTTAAGCTTTTGCCACAAATTGTTAGATTGAAGTGATTTTTGATCGAAATCGGTCAACAACATGGAAGTTGTTCGGACATCTCAAAAATTCTATTATTAACGTCACTAAATTATAATTTATATATTTTGTTATTTCTTAAATTTACTGTCCGACTGTATTATTTATATACAATGTATTTTTGTTTCATTGTAATTAATTTTCGTTGTACATATTCTTTATATACAAAATATATTGTACATAGAATTTGTTTTATGTAAATGAATTGTATACATATTTTATTGTTGCATCAAATGTAACAATAGATTTATGTACTTATTGCTTATATACTTATACTTATATACAAATAAATTTAATTATTATTTTCTCTATCGCTTATGTACAACATTAAAAAATTTATAATAAAATCTCGGACAGAATATACGAATTATAACGTTGAAACAAACAAGTCGTTTCATTTCAATAAAATTTATTTACTTAAAATAAAAACAAAGCTAAAAGACTTTGCTGATTTATATTGTTGTGTTGTGAGTCTCCTGGCAGCTGTGAAATATCGACGAGAACATTGGTCCTTCGAGCCGGATAGGTCGATCCGGGAAATTTATATCTACATAAATCGATTGCAGTTTGTTGGAGTAATTTGGATAGCGGTACTCGGAGCGGTTTGTCTCCGATCCTTCTGGATTCCTTGGTCTATTACCACGCCAAGCGCAGCAATATAAAGCTAAGTTTTTTAATTGATTTTTACTAAAATTTATGGTGGTTTCTTAAAATTTCTGAGATTGCTTATTTTATAATTGATAAGTGATATAATTATAAGATAATATTGAGCCAATCTCCATGAAACTTAAACGCAATTTCGTACATATTTTTTACACATTCGCAATCGGTGAATATATAACGGTGAATCTCTCTCTATTCTTATAATTTCTAGAAATTGTTTATTTTACAATATAAGCAATAAAATTATAAGATAACATCGAGCAAATTTTTATATAAATTTAAATTCAATTTCGTGCTTATTTGCATATTTGTAAACGGTGAATATAACAGTGAATCCAAGCTAACTGTTGAGTGACAAGTGCATAGATATGGCAAGTGATTTAGTGCAAAAACGTGGTCGCATAGTAGCCGCCTTAACCAAACTTAATACTTTTGCGGTCGCAATCGATGGCGATACAACACTCGAAGATATCGAAGTTCGTTCATCGAAGATCGAGGAATATTTTAACGATTTTGTTGCAATCGAAAACAAACTTCTCATGATTCCCGATCAAAGCTCAAAATTTGATGAGTTTGAGGCAAAGTATTTCAAAGTAAAGGCGATTTTTGTGCGAGAAATTCGACAGCGTCAAACAGTTGATACTCCTCAGCCTCCGACTACTGATTTGCTCAATAAAACAATTGATAATCTATACGCTCAGCAAACTCAGTTTTTTGAGGGTCTCAAGGAAAATACTTTGACTCAAACCAATCAAGACATTAAACTTCCACGTGTCGTCATTGAACCGTTTTCTGGAACATACAGTCAATGGCCGTCATTCAAGGACCTTTATAAATCATCCGTTCACTCAAACAACGCATTATCCGATGCTCATAAATTTCAATTATTGAAAAGTTTTTTGAAAGGTGAAGCTGCTGACTTGATCCGCTACATCCCAATTTCTGATCTAAATTATCAAGAAGCTTGGGATAAGTTACAGGCCAGGTACGATAAAAGGAAAACCGTTATGAATGCCTTAATTGACAAGTTTTTGAAACAAACTCCTATGCAACAATTCTGTGTTTCTGAGCTTCGTAAAATCGCTGATGTATCCGATGGCGTTATTCGGGAATTAAAGTGCTTGGGTACGCAATATGAAAAACGCGATAATTGGTTAATCTTTCTCATTTTAAATAAGCTTGATCTTCAGACTAAAGAAGAGTGGGCGAAATTTTCGGTAGACAAAGATACTCCTACTTTCGAGGAATTTTTAAGATTCCTAGATAAACGATGTGACACATTTGAAGCATGCACCCCAAACAAAACCGTGCATAGTAAACATCCATCGAAGATCCCAACGAAAGTGAATTTGCATACAACCACCGATAACTTTAAATGTCCATGCTGCAACAAAGGTAACCATCCTCTCTACAAACGCTTTAAATTTAAGAATCTAAATGTTTCCAGCCGTATTAAAATCGCGAAGGATTCTTGTCTCTGTTTGAACTGTTTAAATCGCAATCATTTGGTGTCCGAATGTTCGTCTAGTATATGCTGTAGGACATGTGGTGAACGACACAATTCATTGCTTCATGAAAATTCATCACACAATAAAAGCCCAATCAGCATCAACACTCTTCACGCTGCGGTTAATTCACCGTTAATAAATGATGATAAACCTAAAGATAATATTCCATCGACCGATTGACAATTAACTCATCCTGTCTGCCAATCTTACAACATTCCACCTAAATCTTCTATTTCAATTCACTCTGGCCAACAGAACCGTTCATTAAAATTGGATTCAATTTCTCCGTGTAATCCTATTATTGATTCAGCGCATTCATCTGAGACACTAACTCCCAAGGTTCCTAAATCTTCCTTGACCTTGTTACCAACCGCCTTAATATTGGTACAGGATGCTAGGAGGTCGTATCAAAAATTTAGAGCCTTATTAGACTCTGCAGCAGAAATCAGTTTGATCACGGAAAAATGTGCTCAATCCCTAAATCTTCCGCGTAACCATGCCTGTGTAAATGTTAAAGGTCTCGGTTCCATAAGCGCTGGTAAAACCAAAGGATCTGTACGACTGAATATATTATCATCCGACAATCTCTCTTTATCCGTGAGAGCTCTCATAATGAAAAATTTAACTTCTGATTTTCCCCCGATCACCGTGAAGTTACCAAAATTTGAAAACTTCCAGTCATTACATTTAGCTGATCAAAATTTCAACCATACGAGTCCGATAGATATATTACTGGGAGGCGACATTTTTATGAAATTACTGCGTCCGGAAAAATATCAACTTGATGATGATCTTTTCGCTCAAAACACATGTTTCGGTTACGTCATCTCTGGTAAAGCAACTCTTGAAATTGATCAAAATTCCATGTCAAGTTATGGCTCTGTTAGTACATGCCACATCGACCTTCATGACACAATTCAAAAGTTCTGGGAAGTAGAGGAGATCGGGACCATAGTGATTGAGAATGAACACTGGTGTGAGTCTCATTTTAAGGAAAATACATTTAAGGATAACGAATCAGGCAAATACGTAGTGCGGCTACCATTTAAACCAAATTCTCCTGATCTCGGAGACTCACTGCCCATGGCAATCCGGAGACTTTTCGCCATGGAGCGTCGATTTATCAAATCTGCTGAATTAAAAGCGGAGTACACACAGTTTATGCGAGAATATTTAGCACTGGGTAATATGTCTCTTATTCCACAAACGGAAATCAATAGTGGGACTCATTCAAAAACATATTATCTGCCACACCACGCAGTGTTTAAAGATTCCAGTTCAACAACGAAGTTACGCGTCGTTTTTGACGGTTCCTCAAAATCTTCATCGGGTGTGTCACTTAATGATAAACTGGACGCCGGACCACCAATACTACAAGAATTATTTTGCATTCTAGTGCGTTTCCGGAAACACAAAATTGCGTTCGCCGCTGACGTTGAGAAAATGTTCCGTCAGGTGATGGTGCATGAGGAAGATCGCAATCACCAACGGATTGTCTGGCGTGAGGACACAAATCTGCCGATATTACACTATCGCTTGAACACCGTCACATATGGCACAACCTGCGCTACATTTTTAGCTTCGCGAACTCTTCATCAAATTGCAAACGACTTACCTCCAAATCTCTCCGACGTTAAAGATATAATAAAATCTGATTTCTATGTCGATGACTTACTTTCAGGTAGTGCAAGCGTTATGGATGCCAAACATCTGCAAGCAAAAATAGTTGAAGGATTGCGACTAGGTGGATTTAAATTAAGAAAATGGGTATCCAACAGCCAAGAACTACTAAGTTCTATACCAAAACAAGAACAGGAACCTCTTATTGAAATTTCTAGTTATGAGGCTATCGCAAAAACATTAGGCCTAGTTTGGATGACTCATTCGGATTGCTTTACATTCAAAATTAATAAGACAGATTGTAGCCCTAGTACAAAGCGAAATTTTCTATCTATAGCCGGTCGCATTTTTGATCCATTAGGACTTCTCTCCCCGTGTACGGTCGTCACGAAAATCCTCTTTCAAGGTCTCTGGCTTCATAAAGTTGACTGGGATGATCCCCTTCCCGAAAAAATTAAATCAAAATGGGAAATGATACATTCAAATTTCATATTGTTCGAGAAAATTCAAATTCCACGGTTCCTGAACATTCCATTGACAGATGAGGCCAAGGTAGAACTACATGGGTTTTCTGACGCTTCAGAAAAGGCTTATGCAGCCGTGGTCTACCTGAGAGCAATTGACTTAAATGGAGTTATTTCAGTGCGATTAATAGCAGCAAAAACCAAGGTAGCTCCTCTTAAACAGATTTGTCTGGCGCGCTTAGAGTTATGTGCAGCAGTTTTGTTGGTAAAATTAATGACAAGACTAGTTTGTTCCTTAAGCATTCCTAATTTACAAACATTTGGGTGGACGGACTCTACAATTGTCCTTGCTTGGCTTTCCGATGTCCCTAGGCGATGGAAGACGTTCATCGGAAATCGCACTTCATTTATCTTGGATCGGCTTCCAAGGGTAAACTGGGATCATGTAAACTCTAAAAGTAATCCAGCTGATTTAGCTTCGAGAGGAATATATCCAGATCAACTGATTGACAACTCGCTGTGGTGGAACGGTCCAGACTATTTGTCTGAATTACCAAATCATTGGCCGAAGGTATCTGATGCCCAGCTCGCCAATATAAGCTTTGATGACCTGGAACCCAAAAAATCGTTCGTCTACGCTGCGCTAACTAGCAATCAAACCGATTACTCCGCCATTCCAAAAGTATTCGAGAAGTCGTCTTCATTTTATTTTGTAATTCGAACGTTTGCTCAGTGTTATCGATTTTTTGACAAATTTAAAAATAAACAAATTTCTCTGTATTTAACAGGTTCTCAAATTAAACGCGCTACAATGTTTGCTGTGCGATGGGCTCAATATGAATGTTTTCCAGAAGATATTAAACGAATCACCACCAGGTCCGATTTGAAACGCGGAAGTAAGCTACGTTCATTAAACCCATTTATCGATGACCAGGGAACACTAAGGGTTGGTGGACGGATCGGCCTGACTACTTGCTGTTCTTACGACACCAAACATCCTGCAATTATCGACGCTCGCCATCCATTCACGGAGATGCTCACGTGGACTCTACACAAGCAATACCTTCATCCTACTCAACAACAACTACTTGGCATCATTCGACAAAAGTATTGGGTAATTGGAGCAAAAAACCTGGTTAAACATGTTGCTCGATCCTGTATCACCTGCACTCGCCATCGTCTGAGTACAACAAAACAACAAATGGGGAATCTACCGTTATTCCGGACAACACCTTCCAGAGCATTTTCTACAGTAGGTGTCGATTTCGCGGGGCCGGTCAAAGTGAAATCTAAAACCGGACGAGGTGCTAAAATTTATAAGGGTTATGTGGCTGTTTTCGTTTGTTTAGTCGTGAAAGCAGTCCATATAGAATTGGTATCAGATTTGACCACAGATGCGTTTTTGGCCTGCTTAAGACGCTTTATATCCAGACGCGGCGTTCCATCACAAATATATTCCGACAATGGATCCAACTTCGTCGGCGCCAACAGAAAAATCAGCCAGCTGTTCAAGGTCAGCTCTCTAGCCTTCACCAATGAGCTAAGAACGTTTTTGACCACCAATCAGATCGACTGGCATTTCATTCCTCCATCGTCACCACATTTTGGTGGTATCTGGGAAGCTGGTGTTAAATCAATGAAGAGACACCTAATTCGTACAATTGGAGAATCAGCGCTAACCTTTGAGGAATACTGCACCGTTCTATGTCAAATCGAATGCCTCTTAAATTCGCGACCCATTGCCATGGATACGAATTTTTCCGAGAATTGTGAAGTATTGACTCCAGGACACTTTCTCATGGGTTGCTCGCCGAGTATGTTACCTGATGTCCCTTCTGATGGAGCCAAATCGTACACTAATCGTTGGCAGCTGCTACAGAACATGATGAATGGCTTTTGGAAGATTTGGAAATTTGATTACTTAACCATGTTGCAGCAGCGGACGAAATGGAAATCCAAATTTCCGAATATCGCAAGGAATGACATAGTGTTCGTCAAAGATGAAAATGTTCCACCCGGTTCCTGGCCTTTAGGACGTATAGTTGACCTTCACCCCGGCGCTGATGGACTCGTTCGAGTGGTCTCCGTAAAGACCCAACGTGGGATCTACAAAAAACCAATTGGAAAACTCTGTCCAGTATTTTTTAAGTAATTAAGTCATTATTTCCTTAATAGGGGGGAATATGTTCGGACATCTCAAAAATTCTATTATTAACGTCACTAAATTATAATTTATATATTTTGTTATTTCTTAAATTTACTGTCCGACTGTATTATTTATATACAATGTATTTTTGTTTCATTGTAATTAATTTTCGTTGTACATATTCTTTATATACAAAATATATTGTACATAGAATTTGTTTTATGTAAATGAATTGTATACATATTTTATTGTTGCATCAAATGTAACAATAGATTTATGTACTTATTGCTTATATACTTATACTTATATACAAATAAATTTAATTATTATTTTCTCTATCGCTTATGTACAACATTAAAAAATTTATAATAAAATCTCGGACAGAATATACGAATTATAACGTTGAAACAAACAAGTCGTTTCATTTCAATAAAATTTATTTACTTAAAATAAAAACAAAGCTAAAAGACTTTGCTGATTTATATTGTTGTGTTGTGAGTCTCCTGGCAGCTGTGAAATATCGACGAGAACAGAAGTGACAGCTCCCATACGAGCTTTTCCGATCGTATGTCAATTACGAGCATAGCGACTTTGTAAAGGGTGGTTAAATTTTAAGGGCCGATGTTGATTTTGAATAAAACACAAATTATTTAGGAAATTATTGTCAATTCTTTTTATTATGATAATATGGAATGGTTCAATTATGTATGGAACAAAATATCGGCCAAATGACCTCGGCGGCATACCTCGACCCGATGGTCCAAATTTTCGATGACGCTTAGGCATAATTGAGTTTCTATGCCGTTAATGTGCCGAATTATCTCATCCTTTAGCTCTTGAATTGTTGTTGGCTTATCGACGTACACCTTTTCTTTCAAATAACCCCAAAGAAAGAAGTCCAACGGAAAAAATACGGCCCGATGATGCCGCCAGCCCATAAACCGCATCAAACAGTCACACTTTGTGGGTGCATTGGTTTTTCGACAATCACTCTTGGATTATGATTCGCCCAAATTTGGCAATTCTGCTTATTGACGAATTCACTGAGGTGAAAATGTGCCTCATCACTGAAGATGATTTTCTTCGAAAATTGATCATCCACTGTTGCCATTTCTTGCCACTATTCTGACCATTGACGACGTTTGGAATGGTCAAGAGGCTTTAGTTCTGGGGTCAATTGCACCTTATAAGCGTGTAATTGCAAGTCTTTATGCATAATGTTCATCAACGACGAGCGTGAGAGGTGCAATTGTTGGGCACGACGACGAGTTGAGGTGGACGGCTTTTCAGCCACACTATCGCGAACAGCAGCAATATTTTCTGCTGTACGAGCTGTACGAGCATGCACTGGTGTTTTAAAATCTCGTACAGACCCGGTTTGCTCAAATTTTTGCACGATTTTTCCGACTGTACGACGATTAAATTGACGATTAAATTGACCGAAAAAATCACGAAGTGCACGATATGCATTTTGATTTGAACGCCCATTTTCATAATATGCCTGAATAACTTTAACACATTGCTCGATTGTGTATTTTTCCATGGTTCAAACTGAGTTAGCCTGAAATTGAGAAATTTTTAATATTTCTAAATGCAGAAAAAAATTTGACGTTCAGGTGTGGTTCACATTCAACGTCGGCCCTTAAAATTTAACCACCCTTTACTAAAAGAATCTAAATTAAATTTTCATCAATATCGGTTGAATCAGTTCCCAAGATTTAAGCAGAATTTTATTTTTTTGAAAATAACTCTTTTTTATTATTTCTTTTTTAATTACTAATAAGCAATTTTATTCAAACTTAAATTACTACATTTTACTAAAATTGAGGATTCATCCATCTATGTACTCCTTAGCTTTGATATTTATTATTTGATCGCACTTTTGTTGTGCGCCAGATAGAGATTTATTTTAACCGATTTTACACTAACTCTAAAGGCTCTACTCTTTTGAGCCTTTTGCTTATTTCTTCACTAACGAAATCCATCTTCAGATCTCTATGGAGGTTGACATTTCTTATGTACCACGGTGCATTAACTATTCCACGAAGGACTTTGCTTTGAAATGACTGGATGATATTGACATTGGTTTTCTTAGTACAGCCCCAGAGCTGAATACCGTAAGTCCACACAGGTTTTAGAATTTGCCGGTATAGTAGCAATTTATTATGTAGAGTTAGCTCAGAATTTCTTCCTAAGAGCCAATCCATCTTTCTGTATTTGATGTTTAACTCTTCTTTTTTCTTTTTCACATGCTCTTTCCATTTTAGTTTCGCGTCTAGAGTCATGCCTAGATATTTTGCCGTATTTGCATAGGGAATTTTCTGTGAATTCAGCTCTACTGGTATCCAGTTGACCTTCTTGTTGGTAAAGTTTACGTGAACAGATTTTGTTTCATTAAGTTTTATTCGCCATCTCTTGGTCCAGATAGATTCTACTTTGCAACTAGATTCTTCTATGCAATTAGTAACTGCTAAGATGGCCGTATCATCCGCAAACGTCGCTATGTTAGTATCCTCTATCGTTGGCAGGTCCGAGGTGTATAGAACATATAAGGTTGGTCCCAGAACGCTACCTTGTGGTACCCCTGCTGATATTTTCTTTATTTCTGAGTATTCGCCATCTAATTTAACTCGAAAGTGTCGGTTAGATATGTAAGATTTTAGAATTTCATAAAACTGCTTTGGTAAGTCTCTTTGTAATTTATATTCCAAACCTTTATGCCATACTCTGTCAAAGGCCTGTCCTACATCCAAGAAGACGCTTCAACATATACTATCTTTTTTTCAAGTACGTCTTCAATTATGTTTGTAATTCGGTGTACTTGTTCTATTGTTGAATGATTTTCTCTGAAGCCAAATTGATGTGGAGGAACAAGATTTCTTACTTCTATTAATGGTTTCAGTCTCTTTAGGAGTAGTTTCTCGAATAATTTTGAAATTACTGGGAGTAAGGAAATCGGCTTATACGAATTTTTGTCATTAAGTGGTTTGTTTGGTTTAGGTATCATAATTACTTCTGCCACTTTCCATTGACTTGGAACGTGTTTAAGTCTGAACACTGCATTAATTATTTGGAGTAGTTTACGTAGTCGTTTTTCAGGAAGAGCTTTTACTATTTGTCCTGTAATTAAGTCATATCCTGGAGATTTCTTTGTATTTAGGTTGAGATTGATTTCCTCTTTTAATTCTTGTAGTGTGACAGGAGATATATTGCAGTTATCCATTTTATATACTGGTGGTATGTTTTCCTCTGCAGTTTGTCTAGGTAGTGGCTGGAACGTGTTCTCGGGGTGGGTTGCAAACAACGAAGCTTTTTGCTTTGCGCTTTTAGCCCATGTGCCATCTTCATTTTTTACTGGTGGAATTTGTAGTTTAGGTCGTTTTAAACTTTTTGTCGCTTTCCAAAAGGAGTACTCGGTATTTTTCCCCCAGTAAGGCCACTCAACTATTTATTAATGGATTCGTTTTTGATTTCTTTAATTAGCAACTTTAGTTTATTGGATAAAAAATTTAGAGTTGTTTTATATTCTGGCGCTCGACTTCTTTGCCAGGCCTTTCTTGCTTTTCGTTTTGCTGTAACCAGTTCCCTAACTTCTAGAGGATAAATAGCATTTCTGCGCATTTCCTTTGAACTTGAGGGGGTACTACTCCACGCCGCTTCTTGTATACTGTTGTTGAGTTGTTCTAGTTCTTCTTCTAGCTCTATCGGGTTTTTAATTGGCACCTGAAGATCAATATTATCCTCAACAAGTTTCTGGAATTTCTCCCAGCAGGTTTTTTTGTTCGTTAGCGAAGATGGACTAGTTTTTTTAACAATCGTTGCACTGATTGTCATAATAACAGGCGTATGATCCGACATAATCCCCTCGCTGCTTTCTAGGCATATGTAGTTTTCGTCTATACCTTTGGTGATAAAGAAGTCAATGATATCGGGTATTTTCTTTCTATCCGTAGGCCAATAAGTTGGTTGATCTCCAGAATGTAAAATCGTAATTACATAGTTTTCCTGCTGCAAACAGCTCTCTTCCTTTTTTAGAGGTTACTCTTGATCCCCAGTAGGTGTTTTTTGCATTAAAATCACCTCCGATTATGAAACTTGATCCAAGTGATTTAAATAACGTGCAATAGTCTTGTTTAACTAAATTATATCTTGAGGGGCAATATATTGACGATACACTATATCCTTTGTTGTTATTTATAAATACTTTTAAGGTGACTACTTGCATAAATTCCTCTTCAATTTTAAGATCTATAAAGTGTTTGATGTTTTCTTTTATAACCACCGACGATCCTCCCCTTGCCTTTCCTGCTGGATGAATGGCGTGGTAACAATTGTATCCATATATTTTAAGATATGAAGTAGAAGTAAAATGGGTTTCCGATACTAGGCATATATCTATTTTTTCAGTATTTAGGAAAATTTCTAATTCTGGAATATGTTGCATTAGCCCATTTGCATTCCAGGTTACTATTCTTAATGTTGTATTTGTTGTTGTTTGCATCATTTTAATAGAGCATGGATTTCATTTCATTTAGAGAGTCTTACTTATCTAACCTGTTGCTTAGAGCTTGAAGGCATTTCTCTTGTTTAGCTAGACGAATGCTAAGAGCTTCCATGCTTCTTAGTATCTTTTGGAGCACTGCTGTACCTTCAGTAGTGCTCCGAAATAATTGGTTTTGTCATGACTACTTGCGAGTACAGTTTTGGTTTTGGTTCTCCCGTTTTACTAGCAAGAGGTTTAGGTTCCTCTTTGGTGGAAGTTTGATAATTTTTTACCGGTACTCCTGGACTTTGTTTTCGCGTTTTATTTCTTATTCGTTGTAGCTCCTTAGCTATTTCACACCTCCGGTAGTTTGCGGGATATGACTTATTGCAATTGACACATTTTGCAGCAATATTTTTACTAACCGGGCATACCTGGGCATGATGCTTTCCGGCACATTTCACGCATCTAATTTCTCTTTTGCAATATTTCTGCGTATGATTAAAACCTTGACATTTTTTGCACTGCGGTATTAATCCGTTATTCTTTTTCAATGGCTCTATTTTAACTCTCATGCTAAGTATTGCCTTGATATTATACACAACTTCAACTTTTTGTTTGTTATTAAAAGTGAACATAAATAGTGGAAGTCCTAGTTTGTTAATTTGAACTCCTTGTTCAGTTTCGATTTTTTCTTTCTTAATAATGTTTACGGCATTTTCTATTTGATAATCTTTTGCTTGAGATCCTCAATAATTTCCTCTTTTGCACAGGTTGGGTGAAGACCTCTAGCCATAACTTTAATTGGGCGATCATTCTTATCCTCATAGGTAAACCACTGATGCCCCTCGGAATTAAGCTTTGTAGCCAAAGCTCTATAAGTTTCAGAGTCTACAACATTAATTTTCCAGACGCCGTTGTTTAGAGATACGAGTTTGTGCTCGGTTATCGTAATCGATTTCATAATCGATTGTATAGTGGAGAAATTTGATATCCCGACGACATTTATTGGTGGAGGTGATTTTTCTTTCGGTTAAGCTGGTTGTTGCTCTAGAGCTAGTTGTTTTTTGATGATTAACTTATTTCTGGCAACCTTTTTTGAAGTTGATGGTAAAGTCTCCGCCATTTCTGGTGAGTGTTGCGCTTTCCTTTTCTTACTTGGTCTTTTATTCCGGTTCAACATCCAATTTGTTTCTCTTTCTAATTATTCTTCATCCGTATGGAATGAATTAATGCCATCATCGACTGTTGGGCTAGGTGTCGTCCCAAGTTCTGCACGTGTTTCAACTGCTTTTTTGAGTTCTTCATTTTCTTTCTTTAAAATTGTAAATTCTTCTTTCAATTTAGTAGTAAATTCTTTTATTTCTCTTAGTTGTTCACGGAGTTCGGCATTTTCCTTCTCGTACTGAAATATATTTCCCGTTGAAGATCTTGGTGATCTTGATAATTTGGAACTTCGTCCAAATGGGTTAAACAATGATTGGCCCACCCCAGAATCTGTTGGGCCTGCCTACGAAGAGTGTGGATTTGGCAGCATATCTTCTACTGTACCACCGGGGTATTACATTCCGTATTTGTTGTATTAATTATTGTGTTGTGTATATGCAAAACTTTATTAGCGTAAGTTAAGATATGAACGAGCTTAATGAATGGCATAAACCATTTGTTAATAATTGATGCTAAGTTCATGCGATCGAATGTCAAGTGGTGTATTACTATTGTTGTTGTGATGCACGTATATAAATAAATGATTTTCGTATGACATTTACATGATTGAAAATAGCTCTGAATAAATAACACTTAAACCAACAACAAATTTAATTAAATTTAATTTCTGTACTTTCAACCTTCTGCTTCACCTAAAAATTAATATTCTCTCGACTATCGCTACTCTTCAAAATAAGTCACACATTAGCATATTAGTAAAAACAAATAATTTAAGCCATAAATAAACGTACTCGTAACTATCCAAAGGAAAACAAAAACACTTAAAGCCTATCTTTTATGATTCTGTGATCCCGCGGGCGCACACAAAAATAAACAATACACAGAATTAGAGAGCGAGATTATAATGAATGATCATAAAAAAAATTTATTTCATTTCCATTCATCATAATAATAATCAACACAATCCACTTATGTCTCAACAACTTCTTACTTTACTTAAGTTTATATCTTAACAAATTAAGTTTTCTTTCGTTTGTATTGCTTTTTTGCTCTTTCTTCATTTCATTTCGTAAACGTATTAACGTTTGAGTATAAACTTTACTTTTAAGTCTTTTAATTTCTACCAAAAACAAATCCATCCATAACAAAATTGATCAGCATGATGCCCATTTATGATCATATTTTACTTTTCTTTTGAGAATAAGTGTATTTTGATGATTGCCAACAACAAAGTACGAAACGTCACAGTTAACGGGTGGTTTGGGGCCTGGGAAAAAAGTGAAACTATTTTTGAGAACACAAAAACCATATACTACAATAGGATTATGGTTCGCCGTAATCCGATTTCAATTTATACATAAACACGGCGTACAACAAAAACATAATTAGTATATTTCGTGTTCGTGCCAAGCCACCCGTTTATTGTCGGCTTAAGATGAAGTAACTTTTTCTTGTTAAAACAATAACTTTATACAGAACCCAAACTAGTAATTAAGTAGTTTCGGGTTGTAAATTAATTAGTTTAAATTAGGAATTAGATTAAAATGATCTTTTCATTTTGTAAGATGATTTATTTCGAGTTATTAAATTCGTATACTACTCGTACATACAAGTTGCTTTTATAATTGAACTTCCTCTTTCAATAAAAAATCCAAACAACAATTAGAGTTTGTACAACAACAGCAACAACAATGAAACAACCGTATTATTTATATTTTATTGTTAATAATGCTGTGTTTATAAATAGTTGGGTATATAGTGGAAATAATTACATTATTAAAGAGTTTGTAATAATAGTGGATTGCAGTCATTCTTAAATCATATTCAAGTGTGACCCGACAAATTTTTGAAATATAATTGTTTGGAGCAAAATGCTAACTGGTACAAATTTACACTTGTTACGAGCTTCGGCTTCTGTGGTTTAGTGAACTTCTCGTTTCGCGTACGTAACATAGTAACAATTTGTTGGATTCTCGAACTATGGTCCAAAATTCTATCCGTAAAAATTCTGTCAATTTTTTTTTCAACCCGGACCGGAATAAACTTGAACGCTGCAAATGTATTTATGGAATGTATGAAACCAAGAAGCATCGATTCGTTTTAATAAAGTTACTGATTAACAATTGCCATTACTATGTAAGTTTCATTAACCTGCGAAGAAGGAAATGAGTATACAGTTTATTACCCATTTCGAATTAAACTTTTCTACCAATAATCATATATATTCGCTTTTAATAAAATAATTAATAAGCACTACAAAATGTAAATATGTTTTTCGATTATTCCTAATCTAGACCAGTGATTTGGAGCATGCGGTACAAACAAGGGTCTCGTGACCATACATAACCCAATTAAAGCTCAACAAATACACGTCATTCTTTTCTCTGTAACTTCTTTGTTTTGGTATTGGTCCGCAATACCATTACATGTTTCGATTAGTGCTGGTTCTAATTTATACCAGTGTGTCGGGGCATGCGATTTTAATAAGGCTCTCGTGGCCATATATGGCCCAATTATAGCTCAATAAATGTTCGTCATTTTATTCTCTGTAACATCTAAGTTTTGTTATTGCCCCGCGATGTTATTACGTTTTTCGATTATTTCTGGTCTTAACCCGATTTTGACGTTTGTTACTTTTTGGACATACAAGTTTGGCAATTTTTTTTAGTTTCATAACTCCTATTTTAACTGAATTACATCTATATTTGAGTATATAGCACCTTTTGCATAATACACTTTAGTGCAAAAAAATCGTACAATCAAAGTATCTATGTGTATTGTAGGTTCAAAACCATGATGATAACAACAATAGGACACACCAACCCGAAAATGCTTGTTCCAGGTAGCACCTGTTGTGGAACTTATGGCAGGTATAACAAGGTACCTTTTAAAGGAATCGTCATCATTCGCATATCAACGCTTAGCCTAAAGAGTATTCTATAAGTTATGTCTTCATTCACAACAATAAAATGAATACCACACCAGAGTGACCCAACAACTAAATTTGAGCCGATTCTTCGTTTGTCGAGTGTGACAGAGATATCCAGATACAAGGGGAAAAAGATCTCACCGACCTCATGTTACGGCACAGCATGATGGTTGCTTCCTTGTGACGACTTCGTTGCGAAATCGTCGTTTGAATGCGATTCAACTGGGATGGCGGTTTTAAGAATTTCGTTAAGTCAAAGTCAGTCGGTGGACTCAGTTAGAAGACGACTTCGAGAAGGTGATCGGACTGCATACAGACCAACAAACGGCCGAAATTTATCCCAGCCCACCGACAAGCCCGCCTTCAATTCGCTCGAGAGCATTTGGATTGGACAGAAGAACAATGGTGGACTGACCTGTTCTCTGAGCGAGGAAGAGTGTACAGAAGATCAGGAGAGCAATTTGAACACTATTGCATTGAATAATGTGTCTCACCTAATCAAAAGACATAATCGCATCGCTGGCCAATATCAAAACTTGAAAAATTAAACGAGATTTAATGAGCTTTGGTTTGGCAATATTAGACAGCCTTGTTAAAATAGATTACCCGCGATGCAAGTTATAGAGAATTTGCTGCTGTTATGATGATTATTGGGTTAGTTATAATAAATTTAACTAATAGTAAAACTAAGATTGCACTTATATAACAGGTTCCAATACCGAGTCCCGATTTATTCTGTGCCGTTTTACTTATCAAATTAATTAACTTCGTCGTACTAAAATTTATCACTTAACGTAACAGGCAGAACTTTACATAACGATGAGTAGAAACTTTTATAAAATTTTACTAATTGGATTAAATCAAATCAAATTGTTGGCATTGATATTGAATTTTATATGAATCACAGTTAATTTGTAGTATTTGTCTAAATAGTTGTTGTTGTCAAAATAAACATGGCCGATAATAACCCGGAATTTAGATGACGAGGAGCAGAAACCTAAATTTAATTTTACAGTTCAAATTATTGGTACTGATATTGAATTTTATGTGAATCACAGTTAATTTGTTGTATTTGTCAGGAATAGTTGTTGTTGTCAAAATAAACATGGCCGACAATAACCCGGAATTTACATAACGATGAGTAGAAATCTAAATTTAATTTTACAAATTGGATTAAATCAATTCAAATTTTGGTACTGATATTGAATTATATGTGATTCACAGTTAATTTCTTGTATTTGTCAAAAATAGTTGTTGTTGTCAAAATAAACATGGCCGATAATAACCCGGAATTTAGATGACGAGAAGCAGAAACCTTTATTAAATTTTAATAGTTAGAATAAATCAAGTCAAATTGTTGGCACTGATATTGAATTATATGTGATTCACAGTTAATTTGTTGTATTTGTCAAAAATAGTTGTTGTTGTCAAAATAAACATGGTCGACAATAATCCGGAATTTAGCTGAGGAGGAGCAGAAACCTTTATTAAATTTTACTAGTTAGAATAAATCAAATCAAATTGTTGGCACTGATATTGAATTTTATGTGAATCACAGTTAATTTGTTGTATTTGTCAATAATAGTTGTTGTTGTCAAAATATACATGGCCGATAATAATGCGGAATTTAGATGACAAGAAACAGAAACCTTTATTAAATTTTAATAGTTAGAATAAATCAAATCAAATTGTTGGCATTGATATTGAATTATATGTGATTCACAGTTAATTTGTTGTATTTGTCAAAAATAGTTGTTGTTGTCAAAATAAACATGACCGATAATAATCCGGAATTTACATAACGTTGAGTAGAAATCTAAATTTTTACAAATTGGATTAAATCAATTCAAATTATTGGCACTGATATTGAATTATATGTGATTCACAGTTAATTTGTTGTATTTGTCGAAAATAGTTGTTGTTGTCAAAATAAACATGGCCGATAATAACCCGGAATTTAGATGACGAGGAGCAGAAACCTTTATTAAATTTTAATAGTTAGAATAAATCAAATCAAATTGTTGGCACTGACATTGAATTTTATGTGAATCACAGTTAATTTGTTGTATTTGTCAAAAATAGTTGTTGTTGTCAAAATAAACATGGCCGACAATAACCCGGAATTTAGATGACGAGGAGCAGAAACCATTATTAAATTTTTATAGTTAGAATAAATCAAATCAAATTGTTGGCACTGATATTGAATTTTATGTGAATCACAGTTAATTTGTTGTATTTGTCAGGAATAGTTGTTGTTGTCAAAATAAACATGGCCGACAATAACCCGGAATTTATATGACGAGGAGCAGATACCTTTATTAAATTGTAATTGTTAGAATAAATCAAATCAAATTGTTGGCTCTGATATTGAATTTTATGTGAATCACAGTTAATTTGTTGTATTTGTCAAAAATAGTTGTTGTTGTCAAAATAAATATGGCCGACAATAACCAGGAATTTAGATGACAAGGAGCAAAAACCTTTATTAAATTTTAATAGTTAGAATAAATCAAATCAAATTGTTGGCACTGACATTGAATTTTATGTGAATCACAGTTAATTTGTTGTATTTGTCAAAAATAGTTGTTGTTGTCAAAATAAACATGGCCGACAATAACCCGGAATTTAGATGACGAGGAGCAGAAACCTTTATTAAATTTTAATAGTTAGAATAAATCAAATCAAATTGTTGGCACTGATATTGAATTTTATGTGAATTACAGTTAATTTGTTGAATTTGTCAAAAATAGTTGTTGTTGTCAAAATAAACATGGCCGACAATAACCCGGAATTTAAATGACGATGAGTAGAAATCTAAATTTAGTTTTACAAATTGGATTAAACCAATTCAAATTATTGGTACTGATATTGAATTATATGTGATTCACAGTTAATTTGTTGTATTTGTCAAAAATAGTTGTTGTTGTCAAAATAAACATGGCCGATAATAATCCGGAATTTAAATGACAGGAAGCAGAAACCTTTATTAAATTTTAATAGTTAGAATAAATCAAATCAAATTGTTGGCACTGATATTGAGTTTTATGTGAATTACAACTAATTTGTTGTATTTGTCAGGAATAGTTGTTGTTGTCAAAATAAACATGGCCGATAATAATCCGGAATTTAGTTGACGAGGAGCAGAAACCTTTATTAAATTTTAATAGTTAGAATAAATCAAATCAAATTGTTGGCACTGATATTGAATTTTATGTGAATCACAGTTAATTTGTTGTATTTGTCGAAAATAGTTGTTGTTGTCAAAATAAACATGGCCGATAATAATCCAGAATTTAGATGAGGAGGAGCAGAAACCTAAATTAAATTTTACAAATTTGATTAAATAAATTCAAATTATTGGTACTGATGTTGAATTTTATGTGAATCACAGTTAATTTGTTGTATTTGTCAAAAATAGTTGTTGTTGTCAAAATAAACATGGCCGATAATATCCCGAAATTTACATAACGAGGAGAAGAAACCTACATTTAATTTTACAAATTGGATTGAATCAATTCAAACTCTTGATACTAACATTGAATTTTATGTGAATCTCAGTTAGTTTGTTGTGTTTGTCAAAAATAGTTGTTGTTGTTTAAATAAGCATGGCCGATAATAATCCGGAATTTAAAAGACGAGAAGCAGAAACCTTTATTAAATTTTAATAGTTAGAATAAATAAAATCACATTGTTGGCACTGATATTGAATTTTATGTGAATCACAGTAAATTTGTTGTATTTGACAACAAAACGAGAAGTAGTTCATCACCTCTATGTTAAACCAAAGGAAAACCTTTGTGAGCAATCGAACATCGGAAGTCTTAGACTCAACACCCCGTGATAAATTCAGGTATATTGGGCCACATGAGAACTCAGCAGATTTTGGTTCTCGTGGATTGTGTCCTATTATTCAAGAAAAACTTCGTTTACTAGTGGAAAGGTTCTAGTTGGTTAAGTTTTGTTCGAGATAGGTGGGTAACACTAAGATGTAAGATTGGAGTATAGCTAGAAAAATTGCGTCAATAAATTTTCAATCTAAACTTAATCGATCATTCAAATCTTATTTAAGAAGCTGCAGACAAGCTTTCATCTAACCTAGGATTAATAGGAGAAATCTCTTATATTCACAGATTTGGTGAAAATTGAAAGACGAATTGGTACTTCAATAACTTAATGTACGAAAATTTCGTTAAAATAATTGAAAATTCCAATGAAGGTTCTCAGTTCCTTTTAAGCTACTTCAGTTCGTAGCATTTTAATCCTCTAAGTGCACCGAGCTTAGGTTGTATTTAGGAGCGCTCAATTAGGTCAATGAAGAACCACCTAAGAATAACCATTGGAGGTGCAAATCGATCAAAAATCCTCGGCGTGAGTAACCGCTTAGAAACACGTATTGAATACACCGCAGGAGTTGTGAACGATCGTTGTCTACGGATGGACAGTGATTCAATATTCATAGCAAATAACCGCCTAAATACGGCGATAGCATATACTTAGGAGTGTTTACCTCTGGAAGAAATCGCCTTAAGCCAAACAACCGAAATCGTTTCTGGATTGAATCTTTATGGCTGGAGGAATCATTATAGTATGGATTCCAGACAATTGAGGCGCACTTGATATTTCAAGTGCGAACAAATAAATGAAACGAAAAGCGCTTTTAGAGTATACGGCTCATACAATTTTATAAAGCAACGGATCCGTAGCATTCAATTAACCTTGTCAATATGGTCTTTAAAGCATAAATTTCGAAAAATAAGAGACCTAGATCTAGAAAAGATTGAACTTCAATAAGATATTATCAATATAATTAGGTCTTCTACAAAAGTGCATAACTTTATATTTAGAAACGTTAAGACAAAGCTTATTCAAGGTACCCCATTCACAAAAAATATTTAATTCCAGTTGTAAAAGACCTTCACAATCTTGTAGAAAATTTTAACATCATCAGCATAAATCAAAAACTCACAATGTTTGTAGCACGGTTGTACACCATCTATGAATGTAGTAAATCCAGTATCCAAGATGATTAACTTGTGGGACGCCAGATAAAACATTTATATCGCTAGATAAAATGTTATTAAAGCAGAGTAAATTCGAGAATGTTGACAATTTAAACTCTGAAATAATTTTATTTTAGTGGAAATGCAGAGGAAACACTGCCTATCGGAATAACATTAAGCTGTGATTGCTGTCGAAACAACTAAAAATGGTATGGCCGTAAATTTTAAAGGTGTGGTTCCTCATAAACAAATGTCTAAAACCACCATCCCAGTCATCAATAGGATTTAGTTTTGTCAAATTTTAGAACTAGTTCAAAATGTAATCTGGATCTAATAACTTAAAATGTTATAGTCCAAATTATTTACGAATTGTGTACACAGTTTACGAGTTGCGGACATTTCTATACGCTGCAATCTATTTCCACGGAAGAAATATACATTTCTGTGAACTGAGGGTGTAAGGAAATTCCATTTTCACACGTTAGACCGAAACGCAGTTAGACGGACACTGAGTGACTCCACGACGGTTTTAGTTTCCTAAATGTTAATGTTTTGCAACTTATGTAAATTCCTATAAACTGATGGTTAATTTTATTAACATACAAACAATACACATATGGTTGTTTTTTCATCAAACCAAGCTGACAAGACGTCTCTATTTTATTCACTAAGCAACAAAACAAAATCAAACCAGATCCATTGCATTCTTGGCCTACAAATTCACCAGCTTGCTAATTCAAATTTCAATCAAAATCTTGTATTAATTAATTGTTCAAATGGAATGACCACGTTCTATATGCTCTGTCCAATAAAAATTCTATCAAATTTTAATCGGTTTTTTAACACACAAGAAATTTCTATGAAACCGTCTAACTGCAACAATCAAACGACGTTGGTCGAAAAAAAAAATTATAAAAATAAAACTTCAATCTAATTAGAATTTTGTAAGATGTTAATTTTATTTTATTTATTTATAGTTGAGTGATCATCAGTCACGATCATTATAATACCTCTGTAATATGAAAAACCCCAAAAATCGTTTTGTATAATTTTGTGTAAATCAAATTTCTTCGCACATAAAAATCAATCAATTTTGTAGTGTGTGTGTATGTGTGTGTGTGCAATCGATCGATTGATCGACAAAACGAAATTCACCGTTAATCGATCAAAACATAAAAAAATGGTAAGATTTAACCATGCCCATAAGAAAATTCTGTGGTTCGATCCTCGGTGATGATTTTGTGGTAAATTTTTAATACTTTTTTGAATTTCGAATTTCATAGTAAAATTTTTAATTCAACCATAAAATTGAGATTAAATTGGTTAAGAAGAATAATTTCTTTTCTGTGGTCTTACGAGTATATATATTACATGCGGATGGATCTGTACGTGCATGTGTATATTGATCGTATATTTCTCTTTTGTGTGATCGGACCGAATTTTGTACGTAAGCAATGAAACTAATAATTTTCGTCTTAAACAATATTATCATGGTTGGTAGTTCTCGTTTTATATATTTTAAGATACTTTTTTATTATTGTAAATTCTTATACCGTATACCTTTTTTGCACCTGCCTGTGTAATGATGATCTTCGAATTATTTTTTTTATATGTGTATATAAAAAATACGAATCTGTATCCTTTTTTTGTGATAAACAGAAAAATAGACAAAACAAAAAATTTTTGGGAGAGGTAAAATATTTTTGTATTTCGAGCGTGTAGAAGAAAAAAATTCGTTATCTTCTTAGAAAATAAACGAAAATATTTTATTTTCTCACCAAGAAGGATAAACAGGACATGTACACGCTTGTTTTATATAGATGAATACGTCTTAATAATATTTGTTGGGACGGCGTATATTAAAACGATTGACATTTATAACTCTGGAAATATTTGGCGCCAATGACCAGAATGGGCATATACATCGTAAATTATGATTTGAGCGATAAGGATTTACTCTAAATTTTATACACTCGTATATGATGGCTAAATTAAACAACGTAAAATCTTCTTATCAGCCATTGTTTATGTGTTTTTGTTTTTTTTGGGTTGTACATAACCTAAACAAGATTTAGTAAATATAGTAACCGAACAAGAAAAATATTTGCTTTAATTCCTAATGTAAATATCAACGAATTTATTTCTTATGCATACATAAAACAATATGTTCTCTTATGTTGGATCGTTTCCAACATAAATTTAATGTTATGGGTATGTCGGAAATAAAATCTGAATAATATTGTTTCTATAGAATTTAGAATATAAATATGTTTATTTGAAATCAATTTTTTTTTGCAATAAAATCTTCCATAATAAATCAACCGCGGCATGTACTCGTATATAGAAGACACGTATTTATGTAAACGAGTGTTATCTTGGCGTGGCCGCGTGAATAAAATCTGTATTATAATCATAAAACTTGATATTGGTTTGAGTATATAACGTATGGGCAGGTGTATTCATAAATATTAAATCAGAAAAGCAGGTGAATTGCTTTGTTTTCTTATATCTTTCGGGAACCCAATAACTCATATAAAAAATGATTATGAAGTTTTTTTATATAATGTTGACCTCGAAAATGGAGAGAAGATCAAAAGCTTGCCGAAGAGCAGGTTCACTAATCAATAAATATTTTGTGATTGGTTGATTCTTGATTTACAAACACTATCATGAAATGATTCAACTTCATGTTTTATGATAAATTATCCCTCCTCAGAAATGGCATTCTTGTACATAACTGAATAAATCAAATGTCTAAAATATTCTGGCCTATCCTACAGATTTATGCGACCGGGAAGTAATATGGTGTTTGCGTACTATAAAATATAGAACAAGGAATTACCTGTAGTAATAGTAGGCTGAAGAGGTGTTCAGTAGGCTGAAACCACCTGAAAGTGCTCTGACATTTGTTGAGAATCATCTAAAATGGAAACGTTCGACCATATTTACCATACTTATCAGGTGTATACATTTAAATTAGATGGCTTAAGGTTCACCCCAAAAATTTTACTAACAAACAATTGTTCAGTAAATTTCGATTGCTGCAATCTGTCCTTAATTTAATTCTAGTATTTAATTATAACGAAATACCAGTAGTATCAGTTGTGTGTAATTAATATTTCTTGATCGATACACACTGTACTCGTTAATTTAAATCGGTTTCAATATTGGATCGATCATGAATATAATTTCATTTCAGTTGTTAAGAAAATCTATTATTTATTTTTAGGAACTGTGACAACACCATCTTAGTGATCTTTAGTGGACCTAAGCTAGGACAACTTGTGGTTTATTATATTTATTAGGTTTTATCAGTCAACCGAGTAATATAAAATTATAAGGAAAAGCACAAATAAACGTTTGATTAAAATATTGTTTAAATCTAGCGCTCTTCAGCCCAACTTACAACTTGGGAAACTTAGCACATCAGTTGATACAATTTTACGAAGGAGTTCTCTATTTGAGCAGGAAATATTAAATCATCTGGCCACATTGAGCATTTATCAATTAATATTGCACTCATCTATCAAGTATAAGCTTCAGCATTGGACACACACTTCGAGTGCTATATACACCTGCTCAATAGGTTTATCCATATAGAGAATCAACCTATCGTTTGGTTGGGCACTCGTTCGCTCATTTCAAAATTGTATAAAACTAGTGCGATTCAGTTAGTGAATTGGTGTCCATTGTGCAAAGTACTTTTTCCGATTGTATTTTCTGCCATTTTATAGTTTTCCTGTTCAAATTGGAGCTTTTAAATATTTGGGAAGCTATTTTAAATTATTACAAAACAAACGGATGAGACTAGCACATTTAAAATAATTAAATATGTTGTAAATATATTCAGAAATTCTCAAATTGTTTATTAGCAATGCATCGTATAGCATTAAAGGACAGTTGAATAACTTTTTCTCTTTGACCATCCCTGGTCATTTCTTTTCGGAAATATAATTCAAAGATTTAATTTTGAAATTGTCAAAGTATCACTTGCCACCAGAAAAAAATGACTTCTGATAAAAAAATGCTAGCTCCTGCCTCAAATAATTGAAATTAGAATTATTTCTATAACGTGACAACTTGAGAATATAAATAATTCTGACGGTTTAGATCTGTTTAGAATTTTTAACATTGTTTTACTTGTCAATTCCTCCAAATGTTTTTCATCATCATTTACTTTCGATATCGAGCTCATGTACGCGATTTTCAAAAGACCAGTGTTTATTAAAATGTATTTTCGTTCATTAATGATCCTCCATAAGTAATATGAAATGATCACCGATGCCGTGATTAAAATTATCGAGCGGTGTTTATTTGAGGACATTTATTCATTTTACTGTCCAGGATCAATGATCATTTTATCGGTCATTTGGCCTTTCGATTTTTGAAAATCCATTTCTGTTCCTGAATTTAAATTATTTTGTGAATAAATCCAAAATAAATAACATAAATAATTTTATCCAAAAGTATGCTTCATCAATATTTGGAGTAAAATAAGTTATACTACTCGGTGGAGTATGTTCAAAATTTATTGTTCATGGCTTTCTCGATAAATTAGCACTTCTCTATCAGTAAAAGTATCTCCAACGTACTCCACTAGCCTTGATAACTTTGGTTTTAGCGGTTTAGTATGATCCAGTTACAATACGGTATGTTATTTGTTTGGTGCAGAAATTTAGGAACAGTCCTAAAAAACATAAACTTTCATTTTATTTAACTGTATTTGTAAACCTGCTCGATAACAAATATTCATAAAAATAGGAATTTTCTAAATATTAAGCAACCAAATTTAACATTTTGTATCAGTTTTTTCACTAAATGAAACATTCCAGTGGAGTAAAACATTAATAGTGATCCTTAAACTGACGAATTGATTGATCTCCGAAGTAAAGGGACTCTGTAAATGAAATCTTGAAATTTAATAATATTCCGTCTTTCCACTAAGTCTTAAAGAATAACGAAAAAATTTGGATAGCGGTATAGACCAGAGATTTTAAATTAAATTTTGGACAAAATTGTAGGATCTGGTAAAATTTGCATGTCAAAATGTCAAAAGCCATTACATACGCCATGATAAGAAAGATTAATTGTTTGGCTTCAAAAACTTCAATTAATTAAATATGACACAATGAAGGGTGTGTGTTCATTCCCACATAATAAAGTGGGCAAATTTGGGTAAGAAATGATTCAAAGTGCGCTTGCCAACGATGTAACAAAAGCCATCATTCAATGACGACACCACAAATTACACCACATAATTGGACTGTCCATTGCACTAATTAAAATAATGGATGTTGCTGGCTCTGTGCGTGCCTTGCTGGACTCAGAAATGCTGGGTTTACCAATAGGCTATTTAATATCGCCTTGAAATCAAATAAGCACCCAGAATACGTTATTGAAGCACACATATTGTCAGAAATTACTTCTAATTTGCCTCCCCAAATTGTCGAGAGTACGGAATTCAAATATTGGCCGAACTTATAACTGGGTGATCCACAGTTTCCAGAAAACTTTATTAGGCTGGGTTGTGTCTGGGAAATTCGATAAAGATATTCTAGGAGACAGTTTATGATCAATGTTGTCAACTCCTGAGAGTAGGAATTTCGATTAAGACAAAAAAATACGAAGCTTCTGGGAATTAAAACGAATTCAAATTTTTTCGGTTTTCTTTGAAAAAATCACCTCAAAGAGACATCGAACACCGGTTTACACGAGATCCTCAGTTTCAAAGGATGTATCAAGGCTTCATGATCGAATACGAGCATTTAAACTGTAAGGAGGACGTGAGGCAATCCGATACTGTAGAAGCAAGCCAATCTTTACCTCAGTACGGAGTCTTCAAGCGACTTTATTTTCCATAATCCTGAGACGTGGAAGATGTACAGGAAAGTGCGATTGGTAGCAGAAGACACCAAGTTCGAGAAAGAAGTAGGGCGCAATCATATGTCGGAACCAATTCGTCATTATCGTCTTACCATAATCATCATATATGGACCGGCAGCAGCTTAATTTCTAGAATCAATAATGAAGAAAATAAAAGTCAGAAAAAGTACTGAATAGCCGAACGGATAGTATTATAGTATCCCTAGACAGTCGGCTCTTCCATCCTCTTGTTTGTATCGCCCCTGTCATAGTGATGGTTAAAATATTCCTTGAAAGATTGTGGTCCATCAATCTAATTTCAAATGATTTGGGCCCGAACTAAATTTTAAATCAGTGGCAGGAAATGCGAGACCAATTACAAGACATCAACCTCATCTCCATACCTAGATTCATTTACGCCAGCGAATATGATACGATCTATCTTCATGGGTTCTCGGACGCCAGTCAAAATGCTTATGGAGCAGTAGCATACATAGCATACATCAGAGTAGAAACCATAGAATGTCTCTACTGCTTAATTTAGCTCACTTCAGTTCAATTCAGCTTACTTACCTTATAAAATCAGTTGAATGCGATACCCGAAATACAATATCCAGAACTTATGCTTGGACTGACTCACGTACTATTTTGGGTTGGCTCTCTAGCCATTCAAAATGATTAAAATGTGATGAATGTAGAAAGTATGTTCTAGGGGCCTTGAGTGTTTTAGGAAATTAAATTTGTAAAGAGGTTAATTCGCATATCGTATGGGTTTTCCGAGCTTTTTTCACAATTCCAGAAACACCGCTACCAAATACAAAGTGCACTTTTGAGTTGTTCTGGATCAAAACTAACAGATTGATACCATTCCATTGAAAAATCTAGGGGCCCCGGGTGTTTTAGTAGATACAACTTGTAAAGCGGTTAATTCGCATATCGTATGGTTTTTTCCGAGCATTTTTCCCAATTCCAGAAACACCGCTACCAAATACTAAGCGCACTTTTGAGTTATTCTGGATCAAAACTAACAGATAAACGCCATTCCATTGAAAAATCTAGGGACCCGAGTGTTTTAGGAAATTACATTTGTAAAGAGGTCAATTTGCGTATCGTATAATTTTTCCGAGCAACTTTCCCAATTTCAGAAACACCGCTACCAAATACTTAGTGCACTTTTGAGTTGTTCTGGATCAAATCTAACAGATTGATACCATTTCATTGAAAAATCTAGGGACCCCGGGTGTTTTAGTAGATAGAACTTGTAAAGAGGTTAATTCGCATATCGTATGGTTTTTCCGAGCATTTTTCCTAATTCCAGAAACACCGCTACCAAATACTAAGCACACTTTTGAGTTTTTCTAGATCAAAACTAACAGATAAACGCCATTCCATTGAAAAATCTAGGGGCCCCAGTGTTTTAGGAAATTAAATTTGTAAAGTGGTCAATTTGCGTATCGTATAATTTTTCCGAGCAATTTTCCCAATTCCAGAAATACCGCTACCAAATACTAAGCACACTTTTGAGTTGTTCTGGATCAAAACTAACACATTGATACCCGAGGGCCCCGAGTGTTTTAGTAAATAAAATTAAATAGCATTTGGAAAAACCATACGATATGCAACTTGACCTCTTTACAAATTTTATCTACTAAAACACCCGGTGCCCCTAGATTTTTCAATGGAATGGTGTTTATCTGTTAGTTTTAATCCAGAACAACTCAAAAGTACGCTTAGTATTTGGTAGCGGTGTTTGACCTACTAATTGACCTACTTACAAGTATACTTCATCACCGTACTTATTTGCATTTTTTAAAATGGCAGATTTTAATTTATAGCAAAGTTTAGGAAACACTTCACTATCACGGAAATGTTGGTAGAAGTTGACCAATTTCATCGCAAAATCTTCTTCAGTGATGAAGCGCATTTTAGGCTAAACGGCTTCGTTAACAAACAGAATATGCGTTATTGGTCAGGTGAAATCTCTCATGTGCTTAAAGAAACACCACTTGATTCACTAAAAATAATTGTATGGTGTGGTTTTCATGCTGGTTTTTTTTTTTCGTTGATGAAAATGACCGATCGCTACAGAGACATGTTTCAATATTATTTGTTTGGTCAATTGCATGAGCTAGACATTAGTGATGACAGGCGGATGATGATGATGACAGCGGATCTAACAATCGACTTATTGAAATCTAAATTCGATGAACGTGTTATATCCAGATATTGTCCTGTCGATTGGCCGCCTATATCGTGTGATTTAACACATCTAGACTTGTTTATGGGGCTACGTTAAATCGTTGGTCTATACAAACTAGCCGGCGTCGTTAGATGAGCTCAGAGCCAATATTGAACGAGAAATAGCGGCCGTTTCCGTCGAAAAGTGTCGCCGAGTCATCGAAAATTGGGTTCAATGAATCGACAACTGCAAACGTGCCCGTGGTGGACGTATGAACGGACGTATGGGTTTTTGTGTCAGTATTAATCTTATTTTTCTTCTGTTCAGTTAGGTTTATACCAGCCTTCCGAACACTCCCACTACACTATTTGAACTTACAAAAGCAAATGCCTCGCTTATTAGTGAAACTTATATAAATGATTGAAATAAAATATAACTAAATATTTTACTGACTGGTTGATTCAACCGTTGGTAAAAATGTATAAAAACAAAATAAAAATCCCTACCTGTTAGATCAGCTAGACGCGTCTATCAGAACTGATAACAATCTAAACTTAATTTCCAACATTCGAACAAATTATAATTAACATAATATTATTTATTTTAACTTTAAGAAGATAATCTTGTATCGGTTCCAACTTTAGACAATTTCCTCAAAAAGCCAAAAACAAAACCTGCTCGTAACTTCTGTTTCAATTTGAATTCAATTAAACCGTCAAAATTGAAATAAATCCATCTACAAATAAAAAAAAATCGGTTTTAATTAATCGAAAAATAAAAAGTCTTAAGACTTAAGTTTTGATTGACATACGTTTCTTATTCTGTTTGGTTGGTTTTGGAATATAAAAGATACCGAGATCCAGATAAGAATAATTTGATCTTAAGTAGATCTTGTTCTTACGTATACGTATAAGCATAAAGTTATCAAGTTATATAAAAACAGGATTACCTCTGATTTAATTTTATTGATATTATAATTATTTTGGTAGCCATTAACCCATTTCTACCGTCTTATATGTTTATTGAAAAACAAAAATTGACAAGTGCGGCATTACCTTAAAACACTGTCCAAATGTATATCTACATACATATAGATGTAAGATTTAAGATAAACCGGAATGTTATCTTAATTTCGTTCGATATATTATAAAATCACGATAAAAGGATGACGATGATCATCATTAAAAAGGTATTTACGATTGAGATAACATAAAATCATTAAATTACAATTTTATGAGACAAAATGGTTCCAAATACTACATTACGATTATTGAGGCCACTTGAAACAGTTTTTTTATATTTTTTTTTTTTTTGGTTGGTTGTTAGTTGGAAAATTTCCATAATTTCAATTTACCTTATTATTAGTATAACTGAACGATTTTTTGCTTCTTCTTCCTTATTCCTTTTTTAGTTATATACATAGAGGTACATATGGCAGTCGTACGAGTAAAGAAAATTGTTCTTCTATCTAATCGTAAACACTCGAACCAAAATAATACTTTAAATTTCGAACGAATTGGAAATTGGAAAAATGATCTTGGAATAAAAAAAAAACGAATATAAAATTTAATTCAATTTTCTCGTATTTCGTATATATTTTCACAAAAAAATCCGGAGGGAGAGGACAAAGAATATAAATCGTGATGGCATAACGAGAAAAATAATTCCGTTGAAACTTCTTCACTGTGCTAAAATTGCGAATTGAAGAGGATGATGGTATTTTCTTCATTTTTAATTTGAATATTTTTTGTTTTATTTTTTGATTGAAATCAGATTTATGTATGCACTTAATGATTTCACCATTTCTGGTTGGCTTCGTTGTCAAACTGTTTACGGGTTGTAACAGAAAAAGGTTATTTTCAAAGATTATATAGTATGACGATACTATAAATGCGTAGTGAAACTTCTTGTAAAGTTAAAACTGTACCGTTCGGTCATTTATGGCAAAACCCAAAATTCAATAAATATTTTTGACACAACATTTCTTCACCTATGTCCCTTTCATTATCTTCGATACCTACTCTTAAAATTTACCGTAGTAAGAAGCTAATCAACTGGGACTTATTCTCTCTTGAGCTGGTACGTCTGCTTTCAAAAAATCTGTTCCTCTTATTGCCATGCAAGAAACATAGAACATCCGTTTGCGGTGTTTTGTTGAAGTTCTACGCTGGCCAGACTTCTTGGATTATATTCTGCTAAGAAATTTATCATCCTTCTAGAATCGTTAGACATAATAGGCCCTTATTAAAAATGGTTCCGGCAGATTTGATGTACTGCAAATTCCTGATGAATGACCAATCTGTTCCTGTGCGGATGAAGTTTCTCCTGTTGATTTCACCTCTCATTCGGGATCACTTACATCTACTTTTTGAAGCTTGCATTACCTTTGGAATTGCTCCTCAATTTTGGAACAGACCGACTCTAAGCTATTTCGTCTTATTCGTCTTTCCTTAAATTTCTTAAAGCTTTGGAAAGGATTTTTGACAGATACACTAGAGAACGTCATTTAACGATCCTCCCATAACATGCCTAGGGAGTTGGAAAATCACGTGAAACTGCTTTGTATGAACTTGTTACAAGGATTTAAAATTTCTTAGTATTAATAAATTTTTTGTGAACATTTTCCTAGATATTGTGGGTTTGATGGTATATCTTTTCTACCATCACTGAGACCTACATGGAGTGAATCCATACTTAGGTCTCGCAATACTCTGGCCAAAGGTTGTCCAATGAAAGTGCTTTATCACATTTATTCTAGTTATTAGTCATTGCATAATTACTAACTGCAGCAATATTGCTTTACAGCTCAGGGCAATGTCAACAGTCGTTTTAGTTGCGGATAAACACCTTAATGTACTATCTGACTTAATGCAATGCGCTCTTCAAGTTGTTGAAATGTGGTGCCTTGAAAAGGGTGTGTACGCTAATGCATTATAAACTAGTATGGTATAACCTTCGTGAAGTTAGCCCAAATTTCCTGGCCCACTTCCCCCCTTATACTATTTAAATGTCAAAAGTTTGACGTTATAAAGCTTTGTATAAAGAATTCTATAAATAAAACTAGACACGTCATTGAAAACATGTACAACATTTCGAGCTCCTAAATAATCTACATTAAACAAACAATTTACTGTCAACTATACGATAACATTGTTTATGACTTTAGAATTATTAAAAGGGATTATTTGGTCATAATTTCAAATGAGAAGAATCAAAATGAATTCAGATGTCCATAAAAGGCAAGAACTATTTGTTGGCTCAACTAGCGGTGCATGTACGTTTTTTTTACTAATATTCTCTGTTTTTTAATAAAGCTCATGGAATTCAGAAACTATTCGTTGGCCGAACAACCGGTACACATCGTTTATTAGGTGACTGTTTAAGCAATATGTACGATGTGTTTTAGAATGTTTCTATGTCTAGTAGTTGAGATGTATTCCATAGAATTCATGAACTATTCATTGGCACATGCTCCTTGAACATTCATCTATCAAACGATGTGCACCCCCATAGTAGGGCCAACGAATAGTTCCTGAATTCTATAGACTAGATCTCAACTTCTAAAGATAGAAAAATTCTAAAAAACAACATACATGATCTTTAAACATACACCCATCAAACGATGTGCACCGCATAAAAAATCCCTACATTTTTACTCTCAACCTCGAAAATTTCGTTTGTCATTCCAGTTTTTAACTATCGTGATAGCAAGAATTTTCGGGGCTGAGAGTATGATAACAATAATTTTGTCTAATAAATGTCATGATAGCAAAAATTTTGTTGCCATCGCATTCGGCTGAGTTTGAATTTAGGCTACCTTCACACACATATGAAAATTGGGCTTACTTCAAAAACATGTTTTTATTTATAAGAATTATGTCTACTCTCAGCAGATGTAAACAGTTGCAAATGCCATGTGATTATCGTCAGTTCATAGTGCAACGGTTCCAGTACGATTGGAGCGAGAATCAAGGACAAAGAAAGAACACCAAGTTTAATCTCTCATTAAAACCGAAGACCAAATACTAAGTGTATTCGGACTCATAGAAAAAAAGGAATCGATCCTGTAATCAACCATACATGTATATGAAAAAGCGCATCTCACTATTATGTGATACTAACTAAATTAGCAGGTTCAAGTTGTTCGGATCTTTCTAGAAAAGTGACGCCTAACCAACGACAGGAGCCCAACCTGAGCAACATGAAATAAACTCCATGGTTACCAAATTGAGGAACATAAGGCAGAAAACGAGCCGGACTTAATAGAGAAGAGGTTCTTCTTTCCGATCCAGAGAAGTAACAACCAACACGAGCCCGCATCAGAAAATAGTTGCTGAATTAGGTGAGATGTAGGATTCTGAGATCTAAAATGTAAATGATGTTTACGAACAGCCTCATGTTAATAACTTTAAATGCATATAAACAAACAGCATATCTTGGATATAAATTGTCGTTTTAATGTTATGCGTCTAGCTCTAAATCTAACCCAACCATGTCAAAATTCAAGAAGTACGAAAATCTTTGAAAGGGTATATAAAAGATAGCCATCTGATCTGTTGCAATATTTTCAATTTTAATGTCTGGATTCATTGTCATATTGCCAAATGAAACATAATGTAAAACGGAGTCACTGAGATCGTAAAAACTACCTCTAAAAACATACTCAAAATGAAATTTTAGACTTCCAGCTTATTGTTAGTTGATTACATTTCCAGAGAAAAGCAGATCATAATCAGGTTGAACTATACGATCCAACGCTCCAACACGAAAACCTGAATTAAACTCAACCCGGTATTCAGATTTAAATTTAAGGTCAATAACGAAACGATTATTTATCTGTAAATTTTGACCGTTAAAAACTATTAATTTTGTCTACTCTACAAAGGACTACGAACAAGTTTGTTCCCAATCTTTTTATGGGGAAAAAATCTGGCCAAAATTGTCACTCATGTATAAAATCATCGAGCCGGTCACCTTACTTTTAGATGGCTGTTAATGACATTACTAATCCTAAATGTGAGATGAGACAAAATTCACGAAATTTGCGACCTCGTATTATTTCTAAATTAGTTCTCCAAGGGTTGGACACATTATACTAGTGTTAAACCATGATTTGTGAAGAAATGTAACCTTAACTAAACCAGACTGCAAGTTGGGATTTTCAAACGATAAACTCCATGTCAGAGGCTAACAAAATCACTGTTTTTCAAATGTTGCGTCATGTTGCTCGTGGTGGGTATTGTATTTCTTGCTCAGGTTTACTCAAAACAATCAATTGTTTTCAGTCCTGATTCGGTTCTGATTTTGGAAAGATTCATTAAGCGGCATGTGGAGTAGGCTGTACTCCCAATATTTTATTTTTTCGGGTTTTGTGTTTTTTTTTTTTGGGTCGCATAATTTTGATAAAATACGAAACGAATTTTATAAAAAAATATCAGGGAGGGTTCCATGTGCCAGGACTGAATTGCGATGAGTGTAATTTTGAGAAAAGCCATTTTTAGAGTAGTCTGGTGTGTTTGGATTCCTGGCGATTTTTTATTAAAATTCAGAAACCGAACGTGATGGGTCGTAATTTCGAAAAAATCATTCAGCAGGCTTATCCGGCGGAATCATTGGAACGATTACAACCAGTCCTGATTTCTGGATAATTAATTTAGGAGTTGTCCGGATGGCCATATTATTGCGCCATGTTGCATGATATTGCACCATGTTGCGTGATGTTGGGTTATGTTGCATTATGAAGTTGAACTGTAAGATGTCGTGCCATTTTATGTGATATTGCACCACGTTGCGCCATATTGCTCCGTGTCGTATAAAGTATCACCATGTTAGTTGATAGCACATCTTGTTGAGGGATGCTGTGTGATGTTTCACTGTGCTGCAGAATGTTATATTATACCATATCACCTCATCATATGGCGTGATTTTGTACCATGTTTGCCTCATTTGGCTTCGTGCTGGTTACCTCTGGAGTGTGTCAAGATTATTGCTAAAAATCGATTGTGAATAGTTCTAAATTCAAGAAGATTTGTTCAGGGGGTTTCAAATAGAGCCCAAGTCGCTATTTAAAAAAACTGCCTGCAACGGTTTAGATAAACAATTTGAAATTTTTTTTCGAGTGTCAGGAAACCACTGTAATGATTTTGGAAAATATGTGCGTTATATTCCAAAAATGAATCATTTGTTCATACTAAAGATATCGAATCCGTTAAGGCACGAATGGAAGCCCTACAACGTTTGATGATGGCATTTACGGATGCCGATTACGAAATATTTGCCTGTCGAGATATACATACATATGAACCATCGCAAAATTAAATACACATCTAAAGGGAATACAACAGAAGATGCCGAATATTGATGTTTTGGCATATGGAATATCGGGACAATCAACCAAACACGTTGTGACATAAAGTTACCCCGCCTAACCTTACCAACCTTTGATGACAATGACTAAGAATGGCAATCATATCACGGCATGTTTGTCGTACATGATAGTCCTGGACTTGCAGGTATTCAAAAGCTTCAATATCTTAAGGGTTCATTAAGAGGAGAGGCTTGAGCATCGTTAAGATACTTGGCAATAACTGAAGCCAACTATATCGAGACATACCAGAAATTAACCAAAAGGTATAGTAAGAAAAAACTAATTCTACATTCATTTATTAAAACTTTCATTATCCAAGTCAAGTAATACGTCGTATAAGAGCGTTGGGAAACCCAGGAAGTGGATGATATCCATGATTAATTTGTTTATCCTTAAATAAGTTGGATTAAGATACACAACGCTTGTAGCCAAACGTGCTGACTCATTGAAGAATTGCCAGCCACCATCTTGGAAACCACAACCACGATCTACCAACATTCACAGCCATACAGTATCAGTTAGGCATTGTCCATTATGCAATACCATCGCACACCAGAAATAAGGCGAACTTCGAGGAAGTAGCTACCAACAATACCGAAAAATCATTAGTTCATTTAACACCATCCACCTCTGTGTATACTCACCATAGGTAATACTTATTTTTATACTTGCAGAGCATTATTATATTACAGAAGTTTAGCGTCATTTATTACCGAATCGTACATCCGGAAATTGGGGCTACCGTGGATGAATCAGGTTCAACAAAGGTGGGCACTTCCAGAGGACTTGTGTATTTAGAAGTATTTTCGCGAACAAGAAAGCACAGATCATTCCTTATTGACTAGCTTCTTCTATCATCAATTACCTCACATCAACCGCAGATACGAATATCTGACTACCATTGGGCAGAATTCCAAAATCTACTATTAGCAGACCCGTCGTTCCAAGAGAGTGGAGAAATAGAAATTTGAATTGTATGTGAGCACTATCTTTATTTACTACTACCAGGACACATTGCGAGTGTCAATTCTAATTTAGTTGCACAAGAAACAATTCTTGGTTGGATAATTTCAGGGACGTTGAGAACCAAACAGTCATCGCAAGTCACAAACTTTTGTACCTCAATTGACATTGATGAAGCTCTCACTAAACTATGTCGTCGCATTACCATTCGACTCCAAGGCCGCACCAATTGGAGAAGCCGTCCGAAGACTCCAATCCACCGAACGTAGATTTGAACGAGACCCTAACCTAAAAAAAGAATACATTTCATTTATCAGAGAATAAGAGAAATTGGAACACATAGAAAGTATATGCGAGACCAAATTAGATATCCCATGGGACCAGTCGTATTACCTACCACATCACTTAGTCTCTAAAAAAAACTAATACCACCACGAGAGTTCGTGTTGTATTTGATGCGTCGGCCAAAACCAAAACCGGCAGATCTCTGCAACAAATCCTATTGCGTTTTCGATTCCATCGTTTTGTTATGACAGCCGACCTGGAAAAGATGTTTAGGCAAATAGTAATTACTAACAAACACACAAATTTTCAGAGAATAGTATGGAGAGAGGATTCGTCAGAGCCCACAGAAGAGTTCCGATTACTGTCCGTCACGTATGGCACATCACCAGCGCTGTTCTTGTCCACCCGAGTTTTGAAACAAATTGCCAAGGACAACCAAAAAAAGTTTCCGAGCGCGGCAGCAATTATCGAGAGAGATTTTTACGTTGACGACTTGATGACAGAAGCAGACACGCTTGATCAACTCATCATCCTTAAAACTGAATAACACAAATAATGAAAGCCGAAGGATTAAATTTACGAAAATTGCTATCAAATTGTCTACCCGATAATGGCCGACAATCACATCATTCAACGGTTTTAGGGATTGGTTTGATCACGAAAGCAGATCAAACGAGGACTGTTATCCGAAGCTTCCGAGCTTTTTGACCCTCAAGGTTGGCTTTCCCCTATAACGATCTAAGTTAAAATTATAGTCCAAAGGACATGTACAAAGGGTTTAGAGTGGGATGATTCACTACCACAAGTTATTGACGACTGTACTTAAACTTACATCTAACCATATAAATTTGCTCAGTTTTTCAGATGCATCCAAGTACTTACGCTGCTGTCATATATGCTGTTTGTACCGATAGTGATGCCAATATGGAGGTGACTATTGTATCAGCCAAAACAAAAGTCTCACCAGCACAAAAACAAATTACTATACAAAAGCTTGAACTCTGCGTGGCACTTTTACTGGTAAAACTAATGGATCGCGTAAAGGAATCGTTATTGAATCAAGAAACCAGTATTTATATGTGGACCGATTCAACAATTGTTTTAAAATGGCTAGAAACTCTACCACGATTACTCGGGGCAGTTGGCAACCGTATTGGTGAAATTATAACAAATTATCTCAGGAAATATTGGCGTTGACTCAAAATCCGCAAATGATTGTGCTTCCAGAGGCATACTATCATCCGAATTATTGAATCATAATCTGTGGTGGACAGGACGGGAATGGTTTAAATTACCCGTATCCGAGTGGTCAATCAAATTTCAACCTACGATCACGTGTAATTTAGCTTCTTCTCCATCAGTGAATGATTTGATTGTAGTTAACAATTCCAATTTTAATAAAATCATTCGAGTGTTAGCATATTGAAACCGATTTATTAAAATCTGTAAGTGAGGTTTCACAAGTGATTCGAAATTAATTTTAATTAAATATGTTCAAGGAAAACATTTTCATACCGAAATAAAGATCCTAAGGGACAATTTACCACTACCAAAAACCCATAACCTTATCAACCTTAACCCCTTCCTAGATAAAAATGGTATTTTTAGAGTTGGCGGCCGGATAGAACGAGCAGTGGTCTCATTTGATGTGAGATACCCCATACTCCTACTCAGCGAAGATATAGTCTCAGAAATTCGACACACACTTCACACTTGCAAGGTAGTAATTCGACGAGTCATTAAAAGGTGCATAAGGTGTTTCCGATACACTTCAAAAATCATCCAACCGATGATGGCCGATTTACCAACTAACCGGGTCACCCTTGTGACCAATATACGTGAGACCATCCAAATGAAAAGGATTGAAACCGGACAATTCGAATGCCTTAGTACCAAGGCCATATACCTGGAGTTGTCTGGAGATTTATCCACTGCCACATTTATTTGGGCATTTCGACGTTCTATATCCCACCGAAGCCTATGTCGTGAAATCATTAGCGACCACGGGTCCAATTTTATTGACGCTAAATCCGAACTAAATGAAATATTTAAAATTGTAAACGATATTGAAATTTCAAATTTTGTCTCACAGAACCAAATCTGTTGGAAGTTAAACCCACCATCCGGTTCACATTTTGGGGGAATTTAGGAGGCGAGTATTATCAGAAGCTTTATTCACTTACGAGGAAATGGCGTCTCTCCTGGCATAGATTGAATCCACCTTGAACTCACGACCGTTCTGTGTTAATTCGGACGACGAAAAAATGGCATTTTGAGTTATTTAACATCACTAGAAAAAAGAACCAAGTGGCAAACAAACTCATCAGATATCAAGACCGATGATATTGTTATAATCCACGATAGCAACTTGCCACCAAGCAAATGGGAACTGGGTCGAGTTGTAAGATTACATCTCGGAGCACATAATATTGTATGAGTAGTCACCTTGAAGACAGTTTCTGAGCTCCACAGAACTTGTGGCCAGAGGATGTATAATTTTGTGTTTAATATTACACAGAATTCAAGAAGGAACTCATATTAGTTTCCACTTTGCATAATGTATAACGTGGACTACTTTTTTAACGGTATTTCAAAATGCTGAAATGTGCATGCTTAATGACACAACAAATTTCCAATTCCACCAACTTTGACCGATCGTTGCTTAGTGTTCCAGGGACTATGGATATAAATCTCATCTCAAGTCAACGACAATGTTTAAATGAATAAAACATGATTATAAAGAGTTATAAGGACCCACGTAGCAGGTATATGATTCTCACATACCACAACGCTTTGATAAATGTCAAGGATCTTTGTAAATAGATATAACGTCTAAAATATAGAAATATTATGTTACGTAATAGTTAAATTTTATTCCAACATGACACCCCTCACACCCTATTATACGTAGCATATTAGTAAAAATCATGTCCCCAAAGCATACAAATGTTCGTTTCATTTCATTGGATTTAATTAAAAACTGTTGATTTTTGTTGTTGTTGGTGGTTTTTGTTAATGTTCTAATTGAACAATCCTTTTTAATTTTACGATAATTAATCATATTTCTAACAATAACAACATAAATTCATTTTACATATTATGCTGATATGAAAATCCATTAACGATTCTCCATACATTGTCGTTTAGTTTCCTTGGCTCTGATATGTTAGAGTGTCTATACTAATCGATAAGTTATATCAATTAATCAAGAAATTAATGTGAGTTGCTAGTATACGTTATAGTATACTAACAGAAACGGCGCACTTTTTCCCACCTCCAAGCATCCTTAAAATCTTGTTATATAACTGAGCTTATACGTACGTACGTACGTACGTTAATTAACATTTTCTGTATATTAAAACTGATTATCAGCAAATAAAAACAATACACCACCAAATTTTAAATATTCTCATCACCTTATATACCACCCAACGTCGCGGTATCCACCACATGGCCCAGCGATTTCATATTATTTATTTTTGTTGTATATTGCAAAAAATAGGTTTTTACATTTTCATATAAATAATTATCCTCTTGAACATAAACATAATAATATGTATATGTACAGCGTGTATCACACACACACACACACACACAGTTACACAAATTTTCCAACGTTAATTTTCCCGTCCTACACAATAGTATCAATTTTATTTTCATTTATTACCATTATTACAGCACTGTGTTATTTGTTTCCGAATTGCTTTTGATTAAATAATAAGCTTGTGACTGAGACATACCGTACTCGTGTACTCGGGTACTATACAGAGCGCACCATAAAATATAAATTTTATTATATTTGCCACCATTATTGTGATATGATTTCAATGGGGCGCACAATAATTAAAATTATAATAATTTACATTTTCATTATAATTGAATTGTTTTTGTTTTCGATAATAATTAAATATGGGAAAAATTATGTGGAAGAAAATTAATTAAAAGACATAAAATTGTAAAATCAGGAAAATGTTATTTTTCAATTTGTAATTGTTTTGCTCTTCCCGCAATTTTATTACCCTTCCGATAACAATAATATCACTCGAAATGGCGTTGGTGGAGTAACACGAGAAAATTGGGAATGGAATAGGCCGAGCGTTTAAAGCAGTCTGGAAATGTTTTCACACATGTTTCGTACCTCTGTGAATTTTGCCCGAAAAATCCCGAAAAGTGATTGTACTTTAATATGGCAATCATGATATGTATAAATAAAACTATCTCGAAATAAAACTCTCTAAAGAAATAATATCCTCTATTTTCACGATAGCAACGTCACAGTTGTCATGTTCATACGACATTTGGGTTCAGTATTCATTGACATTTCACTGCGAGACATTTTGACTTACGCGAGAACTAACGTTTACAAATTGTGAAAATTTGTTTAAAAAATCAGTGTTCAGGGAAAAATTGTTTTCGTGCTCTTCGACCGGTGTTCATAAATTTCGAACCACTTTTTCATTATTGGATATTCATCAACCGACCAGAGTGCGTACAAGTCGATCTTTTCTTGTCGCAATCAATCAATTCGTCGCCGTTCTCAAGCTCTGGGTCTCCCGTATGGCACATTGTGGCGTTGGAACAGAAACGGACCCGTGAATTGGCCTTCAAGATCTATTTCCATGAACTATTTCCTAAACTATCCTAAAAATTAAAATTAGGAAGGTTTAGGATAAACTTCATACTTGTGTTCACAATTGTGAATATTTTGTTAAATCCTTAATATCTTTATATGTAAAGGGTGGTTAAATTTTAAGGGCCGATGTTGATTTTGAATAAAACACAAATTATTTCGGAAATTATTGTCAATTCTGTTTATTATGATAATATGGTATGGTTCAATTATGTATGGAACAAAATATCGGCCAAATGGCCGCCGCGACCTCAGCGGCACACCTCCACCCGATGGTCCAAATGTTCGATGACGCTTAGGCATAATTGAGGTTCTATGCCGTTAATGTGCCGAATTATCTCATCCTTTAGCTCTTGAATTGTTGCTGGCTTATTGACGTACACCTTTTCTTTCAAATATCCCCAAAGAAAGAAGTCCAACGGTGTCAACTCACATGATCTTGGCGGCCAATTGACATCGCCACCACGTGAGATAACACGGCCATTGAATTTGTCGCGCAAAAGAGCCATTGTTTCGTTAGCTGTGCGCCAAGTGGCACCGTCCTGTTGAAACCACATATCGACCACATTCATATATTCCAATAAAAAGTTCGTTATCATCTCACGATAGCGAACACCATTCACAGTAACTGCCTGACCGGCCTCATTTTGAAAAAAATACGGCCCGATGATGCCGCCAGCCCATAAATCACACCAAACAGTCACTCTTTGTGGGTGCATTGGTTTCTCGACAATCACTCTTGGATTATGATTCGCCCAAATGCGGTAATTCTGCTTATTGGCGAATCCACTGAGGTGAAAATGTGCCTCATCACTGAAGATGATTTTCTTCGAACATTGATCATCCACTGTTGCCATTTCTTGCCACCATTCTGACCATTAACGACGTTTGGAATGATCAAGGGGCTTTAGTTCTTGAGTCAATTGCATCTTATAAGCGTGTAAATGCAAGTCTTTATGCATAATGTTCATCAACGACGAGCGTGAGAGGTGCAATTTTTGGGCACGACGACGAGTTGAGGTGGACGGCTCTTCAGCCACACTATCGCGAACAGCAGCCATATTTTCTGCTGTACGAGCTATACGAGCATGCACTGGTGTTTTAAAATCTCCTACAGACCCGGTTTGCTCAAGTTTTTGCACGATTTTTCCGATTGTACGCACATTTGGTCGATTAAATTGACCGAAAAAATCACGAAGTGCACGATATACATTTTGATTTGAACGCCCATTTACATAATATGCCTGAATAACTTTAACGCGTTGCTCGATTGTGTATCTTTCCATGGTTCAAATTGAATTAGTCTGAAATTGAGAAATGTCAAATTAAATGTAGAAAAAAACTTGACGTTTAGGTGTGGTTCACATTCAACGTCGGCCCTTAAAATTTAACCACCCTTTATAAGTGAGTGTAATATATTACATAATTCATCTTTTCAACTCCCAGGAGAGGAAACGGAGAGGGTTTGGTTAGTTTGGGTTTGGAGAACATATTTATAAAATAATTAATATTTAATTGGAATTCGAACTGTATACGTAGTCATCGGATTCATTTGTTGAAGGGTTATCACAGTTATAAATTAAATAAACTTCCTTTTTTAAATCAGATTTTCCTGTTTTTGCGGCAACTCTTAAAAAGGTTTCAGGAATTAATATTTTCTGGATATCCTGTTTTAATGAATAAATCCAATTGAAAATAGGTCTACCAATTTGTCTGTAATTTCTTGTAAATTTCCTTGCTGCGTGTAATAAATGACCTCTTGTTCTTCTAAGAATGTGGCCCCAATAAGAAAATTGATATGCAGTAACTTTCCGACTGATTGTTTTTCCCTTCAAAACCCTTCTAACACAAATTCTTAGAGGGCGATCAGTACAATACTGCAATAATTGTATTAGAAAGCTTTTTTCATAACGTGTGTCGAAAATCTTCGACCCTTTGGGATGGCTGGCACCAGTAATCATCGGTTGTAAAATAATGTACCTATAGAGTCTCGACCTAGGCTGGGACGAAGAGCTACCAGCAGAAACAGCTAAACGCTGGGATCAACTCAAGCTCGAGCTGAATTCCGCGCGACAAATTAAAATACCCCGCTATCTCAACTACGCGAAGGACAATTGTACGTTCGAGCTTCAAGGATTCTGTAATGCGTCCGAGCATGCTTACGCGGCTATACTGTACAGCAAAAGCACCATCAATGGGCTAAGTACAATCCGTCTTTTGACTGCGAAAACCAGGGTAGCACCGGTAAAATTGACGAAATTGACGATACCTCGGCTCGAGTTATGCGGCGCAGTACTGTTAAGTCGGTTAGTTCAACAAGCAAGAAAGAGCCTGGAGGTTAACATAAGTGCAACAACCTCATGGTCCGATTTCATGATTACTCTGGCATGGATTCAAAAACCATCATCATCTTGGAAATCATTTGTCGCACATCGATTAGTGTAAATGGAAATAATAGATAAAAATGTAAACCGGGTCTTGTGGGTGCCTAAGAGCCCGCTATGAATGATCAATAAATCGCAGGGATAAACATTGGACAATGTTGGTATCTTCCTAAGAAAGCCTGTGCTTGCCCATGGTCAGCTATATGTAGCACTCTCTAGAAAAGAAAAATATCGTGTATAAAGAAATTTTAGATTTGAAATAAATTGCGAATTTTATATTTTGTATATAATATGGGATTATATTGAATATTTGTAGAGTCCGTGAAATCGTACAACGTCAACGGGCCTTTCTGGGTCTAAAATTCTAAAGTTGCTATACATTTGCTACAAATTTTATCGAACCCTAACTTCTACTTCGTACATGCACATTAAGATTAAGGTGTATAAAAGATCTGAATGTATTTAGCTACGCATGCCATAGCCAATCTGGTGGACAGTATAAATTTTGATATTCTCTTCACTAAACTTTGCAAGTGAATATTAGAGTTTAAAAAATTCCTAAATAACAGGTGTCGGAATTGAAAATTGGATGTCAGATTACTTCCAAAAAAAGTTTGGATGAATTAAGCTACAAATTGGTCAATCAGAAAATTAAATATTGATATGATGACCATAATTAAGAAATTGATGGGATTATTTTCTCCTGTCTTCTCATGCTTCGTGTATTACCTGTCAATCAAGGTTAATAATAATTCTTATATTTCGTGTAATTGTTTTTTAATGTTACTTATATTTCGAATGCAACAAACACAGAAATGCAACAGCAGAATAATACTGATCACGATTTTTTTCGTAATCAAAACCATTAATCCATGTGAAATTTGTGCAATTTTTCTGTCGTTATTTTTCATTTTCACAAACATCACAAACACCACAACAAACGGTGCAACACAAAGAATTCAAGCATCTCGTACTTAGAGATACTTTGTTTCTGTTTTTGTATTCCACCAGATTGCAAATATTGAATCAATGGACCACCTGTTGAATGTAAGTCGCATCCAAAGAGTGTAAAGGGAGAGAAACAGCGAGGTAATATGAAGACTTCTATAGGGAAGAAAATATAAAACAAAAAATCACTTTGAAATTGAATTTTTGTATAAAAGATGTTACAGAAATTCGCGATTTAAATCAAGAAGAATAACATAACCTTTAGTACGCGAAGATGCAAACAAAAAAATTTTTTTTTTCAACAACGACACGATGCATAATTTTAATTTTCTTCATAGCCGCGAAAATATTTTTTTGTTGTACTTCATCTGCATTTTAGATTTCTTCTTATTCATCTTGTGTTTAGCATCCGTTTTAATCGCGATTTTTCATTTAGTGTACTACAAAAACTACAGATCGAAATAAAATCTTTCGTCTACGTGTGTATGTGTTAAATTGTGCAATTTTCAGAGTCAGATTCAAGAATTGTTAGTTTGATTTCGTTGTTGTTTTAAATTTATAATTATATTTAATCCAGAATTACATCTCAAGATGGAAAACAAAAAAAATAAAAATTCTTGTGCTTGTAGAAATGTTTAATATGTACGTACGTATATTACAATTTTTTTCCGCCTGAATTCGCTGAATTAAATTACATTACAGTATTAATTCTAGATAGCAAGAAGTAATAATAAAAAAAATCGTCTTATTTATTCACTTTGGTTTTTGAATGTTTTGAATAATTTATACGTTTTGCAATTTTGTGGTGTTTTTTTTTTTGCAATTTCAAGAGCGAAACATAAACACAGTGTTTTGCATTATTTTAAATATTATGCATGTATGTTTGTATGTTAGTGTGTGGTTGATTGTGATTTTTTATGAATACGTCTGCTCAACGGTGCGAATTCTTACAATAAATTAATAATATTCAGTCAACCTCGAAATGCACAAAATTTAACGTTCTTCAGCCGTGCCTAATTTAAATGTCACAGTTTTAATGTAAGAATAATTAAGTTATTGCTTTTAGTATGTACTTTACAAGCAATATGAGTGCCATTGAAAATTGTAATGTATATTTTTTTGTTTAGTAGGTATGTTTATTACTTGCACAAACCGTTTTACATAATTAGCTTTGCATGTCATACTTCATATAATTGTAACAAAATGTAATGTTACAAATGAGATTTCTTCAGATACCTACTGATAATAATTAAACGGATTGCATCGTAAACAAAACGATTCTCAGTGGGATTCTTCACAAAAAGTAGAAAAATTTACTCCCCTCATTTTTAACCCCAGGGCACCTGTGTTTTGATACACAACCCTTACAAAAATGAGAACTTCCTTAAATTGCTTCTTGGCAGTTTGGTTTCGTACTGATAAAATGTTGGTCTACTCATCGGGTTGGAACGACCAAACTACAAAATTCAACTCTTGCTTTGTAACTATTATAGAACACAAGAACTTATCGATTTAGCGAATTATATTACCAGGTCAAAAAACCTCTAGAAATCCTCGCTATTTGTGTGTACAAAAGTTACACAAGTACCATGGTGTTAAAAATGGGAGGAGTTATGTATTGTACTGTATTCCGCCATTTATATTTTTTGTACTGGATGTTACTTGACAGATTACAAGTACAAACATTCCGGTTAGGATAGAACAACGTGTTTTCAATACTAAAACTTATTTTAAATACAGTTAAAATTATTCAGAAGTTGGAAGAAAATTTCGTTAAAAATACGGTAGAGAAAATGCTCCGACAAACCGTGCTATTAAACTTATCATAGATAAATTTGAAGAAACTGGTTCAGTTCAAGATCAGAGAAGCAGAACTTATCATAATATTGGTCGTCCAAGTGAAAATATTGCAGCTGATATCAAAAGTGTTGCTGAGCAATTAAACATCAAACCAACAGCTTTGTTCAATATTTTAGTGTCAGTCACAACATAAATCTCATTTTGGAAATCCCATGGTTTTCTTCTTCTCTTGAGTAGTATTTGGTTGTTCAATTATGTGCGCCTAACGGTAAAATTTGTGCATAATGTATTTTGGAAGATAATGTAGGATTTCTCTGATTATCACAGTGATTTCAGTGATTATCACACCAGAACGGCTATATCTGTCTATTTACATACGATATGTACAACATCTAGTGAAGTAGACCAACTATGTTAGAAAATATCGTAGTTTTCTAGTCATTATTTTTAGACTAGATGTACGTATCCTGATAAGACCAAAATTCACTGGTGGCATACTCCATATCAGCCAGAATTGGGAATATACAACTCTTAATTCAACCCTAGATTTACAAGCTAAATTTTGAAATACATTTTATGAATGATTTCTAGAAATCCCATCTTTTATTAAATTTATCAAATTTCATGATTGTGCCTATTCCCCATTAGCCAGAGTCGCACAAACAAGATCCTACCTTCAACCTTAATTTGATCAGAATTTTCATTTCAGCTACTTAAAAAATAAAATGTGTTTCAAAAATTTAACTTGTAAATCTAGGGTTGAATTAAGAGTTGTATATTCCCAATTCTGGCTGATATAGAGTATGCCACCAGTGAATTTTGGTCTTATCAGGTTATGTACATCTATACCTTTACAATTTCAAATTGGGACTAAACAATTTCAAAATGGGAATAAAAATAAATTTACTCCAGTTAATTTAAAATTTATTAATAAAATTATGAGTTAAAAAGTCATATCATTCATATTTATCGCGTCCGGTAAACATTTTTGTCGTAGTAATGTTTTCGCGAATTAAATGTTCTAGCCGTAGTAGACGGAACTCTGTTTGTGTTAAATTTGATCTACCTTCATCAGCTAGGATTCGCGGTAATTGGATAGTTAAATCGCCTTTGACTCCAGATTTTAAGTTTGACCAAACACATTCAATTGCATTTAACATTGGACTATATGGTGCGTGTCTTAGTAGGTGATTATTAAGAAATTTTTCTTCTAAGAATACTTCCTCAACGGCAGCATGACATGGTGCATTATCAATCACCATTACGATTGAAGTTCTATATATATTTTGAGCATTCCGAAGACAACGACGTATGAATTCTTTTGCTTCTGGTTTCTTAAATTCTCATCTTCTAATTTCATGATGAATCAAACCCATATTTTACCTATACATCCAATTACATGTATATTAGAGCCTCGACTGCCTGCTGTAATTTGAGTACAACGAGTTCCTTTTTTGGAACGACCGTTGTTTCTCGATATATATAAATTGAAATTAGTTTCATCCATGTAGAGTATGGGTGTATTGGTTGATTGATGTTCTAAAAGTTAGTAAACGTAATCACATCGTTTTATTTTATTGCTTTCAATGTTTGCTCTCTCTGGCTCTCTTCGAATGTCTTTCAACGTATACAGTAATCCATCTAAGTGTGTCTCAAACATTCTGTAGAAACTACAATTTGATGATGATTTTGGAATGTATCTCTCAGTTATTTTAAAGTTATTCTAGGATTTCCTCAAGATAACTTTCAACAAATACTCGATGTTCACAAGTTATTTTTATTTTTGCCTTACCACCACGTTGCTCTGTGGGTGTTAACCAACAAATGTTATTCACCCATTGTTATTGATTTCTTTACGCCTAAAGTTTTTGCAACTGTTTATCATATTTGCTACCTTATATTATCGGCTTCAACTTTCTTGACATGTTTAGGGATGAGTTAATTAAGAATGAAACTATTAATTAAAAATGCTGTCTTTTATTTCTCAAATGCCTGCTCAAATTTAAAATTGTTATAATACTTGTTGAATAAAATATTTAGTCCCAATTTGAAATTGTTTATTCCGATTTTGAAAATGTTTAGTCCCAATTTGAAATTATTTAGTCCCAATTTGAAGTTGTAAAGGTATTGTCTAAACATTGTGACTAGAAAAATACATCATTTTCTTACATAGTTGGTCTACTTGAATAGATTTTGTACATATCGCATGTAAATAGGCAGATATATCGTTAGACGCACAAAATTGCACAAACAAATACTAATCGACACTCACACAATATTTTACATAAAGATGTTCATGTGTGTAAAGGCTTAGAAAATATAGTTAACACATTAGAACTAAACCCAAATGACCGCGCATTATGTCGGCAATTCATTAATTGTGGCAGGGAAAAGCAAGGAGAAAATGATAAGTTTTCCAAGCAAATTATCATCACCGAAGAAACTCATTTTGAAATTGGCGGCTATGCCCTAGAAAATCCTAGAAAATTGTTTAAAAAGACAATGAAACCAAAAAAAATTACTGTATGGTGCGGATTTTGGTGTGATGGCGTAATTGGTCCACATTTTTTCGAAAATCAAAATTGCAATGCAATTACGGTGAATGGAGCTCGATATCGAGAAACGATTAGAAACTTTTTGTAGGGTTAATTGGAAGATATTGATGTGCGGAATATGTGGTTTTAACAGGGCGGTACAACATGCCACACAGCCACGGTTTCAATCGTTTTTTTGAAAGAAAAAATTCATAATCAAATAATTGCGATTTAACGCCATTGAACTTCTTCTTATGGGGTTCCTTGAAGAGTAAAGTTTATGCGGGTTTTCCTCAAACTGTTCAACACCTTAAAGACAACATCATCGAGCAAGTATCCCTAATCGAACCAACATTATGCGAAAAAGTTTTTCATAATATTGTTAAAAAGTTGGCAGCCTACCGAGCTAGCAAAGAAGGTCACATGAACAACATCTCGGTTCATTAATAACCGGTACCAATGTACTTAAATTTTCAATAAATATGGATAAAGATTTCACACAATTTATGTCTTTTATTTAAAACTTAAAAATTTACATCAAATTTGAACATCCTTTATAATTTTTGGGTAATTTTAAGCAGGATGTCGGTACTTTAAGGCCTTTTTGGCCTATTCTTCACTTTTCCAGCTTGTGCTGATGTCGCCAATAACATCGAAATAATTTTTATTTGAAAAATATTCCAATAATTAGATTTTTTTAAATATTACTTGCCTGCATGTGGGGAGTCTCCATTAACACACGGAAACAGATATGTATGTTGGGATGAATATGTCGTGGATAATACCCGATTTTCCTTCACGAAAAATGTGCACAGATTTCGAATACACCACATAAAATTTCACCTACCGGATTTTTTATAAAAGCTGTCTTGTTTAATAAAAAAACATTACACCTGATTAAGTTTCAAGAAACCAATAAGATGTACTAAGACACAGATATCCACCAGATTTCGGATGAATTTCCCGATGAATTTTATGGTAAAAGCTTTAATATGCATTATGATTCCGAATTGTGAATCCGCCTTGAATCTAGAGATGCCAAATTTTGGTGAAATAAAGTTTTTTCATTAAAGCTCGTTATTTCCAGTAAAATTAAAAAGAAAATCTGAACAAATCCTGTTTGAAAAACAATCTACAAATTTTTTGTTTAAATTGTCTGTTCGTGTCTTCGAGATACGTATTTGCAGAAAACAAAAAAGCTCCTACGGAGCTTCCACTTCCAGTAGACCGGTTTCGGTCAAAAAGTACTGGGATCTCAAGATTTGTGGAAAAAGCTGAAGAAAAAGTTTCACACCGATCAGTTGATCCGTCTGGGCTGTAGGTAAAACGATGAACATTTAGTCTGCATGTAGGGAACCAACAAAATAAAAGTTCGCGCTGCATCCTCCTAATTCACCGATTTGGCCACCTCATTATTTAAGTAACTATATCAGTTTCATACTATCGGGTTGTATTGATCCATTGAATCCTAGCCAGGGTACTAAGGTTACTGACGGTGCATAATGCTCTGCTGGATGAGACATACCTGCCATGCCGGGGGTTGATATAGCTCTCCTTTCACATTAATATTATATTCATGCTGTTCCCATGCGTTGATTATATAGTTGTGGTAGCATTATCTGCTTCTGCCATGATTCAATAAACTATTTCTACCAGTATTCCCCATGATATGGTAACGAAATTTTGCTATCTTGTTATCTGATGATTCAGAAAACTGAAATCAATACCCGTTTGGTCCAGACATTTCTGAGATTGGTGCTGGAAAATTACAAATTTCCAGAAATTCATAATAATTCATAATACCCAAGTGGTAGAATGATTCAATAAATTATCTCTACCAGTAATCCCCATGCTATTGTAATGAGATTTTGCTATCTTGTTATCTAATGATTCGGGAGCCTGAAACTTATTTGGTTCAGACATTTATGGGATATTCACAAGAAAGTTTTAAAAAATTATTCCTTCTACGGGAGATTTTATTTTTAAATGTGTAAATATGAATGTCAATAATAATATAAAATGTAATTTTATAATTTAATATTTATTTGTATGGATTTTATGTAATGTTTAATTTTTTGTAGTAATTTCTTTCGATGAGTTTTTTTTTAGCTAAGACACAAAATAAAAGCCTTTTCGAACTGAAAACACTTCTGGCTAAGTTATCATACGTCAAGTCATGGACATTATCAACTTTGATCAAAATAAGGGTATAATACCTCTCAAACTAGGTAACGCAAGGATAATAACAAATTACAACAGACTTATACATACGAGGGCGGATTGAAATTGAAACTACCTAGCGCTAGATGGCAGCACAAACACAAACTTTTTTGTTTTTTAGAAATTGCGATCTGTCAAACGTCAGCTGTTAAAATTTCAGCCAAATTCATCGATTAGTTTATTTGTTGTAGTCGTTTGAAGTAAGCAACTTTTGTGTTTCTTGAAAAATGGGAAAAAACGAATTTCGTGCTTAAACACTATTATTTGAAAGGGAAAACGGCGAAAGAGACAAAAGAAAAGCTCGATAAACATTACGGTGAGTCTGCTCCGTCAGATTACATGGTAAAATATTGGATTGCTGAATTTAAACGGCCGAAGAAGCACTGCAACGATGGCATTGTTGATGAACAGGAAGGCCAAAAGAGGTGGTTACTGAAGAAAATATCAAGAAAATCCTCGATATCGTTATGAATGATCGCCGAGTCAAGTTACGTGAGATTGTTGAAATGGTAAACATATCATATGAACGTGTGTTCAACATTTTGCATGAACATTTGCTATGAAAAAGCTATCGGCAAGATGGGTGCCGCGTTTGCTCAGTGTCGAACAAAAACGAGTTCGACAGACCACTTCACAGCGGTGTTTGGACATGATAAAGCGTAATCCTGTTGATTTTTGGCGTCGATTAATTACTGTTGATGAAACGTGGGTCCACCACTACACACCTGAAACCAAAAATCAATCGAAGCAATGGGTGGAAGCGTATTTTGAGGGGTTCCCGAAATCGTATTATTCAGATGGCATAAAAAATTTGGAATATCGTCTTACCAAGTGTGTCGAACTAAATAAAGACTATGTTGAGAAATAAATGGTTTTTGCCAAAAAAAAAAATTGTTTTCCTAGGTAGCTTCATTTTCAATCCTCCCTCGTATAATGCATTTTAACAGCTACGAACATAATTTACAAATCATCAAGGCCAATATAGTTAATATAGGGACAGTTATTAGAGGTAAACCAGACTTAAAATTAGTATATAAAATAAAATTAGACATACTTGAAATGAAAAATAAAAATTTAGAAGACACATTAGAGTATTTACGACCTAGGATGAGAAATAAAAGAGGACTAATAAATGACTTAGGTACCGTAGTAAAATCTATAACTGGAAATATGGATCACGACGACTTTGTAGAGCTAGGAAGCGCTATAGCAGAAATAAACAGAAACCAGGATATTTTAGCTAGTAAATACAATGAACAAATAAATGACCACCAACACCAAAATAAATGATCGATCGGTTCAATTAAATTCAAAAATATGTGAATGATCAAACAAGAAAAATAGAATTTGAGATTAGGTCAATCGAGAACAATACACACAATTTAGTCAATATACTTAAATTAGATCAGAACTTTCACAAAACTATATACAATATCGAATTATTAGAAAATCATTTAAAAGATATTGCTGGAGCTCTCACTATGGCCAAAATGAAGATAATATTAAACCACAGGGAAATAGATTATATCCAGCTTCCTATGGCTACAAGCATATCATAGCCAATCCCAATTAATATTCTCCATACAAATTCCAAACTTCCACTCCGAAAATGTATACCATTACAAAATTTAATCCCTATTAACTCTACACTCATAATTCTCTAACCAATTTAATCCTAAATGAACATATATACCAATTTATTACAAAACCTTGTAATCAAGTAGAAGACATAATGTTCTGCGAGAAACAAAATATACAGAATACCTCAACGTCATGCATACCACAGATAATCATTAATGAACCAGCAGTATGTAACTTCACCAAACAACCACTCCAAGAGGAGATTGAACAACTAGCACCAGATTATCCATTCATACAAACGCAATTCCACGATCCCATAACATTATCAAATCTAAATAATTGGACAATTACCAACAACAACAGAATCCAAATGATACAAACAACATCAGTCCAACACAAACAACAGAGGAATATTTTCTTGGTAACCTCCAGCATACTGATCATATTAGCCATTATCTATTTTTTGGTAAAAAAGTACTTCAAAACAAACAAACTAAACAACAATCCGACGTACAACTGATAGTCCCAAAAAAATCAACAACACCAGCTGCACAAAAACGATCGTTTTGTGCACCACGTAGGGAGAGGAGTTACATCATCCAATGACTTCACAACCTAAATGTGTTTCATGCCAACGTAATAAGAGTATTTGTGTCGTCTATTGGTTTCACAATTTAGTAATAAAAGCATAAAAATTTATAATTTCATTTAAAACAACCTGTGTGGGGTTTGCTATTACCCCCATCAGGTGCCTCCCCGGGTGGCGGATAGGGGAATGTTTGCTAGATATGGTAGGTACCGGGGAAATTAAATACTCGGGGCGAACCAAAAAATAGCACACCAAAGCTAAGGTGGTACTACATACGCCGATGGCTGCGTGGCTAAGAGGGTGCTTAGTCGTTAGTATGTGAACTCCGAATTTGACGTCATTCGGTTTAAACCCATAGCCTTCTTATGATAACGCAGAGCTCTGTCATAGGCGACCGTTAATTTCTCGTGCTAAAAAAAAATTTATGATGAAAAATACTGATGAAAATAATAGCCTTAGGCTAATATTAGGAAACGAGACGGATGCGTCTATAGAAGCATCAAATCAACCGGGTCGCTCCATATACTCTTCGGATTCTAGTACCATAGATTCTGGGGGGAACCAACCCTTGGAAAATAAAGGGAACAACTTTCCTACGAGCATGAAAATGTTGAGATCACCACCTCCAAATGTAAGTAGACGTACACTACAATTAAAGACAACTGTGCCAACAGCGACTGCGTCCACAGTAACTGCAAAAGACACGGTCTCTACTGAAAAAGGAACTTCATTACAAATGCCGAGTGCATCAACAAACATTATAAACAGCGAGGATCTGTTATCCAAGTTTCAGAAAATGGAGAAACTAATCGCGCAGCTGAGCAATGAAGTTGCTGAACTTAAGAGAGAAAACTTTACACTAAAAGAAAAGGCTAAAAATAGTAAAGCTGAGAATTCAGCACGAGCTAACAACCTGCCCCTCAACCATATTCAGCCATCAATAAGTCAACATCATTCAAATAATTCCAACTGGTTGCTGCAGCAATTTCCAGTCTCTCAACAGAATAATAGATTTAATGAAGAAGAACTTGCCAGAACTAATAACAGAAATCCTAAGAAACGTAGGCGCACAAAAACAAAATGTCCCCTAAAAAATAATTCACAAAGTGTGAACAGTAACACTGAACAGAAAAGCCCAAAAATACCACTGCCTCCACCCATTAATGTGAGCAATATCAACAATTTCGAACTTTTTCGACAAAAAATAATAAAAACCACTAGTGAATTAACTAATTTTAAGGCGCTCTCAAATAGTGACACTAGAATTACCTTTCAAAATGAAAATGATTACAGAAATGTCAAAAAATTACTGGAAGAATGAATCTAGCAACCAACTAGAAAATATTCAATATCACACCTACCAGCTGAAGAGTGAAAAGGCCTATAGAGTGGTTATCAGAGGCTTACCTTCTTCTATTAGTCACGATGAAATTAAATCAGACTTAGAAAAAATGGGACATGAAGTTGCAGGTATTACCAACATATACAAAATGGTCACAATTGATGGTGTAAAAGACAGGAAACACTTTCCATTGTTTTACATCGACTTAAAACAAAAAGACAACAATAAAGAACAATACATATCAAGAATACAATATCAAGAAAGTTGCGTACTGTATAGTTAAAATTGAGCCACCTAACAAGACAAGGGGAATTCCACAATGTACGAATTGTCAACAACTTGGACATACCAAGAGCTTTTGCTATCGTCAAACCAAATACGTTAAATGCGCGGAAAATCACCACACGACAAAATGCAAGAAAACACCAGATATCACGCCTTCGTGTGCTCTTTGTCAACAACAAGGGCATACTGCAAATTATAAAGGATGCCGTGTCTATCAGAATAAAATTAAAAGTCAACAGAATAATAGAACAAGCGCAGTGCAGCGATTACAAACCAAAGTTGCTAAACCACAAACAACAATCACACCATCCACAGTTGGATTATCCTATGCGCAAATCGCCAACGAGTCAAATAACACTGAAATCATTAAAATGCTTAGCCAAATTCAACAGTCACTTGGTCATTTAGCAGAGAGTGTGGCAAAACTGGAAACCTATATCTATCCACCAAGCAAAAAAGTCAGCATACTCACAAATGGTTAACTCGTTCCTACGCATTATAGCTTGGAACGCTAATGGGCTCAACCAACGAGCCCACGAACTGGAAATATTTCTCCATACAAACAACATTGATATTGCGCTGATTTCAGAGACGCACTTCTCCAACAAAAGCTTTATCAGAATAAGGGGTTTTAATTCCTACTGGACAACCCATCCTACTGAAAGAGCTAGAGGTGGTTCAGCTATACTAATCAAAAATAATATCAAACACAATCGACAAGAGGATATTCGTGAAAACTATTTGCAAGCAACTGTTATCTCAATCCAATATAATGGCGCAGATCTAAATATTGCAGCAGTGTACTGTCCTCCACGGCATACACCAACGAAGTTACAATTTAATAACGTCTTCAATAAGCTCGGTTCAAGATTTATTATTGGAGAGGACTACACTATAAAACATACAGCTTAGGGTTCCAGGCTTATTTCTCCTGGGAAAGGTAACACCTTGTTCAATGCCATTCAAGAAAACAAATGCGAATATCTGTCCCCAGGGGGGCCAACGTATTGGCCAACGGATGTAGGAAAAATACCAGATCTACTGGATTTCTTCATCATAAAAGGTATTCCTCTAAGTTACACTAGAGTCGAAGGAATTAACGACCTAACATCTGACCACATTCCTGTACTGTTGTCAGTAAGCGCTACAGTAATAAAGAAACAGAAAAAGCAAAACCTTACTAATAGATTCACGGATTGGGACATCTTCAGAGAAAAATTGGAAGAGCTGGTTGAATTAAAAGTTAGTATCAAAAGCAATGAAGAATTGGAACAACAAACAAACAATTTTATTGAATACACTCGAATGGCTGCCAGACTAGCTACTCCTGAATCAAAGGACAAAGCGGAGATTGAAGTCAAATACCCGGCTGAAATCAGAGAAAAAATCAAGGCAAGAAGAAGGGCGAGGAGAATATGACACCTCACCAGAAATCCCGCTGACAAGACAACTTTTAATCGAATAAGTAACAAAGTCAATAGACTAATCAACAATTTCAAACAGAATTGCCTCGATAACTGCTTAAGCGGGCTAGGTCCAGAAATGGATAAAGACTACTCGTTATGGAAAGCAACCAGAAGATTTAAACGACCTGTAGTTCGAGTACCACCTTTAAGGAATGCTCAAGGCAGTTGGGTTCGACAAGACAAAGAAAAAGCGGAACTCTTTGCTCAACACCTAGCAGCAGTGTTCCAACCCCATGACATTCAATCCAACATTGATGTAACACCTGTTTATCAACCAAATCAGGACTTTAAAAGGGTCACGCTAATGGAAATTGCTAAAAAAATCGACAAAAATCTTAATCATAAAAAAGCACCAGGAATTGATGAAATATCACCGGGTCTATTCAAGGAACTTCCACGTAAAGCAATCATCTTGATCACATACTTATTTAATGCCTGTATGAGATTGAAGTATGTACCCAAATGCTTCAAAATGGCCCAAATAATTATGCTAAAGAAACCAGGTAAACCAGATGAAGAAGTAACATCATACAGACCAATCTCACTGCTTCCGACCTTATCAAAGCTGTTCGAGAAACTGCTACTAAAACGTCTAAAGCCAATGGTAAACGTTCCTGATTTCCAATTTGGATTCAGGAATAACCACTCCACCATAGATCAAGTGCATCGAATAACTGCGGTAATAGAGCAAGCGTTAGAAGAAAAGAAATATTGCCTCGCCGTATTTCTGGATGTATCCCAGGGTTTGGCATGAGGGATTGACATTCAAAATGAGCAAAATTCTACCACAAAACTATTGCCAGCTGCTTGAATCATACCTCTCTGATCGCCAATTCAGAGTCATTCATGAAGAAACATGTTCTGACTTTTATCCAGCGATTGCGGGAGTTCCGCAGGGAAGCGTATTGGGTCCCCTCCTCTACCTTCTTTATACTGCGGACATACCTACAATGAATAAAACATTCATCGGCACGTTCGCTGATGACACTGTAATTATGTCAGTAGACGAATTTCAACCAAGAGCAGTGGAAAATCTTCAACGAGCAATGGACAACGTTACTAAATGGACAATTGACTGGAAAATCGCACTGAATGAGTTTAAATCAACATATGTGACATTTACGCTCCGACATAAAAATAACACTCTTCCCACCCCTCTCTTGCCGCAGGCTGAATCGGCAAAATACCTTGGTCTACATTTAGATTCCAGGCTCAACTGGAAACATCACGTGAGACAAAAAGCTGAACAGATACGATTGAAACAACGTCAAATGTACTGGTTAATTGAACATCATTCCAAAATGAACCTGTATTGCAAAAGACTGGTATACCAGACTATCTTCAAACCAATATGGATGTATGGTGCGCAGCTATGGGGTTGTACACATAAATCCAATAGAGACATTATACAACGAAGCGAAAATAAATTTCTTCGAATGGTCACCAACGCCTACCGATTTGTGACTAACAAGGAAATCCACACTGATTTAGAAATACAATTGATAGACGACGTTATCCGCGAATGTGCCATAAAACATGAGAAGAGACTTCTTACCCACACCAATCTTGAGGCCGTACAACTACTGGACAGTACAAACGAAGTAAGGCGGCTCAAACGAATCAAACCACATGAGCTAACCGTATGAAAACCGTATGAAAATAAACCAAGGGAACTGGACACTGGTCCAGCAGACCCACACAAGTTTATGCTTATCTCATAAGCACTAATGTCAACCTTACTAATGAATTAATAATGTTTAAGATTGTAGTAGCCATATCAACAAAGTTGTTAAAAAAAAAAAAATTTAAAACAAATCAAAATACACATTTTGCATTTATTAGGTATAAATGAATGTAATAAAAAGTATAAGATTGGAGTTTGAACGAACAAAAAGCCAAAGTTACTAAAAAATAAATGTATTATATTTAAAAATTAAAGTGAAGTGGTTTTTTTCCACAACTGCTACTTCGTAAAATATAATTCGGAATATCAGCAGACAAGATCTATGACCCGTATACTTCTTCTAAATGGTGAGCGTTACAGCGCTCTGTTAGAAAATTTCGTGTTTCCTGAATTTGATTATACTCAAGAAATGTGGTTTCAACAAGACGGAGCTACGTCCCATACTGCAAGGGAAACAATGAATTTACTGCGAACGGTTTTTGGTAACCGTATCGTTTCACGATTCGGAGATGTTAATTGGCCATCACGATCACCCGACTTAACACCACCAGATTTTTTTTGTAGGGATTTTTGAAAGATCGTGCATACGCAAATAAACCGCACGGACTGCAACAACTACAAGACAACATAATAAATGAAATTATTACGATTGATCAACCAGTTTTGGCTACAGATATGGACTAGGTACAGCAAAGATATTATTTTTAAAATTGATTTTTTTTTTAAAACTCTTCATGATTAAAACTATCTTTTGTAATCAAAATTATGAGTTATTGCCCACCCTGTATATGAAATGCATAGTCTCAGTTGATTAAACAGAATTAGCGCCACACTTTACATAATCTATTTTCAAATTAGTTTAGTTGTATCCACATTAGAAAGACATCCCTAATTAAGAAATCATAAAATATAAATTATATCGTAATAAAATTTCGAAACTACCTATTTCCTCCTTTGACCTTCATTAGGTTCTTCGATCATTAAAAAAGACATAACCTACAAAAAAAAACTTTTCCTCAACTTTCCTTTACGTCTAGACAATATTTGTCAATTTTTCATGAAATCGCCATCGATATAATTAACGGCGGGCATAAATAACAAGAAAACTGTTGTTAATGTACAACAACAAAACATTTTTTGATTAATTTATTTTATTACGAGATTTAATTATATAAATTTTAATTACTACCGTTTAAATTTGTTTTTTGTTCTTATCGTATAAAACAAAACCGGATAAGTATCTCTAAAGTTTTATTACATGAACTCGTATAGTTCAGGTAAATCGTTGCTCTATGTATATGGTTTGGATATATCCAAATAAGTTCTGAGAAACGACTTCATTGTAATTATATTCTAATTACGATCAATTAAAGATCAAAAGAAAACCGTTTTAGGTTTTTATATATTTAAGGCAGTTTACATTATGATCCTCTCTCAGTCATAAATAAATGAACTACGCGCAATAAAAGTTGTTGATGAGAATCGTTATATACAGGCGGCGTAGTTAAATTTTTAGACGTTTTAATCATCTAGGGTTAGATTATATAGATAAATAACTATCTCGCAATTTTATATCGAGATCATAGACCCGCACACCCTTTTAACTCCACAGCTGATAGTAAAACTTAATTACGTTCTTAACAATAATTTCACACATTTGATAATTATTTTCGTTATTATTTCGTTGCAGAAAGGCAACACTACTCTAAGTATATCAATAATAAATTTTTATAACCTTAATAACAGTAATACTTATAGTAATAATAATAGTGATATAGTAATAATCATATAATAATATAATTCGGCTTCTTTATCTTAATAAAAAGATGTTTAAACTCTTATGTGTATAAGAAACGGGTAACCCAACTAACAACAACACATAGAAAAGTGTTTCGAGGGAAACGAGAAAATATTTTAAAATGCGCATCTATACAGCTTCTTATAGAGCTGAACCCTTTTTTAGTGCTGTTTTGTATTTATCACAATATAATCCAATTTTAGTTTTTGGTACACAAAAAGTTTTATTTCAGAATTTATAAATTTTAACGATTTACAATTTAGTGTCTGTGTTGTTGGTAATGAGTAGTTTTTTGTACATTGGCGCAAATTTTCCACAAACACTTTATTTTCACTTTCTCATCAATATTTGTAGACACTCGTATACATAGATACCTACAGTAATCGCGTGAGAAATTTTTGTTTTGATTACTTCTGTCAAAATACTTCAACTTAAATGTACCTTGAAATGAGTTTTTACACTTAACAAAGTTTCTAGTGAGATGCATAAGGAAATTAACATAACCGGAACTATCATATTTATTTATGAGTAGAGATTACAACATTTTTTTTTAAGAATGAAATATCTTGGGAATTTAACTGGCGTATTTACTTAAGAAATTACCTGTGTCAAGTGTGTTTAGAGCTTTAGAGTTGGAGGTACAATTACAGTAATATAATGCTAGTACCCCTTTAATTTACTAGTGTAAAAAATTTTCGTTATGCTAATTTAATGACTGATTCCAATGACCGACAATTTCATATATTAAATATAATTTTTTATTGTGGTGGACAATTTTATGAGGTTTCCCGGATGTACGATTATGTTAAAATATAATGTCACTCTATTAAAATATTAATTAATATCTGGATTGACGGTATATAGAATAACCCATAGGGGTGTTAAAGATATGCAAATTTAGTTTTTACTTAGTTGTAGTCTGTGATGTCAAATTTGATTTATACATTCAATAACATAATGTTCATATTTGGAAATGATGAGTGCGCTGAAAGGGAAATTATCTATCCGTAATTCCGCTACTACCCGTATTGTCGCTGTACTATTCAAATCTATAGAAATCCCGCTATAACAAACACCATGTATAACAAACTTTCGCTTATAATAAGCAAAACGGCTGGTCCCTACATTGTTCAGTGCAAAATCTATGATAAAGATTTCTGGGATAAACAACTTCAGTTATATCACTTATAACAATCACCTTTTTAAGTTTTTTGTTCATCATTGTCTTGAATTTCCTATTTACTTATGTTCAATTTTCTTATGTGTTGTACGTATTAGCTAAAATCGAATGTAGTTCATACTGAGGTGAGATGTTGAAAGGTTTTTCAATTTGGGCGGAATAATGTAGCATAAGATAGCAAAAATTTCTCAGCGGAAAATAAGAAATGTCGCTACTCGCCGCAAATGGCAGCACCATCACAAAAGAGAAATTTTTCTTCATTTTGTATGTTTTTTCCCCCTAAATAAAACATTCTAGCGGAATAAAATATTAAAAGTGATCCTTAAAATTACAAATTGATTGATCTCCGAAGTAAAGGAACTCGGTAAATCAAATCTTGAAATTTCACAATATTCCGTCTTTCCGCCATTCTAAAAGAATGACGATGAAATTTGGATAATAGTATTGATCCTGCGGCCATATACATAAGTTATTTTCAGTTTTTGGCCAATATCTCAAAAACTTTTAGTAGTAACCAATACTTTCGGTTGTATTTCTAATAGCTTAGGTTCTCAGTATGAGCTATATGGCCGCAGAAAAGCAAAAAATTATAGTGAAAATTCTAATCCATCAATTTTCTAAAAATGAAAATAAATTAATAAAAAATTTAAATTTTCAAAAGTATTGGTTATGAAATGGCCAAGCTCAGTCCAGCATGAATATATCATAGAATTGTATCCTAAGTTGTGGACCCCTGATTAATACTTGAATGTCAAGTTCCATCGACATTCTTTTAGAATGGTGGAAAGACGGAATATTGCTAAATTTCAAGATTTCATTTAACGAGTTCCTTTACTTCGGAGTTCAATCAATTTGTAATTTTAAGGATCACTTTTAATATTTTATCCGCTACAATGTTTTATTTAGTGAAAAAAAGATACAAAATGAAGAAAAAATTTCCGAAAAAATCTATTTTGTGATGGTGCTGCCATTTGCGGCGAGTAGCGAAATCTCTTATTTTCCGCTGAGAAATTTTCGCTATCTTATACAGCATTTGGGCGGGCCGATGTTGGCAGCCTGTGGCGGCTATGTTGTTTTGGTGCGTTTGACAAATCTGGTGTTTTTTTTCGGGCACTGCTGCGAAATCACCATGACAAGTTACATGATTGAGCAGCACGTCCAAATGACAAAACTTTATTACTACAAACGTTGTGCCCATTTTTAGGCAGAGGCGGTGGTCCTTCAAAGTCGACTCTCCAGCGTTTAGTGGCCAAATTCGAGACAACCGATTCCATAAACAACCAGCCGACACAACCGAGAACATTGCCGCGGCTCGTGAAAGTGTACATGAGAACTGGAGGCAGTCAATTCCCTGCCGTCCACAAGAACTCAGCCTGGCACAGACTTCAACTTTGCGAATTTTGCGTCGAGACTTGGGCCTTCATCCGTATAAGATCCAACTGACTCATTAGCCCAAAAATAATGACCAAAGACAACGCCGCTGGTTCGCTGACTGGGGTTTGGTTTGGAAGAGGACCCCAATTTTGGCCAAAAGATCATCATTGGCGACGAGGCACATTTTTGGATGAATGGCTATGTTAACAAGCAAAATTGCCGCATATGGGATGACGCCAATCCATACGAGGTTCACCAGGTGGCAATGCCTTCTTTTCCTTTGCTTTTCAGTGGTTTTGAAGTACGGTCGAGTCAGTGTGAAGTTTCTGACAAATTCACAAAAAAAACCTTATAAAAGTCAAAAAGTGTAAAAGAAAATGTTACACTTTAAATTAAGAATACTACAATTTTAAAAATAATTTGTAATTGAGAGCAACACGAAATAATTCAAGAATATATAAAAAAATCTATTTATTTAAATTTATTTTATGTCACTAAAATCAAAAATCAAAATTATATACGTATGTGTTGAATTACAAAAAATCGAAAAATTCGAAAAATTCAACCATTCGATTTCAACCATTGACAAAGCATCGTAGAGATGTCTAAGTAAATCGAAGTATGCTATCGTGTAGTACTGACCTTATTGCATTTTGTGTAGGAGCCAACATATTTATGCGACCCTTCGAAGTCCTAATTGTCATAATATCCAAGCCAAAGACAGTTTTTACGCCCCAATAAATTTTAAATCATTTTCAGAAAGAAGCCTTAAAAACATACAGGAAGCTGTACAATTTTAAGGGACAACCAGTACCAACTGTAGTCAATGGTTTGAAAAAAGCTCCTTACAGATTAAATCGCATAATGGATTCGCTGTAATGGATGTGCAACCTATTGATATTAAAACATACTACAACGTAAAAATTGATGACATTACGCCCGAACTTAATTTAGGACCAAAGATATACCTTCTGAGAGGAATCATTCACTTCCAATGACCAGTAAAACTTGCAAGCCCTGGTCATTACATATCATTCATATCATATATAAAAAGAAATAGTAAATGTTGGGAAATATATATATGACGATTTGCTATCCATAAAATTGAATACGTCAGGGCAAAGCAAAATAAATTCGGTGTCTCTAATTTATATAGAAAACGAATAATCGCCGCATATTCAACCATTCGAATTCATCATCCAACCGTTTGAACTCATTATCGGTGGTAAATTCAAATGCTGACGAAAGCACTGCCGCATATTCAACCATTCGTATTCATCATCCAACCACGTGAATTCGAATGGTTGAATTTTTCTAATTTTTCGATTATTTATGATTCCAACAAAGCAAATTTATGCTTCGACGAGTCGCATAAATATGTTGGCTTCTACAAAAGATGCAATAAGGTCAGTACTACACTAGAGCTCCAAGAGGCCACGAGCTGACTCATTCAGGCACGACAGTGTACGCCCCGGAGGAAGAGGAATGACTATATAATGACCAGGATGACGGTATCAATACAACCAGCCACAGATAGAGGCGATGGAGGCTAAGCTTAGAAAATAAGACTCCCCAGAAAGCCAATCTAAACGTCACAGGACCTTCACAGCCTGGACATCGAAGTTGTTGGAATTGTGGCAATACAACCCACTACTTTAAGGTCTGTATGAAACCCATCAACACTAACTTCTGTTTGGGCTGTGCAGCCAGAAATACGTTCAAGACGAATTGTTAAGCGTGTTCTCCACCGGGAAACTGGAAGGCCGAGATGAGGGGTACTCGCAACACTTGCCTCGGTCGCGGAAGCCCGAGACTAAATAAGAGGACGGAAGAAGCTGCATCGAACACCGATCTGGAGTTATATCGGAGGCGGCGGAAATAAGCGCACCTAAAACCAAATCTTTTTTTTCGACTTCTTGTCAAACGGATAGCAGACGAGTCAGTCGAGCAATAAGTTGGTTCCGTAAGCACAGCACATCGGCAATACGTAGAATTAAAAGTAAACGGGCAAATGATCCAAGGATTACTCGATTCTGGAGCCAATATTAGTTTGTTAGGTAATGGTAGCGAAAATTTTCTGGAGACACATGGACTAATATATCGACCGCAAGAAACAAATTTACACAGCCAGTGGAATACCAGAACCAATTCTGGGATAGATCCATACTCCAGTGACTTTCCATGGCCAAACCAAAATAATCAAATTATTTATCGCGCCAACTTTATCTCAACCTTTATATCTAGGCTCAGATTTCTAGAGGGAATTTGGACTACAAATTTCTGTCTCAGAATTATCAAATTCCACAAATACATCACGAATAGAAGACACAATTGACCATCAAATATTATCCAGTGAGCGTGCTCGTTGAGCACGAAATCGATACTAGTGACGCAAAACCCATCAAAGAGCGGTATTATGCCATTTCCCCTGCCGCCCAAAAAGATATGGACCAGGAGATGGAGCGGATGCTAGGACTCGGGGTAATAGAGGAATCTTGCAGCCCTTGGAGTTCGCCAATGGCTGTACTACGGAAGGGTAATGGTAAAATTCGTCTATGTCTTGATGCTCGTAAGCTGCAATAGGTATGACTGCATTTACTGTGCCGGGTAGACCATTTACCAGTTCACAGTAATGTCTTTCGGCTTGTCCAATGCTGCGCAGACCATGTCTCGACTTATACACAAAGTAATTCCACACGAATTACACGAACGTGTGTTTGTATATTTAGATAATCTTCTCGTGCTTCCCCCAGTCCCGAAAACGGTCAAGCACATTAGGCAGTGGATGGTACCGAAAATTCGTTCCTAATTATTCATCGATCGCGGCATCACGTGGAATGAACATGCTTAGTAGTCTTTCGATCAGTTAAAATCTTGTCTGTCCAAAGCACCAGTTTTAGTGCATCCATGTTATGCACGTACCTTTTATATTCAAGTTGACGCATCAGCCCATCTCATTCATCTCACATAAACTAAATGGTGCACAGAAATACTATAGTGTTGATGAGCTCGAGTATTTAACGGCTGTCCTAAGCATAAGAAAATTTCTAGCATATGTGGAAGGATGTTTGGGGTTTGTGTTAATAATAGACCATGCCAGCCTTCAGTGGTTAATGAACCAGTCCGAACTCTCTGGTCGGTTAGCACGTTGGATTCTGAAACTCCAAGGCTACAAATACCGCATAGAATATCGGAAGGGGGCGCAAAACATAGTTCCAGATGCCCTATCTCGAGCACACTTCGATGAAGTAGCAGCATTAGATGCGGTCGAAAAACCACAACAGTAGACTTGCAGTCACCGGAATTCTCCAGTTCCGAATACCTCGATCTGATAAATACCTTAATGAACAAGAGGCCCATGCCAAGCAACATCAAGGTTCTAGACGGTAAACTGTTGGTTCAACAAACCAGTAAGAGACCTGGGCCTCAAGACGAACATCCCTAGTTGGAAACTCTGGATTCCAAAAAGTCTAATCCAAAAGGTTTTAGTGCAAGCCCATGATCCTCCGACAGCAGCACATGTGGGGACCGGGAAAATGCTAGAGTTAGTACGTAGACATTTTTATTGGCCGACCTTGGCTAAGGACACCAAGGATTATGTTATTCGGTGTGAAACGTGCAAACTAACCAAAGCAACTAACACGATCTTAAGACCGAAGATGGGTGAGTATAAGGAGTTATACTTAGATTTCTTAGGCCCTTATCGCAGGTCAAAGAGTGGCAATACTTACATCTTCATTGTACTGGACCAATATTTGGAATTCGTCCTGCTCAAACCATTACGCGATGCAACCGCCAGCAAGGTCGTGCAGTACTTGGAAAAAGAAGTATTCCCACTATTTTCTGTACCCGAAATAATACACACAGCCAATGGCAAACAGTTCAAGTCTAACTTATTCAAGGACTGTTTAGGTAAATTGGGAGTCAAACACATTTTCACCCCCGTATACTCTCCGCAGACTAACGCACCGGTGAATAGGTCAGTTCTTGCTGCGATTCATGCCTATGTGAAAGAAGATCAGCGCACATGGGATGAACATTTGTCACACATCACATTCCTCCATGCAATATGCACATTCCTATCTGCAGGCTCAGAAACCGAATTGAAGTCAAAAATCCAGGAGGAAAATCTTATCTAGAAGTTCTACCTCCTAAAAGACAAGCGAAAGGCTGAAGAAAGGGTCAAAGATCTCAGGTCACAGCTGCGTACCTTAAGGCGAGAGAGGAGAATGAGAATGAGAAACGCGAAGATTAAAAAAAAGGAAAGGCGATTTGTCGTGGACAGAAAAAGTTGTGGAGTCGCGGGCCAGCCTGTTGTCACATCATCTAACAATCATCTTCTAACAGATTGGAGGCTGGTATTGCGAATACCAGCAATATGTTAAGTACATTAGTTAGGGTTAGGAAAGTATAATATTAAATTTAGTTTAATGAAAGGAGGAGGTTAGCTTAACCCCATTCTGATAAGTTAGCAACGTGGGATTAAGGTAGCGCCATCTACTGTTAAGTTTAATATACTTAAATTTAAAATTCATAGAAAAAGATTCAATTAATGATTTGATAATCTAAAATAATTCAATAAGGCTGTCACTGAAACTGTAGAGTCATTTATATCAATTTTGGAGAAAGTGTACATTATAATTGCCAACAGCAGAACCATCAAAACGCACTGAGGAAATTTCTTCGGCAAGTGAAATAAAGATGACAAGTTAACACTTCATTATAAGTTGAATCTACAATATCCAAACTCCATGACCACCGAAGATCGCAATCATAAATCAACTTTGCGCAGCTGCACATCGAGATGCAATATACACTGATGGATGTTGAGCCAAACACATATAAACCTTTTTGTCGTGGGAACCGTCGTTAAAGCAAACAGAAGGTTCATTCTGTCGTAACTATCAAAATAATTAGGATGTTGGCCAAATAAAATTGTCAAAAGCACGAGAGGGGTGACAATGGAACTGATTTTGTGACAAAATGTCACACAATCAGTTCCAGTGAAAAATGAATAATTCAAATTTGTTGTTCAACTAGACATCAATTTTACACAAAATACGATGCTGCCTAATTGTTAGATTCAGAAAAACACCATACATGAAGTCGATTATGCGATGTAAACGAGTAAGCTTCACGAGAAGTCGTTATATGTCGAGCACAACAATCATTTGCAGTATTAACCAAGTCTCCAGTCCACGAGCAATGCAGGCAACCGGTGTTATCAAATTAGGATTATCTAGACCTGATGTCCCAGGAGATTACCAGATCAGCATCTGTGAAGTCGCGGGAGTCCAACTAGTTAAGCACCGCAAAAAACATCAACATATCTGTTATTGCACTTAAAATCATACAAGTGAGCTAACGCCACTGCGCTAACACCACTGCGCTGCGCCATCCCTCGTATCGTGTCCCTCGTATCCTCGTAAATGGGTAACCTGCTACATAATAAACAGAAAAGTGAAGAGTTGCAATTGTGGTTGCACCAAATTCTATGTGAAAATTTATACCAATTCGGTTGTACTTTTTGCTGACGCCGAAAGAATAGGGTTAGTTGACTGTGAGAATATTTCAATCTAAGTTTTTCTTGTCTCCCCATTCCTCTCACCCAGTCAATTAATTTGGTATAATGACTGAAAAAAGGCAGTGTACGAGGCAGTTAATTTTGGGTGTACTATCCGTGTAGTAGCTCAGCTCGGCGGATAGCCCGTTAAGTTAGGAAATTAATTTTGTTTTTTGAGTAAGGCGAACATACTAACATAAACCGGCCTAGGTAACAAGGTGTACCTCTGGTTGCCCCACGGGACGGAACTGTTGTTGCTTAAGCACTTCTTACCTTCTGCCAGAACCGCTCTGGGACCTAAAATACTTACTAACACATCCATAGGCCTGAGGGCAATATCTTTTTTGTTTGGAGTTAAGATGATAGTTTAAAACTATCATTATACAACTACGGTTGATTCAACCCGCATAATGGGTTGACAACTGCATCACTACTTCGGGGTCCGATACCCCTTTTTTATTTTCTTTTCCCATTTATTTTTGTTTTTCGATGCGGCTACCAAGGCGGTTACTTGTGCATCCCCATCCCCACGACCAAGTACTAACCTCTTCCGACTGAGTTACGAGTTAATGCCGCGGGGGGATGCAATACAGGTAAAGACAAATTCCAAATATATACTTCCTCCCTTAGTATTTGTCGGCGGTTTTTCTGGAGATAGAAAAAATGCTCGGGAAAACCGTACAATAAGCAAATATTGATCTCTTTACCAATTTTACATACTAAAATACGCGTAGCCCCTAGATTTTTCAATCAACTGGTGTTTTTCTGTTAGTTTTAATTTATTAGGAGACTACAAATTTCTGCATACGTAACTACTAATTTTTCATATATTTCATGCGCGTATATGAATGTTTTCTGCCAGATTAGGGCAATGAGGCTGTAGTTAACTCAAGGATGATTTTAGATGAATCTGTTTGTATAATATTTACAGAATTCCTATTTATCGTCCTAACATTCGTTATTAAGCAGTTTAACAAATACAGTCCAAAAAAAATTAAAGGTTTAGTTTATGTAGGAAGGTTTAGGAAATATTTCACCACCGTGCGACGGTACATTTTTATTTTCGTATAAATCAGACGAAAAATTCGCTCCATCACCCCAAAAATATTAATGCTTTATTATGTGTTTTGACTTAATCAGGATAAAGATTATTTATCAATTTTCTATATCGTATTCATGTCATAAATTGTATACCACTTAAGTCTACAGATAAATATACATAGAAAAGTCATCATGTTAAAAAATTAAAATCACGTTGGAATTAAAGGATTATGGTAATGTGATAATAATTTTTCATGTAATACCGTAGCGCCTATTTAAAACGTACAACAAAATTATATTTTGGTATTAAAATATTGATTTTATAATTTTCAGAATTAGGGTTATTAAATTAAAATTTTAAATATTTCCATTTTGTTGCGCGCTATTCAATTTTTAATGGGGCACGATTAAAGTTACTAGCAAGGAGTATTAAATACTGTGGTGTTGTGGAGATAACAAGAAAAATTTAAAAGTGTCTATACACTAGACTATACAAAAATATAAAAGTGTCTATACAGCCACCTGAACCTCAACGTGTCCTTGCTATAGTAAGACTTCAGTTGTATTTGTTGATTCCGAATATGCGATGATGATTTCGTTAAATTTATGAATTCATTCAGCAAATCATATAGTAAGACACTATGCGGATAAGAGTATGGGTCGCATCGCCAGCAACAATATCCGACTAGCCACATCGCCAATGTAGTAAATATCACACACCAATAGATCTCCAACAAACACCACTAGAACATTCCAATTTTAGAGAAAATCTTAAGTATAAATTTCATTCCGATGAACCAATCTCTCTATTCTGTACAGAGGCCGAATTTTCGTTTGCACATTTAATCTAGAATGTTTTAGTTTGAATGTTGTAATCATTTTTCTCATAAATGATATACTTTTCAAATTACTTGCAAATAACGGAAAAGCTCCTGTGGCAACTAAAAGTTCCGGTGGATCGATGTCAACCAAAAATCACAAGGGTATCTAACTTTATGAGGAAAGGTGAATTATGGAATTTAATACCGATCAGTCAATCTGTTTGCTCTGTAGCGACAGGTATTTAGTCCGCATGACACCCCACACGCATGATCCCACATACGCCCAGATTAAAAAAAACTCTTGCTTGACTTCGGCGATATAACGAATACAAAATTTGAAAAAACAAGGGGTCAAAAATGTTTATGATTTACTCCCTAATCCAGGAGGGTAATGTCTAGTTACTATATTTACTAGTTACCGGCAAATCCCACTGAGTCAGCTGGACCTCTAAGAAAAATAGGAAATTTTGCAATCCATTGGCAATTTAGCCGTTGGCGGCAAGGGTTTAGATCCATATTATTGGAATTATTGCTACACAAATAGGATGCCGAACCCATAAAATTGTTGAGCAGAAGTACTAAGATCCAAAAGAAATTCAAACCGTGTAGTATCTCTTCAGTTTTTTAGAAACAAGGTACTGTTGCAGTCATAAGAGGTGTTTTGAAACAAAGGCAAGAAGAAAAAAACACAATTTACACTTACAACAGCTCGGTTACAAATCTCCGTCGATATTGTAAGATAGACTATCTGATAAACAATTGTATCAATTTTAAGAACTTGGGCTCGAAATAGCGAAACGAATTTGCAATACAGGCAGATTTATAACAGTTGTTAAAGGTGTATGTCAGAACGTGAGGGAAAAGCTGCAGAGCCTCGAGCTTTCAACCGAAAGTAATAAGAGCGAGCTGCACTAAATACTTCAGAGCACAATGGAGGAGAATGCTCAAACAGGGGGTGAAGATTGCGACAATCATTACTGACGCTAAGAGCATTAGGGATGCTACCAGGTACCTCAAACGATGAGCAGAATGTCCAGCCTTGCGAAGAAGAAGTTAAAAATCAACCGGAGTGATGGAGCAAAAAAGAAACAACCATAGCAGAACGGCGCTGTTTCTCCAAAAGAAGGAAATGAGATCAGATCAGGCTGCCAATTTTGATTAAGAAATCGCCAAATTAGATCAACAAGCTGCCACATCTGAGCAGTAAAGTGCACAAGTGGCAGAACTGCGCGCGGGGCATGGTGGTCGGCTTGCAGATCTACGTAAACAGCAGAGCGTACAGAATGAAAAATTCGACGAAATGCAATGTACCCATAGATCATCAAGATTAAAGAGCTCAGGGGAAAAATAAAGTCCGTTAAGGAAAAGTCGTAGTAATTGAAAGTAGTAGTAGCAGTCTCGAAATACATACGTCGTAAAGTACAGGAGAAGGACAGCTAGATAAAACGTTCGCAACCCAACCAATTACTGAAATCTCAAGGCGAATTTTAAAGCTACTGATACAGTAAAGTTGCGCAAGCTGGAATTCGAGGATATTGCGGAGGTAAAGACTGTAAAACGGATGAGTTAAGGAAACTAACACAAATCTATTGGAGTGACAGTTGTAATTTAACCAGTGAACAGTGCAAGTCGAAAAAAGAAAGTGAAAAGTAAAAATAAACACAGTTAAAGTGAATTAGTGAGCAGTATACAAGTGAAATTTGTGAATTGCTGCAGAAATTAAAGGTATTGGAAAAATAAGTTTGTAACTTAAACCCATATCGAACGCCCTAAATTTTTAACATCACTTCTGACACCTATAACACCTCAACACACATCTAACAAGTTTCAAACTACTAGCAGCGGCACTTTTTAAAAATAATGGGACAGAGGAATGTGTCAGTGTTCTTATCGATAGCGGATTTCAAGCATTATAAGCCAATGGAACCACGACACAGAGATTAAAACTTAATGAGCAGAAAACAAATATGAAAGTATCAGAATTCGGGGAAGGTAAAATTAGGGAGGGCATCAGCTAATAAAACTACCGTTACAATTAAGCCACGGTTCGAATCGAATTTCGAACTATAAATCAATGTGAATGTCACATCATTGTTAAAATGAAAAAGAAGATGGCCAAATAATGAATTAAATAAGGCGCCATGGACACATCCCCTACATGTCATATATCATTATGCCACAGATGGTAAAAACAGAAACGCGACCCGCAGCTCAGCACACGAAGCTTGTTAGATAATGTTTGGGGCTATCGAACCAAATCCAAGCAAATATAACATACAAACAATGAGTAAAACAATAAACAATAAACTACAATGTTTTTAGACCACTAAAGTAGTTCAGTCGCCTGAACACATACGAGTAACAGCATTGTATCGAAAATAGTGCAAGCGCGTACCAAAATAGGCAAATATAAAATTCAAGCTATTGCAAGATTTTAAAAATTGAAAGAAGATTAAACAACAACATCAGATATATATGAGTGAATAGTTAGGTTAGAACACATTATTTACCATATCATTCAGTGCAGTAAGCACAACATCCAAGTTTCGCGTTGTTTTTGAGTTGGACCCATTCTTCAATATGATTCGTTTTCTATTTTCTTAAGATCGATATGCTGCTGTTATAAATAGTAAGAATATAACAAGCACGAGAAAAGTTGAGGTAACACAACTAGCATGGAACTTTGTGGACCATTAGTATTAACAAGATTAATAAGGCCCGTAGAAAGGGCTTTTGAAATACCAACATCGGTCCAAGCATATACAAATTCAACAATTACGCTCGCTTAGTTTCAAAGACCATTAAACAAATCAAAATTTTTTGTAGGAAACCGAGTCACAGAGATTCAAGAAACGATAAGCCTATCCAACTGGTGTCACGTGAAATTAGAAGAAAACCCAGCGGATTTAGCATCGTAGCGATTAACGTCCACATAAATTCAGAACCACATGTTATAGTGGTCACGGCAAGAATGACTGCATCACTTTGGATAAGCTAAGTAGGAAAATAGATCATCTAATACATAAGAAGAAGAAATTGAAATCCATAACCATACCAACAAAACCTAATGCCTAAATTTAGAAAATATTTTCATATCATACTAAAATAATTAGATCTACCGCATTTAAAGGATTTATCATCATCACTCATCATCATTTAAATGGCATACTTCCAAACACAAACAAGATCCTTAGAGGACGGCACCTACTTAAACAAGGGAAGCATGCTACGACGTATTTTACGAGTAGGTGCTAGAATAAAAGTCTCGTTAAAACATTTGACAAGAAATATCCCACCGTCATCACATAACTAGGATAATAATAAAAGGTTCTGATGTAAAAACATTGCACGGAGAATGTCAGCTAGTCCTCCGCTATACGTCAGGCAACAAAATTGGATTGTAAATGCGAAACAAGTGGTACAAAGTGTTATAAACCAATGTATCAAATGCTATATGTATGAGGCAAAAAAACACCAAGAGTTTCACCCTCCCGGTCATTTACGCGTAGTTTAGCAGTAAAAAAATATTCGAGGCTTACATCAGAGTGTCTATCCGTGTATCAACAAAGGTGGTACAGAAGTTCTTAGTGAGTCTTTTATAGCGACGCGTAGAATATTTTACTCACGTCGGGGACTATATATCCATATCTACAGTGATTACAGAACAAGTTTTAAAGTGCTAGATAAATAATTAAGGACAGATTCAAGGAGTTCAACGCGCTGGTTCGGCTAGACCTCACATCGAAGGTTTGAGGGTAGCACCTTTAAAATTCGTCACATCCGAAAAAAGTCCCACCGGGAATGAGGACTAGGAAAAATAATATTCCGGCCTGGTGGAATGACAACTATTCTCAGCCAAATTGAGGCATATCTCGAGGCCAATATTTGTGGCCAAGGCATTTTATCACTAGCGAGAATCTAACCACGTTACCAGACGCAACTTTAACTGAAAATTAACATTCACAAAGTAATGGTTGGAAATTGATACAAAAACTTACTCAAGACTACTGCAGAATATGGTCGCCTGAGTACCTAACAACACTAGAGCGCAGAATAAAATGGCAAAACGAAGAATCCAATTAAGAAGTGGGAAATATAGTGCAGGTCATCAAAACGAATGTGCCACTAACTCAATGGCTATAAGGAGAACTTGAGAAAATATTTCCAGGAAGAGATGAGAACGTTCAAGTATCCAAATCCAATGTAAAGGCAACACGATAAAGTTGATTTCTGAAACTATATGTGTTCTTCGTATATGGTAAAAATCAGAAACACATAGTCGAGAAACAACCAGAAAGCGAGGACAGGAACGTTATAATATCACTAAAATCCTCTGACTGGGACTGAAGGGACTGACTTGCTAACACAGCACCAATACTTGAAGCAAATTTAAATTTCAACATTATCACTGCGAGATATTCATTGCGTCAGTTAAGCTCTGCGAAAATAAAACAATTTGACGGCACAGCAGGCATACATAAATTTTGAAAATATAGCGACAGCGTCACTTGAAGAGGAAGATTGGAAAATTATGAATGGAAGAAACTTTTTAGCATCGGAGGTGGCTAATCTCTAGAGTACGCAACTTTTTACTACTGTAGCTCCAAACACGGTGCTAATTAATCAGTTATCAAACCATTCAAAGAAAAATTTTAATCATTGCAATTGACAGTTAAAGGCAAGATCAGCACGCTAATTTTAACAACAAAACCGTTTGATGAAACAAAACCGTTTGATGAACAATTCGCGTTTATACATCAGAATATACCAAGTACGGCAGATAAGCGAAGTCAGCAATGTCTTTAAAATTATAACGACAAAGTCTTAAATGGCTACATGACTAGCCTTACTACACCACTGTAATAAAAATTCCACATGTCAACGATCAAAGGTATTATGTGTATAAGATGTTCTCACTACCCACATGATTTGGAGCAGATTATGTCTATAATAAGGCATCAACAGATTATTTCTGGATTTGAATTGGTGTGATCACCAATATACGATATATAAAGCACAATCAGATGCTTTGAAATGCGATTTAAGCATTTTGGAAGATAACACATATCGATCACTACTTCAAATAAAAAAATAAGGTCTCCTACAAAATGTTAGGGGATTCAAATATTAGAGGATCATTCGAACGGAGAATCATACATCAATAAGTTCCCTAACTTGAGAACGCAACGAGCTTTTGTGCCTAACCTCATTACATTTTGATAATAAAGGAATAGACTTGTTAATTGTTTAATGTTGGGAATAGAATTTACTCGTATAAGGGCGAAAATGTCTGAAGGTGAAGTAAATCTCCTTTTTCTCGACGGAAAGAGGTTTTTAACATGGGAACTATGCTTAAAGCGCGACAGCTTGGGTTGCTTGAGGTATGAGCAGTAAGAAAAGAAAATGATTTCATACAATGATGTATGAAAAAGAAAAATTCTAACCCAAGTCTTTATATGGCAATGACGTACTCGTACGGAATAATGAGAAAAATGAATATTTCTTGCATATACCTTAGCTGTGTTAGTAAAATTTTAGAATACATCGAGATGAGGTTACCAAGCCGTTGGAAGTTTGGTTTCAAACTAATGAAACATTGAATTTTTTGATTTAAAATATTCGGCTGTCTCATTAGTTTGCAGTCGTCAAACTACAAAAATAGTGAAAATACTTTGAACTTAAATACAAAGTATAATCACAATGTCTTAGCGCGTTATTATACTTCGCTATGCAATTGTTAAGCCCTTCGTAACCTTGAATTTTATTGTAATTAAAGAATATATGCGATTTCTGTATGAAATTTTGGATTATTCTGGTTGATAGCCAGATATAATATTTACATCGAGGTGAGGTAACCAAACTTCCAACGCCTTGGTAACCTCACCTCGATGTAAAAATAGTATATGGCTGTCACCCAGAATAACCCAAAATTTTAAATTATTCGATAAAAGTGAAAAACCTATACAAAATAAAATGTACAAAATCATTAACACCCAATAAAATGCTAAAGCAAACATTCAAGAACAGCTATCAAACAATACACATTTTATGAAAAATCCGGTAAAATCACTGAAATACCCCAATATTTATATGAACCTTGTAAATCCAACAGCCAAAAATATCGATCGAACTGAGAACCGATTCGCTTAGAAATGGATGCTGAACTTGGACAATGAAAGTGAAAACACTATTTTATTTTATTTTATTTGGTCTCGTTGTAATAGATCTTGGAACATGATTCCGACTAGATTTAAAATCGTTAATTTTTTAATGTAGCGCTGAATGCAGGAAAAAACGATTGTGTAGCATTGATAATACAAATAACAGGATCGTATAAAACGAAAAGTTACATGATCGTGTGAAATCATAACAGGATATAATTACCTCCCCGGATGTTACCACGAACGATTTAGCCGCGGACGGTACCTCGCTATTACCTCGGGCTCATTAGCTGTAGTCTTTAGTCCCGGATATTAACACCCTGTATATATTACCCTCCGGACATTACCCACTCCGACTATAACTCCTCTCCCACATTACATCTTTGTCATTATCCTCCACGCCATTACTCCCCGGCCATTTCCCGTCTGTCAATTGCCCTGATTATTAGATGATTAAGGGAACGTCTGATACCATTCCTTCGGTAAAATATATTAAAACAATTTGTTTTCATACATACGTGAGTTTTGATATCTAGTCCTACTATATACATGATGGTTGACAAAAAAACCGAAACAACTTTTAAAACATAAAAACGTTTGCAAAATCAGCGGATTCAAATTCAGCTTGAGAAGCTCAATATAGAACTGTAATATGCTATACTAGCGGCCCGCTCCGGCTTCGCACGGGTATAAAATATATAGCCTATGTCACTCACTGAAAAAATGATTAAAATCGAGTAGTTTTGATTGATTCATTACTGCCAGTGGCCCGCACTCGTTAAATTTGGAGTAAAACAATTCCCCTTTCCCTATACCATGAAGATTTCCTTCTAACTTTGGAATATCTAAATTCATACACTACATTTTTACTAATTTACTTTTTACATTTTTACCTATTTATTTTATTTTGACGTTCACAGCTTTCTTGTCATTAGACAATACAAACATGTTTTCTCTAGAGGTTACTTTTGAAAGAGCGACATACAGTTGGCCATGTGAAAAACAGTCAACGCTCAAATCTAAGCCTGCAACGTTGAAGGTTTGACCCTGCGATTTATTAATGGTCATTGCAAAAGATGTCTTTACCGGAAACTGTAAACGTTTAAATTGGAAGGGTAAATCCGATGGTGTCAGAGGGATTCGGGGAATCAATACATCTTCTCCGGTACCACATCCTGTGAGTATTGTGCACTCTATTATGAAAGTTTTCAGTGATTTTACCAGCAAACGCGTGCCATTACAAAGTTTAGGTGGATTCAGGTTTCTTAATAAAATAACAGGACAACCTACTTTCAACACCATTTCGTGAGGAGGGAGTCCAGATGGGTTCAAAGAGTTTAGAAATTCTGTAGGAAAATGAACAGCTTCTTCCAAATCGAGAACAGTATCGACCGAGTAGTATATTTTCGTCGGCGCATCAATCTTTAAAAGAATCAAGTTATTTACCTTATCTACTTGTTCGTTAGTTGGTGACAGAATCGCTCTTTCTTTAAACCAAGATATTGTCTTATAACTTAAGGTGTCAATGTCAGGATAGACATTGTTGACTAACTCTTGGATGTTGTCTATCAAAACACAAAGGTTTTCTAGGTAAATCCTTCCCTCACTTTGTGTTAACTCTCCATTGCCAACTTTTAGCAGCATCTCTGGAAATAGGCTGTTCTCACGTGAAGATGACGAAACCCTCATATTAGTTTTAAGCTCTAATTTATTGACATGTGGCCAAAGGTTGGACCTTTTTAGGTAAGCATTTATTTCGTCAGCACGTGTTCCACGAGTTACAACTGGTAGGATTTGACGGAAATCTCCTGAGAACAGAATTGTACATCCACCCATAGGTGAATTTTTGTTGTGCAAATCGCGCATTGTCCTATCCAGTGCTTCCACAGACGTCTTGTTTGACATGGTAGCTTCGTCCAAGACTATTATTGAGCAGTCACGCATCAATTTTCCTGTATTGCTCTGTTTAGAAACATTATAGACGCTGTTATTATCATATGTGGCGATTTTCAGCGGGAGCTTGAATGTAGAGTATGCGGTTCGGCCTCCTTCCAAAAGCGTAGCGGTAATGCTGGGTGACGCAACAGCTAACGCAATTTTTCCGGTAGATCTCACTTTTTTTAAAAGCAGATTGATTTAAAATGTTTTTCCTGTACCTCCTGGGGCATCAAGGAAAAACAATTTCCCTTCATTGTTATCAATTGTTGATAGTAATGCAGTGAATACTTTTTTCTGATCGATGTTTAATCGTGGCTCATCTTGGGCTATATTTTGTAAACGTCTCGTTTGATCGTATGATGTTTCTCTTGTGTATTCGGCACTGTTAGTTAAATCTGAGTTAGTATTATTAGCTGGCATCGGCAGCCCAAAATCCTTGATCGATTTACCCGAAAGTAATTGCACTAATCTCTGGCCATATTTTCTTGAAATTTATTCCATAGATTAACAGAATCAGTTACTTGACAAAACGCTACTATGACGGAAAATATATATCTTAATGATGTAGCTGAACTACAAACAGCTGCTTCTGATAATGTGTTTTCCCAGTGAGAATCGTCTTCCAAGAGCCCATAGCTTTGCATGCTGCTTGATAAGTATTGTAAACAACACCTTGTACAGTTCTTAGGTGTGCAAAGGATGTCGGGCCTTTTACAATATGCAGTAACATTCTCAGATAAAAGCATTCGCTGTTGTTGGGATGAATCACGTAGACTCTGCCAAGAGCATCAGTTTTCTTTACTCCGGGGAAACCATCAACCGCAGTACCTTGTTTTCGCCGTTGAAAAGTTTTAGAACTCTGGTTCCATGTATAGTAACTTGGAACTGTGTCATATGTCAGTGTTTTCGCGAAATGATCTTGAGCAGATAACTTGAAGAATGCTGTCAATGTTGTATCCCGCGGGTTATTAACAACTTCTTGTATATTGTTTTCAGTGAAATATACTCTTTGTCCATTTTCTAAATGAACTGCAAGGTGGACAAATGCGGGCGCCCGGTCGTGCACTTCGAATGATAAAATCCTCCATACAGCTTCAGAGCTGCAGATGTAACGTCCAGACTGATATTTTTCCACTTCATTTGGTGATTGTATGCTGAAAGTGGCTTGATCACTGCCTTTATTAATGTACTTGACTTTATTGAATTGCACAACTCTACGTTGATGTGGGCATCAAAAATTTTCAAAAGGAGCGGATTATAGGGAACGATCCATCGGTTATCAATATCATAGTTTCGGACGGTACCATTTTGCCCACCCTGTTCTGGCGATCGTCGACGATATTTGGGATATCCATCATCGCTAGTACTTGATTGAGTTTGGAAAGACTTCGGAAATTTTTTGCTGCATTTAGAATCTCGCATACATGGAGAATTCGGGTTTAAAGTCCCGCAAGGGCCGTGTACGATATGTTTCTTTACGATTTCGTACAGAATAGGATCTTCATCTTTATCCGGTAATTCAGCTGAAATAACCCTGTCAATTTGGTTTGGTCTAATTTTGTTCACTAACCACACCAGCAGGTGTACATGTGGCAAGCCACGTTTCTGCCATTCTATTGTGTACATATGACAGCGCGGCGGACCGAATATATGAGACTTGTTAATGAGGTGCAGGAGTTTCTGTACTTTTAAATGGAAGACTCTGTTAACTATATCGTATCTGTCTTGTGGAGTTAAATTGGTGTTAATATTTTCTTTGATTTCCGGCCAATTTGTAAGTCATGGCGTCTTGCGATTTTTCGTGTAAATATCGAGGTCTACCTGTGAATGATGAAGGTAGTATAACCAACTGCCCAATGCCGTTGCGGTGTTCATTCGCCTGTAAAGCATCCTGAAGATGAACGTAATTTTCGGCTCTCAATTTAGTTTGATTATTACGGATGTAGGCCAATCTCTCAGATTCAATTTTCGCATATTGATCTACCAAGTATTGGTTTGTTAACATTCCATATCTAAGCAAAGTGTTACGTCTTGTCATTATACGGAAATTGTTACGTCTTGTCATTATACGGTAGCAATAGTAGTTCATACATGACACTGTTTTACGCAGAGGTGTACCACCGATTGGGTCAACTTGAGAAATATTAATGGCATAGCCATTTTCTCCACGACATAGCATCAACGGATATTGTAAGCTGTCATAAGATCTGTGTAACTCTGAAATTTTTTGCAAATTATCATCACGAATATGCAATACAATATCTCTTTTGTCAAATTGCTGTCCAGCTATCACCACTGCTACTTCACTCGTGGAAGGCGCATTATATCGTCCTCTGTGTTCTCCAACAGGAACTTTATTTGCATGGATTACGACATTAAAGTCAGGAGTATCTGCTGGAACACTCTTAATTGCAGTTTTGAAAGACTGTATGTAGCAATTATGAGAATGTAACATATCTTGGAGAGATCTAATCAAATCTCTATCAATTGGCTGTGCAACACTTGAATTTTAAATGTAGGCATGGACCCACGCTCAACGACTTGCTTACTCTTAAAAGAGGTTATTTGAAATGCGTTATTATAACGGCGTATATTGTGCATGAATTGTTTGAATTTCTGATGATCACCCGTAAGAAGAGAGTGAAGTGGTTCAGGTGGAGGGAGAATTTCTTCTAATTTGACTTTTCCTTGTAAGCAACACATGCCTTTCGATTCGTCCTTGAATTTCACTGCCAAGCAATGTTCACACACTACTGACATAGTATCTATTGATACTATACGATCGTCCTTGTAAGAAATCGAAGGATCGTAATTCATTCCAGAACTTTCTTTATTTACACATGAATTAGTAACTCGTGCTGATGATTCTCTGGCTCTCTGTATTCAATGTCTATCCCTATCTCGGCTGCGGCGAATCTCACACTCTACTGAAGATTCTCTCTCTCTCTCAGCTCTATATCTATCCCGAAGCTGACTGAGTCGAGACTCACGCTCTACTGATGATTCTCTGTCCCTCTGAACCGTATGCATATCTCGATCCCGGCTGCGGCGAACCTCACGCTCTACTGAAGATTCTCTCTCTCTCTCTCAGCTCTATATCTATCCCGAGCCTGACTGAGGTGAGCCTCACGTTACGTTGACGATTCTTCATCTCTTGCTGAACGTACTCTTCTGGCATTCACTGTACTAAGACCTATGTTCGAACGACGACGTCTTCTAGACATGACTTTATAATTTCTGTACAAAATTTACTCAGTTCTATATGTATGATTACCTATGCACAAATTGACATATTATAAGTATGTGCCGCAGTAAAAAATATCTAAATACTTACCATTTAGAAACAAATGATTTAGAAACAAATGATAATCAATAATCAAAAAAACAAAAGCTACCTATTCTATTAAATCATCACTATACATAGTATAAAACAAAGTCGCTTTCTCTGTCCCTATATCCCTATGTATGCTTAAATCTTTAAAACTACGCAACGGATTTTGATGCGTAAAAAGTAAATGACAAAAAAATGTTATTGTGGGATATCCATAAGAGATCGACATATACCATCGCGGAGTTTTCTGTAGACCTTTTCAACGTGTACAACACTTAGTACATTATTTTGATAAATATCGTAGGGTTCAGTGTGCGTTTGCAATGTAAGCGGAAAAAATTTAATTATTTACGACATCACATTAGAAACCTCAAAAATAACAGTATTTCTCCACTATTTAATGGATGTTATTATACATATAAACCTTCCTCTTCAATCACTCTATCTATTTAAAAAAAAAACGTATCAAAATCCGTTGCGTAGTTTTAAAGATTTAAGCATACATAGGGATATAGGGACAGAGAAAGCGACTTTGTTTTATACTATGTAGTGATGTGTCAAAAAATGTAAACCTGTGTTAAATTTCTATAAATTCAAATTATCTTACACGCGTCGGTTCGATCTCCTATTTTGGAAAAATCAGTGTAAATTTCAGGTAATGTACATAAATATGTTGTTTAATATAATCGTGGTACAATCCTTCCTCTATCTAGAACAGTAAGCCTTTCCATGATATTTTAACTAGGAGCTGAGATTATGGATTTTCTCGTTAATCGATGCTCCAAAAACGAAAAGTACTCTGCAACAATATATTTTGCCATACAAATGACCATTACCGAAAAATGCTCCATGCATACTGGAAATGCACATGGCTATTCTCTGTGCCATGCAGAGCAATTACGTAGAACATCATTTTAAACTACCCAAATCTGGGCGATCAGTTAGGGCATTTTTGTTATTATGAATATTTTCTGAGAATACCATATGGATTTTCATGACGATTAGAGCATTTTTAGAAAATGGTTATTTGTATGGGAAAATATATTGTTGAAGAGTATTTTTAGATTTTGGAGCATCGCTTGGAGAAAAACCATATGGGAAAATGATTTGGGTAATGGCGGGAGGTAATGGCCGGATAGCCGAGGGGGGTATTAACCGAGTAGGTAATGGTAGGCAGGTATTGTTCGGGGTAATATCCGGAGGGTAATAGGCCGGCGGTATCCCCCGATTGGCTTTGTGGTAAAGCCGGAGGTATTGTCCTTGGAGTTTATAGCCGGGGAATAAAGTTCTAGACCTAAGCGAGGTACTGGTGTTCGCTTATTCAGCGATGTGCAAACCGCACGAACTAATTTACCTAGTGACATACGCGAGAAATAGTTATTGAGCCAAATTCAACAAATACTCGTATGCACAAACTAACATTTAATATTTATATAATTCACGTAAAATCTAAAATATTTAAATTTAGGAGCGGTTAGCATCGGTTACCCGAAGCATCGGTTAATCAAAGTGCCGGTCGAGACGGTAGACAGTGCTTGTCAATTGATTTAGGTTGTTTATTTCTGCATTGTCCATTAAAATGAGCCCATTTAGAATGAGCTTAGTGAGTTTAATGAGCTTATTAACTCAAAATTGGGTGTTAAAAAACATTTTAAACAAATAAAAATAAAAATGCATCCACCTGGATATGTTGATTAAACGTCAATTTCAATATGGTTAAATTCCGTAAATTCACGGATAAACTTGGGTAATGCACCTATTTTAAAATCATTAGATAAATTGAAAATGGCCAGCGAGAAGTATACTAATATAGCTAGATATAATTTTAAGCAAATCAACGGTGATCATTTGAGCTTGTTGAAGGCGCATTTCAATGGAAAGAAGCAAATTTTAGTACATACGAGTAGTTGTCTATGAAAATTTCGTAAAATATTGCAAGCAGATGCTCGATATCTCAAGTAAATGAATCCTGGAAATGGTGCTACATGTAATAGGACGCATAATAAGTACCATAATAATTGAAAAATTAAAAAATGTGAAAATTTTACGCAGATTTAAGCCGAACATGCAACTGGTGGTTTTTGAGCCTGCCACTATTTCTGTTTTTTGCAGGTGGCGTTGACAATTTCATAATAAACTTTTTAAAAGCTTAGTTTAGTTCTATCCTTTTTTCGTAATTATCATGCTTTCTAAAAAAATGTCTAAATGGTGACAATTGCAAAGTGGTAAAAAATTAAATTTCTCTAAATGACATATTTGTTTTGTAAAAATTTAATTATAACTTTCACAATGTCAGTTCCAGTTGGCAACCTCGTACTGAAAAACAAATTGAAAACAGCAAAACATGTAATAATCTACCTTGTTTACGAATATTCCACAATGGCTAATACTATACACAGTTTAGGCTTTTACTCGTGTTTTTTTTGGTATAGTGGCCGTAAGTAATGAAGTCCAGACATTACCATTACTTAATTCCACCAATACGCGAACCCATGACAAGATTTTTCTATCGGGAAGATAGACTAACCCAAATTTTTGTGTTGTAAAGTGATTGGTTTAAAAATAATGTTAATACTACTACTGCTAGAACACAGCTACATTTCCGACTAGAATTTAATTTTATTCAGATTAGCTGTACCCTTGTAATACCCAATCGTATCGCAAATAAATTGCTCGTAATTTAATTATTTTTGTGACTTGATTGACATGCGTTTCCTTTCTAATCCAGCAATTAACCACCAACGAAACCGAAACATATCGTATCATGTATATTCAAATAATCGAAATTCCCACAAAGATGCAGCGTAAAATTCAATTCAATAAAACTGTCACATTTGATTAGACCAAAATTATCCTTTTCATGGTTATGATACACGTATATGATATACAAGCGAGTACTAATCAACTGTATCATTGTCATTTTAGTCATTTATCCCATTTAAATCCTCAACAACAACAACAACACGAACAAAATAAATTAAAATTCCACAGCATTCTCTCATCTTCTAATTTGGGACCTAAAAAACGTCTCAAATTACCTCCATTAATCTAATCATCAATCATTTCAATCATTTTTTAATCAATTCGATTTTATACGCGACTTTGTAGCTCTGCGTACACACAGAAAGCAAAATTTCAAAGGCATGTTATAATTCAAGACAATGGATATTAGACTTGGAGTAGATCAATAGAGGTATAAAGACGTTTTAAACAATAACAAAAAAATTTATAAATTGATGGATCAAAATTATTCCATGTTTACGTTGTCTTAGAATATTCATTGCAATGACATCTTAAATCAAAATTTAAATATTGTTTTTGTTCGGCTTTTGTGAACGAAACTTATCATTTTAAGTTGATGGAATTAGGATAAATGATTGATTCCATCCGTGTTTTTATTCGTTACTTTTAAAGATTTTAAAATCTTTTTAATTGTAAACGATATCCTTCGTAGGTAAGGTATGAATAATATAAGGACGTTTATATATTTATATATATATATATATATATGTATATATATATATATATATATATATATATATATATATATATATATATATATATATATATATAAATATATATATATATATTTCAGTTCATCAGGACAGTTCATCAGATGAGGAGTTTTTTCGAGAAAATGCCTCGGAAGAAGACGACGAAAACAACATAGAAAGTTCGGACGAAGAAACTGTCACGATTTAAGTTATCTACCACAAATAACAATCCACCCAACTAAAACACCAGTGCATCTATTAGTGGATACGGCAGCAGATGAGTCATATTTGAGCCCTAGGGTAGTTAACTTAAACAAAACCAATACCATTGAACCAATTAAAATAAAAACTATTGAAAAACAGATCACACCCGAGAAAATGATAACAGTACCGGGACTAAAAGAACTATTTACGAAAAAAAAAATTGAAATTTTATATATTAGAGACGCACGACGTTTTTGACGGAATATTAGGAATAAACATAATGAGACAACAGAAGATAGGAATATATCTTAAACACAGAAAACTACAAACACCAAATGGCGACATAAAATTGAAATTTCACAAATCAGGATAAAAAACATCGCGTTACAGCAAAAATTACCTAGAACGCGCATGGAGGAATTATTTGAAGATTTTGAACAAATATTCAACGAATCGGAGGATCTACCGATCTCGGAAGAGACCAAGCACCATATTAAACTAACGGACAACATACCAACGCACAAAAAGTAATACAGATTACCACCAAGCCAATCCAAAAAAATTAAAAAACACATCCAAGAATTATTGAAAACCAGCGTGATCAGGGAAAGTAAATTATCATACAACAGCCCCATAATCTTAGTAAAAAACAGACGACATAAATGGGCATAAACGCACGAGACTCGTATGGTAGATTTTGTTGGTTACTCGACAAAAAGACAGTGGACGACAGATTCCCAGTACCAGTAATAGAGGAATTGTTAGACCAGTTGCAGGGTTGCAAGATCTTCTCGGTACTTGATTTAAAAAGCCTTTTCCACCAAATATTAATGGCAGAAGCAGATTGCAAAAAAAACAGCATTTTCGGCATTGGGCAACCACTTCTAGTTTACCAGGATGCCGTTTCGCTTAAAGAACGCGCCAGCCACATTTTCACGGTTGATGAACCGAAAAATCAACAAATGGTTAAGAAAGTGTTGCCTAGTATACATGGATGATATAATAATCTACAGTAAAGACAAGGAGGAGCATTATGAACACCTGAAACATTTTTTTCTGTATTAAAAAATGGAAACATGCGCGTACAAATTGAAAAATCGCAAATTTTTCCAAAAGGAGCTAAAATTTCTAGGACACATAATCAGAAAAAACGGTATTTCACCTGATCCAGAGAAGATAAAGGCAATTAACTACATCCAAATTCCTATAACAACCAAGCAGATAAAGCAGTTCTTGGGATTAATCGATTATTACCGAAAGTTTATTAGAAACTTCGATGAAAAAACCAAGCCAATGTCAAAATGGCTAGAGAAAGGCTGTGTCATAGTTATAAACAACGTCAATTACAAGGAATGCTTCAATAATTGCAAGATGATGCTAACTAACAAACCCTTATTAGAGTACCCGGATTTCAAGAGAAAATTCCGATTAACAACCGACGCACCTGACCACGCGCTAGGTGCTGTGTTGTCCCATGATGATACCAATAATCCAATAGCTTTTGCAAGTAAAACCTTAACGGAAACAGAAACGAAATATGATACGACAATGAAAGAGCCACTAGCAGTTGTTTGGGCAACTAAACATTTTAGACAATACCTATGGTGTAAAATTTAGCATATATACTGACCATAAACCTTTGAAATGGCTAATGAGCTGCAAGGATCTAAATTCCAAATTAACTCGATGGCGAATTAAATTATCAGAATTTGACTTCGAGATCAAATATAAAACGGGCATAAACAATTCAAATGCTGACGCATTGTCAAGACCAGAAATCAACTGGACTACATCCCAGCAGGAACAGACACTACTCCCAACAACAGCAACACCGATGGATGATTTCAATACGCAAATAACATTGCTAGTAGGGCCGCAGGACAGGTCCGATAGACCGAACAGGACATATAAAACGACAGGGAACAAAACACGAAAAATTGGAAAGACACGACACACAATACACAAATAAACCAATTGAACGTACTAATCCAATTCAAGAAAATATGTTATCTATAGAACCAGCAATCGACCAAACAATTAAACAAATCAATGACTCAGTCGAACAACTTAAGATAGTAATGGTACACACAATAAAGACCACAGAGCTATAACCGAGAATATATCGAAAATCAAACGAAAATATAAATTCGGCAACCACAAATAGATTGTTAGCGAATACGCCAAAAGATGTGAGACATGTAACGTTTCAAACTATGATAGATCACCTGTCAATCAAGGATTTAGTTTGACAAGAACGGCTACAAAACCCAATCAAATGATCCACATGGACACATTCGCATTGAAAACATAAAAAATTTCTAACCATGATAGACGGATTCTCGAGATTTGCATCATTATATGAACTAACAACTAGAGAAACTACAGAAAAAATTAAATGTCTAAAGAAACACTTTACTTAAGAATGCGTTTCGCAAGAAATAAATAATTTCAGACGGAGCTACGGAATTTACCTCAGCAAATTTCGCAAAATTTAGAGAAAAATTCAAATTTTTTCATCACGTTCATCACACACCACACCTAAATCAAGTACGGGAAATAGCCTAGTAGAACGACTACACAGCACAATGGCAGAACTCATCAGGATAAAATTCAGCAAAAATTCAAAACTCACGACGGACGAACTAATAATAGAATCTATATTGTCATATCACAACAAAATACATTCGGCGACACGACACACCCCACTGGAACTACAAAAAGCACACCTCATTATACAGGAACTACCAAACGACATCGACACAGAAAATTTGATAGCTAAAGCAAGATCTGAATACAATACCAGGACACAGAACATTGCATTACACCTACAAAATAAAAACGAAGCAAGAATTAATAAATCAAATGAATCAAAGGAAAAGCCAGCCCCGTTAAAGGTAAACGACATCATCTACGAAAAGATCCATATTAGAGACAAAACCCAACCCAAATACATCAAACATACTGTTGAATCTGACAACGTACTAACAACAAAAACTAATAAAAGAAATGTGCTCAAGAAAAACCTTAAACGTCATTGCATCATTCCAGGACTACGAAAACAACAAAGGAATAGCAAGAATGTACCAAAGCACAACTCAGTTTTTACACGTAATAAATGTTTCTTCGTACCCTCCAATATTAAATGATAATATCGAACATTTAAACTCAGTAACCGACAAAATAAAGAAGTTCGACAGCACAGAGACCCAGCTATTTTTCCAAAACCAGAATTAGAAGACTAACTAAGGAAATTTGGATACTAAACGCCACAATATCCGCACCAACTCCAAAAACAAGATCGAAACGCGGAATTCACGTAATATTTGGTGATATCAATCATGCGGATACTGAAGCTGTTCACAAAGCATTCGAGAACGTACACACAAACGAAAACATGATTGTTGAGAAAATTAACGAACAAATAAAAGTGAACGCAGCCATGATTAACAGATTCCGAGAAATCGAGAATCATATAAATAGTGAAGTAGGAAATTTACGGCATGTACTGAATCGCACTAATACTAGAACAAGCAAGATAGAATTCATCTTAATGATGGAACAAAAAATGCACAACATAGAATATGTAACACGTAACTTACAACAGCACTTAGACGAAATTGTTGATTCTATAACACTAGCTGAAGCAGGTTACATTTCACATTACATTTTATCTAAAGAAGAAACTGAACTAATAATAGAGAACTTTAAAAATCAAAATATTGAAATTAACAATGAATTTGAACTATACCAGTTCTTAGAAATCAAAATATTATACAGAAACCCATTGATAATTTTTTCTATTACAATACCACAATACTCAAAGGAAAAATTCTCAAAACTAAAGCTGTTCCCACTTACAATAAATAAATCTAATAGCATAACCATACCATTTCCCTACATCCATATCCACAGAACTTTTGCAAAATATTTCAATGCAACAAAGTCAAAGAGACGTACTACAGCCGAAAAGAGATAAGATTTGAAGCAAAAGGAAATTGCATACCGAAAATACTTTCCAACATACCAGCTGAATGCGAAACAATAAAAGGAAATCAATTATACTACAGCGAATAATCCACTCTTAATCAATCGCGTTTCTTCAAGAATTCTTTCCAATTTTGATTATTCAACCTCTTACCTTCCATCGTTCGTATAATTTTAGTATCTCCTTTGAGTGCTTTATGGAATGGTTTACTCAAAGGAGACTAACCAACTCAAAGTACAAGATAGATTCATCTGTTATGCGTCTACGCATATTTCGGAATTATTTACACAAAACCAATTAGGATCTCTTCAAAAACACATTTAACAGCAAGAATTAGTCTGCATAACCCAATATAGGGACCAGCCCAAATAGAAGACGAACTAGATAAGCTCATTCATAATATCCAAAGTGCTGCGTGGGAAAGCACTCCCAATAATAGTAAGGAAATGAAACGCAATGCTAGCTATCCAAAGGAAATGAGAGAAGTTCTTAAAAATAAGAGAAAAGCACGGAAGAAATGGCGAAAACATCAAAACCCGGAAAATAATAGAGAATTTAACCATTTCTGCAACAAATTAAAATACCTAATAAAAGACATTAAAAATCAGTCAGTTAATAAATACCTCGGTACTCTAACTGAGCAAAAAGATACTGATTATTCATTATGGAAAGTAACTAAGGATCTTAAAAGACCCAAAATAAAGAAAATTGGGCTCGAAATGCCAAACAAAAAGCAGATTTGTTTGCAAATTTTGTTGGAAAATATCACCCCGACAAATAAACAGGATGAAATGAAAATTAGACCTGTAGCATTGAAAGCACTAAAATGGGAAATCAAGAATATTCTAAATTCGTATAAAGCATATGAGGATAGGATTGATATTATAACAGGCCAGATAATAAAAGTGTTACCGGAGAAAGCGTTGAGGAAACTGCTACCAACATTATCGAAACTATTTGAAAAGGTTCTTCTTAAAAGACTAAAACCAATTATCGAAGAAAGGAATCTTATCCCCCCACACCAGTTTGGATTTAGGCAAAAACATTCTACGACAGAACAAGTACATCGAATTACTGATGTGATCGAGAAATCACTAGAAAGCAAACAAATATGCTCAACTATATTCCTTGATGTAGCGCAAGCATTCGACAAAATAGGGCACCAGGGGTTAGAATTCAAATGACATCGAGACCTTCCGGAGCGATTTTTTTAAATTCTAAAATCATACATATCAGAGAAGCACGTCCGAGTAAAGTATGAAAATGAATACTCCCAACTAAAAAGGATAACAACAGGAGTACCCCAAGGGAGTGTTCTCGGGCCAATCTTTTATCTCCTATTGACTAGAGATATACCAATTACAGAAGTAACTATGGCGACTTTTGCCGATGATACGGCAATACTTGCAACAGTAAAGAACATCAATGACTCCACTAGTAAATGCAGAAGGCTACTAACATGATATGTAATTGGACAAAGAGGATTCGATAGTCCGCCTAACAAACATTGTCAAAACCCAAAATTCTAAATATGTTATGGGTATATTCTTGGACATTGCCGGATCATTTGAAGCTGCACAGAGGTTTGCCAAGGCAATTCTATGCAATACTAAGATATTATTTATCCAATAGACATTTTCGTGTGAAATATGAGGATGAGGACTCCGAACTAACGAAAATCTATACCGGTGTCCCACATGGGAGTGTCTTAGGACCAATCCTGTATTTATTATATACAAGGGATATTCCAACAACAGATGAAGGAACCATAGCCACCTTTGCAGATGACACAGCAATTATGGTCATTGGAAGTAATGTCGCTGATGCAACGAGCAAACTTCAGAAGATTACCAATGAGGTTTGTAACTGGACTAAGCGCTGGAGAATCAAGCTTAATGAGACGAAATCCACGCATATTAACTTTACATATAAAAAGGCTTCCCATCTACCGATAGTAATTAACTCACGACCGGTGCCATATGCAAACAAAGCTAAATATCTGGGCATGACTCTAGGTGCCAAGCTCAAGTGGAGAGAGCACGTCAAAAAGAAAAATTAAGAACTTAATATTAAGTTCAGAAAAATGTATTGGCTCATAGGTAGCGGCTCTGAGCTTACAATATACAACAAGCTGCTGCTATATCGGCAAATACTGAAGCTGATATGGACCTACGGTATTCAACTCTTTGAATGTACTAAGCAAACAAACGCCAAAATTATATAAACGTTTCAAAACAAGGTCTCCGTAGCTTCGTAAATGCTCCGTCAATCAAAGATGAAATAAAAAAGCATGCCGCCAAACACGAAATAAGGCTCCAGGACCATGGAAACCCCTATATTCGCCATATGATAGATAACCCTGTCGTTGAAAGAAGACTTCAAAGAACGAGGCCACTTGACCTAGTAAACATACCAAATTAAAATTATGTTTTAAATAGGTTTGATTAATTTTGAGATTAACCGTCCATGGGTTTCACCCCAACAAATCAGAATTATTTAAGAAATGTAAAATTTGTAAATGTGAAAGATAAATTGCTAGATGAGCACAGTCTCAGTTGTAATTAATAAAGGAAAAAAAATTGTAATAAATTTCTTCTTACGAGAGGTTTATTCATTCAAAAATGACAAGTCATTTACATTTCAACCAATTCTATTAACAGATTTGCCACGATTTCATAGTTTAAACTCAACCCCTATTTTCGAATAAACCCGACACCAATTTCCCTAAAACGACATTTAATGGAACCTGTAATATTTTCTAATTGAAATATTAATAAAGTAATAAACGAAAAGGTTAATGATGATCGAAATCCAAGATAAAATTTACATTCCTGACAATGCTTGTCCTCGTGTTGAGTAGGTACCCTTATTTCGGGGTGGAATACATAACAGATACTATAACATTATGCTAATTTCCTTAATTACTGTAATAACAAGCGGTTCCCTGAAAAAATACACCAAAACCGAAAATAATAAATTCCCCTAAACTACTTTTGACCGTATACATGTACAGAGTCGTTCGTATACGTACCCTCATTGTGGACGTACAAAGTGTATACGGACGGCTATATCAACTTCACATTATTAAAACGATAATTGGTAATTAAGATTATTATAGTTTGTCTGTCGTTCTTATCTTTATCAAAAGATATAGTCCGGTTGGTTTCTCGTTCTTTTGTTTCCTTTATACTCTTAATACATTTTTTTTACCACTGTAATCTTCATATATCGTTTTTCATTCGTGGCCATTTAATTTAGTTATATGTTGTAAGCCGTATACGATTGTGATATTCCCAATTTTATCTTAATTTCGTTGTTGTTGTTGTTGTTGCAGTTAATTCGGTTTTATTATCGTTTAAAGCAGGGAAAAGGGTCTAACATTATATTTCGTATTATCGCTGTTCCGTATAGATGCCAAGTTGTGTTTAGACGAGAGAACATGAAATTAATATTTCCACTTTTAATTAATGGAATTATGGGACGTTATATACACGGAGCCTTGCCCTGTGCCATGAATATATTTCTGTTTCGAACTTTTATGGGTTTGCATATAAAAAATGTACGTACTTTCAATTAACGACCACATCGAGAAAGAATTATGTACATGTTTGTGGCTAACCATAATGAAATATTGGTGTAAACTGTATACAGGATTGGTTACGGTTAAGTGAATCTTCGTTAAATTAATGAAAATTAGCAATGGTCTTGAGAGATTTTCGTATTATGCCTTTTATGCGCTAATAACTTATGTTGGCAGAAAAAAAAATATGTTTATATCCTTTGCCGAGTAATTTGTGCACATTTATAAATTAATGGAAAATATTTTTTATTTTTAATCTTGTGCGGTTTTTGATGCGCCGCAATATTTTCACTGCATTTGGGATATGGTAGTTTTCGATTTTGTTATAATTCGTTACGGTTGAATTTTTACGATCAAATTGTAAAAAATGTTGAATGCATTATGATTATAAACGAAATCAAACTAATGACTGTTTCCGTTTAGAAATTGTCTTAAATAGAGTTCTATTATTTTGTTGGATATGGTAGCTTAGCGCCACTTACCCTATTGACATTAATATTATACAATTTTCATGGAAATAGTGTTGAATTCAAATAAATTTTATGGTTTTCTACAAACGATTATTCAAATCGAATTGTAAAAGAATCTTGGAACGAGGGAATAAGCCTATTCAGATAATATCATTATGTTTTCCTTAATACTACATTGTGCAGCATAGGTTAGGCGATCGCACACCTTCGCCAGTTTTGGCCCATGGTGATACCACAAGATCCGACATCATTAAACTCCCTTTAAACCCATCTATAGGGCTATTCACATAACATAAGAGATCTCGCACATTTCAGCTTTCGATATCAGAGAGGCTGTCCATGGTGTATTTGCCCAAGTGATCATGTCTTCTGTGAGCATAGGAAATCGAACAAGAGTCTCCTCTTCCTCCTCGTTCTTGCAGCTTCTGCATAAGTCATTTGCATCCAGATCCAGCCTTCTCGCATGATCTCTGAAAATGCAGTGTCCGGTAAGTACCCTTACAATTCTACCCAAATCACGCTTCCTTAGTATGATCAAGATCTTGGATCACTTCAGCTCAGGCCATAGTTGCTTCGTTACCCTGCCAGTCGGACTAGCGAGCCACCGAGCATTTGCCAAGGCAACAGCTTTCCTATGACTAGCTGCTTTCAGCACAGGCATAGGCCTTCCTACACATTCTCTCCCTGGTTCCAGTTGGAGAGTCGTATCGCACCTTGCTAATTCGTCTACCTTGTAAATTCCCTTAACAGAATGCCCCGGAACCTAGACCAACTTGATATTGAAATGTTCACTCATCTCGTAAAGAGATGTGTGCCAATTCAATGCCATCCTTGACCCTCGAAACTGAACCCAGCGAAAGAATGACCGCCCGACTGTCTACACAGATAGTGATATCAATCAACGATATACATTGTGCTTCAACCAGTTCCTCCAAAAGTCCAAAAGATAAACCTATACATTTAATTCCCCACAGAACACACCAGCTCTCATTCTAACATTGAGCTTGGATCCGTCGGTGAACAATTTAACCCTCCTGGTCTCCATAATGAGACCATCCTTCCAATCTTCCCTAGAGTTGATAATCATTTTGGACAATCACATCAATCACATCATCAATCACAAAAGTGGTGTTATATAATCCAAATTTACCAGGTTATCCTTCACAGAATTGGATATAGTTGAGTGCCATTTTTGCAGACGCTTCCACCCCGAAATCGCTGATAGCCGGGCGGCCTTATTAACCGCTATTTGCTTACCGATCTAATCCAATGAAAGGAGGTACAGCATAACCTCTAAGGCACTAGTGGAGGTTGCTTTCAACGCCACACTAATGAGCAAGCAGACTGAACTCTGCACCTTCGCCATCATATTCCCGAATGATAATTTCTCCAGAGCTGGCATTTTTGCAAGAATAGAGTGTTACAGTGTCTCTTTCACTCTTTGTTTCGTGTCTGGTTTCCAATTGAGCTTACTGTGGAGAAGGATCCCCAGGAGTCTTGCCCTATCAGTAAAAGCCAGCATAGTACCATTTAGACTTGGTGGAATCATTACCGGAATTTTATATCTCCTAGTAGAAAGGACTAGCTCTATTTTAGATGGGTTAATCCCCAATCCACATCTGCTGACCCAACCCGCAGTGATTGATACACATATCCGATTGTATAACACATATCCGGTTATATATACATTACATATCCGGTTGATTACTACATTCTAAAGAAGAGGAGAGAGGTCACCTCTCTGGGTTATTCCCCGAACAGCCCGCCTTCTGACAAAGAATTCCTCCATCCCCGCTATAACCCTTCTGCTACAGCAGGTGATTAATTAGCCTAGTAACAAGGTATTCAATCTCAAGTGGCAACAATCCTTCCCCAATTACTTCCACCTTCACGTTGTTGAAAACGCCTTCGATATCGAGAAACGCCACCAACGAGTATTCTTGAAAATCCAGTGACTTCTCAATTTCCCGAATCAAGGTATGTAATGCCGTATCCACGGACTTGCCTTATCGTACGCATATTGAGACTGTGCCCAGTTTCTGGGTATAATTTTCGAACGAATATGGGCATCCAGCAACCTTTCCATAATTTTCAGCAGAAAAGATGACAGAGATATTGGTCTCAAGTCCTTAGGGCTACTGTGCGAGCTTCTACTCGCTTTCGGAATGAAAGGGATGACCCTAGACTTCCCCCATTTCTTCGGGATGTACCTCAGCTTCGGACACCCTTTGAAGATAACCTCCACCCAGGGAAGTAAGACGTCCGAGTTCTTCTGAATTTCTGCTGGAACAATCCCATCCGGACCAGCTGACTTAAAGTGCTTAAAACTTTTAATAGCCCATTTTGTCTTCCGTGTACTCAGAATACCCTGTGTACACAACAATTAGACGCCGCAGTCATCCCTAGACCCGCAGTCAACCAAAGGCCCTGCAATCGACACATCCTCACTACCCGGGAAGTGAGTTTCCATCAGAAGATCAAAAGTCTCTTCACTAGAAACCGCCCATAGGCCATCCGGTTTTTTTCAGATAGCCTGGAACAGCTGGACTAGTAGAGAGAATTTTTCTTAAGCGCGAGGTATACGAAAGCCCTTCCATTATGTCACAGAAGAGCCTCCACGAATTCCTTTGCGCCTTGCTTGTTTCCCTTTTGTATACTTTGAAGCTTATAGAAGTCCCAGTCTTGACTTTCTCTTGATCTTTTCGCTCTATTGAAAGCAGACCCACAAAATACCGAGTACTCCGCAAGTACCGAGGTCCACCAAATTGGTTTTCGCTTACCCCTCAGCTTTGTAAATGAGCAAGCTTTCCTCATAGAGGTATTGCAAGCCCTAGTAAGAGTATCCACCATTGAATTCAGATCACTACCCGTGTCGAGGAGTCCTGAAACTCTAGATGAAATCCTGCCCTCCAATACCTCCCTATACACGCGCCATACTGTTCTCCGGGGATTTCTGACCACGCACTGATTTGTAATTTGGAGATTGAGCTTAAACGTTAGGTACCGATGGTCAGAGAAGGAATGACCCTTCGCCATCCTCCATTCTCTGATCATAGGTGAAATAAATTCGGAGACCAGAGTAACATCCAAAACCTCCTGTCTATTGCTAATAATAAATTACTAATAATGATGTTAGTTCTTAAAGGGAATTCAAAAAGTAACAAATCCCTGCCATTGATGTCTGAGTTGCGGAGTTGGTATGATGCGCGTTCGCGTCACACCCTAAAATAACTCCCACCTTCCACCCTTCCGCATGCCAAACAAGTGCCCCCAGTAAATCTGGTCGAATATGAGCCTAAGAAGAATTTATTTCTAAATTTGGAGTGAGTTTAGTGAGGTTATAGGAGTGAAATGTTCCATTTTCCATTGTTTCGTTGAAAAAATTATCAAACATTCGAGATTTTGCCAGATGACCGGCGTCTGTCTGACTATGCCAATTCTATAGTCTATGACCCTATGTCGATTTTAATTTAATTTTTTGGTAGGTTTAGTGTGGTTATAGGGGTAGAATTGTCCATGTTAAGATGTCATCATGTCCCTCTAAAAATCTGTATGTGTCATTTCGCTGAAGTCTAATCAACATAGTTTTTTGTGTTCTAACCATGTTAACCTCTGTGCCATCAAAACCCAATTTGCGGGGAGCGCTGCTTTTTTTATTTTAATTCAACGAAAATTGCAGCTGATGGAAATCGATTGCTGTGTGGGGAACAAGCATATGGGGAACATGCTCCATAAAAAGCACGTGAGTACTAGTTCCACCATTTTAAGGGGAAGGGATTAGTAAAATTTGAAGACGCTGAGTTGGATACATTTTTGACCAAGAATCGTGCCAAACTCAAGAGGAGCTCGCTCGTTCAAAACATTCTCTCAACCAAGAATATGGGTCCGTATGAACCCAAGCCATGAGACATCAAATGCCTTTTTTCACATGCGAACATCTGCTCCAAAGACAAAATCGGAAGGGTATTTTGCATCGAAACTTAACGACAGACGAAAAGTGGATCCACTACGACAACCCAAGGCACAGAAAATCGTGGGGTAAGCCCGGTCATGCATCAACTTCACCAGTGAAACCGAGTATTTAAGGCAAGAAACTATTGCTGTGCATCTGGATTGATCGGAGTGATCTACTATGCGCTCCTCTAGCCTAACAAAACCATCACTGAAGAACGTTATCAACAACAATTGTTGCAATTACAACAACGCTCGGCCACATGTTGCAAGAGGCGCCAAGGAAATGTTGGAGGCGCTTCAATGGCATGTCTTACCCTATTCGCCGTATTGCTCCTTCCGACTACTACTTGTTCCGGTCGATGACTCATGGTCTGCTCGAGCATCACTTCACAGCTTACGAAGATGCCTGCCATAAATTGGGTCGATTTTTGGAACGTCTCAAGACACGAGGAATTGAATAATATACATTGTACCACTTACTCTGAGTAGTGCTTCGAAGTTATACAAAAAAAACTTGAACACTTGTTTGTACCTTAATTTGATGGTCCATGACTTTAGGTTGTTTTTGATTATAGGCTTAGGTTAAAGGGATCAATTTCTGATTTTATCTGTGTTTTTTCGTTAAAATGTCGTTCTAGTACCAGATAGACAATATAATCTGACTACGTAAAAACCATTCTAACCAAATCTCAAATGACGAACGATTTTATCGCGTAATGTACTGCAATTGTTGTGGGTTTATTGGCATAGACGAGAGAATTCACGTATCCCATAAAAAATAGTCAAGAGGCGTCAAATCACACGATCTAGGGGGCCAATTCACCGTACCGAAACTTAAGATAAATGCTCACAACTCATTTCTTAACAAGCCCATGGATTTGCGTGCTGTGTAGTATGTGGCGGCATTCTGCTAAAACCACATAACGACCAGATTCGACCGATGACCGACGTTGTGGCCATCATCATCTTTTAAAAAATACAGACCGATGATTCCATCGACTCATGAACCGCACCAATCAGTGGTTTTTTCTGGGTGCAGTTTTTTCATGGACTGTGGCTATATCCATTGAACCAAAAATTAGGTTTGCAGATTTTCCTCAAAATGTTTTAAGGCCCACTCACAGAAATTTCGACGCTGTGGCAAGTTATTCGGTTTCAGTTTTTACACCAGCTGTATTTCATACGCCTTCAGACCAAGATCCATGTGTAAAACTGTCCACGTAATCGCATAACAAAATCCCAATTGCTGATACCTGCAACGGATGTCGCGAACCACGCGTGATGTGTCAAAAACATACACGAAAAACAGAAAGCAGAAAAATCACCCTTTATAATCAAAATCTACCTACGGTCATGGCCATCGAATTGGCATGGTCAGATTATCAGGCAAAATCTCGAATGACAAACCATTTTATCGAAAAAAAAATTTAGGTTTGGGGTTGGTTTAATGATGTTACAAAGGACAAAAAATTAATATTTGTCCTCTGTAACATCATTAAAACAACCCCAAACCTATATAAAATTTAACTGTGGTCACGAGCCAACGAACTGCCATGGTCAACCCAATGTTTACCTGACAAAATTTCGATTGACCAACGATTTTATCGACAAAACTAGGGGAAAACCAAAGTTATATCCCAATAACCTCTTCAAACCCACTTAAAACTTTTAATAAAAAATTTACCTTGTTTCATGGGCATTTGAACTGGCATAGTTAGATTGGTTTATCGAGTTTATCGAGAACACATGAGGAATATCAAAATTTCACTTTTTATCAAGCGAACATCAAACCTAAAATCAAACTCTGGTCACGAGCCATCGCATTAGCATAGTCAGATTGGTTTCTATCTGACAAAATCTCAAATGACGTACGCTTTTATTGAAAAAACATGGGGAAGTGAAATGTTCACAAATAATACCTCATCCGACCCACCCCAAACCTATAATAAAAATCTTCCTATGGCCTTGGGCTATTGAAATGGCATAGACACATTTGTGAGTTTCTGGTAAAGCCTCTGCCAAACCTATAAAACCTTCAAACTTATTCTAAACATCTACCAAGGGTAACGAGCCATCGGGGCCTGGCATGGGGGAACACTGGCAAATCAAAATGTCACTCCAAGTTCCTTAGAAATGATTCCTTATCTCATCAGACCCATCACAAACCTATTATAAAAATCTACCTATGGTCATGAGCCATGTCAATTGGCATAGTCCCATAATCGCCTTTCAACTTCTGCTTCTAAAATTTATATTCCCTTTCCTTTACCAAAAGAGGATTATTGGGATGAGAGGCGGTATATATAATTCCACTTCCTCTAGCTCAATTGAACACTCTATCCTTCTCTCACCGAATCATTCATTTACATTATTATTAATCAAACATTTACGTGTCAAAGTTCTACCCGTAGGCCCACAAGCACTACTGTCACCCACGCGTCAACGGTTCCGGCGACAGTTCTTTAAGGAGACGAGATTTTATACACAGAAGTAAATAAATCAATGATACCGATCAAACGGCACAGTGGTGAAGCTTTGGCGTTTGAATCGGGATGTACCGGGTTCGAATCCCAATATGGGCAGGATGCACAAAATGAATTGCTACGATCTGTAATGAAAATTAACTCAACTATAACCCCTTGTCGGAGTGCAGAATTCATGGGCTGACTCATCTACCATGCTAGTACAATGAGCAAACGGCAAAAAATATAGGCGGAAAAAGCGAACCACAAGAGTTGGGAGGGCCTAGACCGCAGAACAGACTAAAGATAAATAATAAAAAAAATTAAATAAATCAATGTCACTTCTGTCGACGAGTTCATACCAAGAATACTGTTGAATTTATGGGACAATTACGGACTATATATTTACTAATGAGGACTTTTAATAGAGAGTCCCGAAGCTGTTCACTTTGAATCCGTGACCGATCTTATGACATCATCCTTTTCCGGCAATGCTAAACTGTTTTTAAGAAAATGTTTTTAAGCTTTGCATGGAACGCTATGATCCACCATATCTCCCAATTTTTGGGGAATATACGAAGCTACCGTGAAATCCGCCAAACACCGTTTACAATTGCGGAAATAAAAACCTTAATCAACCAAGCTGAGTTCGTACTGAAATTCTGAATACTCTACCAGGAGTCAATTAATTTTTTTATATTGAAATAAGTTTACATATTTGACTTGAAAAAAAACAAAATATAATACGAGGGCGGAATGAGAAGTCTGGTAGAAATGAAACAAGGAATAATATTTTCGGCCAAAAAAAGATTTGTTTTTCCAATTTTTCGATCCCTTCCGAGTAATACGATTTCCCCAACCCTTCAAAATAGGCGTTTGTTGCATCGATGATTTCCTCATTAGAACCGAATCTCTTTCCGCCGAGCCATTTCTTCCAGTTCGGAAACAGGAAATAGTCGCAGGGGGCTAAGTCTAGAGAATATGGCGGTTGTGGAAGCAATTTGAAGCGTAATTCATGGATTTTGGTCATGGCAACTACACACGTGTCTTGATGGAAGAGAACTTTTTTCTGCGCCAAATGTGGCCGTTTTTCTTTCAAAACGTCGTTGAAACGGTTCAATAAGTTGCAGTAATATTCGTCGTTGACTGATCTCCTCTTTTGAAGGTTATCAATGTGGATTATGCCGCGTGCATCCCAAAAAACTGTGGCAATAGATAAAACCGCCTTAGCCTTGGGCTAAGGCGGTTGGGTAAATAAAACAATGAGTTGTCTGATTTCAATGGCTATCAAAACGGAACTAAATGACAGATCTGTCTGAAAATTTTAATTTAGTCAAATGACAGATGGTATTGACACTTGACATTTGGGATTTTCGATTTCCGCGCCCTCGGTTGCAATTTTACCAGACTTCTTACTACGCCCTCGTAAATCCGCGTTGGACTTGACAATTTGAAATAACCTTTTGCAATCATTATCGCCATAGTTGGTTCTGTGTCTCTCTAAGTGGAGGAAGTCTTGATCTCTCAGTTGTCTACCAGAAACATTTATTTTAATTGACGTTAGCACATCCGGTGTGTCGATTAGGCCTAGTAGGAGATTACCAATAAATGTACTTTTTAGCAATTCGCGTCTATTTTATAGAGATGACAAGTTGTATGTCTTGCACCCTGTTAAATATGGTGGTTGTCGCTGTAGCTTTACGTGGTATGGTAGATCATAATCATCCATCCGTCTTTCCAGGTCAAGTAGCGTATAAACATCTTTTGAATTTTCTCAATGCTTTGGATATGATCTTCGTCATATGATCCAGCTGGGATCGAACGTAAGCACAATACAGGACCCTAATTGTTTTCACATCAAAAATGTCACCCGTCCAACGTCTGGCAAAACCGAGCATGGAGTTCGCTCTATGCGATACACAGCTCAATGTGCCTAGTAAAGTTCATGTTTTCAACGAAAGTAACCACTATATGTCTTTACCTGCAACTACTACCTGAAGGAGTATACCATTTATCTTGTGACCTTGTGTAACAGGGTTGGCTTTTCGGTGAAATGATAGAGTATTGCACTTTCCAATATTGAGACTCATAGAATTAAACTCGCACCATAACGCTAGGTTGTCAATATCTTCCTGTATAGTTTATTGGCATTGTATGGCTTTGTAGATTTTGAGGTCATCTGCGAACATCAGGATATTGGAATGATTTATTACTTCAGTAATATACCATTAATGAAGATTGTGAGGCCAACGTGAAAGCCTTGTGGTACACCACAGGTTGCTTGTATTCTATTCAACTAGCTGGAAAATCCGAACTTGAAAATGTGTTCCAAAGTTTTACAATGACTGATGGAGTCGAAAACTTTTGCACAGTCGCACTATACTACGTCAACTTGTTTGTTCTTCTCAATTTATTTGATAGAATAGCTAGAAAATTCTATGAGATTTGTAAATTCTGAACATTTAGGCATAAAACCATGTTGATATTGTCATAAATACTGCGGAAGCACTGCTTTGAATGAGTTGCATTGCATATTACTAGTTCAAATAATTTAGGTATAGCAGATATAGATGTAATACCTCTGTAGCAAGAAACATCATTTCTAGATCTAGTTTTGAAAATAGACGTCACTCTAGTTATTTTCCACTTTTGTGGAAAAGTTGCCAATTTTAATGACTGATTGAACAAAATGCTTAGAGGAATTGCCAAATTTTTACTGGAATACCATCAGGACCACATCCTTCTACCAATCCTACAAATGCTCGCTGGATGTCTTCTGGCTCGATGTGTGGAGTAAATATGAATGTACTATACTCACTAGTGGTTGGATCTTTATAATTAGCAATGTCCTCTGCTTTATAAACAGATTGGAAAAATTCAGCAAACATGTTGGTTATGATCTGTGGATCACAAGAGTATTGATCAGTATTGATTAGTTTCGGGTTTGGTTTTAAAAAAATTCCAAAAGTGTCTGGGATCGCCTTTTATAGCTTCTGTATTTCAGTTCAAAACTGAGGTTAAATGCAGTAAATTTCTGTTTACTATCCTGGGAACATAATTTGAAGTTGGTCGCCATACGAAAGACGGAAATGAATAAATCAATTCCTTTAAATAGATGTGAGTAAAAATTTTCCACATTTACATCTATGTCATTGCTCATTGCTGTTGGTAATTTTGGAACCTGTTATTCAATTGGTTTCCAATATTATTTCTATTGCTTTGTGCTGAATACCATTAATTACGAAAGGTGTTGGTGATTCTTCTGTTTAATAAAACTGGTTCATTAGTAAAAATAAGGTTCAAGTGTTGGTCTCGTCCATTTTTTAATTAGCAGATTTAATCACAGTGATATGCTGACACTGAACCACTTTTTGATTGGCTAACTCTCTACATCGATTCTGGAACCCGATGTTCAATCGGATTACCTGCTACAACTAAAACTATCCATTCCCTAAGAGCAATTTTTGAATTTCAACTATGACACCAGATATTCTCACAAGCTGTTAAGCAAATTATTTTTTAAACATTCAATTAATCTAGCTGTGTCCATCACAAAGATGAATAATCTGTTTTACAATTTCAAATATATTAATGATGATCGCTAAACCAATCAAGCCACTACAACTATTATTATGCCAAAGGTAATAATTTATAGAAAAGATATAATTTATTAAACGTACAGATTTAAAACCAACAACCGCATATTAAATAAAATGAAAAACAACGATCAAGAATGCTGCTTATGAAATAAAAGACGATCGATGATCTTAAGCTCAAAATAAAGTATTTCACATTAAGACGGCAACTAAATTTAAAAAAAAAATATTCTAAACCATGAATGAATATTGCATGCGAAATGCAGAAACCACATTTTTACAAATACGCGAGCAGTAGATATCACAAAAACAAAAAACAAAAATTTCTGTCGAGATCAGCGGAAAAATAAGTTAAAATAAATAAATAAATTAAGCAAACGAAAAACAAAAGAAAAAAATACACACACGAGACACACACAACATATAATTTTATACAATAAATCATTTTGATGTATGATCGTAGATGCGATGCGAGTACATGTGATCGCCAAAGAAACCTACATAATGTTATGTTATGTTGAAAATAAATATTCAGTATGTACGTTGATTATGATTATTATTATTCGCGATCAACGGCGATCATATTCTTACAAAACATGTTTTTAATTAAATAGCAAATAACATTAAACCCATTAAGAATGTCATAGTGTTACATGAGGCTGCGGAATTTATATAAATGTGAATTGATTGTACAAACAAATAATATCAAGTGATCGTGTCGGCGTTACAGGTGTATACATATTTTTTGTTAAATTAACACATAAAACCTATAAAAATTTAGGATCAAAATCGATAACCAAAAACCAACAATAAATAAAATAGCCGAGATCGGACTGAACCATTACATGTTTAGCATTTAAGATAACTTAATTTATTGGTTTTGATTAGAGCAGGTGAATTTCGTAGAATTAGAAACACACTCAATTTTATTAATATTTTAATTTATGGTTTTTGAAGATCAAGTGAAATGTTGATGATCAAGTCGAATAAAAATATATGGGACAATAGAGAAACGTCTGCAATAAAAACAAAATCGTCAAGTGGATTTTACAAAATATGTCTAGATCTAACACAGCGTGAGTGTTTCTGTTTGTGCCTGAAATCTTAATACACTTTTTTACGATTTTCGTTTTTTATGGTATCATACTCTTAAAAGAGGTTTAGTCGTTTCTTTATTTATTTTTTTAATATTCAAGTAACGTATTGTTTGGGAATATGTATACGGAGATGAAAATTTCAGATTGTACAAATTATTATTACCGCGTGTATAAAATATAGTTATAGTTGTTGTTAGTAGATTTTGATGTCTTGAGATCAAGTTTTTCTTGTTGTATAACTAGCTGTATGGTACCAGTGTTTCGATTTTTATCAGTGAAAGTATTTTTTTATTTTATGTGGTGCAATTTGTCCTTCTTGTACAAATTAACGTTACATTTCTCTGATACATATTTCTTTTATTTTTATTTGTCAAAATTGATTATTGAGACACACAACACTTCGTGCTTGTAATATTTTCAGTGTTGTGCCGGCTATAGTAATGAAAATCAGTCATAAAAGACTAATTTTAATGAGAATTTTAATTGTTTCGTCATCGTCATCAACATGAAACTTTCCAACCTTAGTGAAACTACTTAACTATGAAAGATCTTCATGTTTTGAGTTTGCTGCTTATTTGTCACAGCAAGTGCTTACCGTCAAGTGAAATAAATCGGTTTCGAATGGATATTATTAGGTTGGGCTGTTGTCTACGTAATGTATTGACAGATGCATTGTGATAGCATTGAGGAGGATACAGGAGAGTTAAGCTCAATTATATCTCACTGTATACGAATAATATTACCTACAGTTTTCGATCAGTGTACACAAGTAAATTCTTAGAGCGAGAGGCTTATATATCGTACTTTCCCTTTTTAATTTCGCCCAGTTAAGTTTTACTAGTGTTAATGTTTGTGATGAAACTAATGTTAATGTTTCGCGGAGTACTCGCCTTAAAGGAACCAACCTGAAAGGTTTCAGTAATGACACAAACAGAACCAGACGATGAAGATGTACAATTCCTGGAAATCATTAACAAGATAAATTGCATCCATTGTGACAGTGTTAGTGCTGAAAATCTCGATTGTGAAAAGTGTTCAAAAACGAGAAAACTTTGTTATTTTTATAAAAAAAAATTAGCTTCGAAATTAGCAAGAATTGCAATATTTTAATAAAATTAAAAATTTACTACGGATATAGTTGTAGATAAATCTCCAGCTAATGATATGACACAAAATGTTTGTAAACTTTATAAATATCTGAGAAACACTTTGGAGTTAAAGCTACCGTCGGTTTCTTCAATTTACCAATGGTCCCCAATTAAGTTCATTTTGCCTGAAACCAATAACATTTTGTTGAGTGAGCTTAGCAGTTTATTCAATAATATGCCAGATTCATCGCGTTTGTGCGTGCTGACGTTAGATGAAATCACAATCAGAAAGGATTTGACAGTTAATCCACTAACTGATCGGGTTGAGGGATACTGTGATACGGGAGCCGAGAGATCAGATAAAATTGCAACTTCAGGCTTATTTTTTATGTTACGGGGAATAGTTGGAAGTTGGAAGCTCGTATTGAATTATGTTTTGATAAATAACGGGTTATCCAATTCGAGGTTGATAAAATAGAAATCTGTATACCGACATCTGTCAAAGATAAACATCAAGTACGCTGTCATTTATTTAGTTGACATTCTGCCATTTAAGAATATGGAGCGTTTAACAATCGACCAACGCGTTAAAATTATTAAATCTTATTATAAAAATAGTGATTCTGCCGTATCCACATTTCGCGCTTTGCGAGCAGATTATGGTCGTCATAATCGTCCTACAAAGCAAACCATATTGAATACAGTGAATAAATTTGAACAAACTGGATCTGTTACTGATATTGTAAGGTCTGTGCATCATCGAAACATTCGCAATGCTGAAAATATCGCTTCTGTAGCTGAAAGTGTGGAAGAAGATCCAAATTTGTCAATTCCTCGTCGAGCTCAACATTTAGGCCTATCTTATGGCTCATTATGGCGCATTTTGCATCTGGATTTGCATCTTCATCCGTATAAAGTCCATTTGACACAAGAGCCAAAGCCTGCTGACCATGGACAACGAAGAACATACGCAAATTGGGTGTTGGAAAAACAGGCCGTCGATGCTAATTTTTCGAACAAAATTTTCTTCAGTGATGAAGCTCATTTTTCGCTTGGTGGATACGTTAATAAGCAAAACTGTAGAATTTGGGGCTCAGAAAATCCACAATTGATTGTAGAGAAGCCATTACACCCGGAAAAAGTCACTGTTTGGTGCGCATTGTGGTCTGGTGGTGTGATTGGGCCGTATTTTTTTGAGAACAACCATGGACGAACCGTTACCGTCAATTCTGAGCGCTATGGCCGCATGTTAACCGATTATTTTTTTACGAAAATCGAAGATTATGATCTTGACGATATGTGGTTCCAGCAGGATGGAGCAACCAGTCACGTAACACGAGCAAATCGAGATCTTTTGCAAGAGAAATTTCCTGGACGTTTGATTTCGCGATTGGCTGATGTCAATTGGCCTCCAAGATCCTGTGATTTAACGCCTTTGGATTTCTTTTTGTCGGGCTACGCGAAAGATCGTGTTTACGCAAACAATCCTCAAACTCTTGACGAATTGAAAACTAATATTCGTAAGGTAATGGCCGAGATACCGCCCGAAATGTGCCGAAAAGTCATTGAAAATTACCGCAAAAGAATCAAGGCCTGTAATAAGAAGTCCCGTGGAGGACATTTGAATGATATCTTGTTTAACTAAAAATGGCAAGGATCAATCTGTAAAATGAAATAAAAATTACAATACATTCCGAATATTTTGTGTGTTTTTTTTAAGTTTACTTTATCAAGCTTGAATTGGATAACCTTGTAATTCTATTAACGTAGCTGACCTAGCTGAGTTAATTCTAAATAATATAAAGGTTTGCCAAGATATACCGAAATTAGACGTTGTAATGGTTACATGTGATCAGGCTACAACCAATGTAGCTATCTACAAACATTTTGGCGTGACCCCGGAAAACCCGTACATATTAGTTAATGAAAAAAAATAATTTTTTTACAATTTGGCCCTCCGCATTTGATCAAATCCGCAAGAAACGCTTTCGTTAAACACCAATTTGTTCATTCAGATTATGAAACAACCGATTTTAATGTCATGCGCAAAATGTATGATTTTGGCAAAAACCAAACCGTGCGACTACTACCACGCCTAACAAAGTATCATATTGATCCAAATAATTTCCAAAAAATGAGTGTGAAATTAGCGGTTCAAGTGTTAAGTAACACGGTATTCTGCAGTTTACGAGCAACTCTAAAAACAACACCAGCTCTGTTTGAAAATTATTTACCGAACGTTTTACCTACGGCAATAGTTATATTGAACGATTCAATAACATTTTTGATTGCTTGAATTGTCGCAATTTTTCATCGAAAAATTCGTACGAGCAGCCGCTTAAAATAAATGGCAAAACTCACGAATATTTAGAAAAGAATTTAGTTTTTTTATAATTTTTTATATTCTAGAAATCCTCGTGGGCATTGGCATTTAATATATCTTCCCGTAAAACATAACGGGATCGATGAGAACCAGCCAAAATCTCGATTAGTAATCGTTTGAATAGCAAAAACATTATAAATCAAAACTCTCACGATGCGGGGCCATATTCGCCCATGCCAGAACTATGACAAAATTCCAACATTTCTGGTGGGCATCGGCATTTAATAGATCTTCCTGAAACACAGAACGGGATCGATGAGAACCGGATAAATTCTTGATTATTAATCGTTTAAATAGCAAAAATATTGTAAATCACAACTCACACATTTCGGGGCCATACTCGCCCATGCCAAAACTATTACAAAATTCTAAAAATCCTCGTTTAATATTGCCTATCAGTGGTAAGTTCTGATTTAGGGGAATAGTGTGAATTCTGTTTAAAGTACAATCGAATCTAATATCTGGGTGAACTTTTACTTCAGTTCCTCTCTTTCAGGGCTAACCGAGAACATAGTTGAATTGATGAGTGCTTGGTAAAATCTCCTGCTGAGTTTACTTGAAGATTGTTTTTGTATTAGATAGGAGTTTCGTTAAAATCTCGTGTCGCCTAAATGTTTCCTTTTATGTTGATATTACTAACACTAGCACACATAGGAATTTTTTAGGAAATATTTTACGGCTGCTTGCAGGAGTGTGAAATTTTTCCTAAACCTTTCCTAAAAAATTTTTACACTTAGGATAGGTTTAGGAAAAATTTCACGCGCATGATAATAGTATAGGGTGGGCCAGATAATTTTCTAAATGCAGTAAACAAAAAGTTTTCAATATTTTTTCAAATCTATTTTTTCATTGTAAAGAACAATCCTTCCGATTAATTAAGGAATACTATTTCATTTATATGACTGCCTCGGCTGGCCTTGACGTACTCCATACGGTGAGTCCAATTTTTGAGCACATTTTCGATGGTATACGGCATTATGACTTCAATGGCAATGCGAATATTGTTCTTGAGAGCGTCAATCGTTGCTGGTTTATCGGCGTAACAGTTGTCTTTGACGGCACTCCAAAGATAATAGTCCAACGGCGTCAAATAACAGCTCCGAGGCGGCCAAATCAGATCAGCATTTTGGCTTATAATTCGATCTTCGAAGACAGTGCGCAAAAGATCAATTGAAACGTGTGCTGTGTGGCACGAAGCGCCGTCTTGTTGAAACCAAATGTTGCCTATGTCCTCCTCTTCAACTGCCGGGAAAATCGTTTATCATGGCGCGGTAGCGCTCACCGTTGACAGTAACGGCGGCTCCTTGGACATTTTCAAAGAAAAATGGCCCAATGATGCCATCGGACCAAAATCCGCACCAAACAGTCACTCGTTGAGGATGCATCGGCTTCTTTACGATCACGTGCGGGTTATCCGTGCCCCAAATGCGACAATTCTGCTTGTTTACATAGCCGCCAAGATGGAAATGCGTCTCATCCGAAAATATGATTTTTTGCCAAAATTTTCGAGTTAATGTTTAAATATTTCCCAGCGTTGTTCAAGCGAATATACAACCATTTTCGTTCAGCGGAAGGATAAAACTAACTTTCTGTCAAATCAGAAGTGGCATAACCCTTACCTTACTCAAAAAACCGCTAGTTCAAAAAAAAATTAATTTTGCCCACCTTGTAGTTTCTTGTTAAGTCATTTTTCAGTAATTAAAAATTAAAGAAAGACAATTTGTTTAAGAGTATTACATTGAAAACGTGTCAATTTTTAATTCAAACGTGTTTCAGAATCGTATGCATAGGTTCTCAGTACGCACAGTGTGCACAGCGCGATCTATCATGTATCGTAAAAAAATTTTCAAGGAAATCCTACGTACTTTAAGCAGTAAAATTCGAATCTGCAACAAAAATAGGGGTTCCTATTTTAATTTCAAACTGACAAGAAAGGGAGGATGGGTTCTAAGTTTAGGACTAATGTATTGTTAAACCCCCCTCCCCTCTCCTCCTGGAACGATTAAATTTTGATAATGCACATTTTTTCACCCGGTTCACTCTTGACTCTATTAGAACAAAATTTTTCATCGGAGCTTTTTGCAACAATCGTTCCAAATAATGCCTGTTATCTATGTTTCCGACCTTTAAGACCCTTACTTGGGCCTTTAGCAATAAAGAAGGCATCGAAACCTTTCTAGAAACCATTGTCTATATCTTTTGAAAGAACAGGGGACTTTCAATTTTTTAGAACAAAATATTTCGTTCAAGTTGTTTGTATGACTAAAAGAATTGTTGCAGGTTTGTTATCGTTAATTAGGCATAATGGTCTGAAAAAAACTTCAATCTGAGTGACTTGCGTTATTGTTGTTTCTACATAGTTCAGATTGGATTCATTGACTTTACAGCCGCTTCCCAAAAGCTTCCGAAATGCGGTGCGCATAAGTCAGGTCGAATTTAAATGCAATGCTTTTCTGTAAAATAAAATTTGATTTTAGTTCATTGGATTGTTGATATAATATTTCCCGTTTCTAGTTGCTTCACCTCATTCTGGGGCTCATTCTCTCCACTAAAGTTTGAGCCATTGTCACACCATATTTGATATGACTGAACACCTCTAAATGAACTGATTTTATTGCAAGACATACAAAGACTGCGACATATGCATTAGTCAACGATGGGTTCTGATGTTGGGATGCTTTAATATATATAGGTCCAAGATAATCAACTCCATTATTTAGAAATGGCAATTTTATGGCACATCGCTGTGTTGGTAGTTTTGCTAATTTTGGTTTCTCTTGAGTACTTCGATATCGTATGCACGTCACGCAAGTTTTGCAAATATTTTTGGTAAGATAATACGCTGTTTTGCACCATAGCTAAGACGCGAATTTCTTAGTCTTCCACCTACTCGTATAATCCCTTTGGAATCTATGAAAGGTTCCAGTGAACTTAATGCATTACTGGAATGTAATGGTTCATTTTTCTTAGTTTGGCCATCTCTGCCTTGAAACTAGTTGCCTGAATCGTGCGTATAATGTATAATTCGGCGAAAGTATATTCTACATACGATAAATTTTTATTTTTCGGTAATCTCTTTTCTGAATCGTACAATTTGCTAAAACAATGCAAGTACCCCATGATTTTTTTAATTTTGAACCTAGAGGAATATTTTCAAGTATAGTTGGTTAATAATATCGAACTGATTTGTCTCCAACAAAATAACCACCTTATGATTTTAGCCTCGAGATCCAATTTTACTGGAGGCGGTCGTGATTTAGCTTATTGAGATTCATCTTGATGTAACCACGTTGGTCTGTACCACCAACTAATCAGCAGAATTTTGATTGGATGGTACATGACTCCACCTGTCTCTGGGTATTGTGTCCTAGTTCATGCTCGTACTCCATAGGCTGATTCTGAGGCATCACAAAATGCGAGAAGTTGAACGGCACTTAGATTTGAGGATGTAAACAGGCACCTTGGAATTTTTATATCTAGAAGATGATGCAAATTGGAATAAATGTTTTGCCATGTACATAACATATTGCTAGGTACTTCTTCATCCCATTCTGTTTTAGTTACCCATAACCTTTGTAACAACATTTTAAAAGTAATAATAATGAAGGACAGCCAACCTAGTGGGTCATACAGTTTTGAACTTCCTGACAGCATTTTTCTTTTTGTCCAAATTACGTCATCTGCGGATACCACATAATACCGAGGGTTTTGGTGGTTCGATCATCATCGATTAGTTTAGGAGTGTCTTCTAAGTTATCACTTTCTACTAAAGCCGAATTGGCCTTCCAGCTACATAGTATTTCGTTAATTTGATTTTTTAGCAAGATTGCATCTTGCCGGTGTAGCACTTCTAGTAAATAAATCATCCATATAAAACTGATTATGTATAACATTAGCTGCTTCTCCACTAAAGATCGTATCGCAAGAAAAGGTGCACAAGCTTCCATAAGTTACGGTATTGCATTTGTACGCACTTAATTTTTCGTCAAGGCTTCTACGCCACAATATAAGTTGAAAGTTCGCATCGATCGGATCCACTAGTATCTGGCGATCCTTTTTCTCTATATCTGCATTACTCGCAAATATTTTGCCGAAAGCGAAGTAATGTAGTGGTTAAATCTGGTTGTAACTTATAACCAATATGCAAACGCATCAGTCTTCACGAGGTACTTCAGACCAGGGAATACTCGTCATTTGATACAGTTGAATGTACTCGTCCATGTATTTTTGATACTCCATACCGCATTCCTCAGACCGAGCACATTTTCTCTCAAATCCAAACATACTAGATTGGGCGTTTATTAAGGAGTTGCCTAATTTTTGCCGGCAGTCTAACGATAAACCCGATTTTCTGATAGAAACCAATCTGACTATGCTATTGGCTCGTGACCAGAGATTTTGATTATAGGTTTGAGGTTCGCTTGATAAAAAATGAAATTTTTATTTTTTTTTTGATTTTCATGTGTTTCGATAAAATGTTGGTCAATCGAGATTTTTCCAGATAGATACCAATCTGACTATACCAGTTCAATGGCCCATGAAACAAGGTAAATTTTGATTAAAAGTTGTAAGTGGGTTTGAAGAGGTTATTGGGATACAACATTGGTTTTCCCCTAGTTTTTTCGATAAAATCGTTGGTCATTCGAGATTTTGTCTGATATACTCCAATCTGAAAATACCAATTCGATGGCTCATGACCGTAGGTGGATTTTGATTATAAAGGGTAATTTTTTTGCCTTTTAGTTCTTCGTGTATGTTTTTTACACATCACGCGTAATTCACGACATCAGTTAATTCAGTAAAAAATCTGTATGTTGTGACATTTCATCAAATCCATCATTTGTATTCAGTAAACAAAAGGTTTAGCGCACTTCGACCATGATCATCATAACCGAGCTACTAAGCAATCAATTGAAGCAATTGTGGCAAAATTTCGCAGCAATTTTACGTTATTGGCCATTAATTCACCAAATCGTATGCGTACAGAGGAAAATATTGCTGCTGTACCAGCAAGTGTTGATGAAGACGACATAATGTCCATCCGTTGCAGGTAGCTGCAATTGTGATTTTGTTATGCGATTACGTGGAAGGTTTTGCACAAGGATCTTGGTTTGAAGGCGTATAAAACACGGTTGCTTTATCGAAAGTACTTGAAAAGATAATGCAAATTTAAATCAATGAACACCTACCAGGTTTAATTTTTTATGCAAATTCCATTCGAGTTACAAATCTAAGCATAGCACTACTATCGCGCTTGTGCATATTGTTGACGATGTCTCAACAATTCTGGACAAGCGAAATTCATTTGTTACATCAGTCCTTTTTGATTTTTCAAAGGCATTTGATTGTCTTAATCACATCCTCTTGCTTCAAATCATATTATAAATGTTCGAGTTCTGCCATTACCGGGTGACTGACACAAAGTGTTATCAACTTCAGACTGTCACTGCTGTCAAACCAGTGATGACAGAGCGCTCAAATTTACACTATATACGGTTCATTCCATTGTTTACAAGTGTACAAAGGCATTTTAGTGGGAAATATTAAAAAAAAGTTATCCGCAATGGAATTCAAGCGTAATAGTGTGATTGCTCTATTCTTGACTGGAAAACCACAACCGCAGTTTGTTAACCAGTTAAAACATCTGCATGTGAATAAAATGTTTGTGTATCGCACCATAAATCGTTATAACGATACTGGCAGCATTGCAAAACGTCATGGTGGTGGACCAAAACGCACTGCAAAATGGCTCGTGAGGCGAACGATCTGGATTTACTTGCCCGGCCGTTTTACTGAAAATTTGGACCAACGGATTGCTACTCGAAACCAAGCGCCGCCGATGGTGATGGTTTGGGCCACCGTAACGGCCAAAAGCCGTTCACCGCTCGTTTTTTTTGGACCGTGGCATCAAGATACAAAAACATTTCGGCCGCAGAGCCTGGACATTTCAACAGGACTTGGCGTCGAGTCATAAAGCGGGCGTCAATCAAGATTGGCTGCGAAACAACGTTCCGCAGCTCTTTTCCACTGCCCAATGGCCACCAAATTCATCGGATACAAATCCGGTAGATTTTTCGGTTTGGGGTTTTTTGAAGAGCAAGGTTGGGACAAAAAAATACGAAAGTGTCGATCATCTCAAGCAAGCGCTTCGCCGGGAATGGGCCAAAATGCCGCAGAGCCACTTCGTATCAGCCACCTAGTTTATTTCATTCTTATTTAGGCAATCGTAAACAATTTGTTAAGCATGGTGATGATGTTCCTGATATGTGTGAGGTGTATCTCAGGGTTCTATGTTGGGATCTTTACTCGTTTCTGTTTGTATTCTAAATTGTGTTATGCAGATGAATTGCAACTTTATATTGGTGGCGACTTCTCAATGTGGTCTAAAAATAATTATCACTTTCCATTAATGCGCATGAAAGTAAAGCATTATTCCTGGCTAGAAGTAATTCACTTAATATTATGCCAATAATTAAGTAAACTGCAAATCTAGTATTTGCATATCTTTTTTAATATTTTCTCGTAGATCATAAACTTCTAGTTACTGCTCGATTTTAGTTGTAATACTGTGGGCGAACAATAGTAAGACTTTGTTCATAATTTTAAAAGTCTTTATTTATTTCTCCAAATCTATTTCGTCCCACTCAAAGTAATCCCCCCCGGCCTCAATACACTTGTGCCAACGTTTTTTCTAATCCTCGAAACAGTTGTTAAAGTCAATTTCCGGAATAGCCTCCAATGCGCGTAGAGATTCACGTTTAATGTCTTCAATTGACTCAAAACGGTTTCCCCGGAGCGGTCGTTTGAGTTTGCTCAACAGCCAGAAGTCACACGGAGCTAAATCAGGCGAATGCGGTGGTTGCGGAATGATATGGGTGGAATTGTTGGCGTAAAAATCACGTAAAACCAATGCAGTATGAGAAGGTGCATTATCGTGGTGCAAAAACCAATAGTTGTCGACCCATGATTCCGGCCTCTTTTTACGAATGCTTCGCGCAAACGACGTATAACACTCAAATAGTTTTCCTTGTTGACAGTTTGGTCGGTCGGAAGGAATTCGGAGTGCACCACACCTCGATAATCGAAGAAAGCTGTCAACATCACCTTGATTTTTGACTTGCTTTGACGTGTTTTTTTCGGCTTCGGCTCACCTTGGGCACGATATTCGGCCGATTGATCGACTGTTTCCAGGTCGTAAGCATAGATCTAATCATCGCCAGTTATAACACGTTTCATGACATCCTGGTAGGAAAGCATTGTTTCAAAGACGTCAACACGACGCTGTTTTTCCAAAAAATTGAGTGATCTTGGAACCAATCGTGCTTTCACTTTTCTTAGGCCCAAATGATTCAAAATAGTTTTCACTGATCCTTCCGATATTTCGACAATGCCAGTAAGGTCTCTGACTGTTAATCGTCGATTCTTGAGCACCAATTCCTTGATTTTATTAACGTGTTGATCATCAGTTGATGTTGATAGCCGTCCTATACGTGGTTCGTCGTCTACACGTTCTCGCCCCTCTTTGAACAATTTATACCATTCAAAAATACTTGCTCGCGACATACAATTATCACCGAAGGCCTTTTGCAACATTCTGAACGTTTCGGCACCACAAAATTGATTCCGCACACAAAATTTAATGGAACTTCTTTGTTGAATAATTTCACTCATTGCAAAAATCACTTTCCACTTTTTATGCTTCAGAAAGACAAGCGTATACTAAACACTAATGATTATTTTGATGTGACATTTGGCACAGATATCACTGACAGTCATACCAACATAGAAAAAAAATATTTCGACGAAAGGTTTTCCGCGCGAAATTTAAATTAAAAAGTCTTACTACTTCTTGCCCACAGAGTATGTTTTAACTAATTTAACAAAAGTGTCCACTCCGCCTTAAGTTTGGTTATAATCGATTATGATGTTCGGTTTACCAGTGGTTTGATCGATTGTGGTGTTTTTGTGTAACGTAGCCGTAGACAGTAATAATACGTTCCCCGCTTTGGGAATATAGCTAACTAATGTCATGTTTCCATCAAATCAGAAAAGATCCAATATCTCCTTTTTTATTTCTTTGATTTTTGTGAATTCAGGCAGGCAGATCAGGTTTATTTGATTTTATGGTTCCAATAATCGATGTTTTTTCTTTTATCAGTTGTTCTGATACCTGACAACTTGTAAAAAAGTTATCCATTTCGGTATTTCTACCTTTGATTAGGACGACCGTTTGGCAAAGCCAAACTGTGCACCAAGCTAACAGCAAAGTTTGAAACTTTCTGTTCATTCGGTTGACGTCCAACAAATATTTCTCCATTCAGAGGATAATCACTTTCTGAGTCACATACCCAGAATATTTTTATACCGTATTTCCCAGGTTTATTGGGAATATATTTTCGGAAATTACATCGACCTCGTGTTGCAACTATTTGTTCGTCAATTGGGAGAATAGTTGATGGCTTATATGGTTATCTTAAACTCTCTAGAAAAATGTCCAAATATTTCTGAGGAATGCCAATTTGTCCTCTTTCAGCCGGTCTTTTCTAGTGCAGTGATTATCGAATCGCACGAACCGTAAAATTTGTTGCGTTCTCTACAGAGACATACTGGTTCTATAGAAAGGGCGATTAGCAGTTTGCCAGAGTTCATCTAATCTTTTGGCCCAATTTGTACGTAAACCGGCGTACATAGGTACTCCAATCAACGCATTATTTCATCGGAGTCCGTATCGTACCAAATTAGAGGCATTTTGCTGAGGCTGAAGATGTAATGTTGTAATAATAATAATATTTACTAATGTTTTTCCGGAAAACACGTTTGAAACACTTTAGTGGTATATTTAGAGTTTGGGCCAAAAAGGCCAATGATAATCCTCACAGAAATCCACACAGAATGAAAAAAGAAGAAAAATTGAACTTCTTGGTAAAAGCATTGTTTTACGAATTGACCAGAGTTAGAAAACTCAGGAAAATTCTAACATTGTACACAACATTATATGGCCGTTAGAGGAGCCATACAATATTGGGGAGAACGAAACGACCCATCTATTGGGATTGCTAGAATATTTAAGTTGGCGATTTGATCATATTAGCAACGATAAACAGGTTAAGCGTCCACACCCTACTGAGTCTCACCTTCAAAACGTCGTGACAATTTCTTAGAACAATTTTTTTTTTTTTTTTTTATATTTATTTATTACAACTGATTTACAAATCATCTAGTAATTTATTTTTCATAATTTATATTCTTGTTTGGAGGGTTATAGCCCTTTGGCTAGTCCCCTTTACAATTTTATTATATTTTTAGTCGATCCTGATTGGATCTTGTAAATCATGCGGTTTCTTCCTTCGCAGCCGTCTTACTAGGTTTGAATCATCCAACATATGACGTATCTCAGCATTTTGGTGTAGACTAATACGTTGCATGTGTTTTCTCGCGTATTTGCTTATTTCTTCACTAACGAAATCCATCTTGAGATCTCTATGGAGGTTGTCATTTCTTATGTACCACGGTGCATTAACTATTCCACGAAGGACTTTGCTTTGGAATGACTGGATGATATTGACATTGGTTTTCTTTCTACAGCCCCAGGGCTGAATACCGTAAGTCCACACAGGTTTTAGGATTTGTCAGTATAGTAGCAATTTATTATGTAGAGTTGCTCAGAATTTCCTCCTAAGAGCCAATCCATCTTTCTGTATTTGATGTTTAACTCTTCTTTTTTCTTTTTCAAATGCTCTTTCCATTTTAGTTTCGCGTCTAGAGTCATGCCTAGATATTTTGCCGTATTTGCATAGGGAATTCGCTGGGAGTATTCAGTTGACCTTCTTGTTGGTAAAATTTACGTGATCAGATTTTGTTTCATTAAGTTTTATTGGCCATCTCTTGGTCCAGGTACTGACAATATTAGTAGCTCTTTGCAATTTTCTTGTAGATTCTTCTATGCAATTAGCAACTGCTAAGAGGGCCGTATCATCCGCAAACGTCGCTTTATTTCTGAGTATTCGCCATCTAATTTAACTCGAAGTGTCGGTTAGATATGTAAGATTTTAGAATTTCATAAAACTGCTTTGGCAAGCCTCTTTGTAGTTTATATTCCAAACCTTTATGCCATACTCTGTCAAAGGCCTGTCCTACATCCAAGAAGACGCTTCAACATACTTTATTTTTTTCAAGTACGTCTTCAATTATGTTTGTAATTCGGTGTACTTGTTCTATTGTTGAATGGTTTTCTCTGAAGCCAAATTGATGTGGAGGAACTAGATTTCTTTCTGCTATATTGGTTTGAGCCTCTTTAGGAGTAGTTTCTCGAATAATTTTGAAATTATTGGGAGTAAGGAAATCGGCCTATACGAATTTTTGTCATTAAGTGGTTTGTTTGGTTTAGGTATCATAATTACTTCTGCTACTTTCCATTGACTTGGAACGTGTTTAAGTCTGAACACTGCATTAATTATTTGGAGTAGTTTACGTAGACCTTTTTCAGGAAGAGCTTTTACTATTTGTCCTGTAATTAAGTCATATCATGGAGATTTATTTGTATTTAGGTTGAGATTGATTTCCTCTTTTAATTATTGTAATGTGACAGGAGATATATTGCAGTTATCCATTTTATATACTGGTGGTATGTTTTTCTCTGCAGTTTGTCTAGGTAGAGGCTGAAACGTGTTCTCGAGGTGGGTTGCAAACAACGAAGCTTTTTGCTTTGCACTTATAGCCCATGTGCCATCCTCATTTTTTACTGTTGGAATTTGTATTTTAGGTCGTTTTAAACTTTTTGTCCCTTTCCAAAAGGAGTACTCGGTATCTTTTTCCCCAGTAAGGCCACTCAAGTATTTATTAATGGATTCGTTTTTGATTTCTTTAATTAGCAACTTTAGTTTATTGGTTAAAAAATTTAGAGTTGTTTTATATTCTGGCGCTCGACTTCGTAGCCAGGCCTTTCTTGCTTTTCGTTTTGCTGCAACCAGTTCCCTAACTTCTAGAGGATAAATAGCATTTCTGTGCATTTCCTTTGAACTTGAGGGGGTACTACACCACGCCGCTTCTTGTATACTGTTGTTGAGTTGTTCTAGTTCTTCTTCTAGCTCTATCGGGTTTTAAATTGGCACCTGAAGATCAATATTATCCTCAACAAGTTTCTGGAATTTTTCCCATCAGGTTTTTTTGTTCGTTGGCGAAGATGGATTCGTTTTTTTAATAATCGTTGCACTGATTGTCATAATAATAGGCGTGTGATCCGACATAAGCCCCTCGCTGCTTTCTAGGTATATGTAGTTTTCGTCTATACCTTTGGTGATAAAGAAGTCTATGATATCGGGTATTTTGTTTCTATCCGTAGGCCAATAAGTTGGTTGATCTCCAGAATGAAAATCGCAATTGCATAGTCTTCCTGCTGCAAACAGCTCTCTTCCTTTTTTAGAGGTTACTCTTGATCCCCAGTAGGTGTTTTTTGCATTAAAATCACCCCCGATTATGAAACTTGATCCAAGTGATTTAAATAACGTGCTATAGTCTTGTTTAATCAAATTATATCTTGGGGGGCAATATATTGACGATACACTATATTCTTTGTTGTTATTTATAAATACTTTTAAGGTGACTACTTGCATAAATTCCTCTTCAATTTTAAGATCTATAAAGTGTTTGATGTTTTCTTTTATAACCACCGACGATCCTCCCCTTGCCCTTCCTGCTGGATGAATGGCGTGGTAACAATTGATAACAAAATATCCATATATTTTAAGATATGAAGTTGAAGTAAAATGGGTTTCCGATACTAGGCATATATCTATTTTTTCAGTATTTAGGAAAATTTCTAATTCTGGAATATGTTGCATTAGCCCATTTGCATTCCAGGTTACTATTCTTAATGTTGTATTTGTTGTTGTTTGCATCATTTTAATAGAGCATGGATTTCATTTCATTTAGAGAGTCTTGCTTATCTAACCTGTTGCTTAGAGCTTGAAGGAATTTCTCTTGTTTAGCTAGATGAATGTTAAGGGCTTCCATGCTTCTTAGTGTCTTTTGGAGCACTGCTGTACCTTCAGTAGTGTGCTCCGAAATAATTGGTTTTGTCATGACTACTTGCGAGTACAGTTTTGGTTTTGGTTCTCCCGTTTTACTAGCAAGAGGTTTAGGTTCCTCTTTGGTGGAAGTTTGATAATTTTTTACTGATACTCCTGGACTTTGTTTTTGCGTTTTATTTCTTATTCTTTGTAGCTCCTTAGCTATTTCACACCCCCGGTAGATTGCGGTATGTGACTTATTGCAATTGACACATTTTGCAGCAATATTTTTACTAACCGGGCATACCTGGGCATGATGCTTTCCGGCACATTTCACGCATCTAATTTCTCTTTGGCAATATTTCTGCGTATGATTAAAACCTTGACATTTTTTGCACTGCGGTATTAATCCGTTATTCTTTTTCAATGGCTCTATTTTAACTCTCATGCTAAGTATTGCCTTGATATTATACACATCTTCCACTTTTTGTTTGTTATTAAAAGTGAGCATAAATAGTGGAAGTCCTCGTTTGTTAACTTGAACTCCTTGTTCAGTTTAGATTTTTCTTTCTTAATAATGTTTACGGCATTTTATATTTGATAACCCTTTTGCTTGAGATCCTCAATAATTTCCTCTTTTGCACAAGTTGGGTAAAGACCTCTAGCCATAACTTTAATTGGGCGATCATTCTTATCCTCATAGGTAAACCACTGATGCCCCTCGGAATTAAGCTTTGTAGCCAAAGCTCTATAAGTTTCAGAGTCTACAACATTAATTTTCCAGGCGCCGTTGTTTAGAGATACGAGTTTGTACTCGGCTATCGTAATCGATTTCATAATCGATTGTATAGTGGAGAAATTTGATATCCCGACGACATTTATTGGTGGAGGTGATTTTTCTTTCGGTTTAGCTGGTTGTTGTTCTAGAGCTAGTTGTTTCTTGATGATTAACTGGTTTCTGGCAACCTCTTTTGAAGTTGATGGTAAAGTCTCCACCATTTCTGGTGAGTGTTGCGCTTTCCTTTTCTTACTTGGTCTTTTATTCCGATTCAACATCCAATTTGTTTCTCTTTCTAATTCTTCTTCATCCGTATGGAATGAATTAATGCCATCATCGACTGAGTTCTTCGTTTTCATTCTTTAAAATTGTAAATTCTTCTTTCAATTTAGTAGTAAATTCTTTTATTTCTCTTAGTTGTTCACGGAGTTCGGCATTTTCCTTTTCGTACTGAAATATATTTCCAGTTGAAGATCTTGGTGATCTTGATAGTTTGGAACTTCGTCCAAATGGGTTAAACAATGATTGGCCCACCCCAGAATCTGTTGGGCCTGCCTCCGAAGAGTGTGGATTTGGCAGCATATCTGCTGCTGTACCACCTGGGGTATTACATTCCGTATTTGTTGTATTCATTGTTTGTTTTAGCCAATTTATACCACTGGCATTTGGTCCCGGTAGCACTTTGCTACTGTCGAAGCAGTACCCGCCCCCCGCGACGCAGATGCGGCTACCTTGGTGTTACCTATGTGTACACAGAGACAGCCGAAACCCTCTGAGTACCCTAGGCTGAGGGGCCTTAGAACAAATGCCGTTTTTCATACCCGGTGATGTTAGATTATTTCCCTGCATGCTCCATGTATGGTCTTTGCCAGGTAGTTCAGAAACTATAATGTGGTCCATTTCGCTTGGTTGAATTTTTCATACGGGTTTTCATATATCATCCAAGGAATTTTCTTAAAACTCAGCACACATGTTGTTGACTCAATGAAACTACAAAAAATCGCAATGAGATCGTATTTAAGTAATTGATTTGCAAACCGCACTAGATAATTTCAAGAAATCCGAATAAGAATTCCAACTTTTAATAAAAGAAATTGTATGAGAGGTGACCCATATAACTCCACAACATTTTTCTAGTATTATCCCTACGATAATGTAAATTGACACGTTTCTCATAAACAATAATGAACCCATTCCGCAATATTGCTGTTTCTTGCACATACCTACCTATGTATGTACATTATGCATCTAACCGTCATTTATAATCTTCGCTGTTGGATCGCGCGCATCACATTATAAGATGAGTGTCATGTTAAAGTTTATAACCAACATGAAGTCACCTTTACACAAACTAATTTAAAATTCACATAATTAAAAGATATTTTTCTTATTTATTATTATAATAAAAATAAATGAATTCATTCGCCTTTATGTTTTAACCATAACAACAAAAAACAATAAATTTCTATTCCTTTCAAAAAATTATACTTCGCTTTCTGCATTTGACTGCATTCATCTTAACAAAACGAAAAAAAAAAAATTAAGAATGCAAGTTATTTTTTAATATTATTTTGTACTTTGCTGTTATATCTTTACCGTATACCTTCCTCATCTCGTCCATGGCTCTGGTAATTTTCTTTCAAACCAAACCAAAAACAAAACAATAACAGCAACAAAATGGTAATTTGTTTTCTCAACGTGATATTTAAGAAAAATACAAGAAACGCAGAAAGAGTAAAGTCAAAATATATACGACGTTATAAAGCAGAAATTCTTACTTGTTGCAGGTGCAATGTGTAATCACAATAAACATATACGTAAGAGTACTCGTATGTAAGAAGAACACATCTACTCGTACATACATATATGTTGGTTTGGATGTCTAAACGATGCGGTAAAAAAAGTCGTGATCACGTATATAAACAAAAATCAGGTGTAATCGCGCAATTGAATTAAAAACATTAATACATTTTAAGGTCCCTCCGCTTTCAAATACGTATACAGATGTCGGCGGTTACCAGTCTACACCAACAAAACAAATTTAGTTCGTGTGAATATTTAAATGTGCCAATACACAACGAATTTAATTAGTTCCAGATTCATTGGTAACTCTTTAAAATTATCTGGCGTAAAGCGTCTTTTATTAATACTCTCCAATTGTAATAATAAAAGACTGTAGGAAAGGGATCCCAACTCTACCCAACAGTAGTACATGATCGTTGAAATAATTTGTTCCGTCTATACAAAACTAATTAACTTTAATTAGAATTTAATAAGAAATCTTGTTAATTCTCATACCGAATGCGGTAAATTTTATACCTAAGTAATTGCTTTAATTAAGTATGCCTCTTTAAATCGATTGTGATGATCGAATGATATAACGAAAGGTATCCAGGCGTTTCTGAAAATTATTCCAATGTATGTAATTGGAAAACAGTGTCACAAATGATCTTGAGATATTTGAGGAATTGAACAATTTTCATCAATATCGCTGAGTAGGGTTTCTCGAGTATTAAGAATCGATTGCGATCAGTCTTCACTCATTTCGGAATTCGTTTAGAATTTTGGGTGGAGTTTGGTGAAAGGGGAGCTTCCATTGGCAGGAATCGGTTGCGATTGGTGCAGCGGGATAATTCATTGAACAACCCCCGTCCGGTGAGCTCAGGGGCGGGGTTCCTTTCTTTAACTTTTTATCGGCTCGCACGATTTTTATAAAAATTGTTAGAGAGGGGTTTCGAATGTCAAAATTCGATTATGTACTAATTTCGGGAAAATCCGTTAAGAACGTCGCCCAGGCTCCACCGGGCGTTCCCTTTCTTTAATTTTTTTTCACGTCAATACGTCTTTAAATTTGCTTTCATATAGGGATTTCAAAAAACTGATGATAGCAAAATCGGGGGATACAGTTTAATGCTGCAGCTATATACTCGTACCTATCATCTAGATCCAAAATTTAATTACACTGCTCGATAGCTAAAGGATCAAAGAATTCGTTACGTTGAGTGGCGACTGTGACGCATTGCTTGCGGTGGAGGGGGAAACACCGCCATTTTAATTTTCGCCTTTTGTATTGAACTCTGAATTTTCTTAACCGATTATAATGGGATCCTTAAATGAGTTCTGGAAGTAGTTCTGGATCGGTAATTTCTTGACCGATTATGATGGGATTGGATATGTTAGATGGAAATGGAAATTTTAAATGAGTTTTGGAAGAAGTTCTGGAATATTGCTTTCTGGAGCGGAACTAGGTAATTATAGTTAACCGATTATGATGAGATTGGATTTGTTGGTCGGAAATAAGATTCTTGAATGATTACTGGAAGAAGTTCTAGAATATGGCCACCTGGGACGGAACTCGGTCATTCCCTAGCCAATTGTTATGGGATTGGGTATGTTGGATGGAAATGGAATTTTTAAATGATTTAAATGATTTATACATTACCGAAACTCGGTAATGTATAAACCGATTATGATAGGATTGGGTTTGTTGGATGTAAATGGGATCCTTAAACGTTTTTTGGAAGAAGTTTTGGAATATGGCCTTTTGTTGCGGAACTCGGTAATTAGTTAACCAATTATGATGGGATTGAATATGTTTGTCGAAAATGAGATTCCTTAATGATTTTTGGAAGAAGTTCTGGAATATGGCCTTCTGGGGCGGAACTCGGTAATGTATTAACCGATTATGATGAGATTGGATTTGTTGGTCGGAAATAAGATTCTTGAATGATTTCTGGAAGAAGTTCTGGAATATGGCCACCTGGGACGGAACTCGGTCATTCCCTAGCCAATTGTTATGGGATTGGGTTTGTTGGATGTAAATGGGATCCTTAAACGTTTTTTGGAAGAAGTTTTGGAATATGGCCTTTTGTTGCGGAACTCGGTAATTAGTTAACCAATTATGATGGGATTGAATATGTTTGTCGAAAATGAGATTCCTTAATGATTTTTGAACGAAGTTCTGGAATAAGGCCAACTGAAGCGGAACTCGGTAGTTTCATAACCGATTATGATGAGATTGGGTTTGTTGGATGGAAATTGGTTTCTTTAATGATTTTTGGAAGAAGTTCTGGAATATGGCATACTGGGGTGGAATTTCAGGATTTCATAACCTATTATGATGGGATTTGCATGTTGATTAAAATATAATTTTTAAATGAGTTTTGGAAGGAGTTCTGGAATATGACATTCTGGGGCGGAACTCGCTAATTAGTTAACTTATGATGAGATTGAATATGTTGGTCGGAAATAAAATTCTTGAATGATTTTTGGAAAGAATTTTGGAATATGGCCACTTGGGACGAAACTTGACCATTTCCTACCTGATTGTGATGGTATTGGGTATGTTGGATAGATATTGGATTTTTAAATGGTTTTTGGAAGAAGTTCTGGAATATTTCCATCTGGGGCGGAACTCGGTAATTTTTTGACCGACTATGACGGGATTAGGTATGTTGGTCGGAAATGAGATTCCTGTATGATTTTTGGAAAATTTCTGGAATATGGTCACCTGGGACGATCCTCGACCATTTCCTAACTGATTATGATGGGATTGGGCATATGGGATAGAAATGGGATTCTTAAATGATTTTTGGAAATAGTTCTGGAATATGGCCTGCTGGGGTGGAATTTGATAATTTCATAACTGATTATGATGGAATTTGCATGTTGATTGAAATGGAATTTTTAAATGAGTTTTGGAAGAAGTTTTTTAATATGGCCTTCTGGGACGGAACTCGGCCATTTCTTAACCGATTATGATGGGATTGAATATATTTGTCGGAAATGAGATTCTTAAATGATTTCTGAAAGAAGTTCTGGATAATGGCCAACTGGGACGGAACTCGATAATTTCTAAACCAATTATGATGGAATTGTGTATGTTGATTCTTAAATGATTTTTGGAAAAAGTTCTAGAATTTGGACATCTTGGGCGGAACCTGTTTTTTTTTACCTGAATATGATGAGATTGGGTATGTTGGATGGAAATGGAATTTTTAAATGAGTTTTGGAAGAAGTTCTGGAATATGGCCTGCTGGTTTGGTACTCGGTAATTTCATAACCGATTATGATGGGATTCGCATGCTGGGTTGAAATGGGATTCTTAAATGAGTTTTGGAAGACTTCTGGAATATGACCGCCTGAAACGGAACTCGGTAATTTCATAACCGATTATGATGGCACAATGTATATTAGATGGAAATGGGATTCTCAATTGATTTTTGGAAAAGTTCTGGAATATGGCCAACTGGGGCGGAACTATAAAATTATAAAACTCGGATGAGTTATATAAAGAAATATTTATTATTCGGCGGGGCGTTTTCTTGTCCTAGAAACCGATTGTGGTCGGCCCGATTTCATCATGTTGCAGGACACGGTGAGGGTTGCTGCTAGATGTTACATCTTATTGAGGGATGTTCTATTATGTTCAACAATGTTTTTGAATATTGTATCGTATTTTAGGATATTGCGAGATGTTAAACCTTGACGCAACCTGGTTGTGTTTATCATGGGTCCACCATGTTGCGTGATGTTGCTTTCTGTTGAATCACATTATTGGGTTGGTTGCGTCGTGGTGACATATTGCATATTTGTGCTAATCGCGCCCTTATACATTTGTTGGTTGTTATGAGTAACAATATGTATTTCATTCGCTATCAAACTATTGTTCTGACCTTGGTCGCTTTTAAAGATTTGTCTCCGCTACAAACGATTCTGATGTCGTCTTGCTTGGCTCGGTCCCATTCTTTAATTTTTTTTCGGCTCGTATGATTTTTAAAAAATTACTGATAAGATATTTTCGAGTACCAAAAACCGAGTGTGACCGGGGGATTTCAGGAAAAAACATTTAAAGCTCAACCGGTTTATGTTTCATATTTTAAATTTTTTTCGGGTCGCATGCTTTTGATAAAATGTATAGTGAATGGGGGATTCATTCGATGGAGTCGACGAGTTATAATTTCGAGAAAATGCATTTATGTGGTGTTCCTCTGGTGAGGTCCAAATCCCATTTTATTGACTAAATTTTTGTCTCGAACGATTTTGATAAAAATTTGATAAAAATTGGTGAAAGGTGGTTTCGAGTACCATTAATCGACTACGATGGATTCTTCTTCTTGGAGGCCCTGCGTCAGGCTTTGCGTTTTATGTTAAAATGTTATGCAGAACTGATTTTGACAATAATTGGCGAGGAAGAGTTTTCGATTGCAAGGAAACGGTTATAAAGAGTTACAATTCTTGGGAAATTCATTTAGGAGTCCTTCAAAGAGGCGGTCATGTCTGCATGGCGCTGCATGGTGTTGCACAATATTGCAATATTGCCTTATTATGTTGCACTATGTTGTGCGATGTTTAGTTTTTTGGAATGTATGATGCTACACTATGTATTGTACCACATTGTTGCACATTGTTACGTGATGTTGCATCATGGAAAATGATGTGCCACCATGTTGCGAGACGTCGCGTGGTGATGCTGACATGTAGTATATTGGCAATAATTACGTCCTGTTGAAAACATCTTTGTGATGAGTAACAATATTGATTTGTAGCAATTGGTACTATATCTATCGGTATTTTAACCTTGGCATCTATTTCACATTTTTTTCGCATCAAACGATTTTGATGTCGTACAATGGAACCCGAAAATAATTTGATGGAAGACGTTGTTGAGTATCAGAACCTGATTACAATAGGCCCTGATTTAGAGACAATTCACTTAGAGGGTCATTCTGTGGGGAGGGGGTTTCATTATTTAATTTTTCTAATGCGCTCGGCAGCTGCCAAACTGCATTATTTTGAATCAGGTTAGAGAACGCGCTGACCTACATGGAGAGATTTATAATTAAGAAACCTTTGAAGTTCAGGTTTCTTTGTTCAGACACAAGGAAACTTGAACGAGCCTCATTACATTCGACAGGTAGTGAAACAAGGCCAATTTCGCTTACTTAACCTGGTAATTAATGCAGCTCTTGGTAGCTTTCTTACACTAGCTACTCAGGCACCCATTTATTGAATTGTTGAGACATCCATGAGCCTTTCGATAGATAAACCACCGTGAAAGAATTATCGAAAGAGAATACTGGTACCAATTTATCATTGACCATAATGATTTCTGGTATAAATGAACAATATGGAGTGAAGCAAATAGGCCACCGAACAACAGAAGCGTAAGTAGCAGAGGAGATGGGGATGGCGGCAGTAGAACCTGAGATTTGTAAATGAACATAGCATATTTGAGGTCAAGCCCCAAGATTTCCAAAATACCCCTCTACATCGCCATAATATGGTGGCGGATATTTAAAGTTTGCTTTCATGGGAAATTTTCTAGGAAAGATTACTGTATCACCGAAATGTTACTGTCACTGACTGTTATTCCCCAAAAAGAGAAGAAGCGGATACCCAATATTATTACGTCTAGTAAAGAGTATAGCAGACTAGTTTTAGATGCATTAACGTACAAGCCCTTTTCAAGGCACCACTTTTCTACAACTTGAAGAGCGTATTGCATTAGAACTAAGTCAACAGCATAGCTCTGAGCAGTAAAGCCAGAGTAACAAGTAATTCATCAACAACCAATAACCACAAAACCATGTGATAAGACACCACCATCATTTTCACGGATCTTCGGATCTAATCCATGTAGGTCACATTCACTCGTAATGTCCAGGAAAACGCTCACAAGAAACTCCTTAATACTAAATAATCAATCAAACCTAGTAATAATTTCATACAGAGCATACCTAGTTACTCACGATTTTGCTACTCCGTGAGCGTGTTGAGTGTTGATGAGCAGGAGGTTAGATAAATAACGGTCTCTAATATATCGGTCAGTAATTCGACAATTTCCCTTTTGAAAGGAGCATTCGTGTTCTATGGAAGCCGCCGCACTACAAGTTTGCAAGATTTATGATTAACCAGAGACCTAATGAGCCCGGCAGTCCAAGATAACTTACGAGCGGATCTTAATTTATTTTGTAATTTTTAAGTGATGCTATGAAATTGGGCCAATCCCAAAGATAAAATATTTTGCCTTTATTCTTATTATTCTTATTTTTATTTTATAGACTCTACACCGACGAAGTATTTTGCACCAGACTGCAGATGGATTATACAGAAGACCCTGTGCAGTTCAGTATTTCAATGTTTAAGATAGGAAGTAAAGAACTGTTCCACAGTTGTTGTACGAATCCAGTTTGAATCAGAACATGATTGGAATATGGAACATTTGAAAGAAGACCAGAAGGCTGATGAGTTAATTGGGTCAGTAATGAAATGGCTGGTAGACAATAAATGACCGCGTTGGCATGAAATTGCATCTCAAAGCACGAGAATAGATGACGAAATTCTAGTAAGAATCTGGGAATCGGTTACAAGTTACAATTATAAACAGCAAATTGAGCTACCGTCCAATCGTATACAAGAAGTTCTGCAAGAAGCAGCGGTGGAAGATCCCGAGTACATTTGGGGATTAATAAAATTTTGGATAAGATATGACACCGGTTTTATTGAGTCAATTGCCACAAGGACATTGATGATTGGTGCGGACAGTGTGAAGTATCTGCTGTGAGTAAGACCGTAAACTCGGACGAAAAGAAGAATGCTGCAATACAATATTAGAGAACCGTTTGCATGAAAAGCAATGGATATCGCCGACTAATTTCTAAAATAAAAGCTGTTATCGCTACATACGTTGTATATTGTTTACTTCAGCAAGTGGCCGGAAGCCTATTCGATTGTGAATCATGAAATTCGAACAGCATAGCCCACATATTTGTGAACAATTGGATTTGCAGATTCGTATAACTGGAAGAAATAAACTCTTATATAGGTAAAAATTTTGAGCAGTCTGTGTTTCAAGAACTGCGCAAAATTGTTAACATAAAGAATGCTCTTACCACACCATTACATCCACTGTCATTCAGAATGGTATAGGGGTTTAACCGGACACTGGAAGAACATCTGTGGAAAGAAGTCAATGCCAACCACGAGAACTGGGATCGATGTATACCCTTGTTCACGTTAAGGCATTGCAATACAGTGCATTATACAACAGAAAATTCTCCTGTCACTGTGTTGTTTGGCGGGAAGCTCCACCTACCATGTGATATTAGGTTTGGGTTACCAGAAACCGAATCGGTCACATGAATAATGAACAGAACTCAAAATAAAGTAAGAAGCAATATCGCAAAGATTAGCGACAGAATAAAAGCGAGGTACGACCTAAACACGGCGGATTCGCAGAGGAATATTTGGTATATATACATTACAACGATTACAACGAATATGATCGGGATGAACAGATTTAAGGGGAGTAGTGTAACAAACTTTACTCTACATGCATATAACACTCAGTGGCTGTATGGTACACGACCAAGTGCTATCAACCTAAATGATGCGAGTTTGAATATAGTCAGGCCCTATAAATTTATTGAGGTGATTATTATTCTTAATACTTTTCGGTGTTGCCGGATCAAGTATCCCCCAATACTAATTGGGAATTTGATTTTAGGATGACATACCATGTCGAGGGGAATATGGAAATTCCGAAAGAATTGTAAACGGTGGCGACACTCATCACGGAAAATACTGAAATTAGCAAGACAGAGGACTTCATGACGTGGAATATTTGCGAGAAGAACTACATGAAAGTGGTTTACAATTGCAATAAATGGAATAATCACGAACAGCGATGCATAACCAGTGAACATGCAAGTTAAGAAGTAAAAAGTAATCATTCTGAAAAGTAAAAGTAAAAGTGAATTAGTGAACAGTGACAAAGAGTGAAATTAGTGAAATGCTGAAGAAATTAAAGGTGTTTCAAAACAATGCTTGTGACTTGAGCTGAGTGTTTTATTGGTGAGCGCAGAAATTCGTGACAATTCATTGAAATATGTAATTGATTTTAATTTCGCAACGAAATCTAAAACCTATAACTGAGAAAGCCAATCGTGAATTTATTTATCGAACTTTCAAGAATTGGAAGTCGCTAAAAGGTTTAAAATTTCCGTTGAACTATTAAATGTACAAATTTAATGCAGCTGTTAACCTTTATTTCAAGAAAGGAGCATTGGGTGCAGCATTTCTGACAGCTACAAAGAGCTAGGACAGTCTTAAAGTCTGCTCTGCAATCATCTAAAACGAAACATAAATATGACATTATTTGAGGAATTAGCACTCTAAGGGTTCCTCGAAGCCAATATTCTGATGCTAATCGGATTAATTTGGTTATGGTCCATTGCTATCAAAGACATTTTTATTAAAGATATTCTTTTCGGTCCGTAGCCTAACAATATATTGTCAATTTCAATCGAATAATTTAAAAAATGTTTTTAAACACGACAAAATTTTACAGTCGTTTTTCATGATTCGCCCCGCCCCTATATAAACCTAGTCTGCCGGATGATTTTGTCTTTCCTCTCAAAAAGTCAAGTACCAAAGTATTTTATTGCAAGCATTGTTTCACAGAAAACGAGATGACTCAAATGCAGAAGATCAATTTTCTATAAACGTGAATTACTGAACTCGAGTGCACGCACCAGTTAATTGAAAATCAAACAAGACGCTTTCAGCTAGAAGTGAAATTATTTTCAAGGATAATATGTCTGCTACAGATGAGTTCACATTACATTTGACATATTCCTGGAATTTTCGTTTATGTTTAGTCTAATTCTAAACCATTTGTCGAAGATTGGTTTTTCAGCTTCTGGTGAACTTTTATTGCCTTTTCTTTTATACAGCAACGATTCCGCAGAATAATATCATACCTCTTTCTGTAAATTTAATATTTAGTTACGTTGGAGCCGAATTTGGATAATAAATATTCTTTACAGTAAAAGGATTGGCGGAAAATCCTTAAATAATTGTATTTTGTAATTGATGCCTGATATAATTGTTTTCACTTTTATAAGGTGGGGGCGGTTTCGATATAATATGCGAGGTTAGAACTTCAACCGTACTATTTCTCAATTTCCTGTTCATTGGCTTTAAAAGGATAAATACGATAAACCTACGCAGCTTTCATCACTTTTGCTTCGATTACGTGTAACAAAAAACTCAGGCAAAATCATATTTAATATCATAATAACAGATGTCACAAAATCCATCCTGAATACCGCACACCAATTAATCATCTGATTAATTTTTATTTATTTTTTGTGCCATTCGTATTTCAACTCCCCATATCATCATTATCCTTTCTCGAATATAAACGAGAGTATAAATTTCATCTTTTATGTCAATAATTATAATTTAAGATTTTTACCAATCAATCATAATCATAATATCGTTACACACTAACATTAGATATTTTTTTTTGTTGCCTTTATATGATTAAACGACTTAAGGAATATTACGTACGTATACATGTATCATAAAGTAATTCGAATGTCCTTAGTCGTGTTACATCCAGTTTAGTACGGTGAAACCTCCCGGCAACAAAAAAATGGTCCGCACCAATAAAAATGCAATAACAATAAATCACACCTATAATATATTTTTTGTCGACCGACACCAAATAATATATACAGCAAAAAGGACACGTAACAATAGAAAGGACATACACGTAATAACAAAAAAAAAGCAAGTAACCGGATGCAGGTTTTCGTCTTTTATCTATTTTTACAGTAATTGATGATCTCTCCTCTGTTGCCAAGATACGTATATGTACATACATACATTTTGATTATTGGTTAAAGGCAATAAAAAAGGACAATTAAGTAAGGAACAAATCAAAAAAGGATAATGGAATATTTTATTGCACTGAGGACCAAAAGTAAATTTTAAAATTAAATCAATAAAGTTCGGGGACACAAAAAAAAATTAAAGTTAAATTCAATTGGTATACAGAGGGAAGTAAAATGTATAGAAAGGATCGACTTTTTGTGTCATCTTTTAAATAAAAGGATGATAAATGACTGTTAATTGTTGCTTCCGAAATCGACTTTGTAGTACGTCGCATTACGGCATTATTCCGTTCAATTATTTCTGCTTCATCGTAGATGTTTTATTCATTGAATTTGCGTCGGAATACAATCGAAAAGGATATTTATTAGTGTTATGTCCGGGTAATTGTGTTCACAATTTAAAAGATTACATGGGAGTTTAGTAATGTAATTCAACGTTTATTTAGGATAAATTACAATGCTATTACAGCATCCGTTTTATTATTGTGCTTTCGGTAATTCTCACGGGATCTACTGGCGGTGTACTTTTGTGGAATTATTGTATAAGCAACACATTTCGCGCCTTAATTTAACTGATACTCCATGCCGTTCATTTAAGTTGAAGTTTTGCTTAGTTGATCATGTGTTAACGTATGACATTTCCTCGTGGGGCGGCACTTGAATTTCAATAATCCTGCAATGCTATTTTGCACGTAGACCCCTACCGTTTATTTCTCTACTAATAAACAAAATCATTCTGTTCCTGGGGTGATACTCGTATCTTTTATATATTGTGCATTGCAGATAAATGCTAACCCTTGAATTCAACAAATCCAACTATGTTGATCAATGTTCTGTTACCTGAAAGTTACCAGGCGATATTTAAGCTAATTTTTCTTAAACCAATAGAATTTTGATTTGAGCTAATCTTAATGTGATAAATTTTAGATCATATTTGGGTTATGCCACATTCGTTTTTAAAAATAATTCGTTAAAGATAAATAACTTATTTAAATGTTAAAATCCAGAAATTTTAAATAGCCTGGCGTTCTTGGCCAACCTGATTTCGTATTTTGCCACTATGATTATTTGATAGGCCTAACTGTTGGTTAAATTTGTCTCAATAATAAGCAATTCTGATGGGGATGTGGAGATGCTGTATAAAGCGGAAAATAAGAGATTACACTACTCGCGACAATTGGCAGCACTATAGCAAAAGAGAATTTCTGTTGATATTCTATTACTAGCTGGTATTTTCTATTCATTTAGACCTCCATTTTCACAAACTGAAACATTCCAGCGAAATAAAATCTGAAAAGTGTTCTTTAAAAATTCCATTTTACAAAATAGTAACAAACGAGACATCCAACCCACGGACTACTATTTATGTTACTAGTAGTAATTAGTTAATTTTATTTTAAATTAATTAAAATGCAGGATTTTGAAGGTTGTAGGGAATTAATAAAAATATGGAATTTTGAAATACGGGATTTCAAGCCCAACTCAATTGATTGTATTTACCTCTAGAGGTGAAATAACAGCTGAAATAACAAAACTCGGTATACGAAATTTTAAAATTTTGCAATGTTCCATCTTTCTCCGCCATGTCTTAACGAATTATGATAGAATTTTATTAGTAGTATTGGTTAGACATATTAAAGTGAGTTTTGGACAAAATTCTATAGGAGCTGCACTTTACTTGTTACGATTTCCTGTTAGCTATTTGAGTAGAGATTATGTGTGTCGAGTTTTACAATAATCCCGTCCGTTTAAAATCCACGAAATAATTTGTGTACAAGATGAAATATTGTTTTATTCAAAGTATGCTCTTTGGAAGCTAAAACCTTCACCCATCGTTCAGGCAATAAACGGACTCCCCGAATGAAGAAGTCTGGTTGTTTCGAGGCGATCCAGTCATTGACCCAATTTTTGACGTTTTCATATGTAGTGAAGTCTTGCTGTGCCAGGGCTAATTGCCTCGACCGGAACAAGTGGTAATCAGAGGGAGGAATTTCTGGTGAATTCGACGGGTGGAATAGAATTTCACAGTTCTACCTGTCCAAATAGTTTAAGACAGGTATAGCAACAAGTGGCCTAGCGTTGCCATGTTGCAAAATAATCTTATCGTGCCTTTTGTCCCATTCCGGTCGTTTTGCAGCTAGAGCTTGCTTTAAACCCATCAGCTGTCGTCGATAAACTTGTTCCGTAATGGTTCCACGCTCGTTCAGGAGCTCATAATAAACGACACATTTCATATCCCATCAAATATACAAAGCTTCACTTTCGAACGATGGATATTTGCTTTTGCGTTGATGGCCCTGGTTCACCTGGCGTGACCCACGCTGATTTGCGCTTTGGATTGTCATAATGGATCCACTTTTCATCCCCAATGATGACCCGATGCAAAAACCTTTTGTTTTGTTGTCGTTGAAGCAACAATTCGATACATGGTTTTCCGATATTCCATGTCCCGTTCTTTCAATTTGTGTGGCATCCAATTTCCCAGCTTCTGAACCAAACCCATTGCATGTATACGTTGCGAAAGATATAATTGGGTAATATTCAACTCTTCTGCCAATTGTTTTTTGGTCTGACAAGGGTCCACATCAAGCAGTTCTTCCAACTTTGTATCTTTAAATTTTCTTGGTCCGCCTTCAAGGTCTTTGTCTCTTACGTCAAAATCATCAACTTTGAATCGTTGAAACCACTCTTTGCATATTGTATTCGATGGAGGATATTCACCGTAAACTTCGACATTTTCAATTACATAAAAATAATTGTTGTGTACGTTTTGTACAAATGTCACTAGTAATTATTCAAGCTTGACATCAAACCTCCAAAAACATGTATTGCCCACATGTATGAATTGGTACACTTTGGATTACTTGGTTCATATATCGCCTAAACATTTAGGTCTCTTGTCAGATTGTTGTGGATATTTGGAAAAATTTAAAACTTAATAAACGCCTTTGTTTGGGTAATGAGGAAAATATTCGAGAATGACTTGTCCTAAGCCCCAGCAAGGCTGTATTTTCTCAAGAGTTGGTACTTTTTTGATAGCTTGGTTCATATAGCACCTAACCATATAGGTCGCTCTCTTGTCAGATTGTTGTGGATATTTGGAAAAATTTAAAATGTAATAAACGTCTTTATATGAGTAATGAGGAAAATATTCGAGAATGGCTTGGCGTAAGCCCCGGCAAGGCTCTTTATTCTCAAGAGTTGGTGCTTTTTAGATAGCTTGGTTCATATAGCACCTAACCATTTAGGTCGCTCTCTTGTCAGATTGTTGTGGATATTTTTAAAAATTTAAAATGTAATAAACGTCTTTATATGAGTAATGAGGAAAACATTCGAGAATGGCTTCTCCTAACACTCGGCAAGGCTCATTTTCTCAAGAGTTGGCACTTTTTAGATAGCTTAGTTCATATATCACTTATAACCATATAGGTCGCTATCGTGTCAGATTGTTGTGGATATTTGGAAAAATTTAGAATGTAATAAACGTCTTTATATGAGTAATGAGGAAAACATTCGAGAATGGCTTGTCATAAGCCCCGGCAAGGCTCTTTTTGCTCAAGAGTTGGCACTTTTTGGATAGCATAGTTCATATATCACCTAAGCATATAGGTTGCTATATCGTGTCAGATTGCTGTGGATATTTGGAAAAATTTAAAACGTAATAAACGTCTTTAAATGACTAATGAGGAAAATATTCGAGAATGGCTTGTCCTAAGCCCCGGCAAGGCTCTTTTTTCTCAAGAGTTGGTACTTTTTGGATAGCTTGGTTCATATATCACCTAACCATATAGGTCGCTATCGTGTCAGATTTTTGTGGATATTTGGAAAAATTTAAAATGTAATAAACTTCTTTAACGCGAGTGAACTTTTTACTAAATTTTACTAAGTGTCACATGCTATTCAATTGCATATATTCAGGGGCAAATATTTAATTTCTTTTCAAATATGAAATATATTGTTACGGTGACATCTAGTTTAGAGTAGAATAAGTTATTTTAATAAGTTGTTCAATTTTAATTTGGCATGGATCAACATTTAGGCGCTATTTGTATACTAACGTATTTGCTAGAATGTTCTCGTATAAATTTTGGACAACATTTGGGATTATTCTAGAAACAGATATTTTGGTATATAAAGGCGCGCGTTGACGTGGAATGCTGAGTTTTATTTTAAACGTGATACAGTGAAGATTAAATAGAAAGATTATTAAAGTGAATATTAAAGTGTGTTATTGTAGTAATAATTAATTGTTAATTTTGTGTTGTATAATAAATTGTGTTGTGTAAATAAACTGTGTGTGTTCAAATTTGAAGCAGTTGTATTTATTCACAATCCAGTGATTCGAACCTTGAGTGACAAGGCGAAAACGTAACAATTGGTGACAGCGGTGGGATTGTGAATAATAAGAAAAATGATTCTCTACGATTTAAAGCTTCTGCAATTAAAGAAGCAACTGAAACAGCGAGGTTTGGCCAGTGAAGGCTCAAAAGCTAATTTAGTGGAGCGACTACGTGAGGCTATGCAGAAGGAAGGTTTAGATCCGGACGTGTATCATTTCGAGGAGGATAAAATGGACGAGACTAATGTAGACAACAAAGCAGAGGACGCGCAAACGGTGGCCGAAACAACAAAAGATCAATTTGGAAATTTCAATTTATCGCAGTTGATGGCTGCTATGAATCAAATGATGGGACAACAGTCGGAAATTAAACTACAAATGAAGCAACAAGGCGCGGATATTAAACACCAAATAGAAGATGGCCAAAAGAAAATGGACGAGAAGTTTCTGGAATTATCTGCTACACTACACGGCGAAGTGGAGAAACGGCAAACAGAGTTACACACAGAAATTCGAAATATTAAAGGGGAGGTTCAACAAAAAATTGAAACGGTTAAACAAGATCTACGAACCGAAGTGCAACGTCTTGAGAAGGGGCTTGAAGATGTCAAGTCAAATGGAATAACACATCAAGTAATCCAGACAGTAACCGCTGTTAAGTTAAAACCACCAACATTTGATGGAACAACATCCTTCAGCATTTTTAAGTTCCAATTCGAAACGGTGATTAAGCAAAATCAATGGAATGAAGAGCATCGTGTTGGCGCGTTAATTGTGGCTCTTAAAGGTGAAGCGGCGGAAACATTACAAACAATTCCGGAGCAAGAACGCAATAGTTACGTCGGAATTATGAAGGCGCTGGATAGAAAGTACGGAAGTGACCACAAAAGGGAAATCTATCGCATGGAATTGAAGGGTCGATATCAAAGAGGAGGAGAATCGCTACAGGATTATTCATCGGCAATTGAGCGGCTTGCGCATCTGGCACATTCAAATATGTCGGCCGATTACATGGAGCGAATCAAAATAGATGCATTCATCGACGGCATTCGAGATCCTGAGACACGCAGAGCAGTGATGTTGTCACCTAAGGCAACTTTCGCGGAAACCATCGCTTGTGCGTTGACAAACGAAACTGCTCAGGCCATCGTCAAAATAAAATTTCGCCGAGTGGAGATCGATTCCAGAATAGACACCGAGCGGGCTCCGCCAAGGTTCAGAAAGGGAAGTGGCAAAATTAAATGCTGGGCATGTGATAGGATGGGTCACATTTCACGGGACTGCTGGGAGATTAAGAAGAAACGAGGAAGATCGCCATCTCCCATAAAGCGTAGACCAAACGAAGAGCAGACAGAGGCCAGAAAAGGAGGGTCAGACGACAGCGGAGTCGTTAAACTAAAAAGAGTCAGCTTGAAGGGGCAGAAGCTGACTCCTACAACCGATTGCCCCATAACCTCCATCTATGTTTCGAGAGTAGCAAGAAGCGGTGACAGCTTGACAATTAAAGCCGATATTGATGGGAAGAACTGCATGATTACGCTGGATACGGGAGCAACTCATACGATTGTTCGTCAAGATATTATCGATGGAATTGTAAAACCAGCCAATGGAATGAAATTACGAACGGCAACTGGAGAAAATTCAGCAATAAAAGGTAAAAAGGTTGTGAAAATAAGGATTGGGCGAAACCATTTTCAACACGAGGTGCTGGTGGCAGATATTGTAGATGAAGTCATCTTGGGGATGGACTTCATGAGAACGAATGGATTCGTGGTGGATGTTGGACGAGGTGTATTAACCTACGATAATATCGAGTTGCCACTTCACGTTAGCACTATAGGAGAAACGACCAGGCAAATTATAATGGATCATCGGGAGAAGCTGCCACCGAACTCAGAGACAATAGTATGGGCAAGATTGGAGGGCGGTTTTGGGTCACCCAGGTTGTGGGTTGTGGAAACCAATGAAGCGGAGGACGGAGCCAGAGAAATAATGATCGGGAGAGCTCTAGTGAAATCAGACAGCGATAATAGAGTGCCAATTCGGATTCTAAATCTCTTGGATAAGACGAAAACCATCAAGAAAGGGACTATAATCGGAAAATGTGAAGAAATATCTGCGATAGTGAAGTGCGAGCAGAAAAATCCGATTAAGACGGCTAACTCGCAAGGGCAAAAAGTAATGATTGAACAACTCATGGAGAAGTGGACCGAAGATCTTACCATGGAACAGAAAAATATGGCAAAACAATTGCTCGAGCGGTACATGCCAATATTCTGCAGTACATCGGATAATAATGGGAGAACCACAATGGTAAAACATCGAATAGATACAGGAGCAGAAATGCCGATTCGCCAATCACCCAGGAGATTACCATTGGCAAAGCAAGGAGAAGTGGATCGAATGGTAAAAGATATGCAAGCAGCAGGGGTAATTGAAACATCAAGCAGTCCATGGAGCTCGCCAGTGGTGTTAGTCGAGAAAAAGGATGGTAGCATGAGATTTTGCGTGGATTATCGAAAATTAAATGCTGTGACGAAAAAGGATAGTTACCCATTGCCAAGGATCGATGACACATTAGACACATTATCGGGTGCTCGAATATTTTCGACATTAGATCTGCGAAGCGGCTATTGGCAAGTGGAAGTCCAGGAGGAAGATCGGGAGAAAACGGCATTCAGTGTGGGTAACGGATTATGGCAATTTAACGTTATGCCATTCGGATTATGTAACGCCCCTGCGACTTTTGAACGGCTAATGGAGCGCGTACTAAAGGGATTACATTGGAGGACGTGCCTCGTATATTTGGACGACATCATCGTCATGGGCAAAGATTTCGACGAGCATTTAAGGAATTTGGCAGAGGTTTTGGATCGGATACAAGCCGCCGGATTAAAGCTAAGCCCAAAGAAATGTAAATTATTTAGGATGGAAGTAAAATATTTGGGTCATAAGGTAACAACCAATGGAATTCACACCGATGAAGACAAGATCGCAGCGGTAAAGGAATGGCCACGACCTAAAAATTTACATGAATTACGGAGCTTCCTTGGATTATGCACCTACTATAGACGATTCGTGCCAGGATTTGCCAGCATCGCAAAGAGTTTACACGAGTTAACCTGGAAAAACAAGGCATTCGAATGGAAGGAAGACCCAGAAGAGGCATTCGTGGAACTAAGACGACGATTATGCGAAGCGCCAATCCTCGCATACCCTATACCCAACGTTAAATTCATTTTGGACACCGATGCAAGTAATGATGGGATAGGAGGAGTATTATCACAGGCAACAAATGGTGAGGAGCGAGTTATTGCATATTACTCCAAGATGTTATCAAAACCGGAACGAAATTATTGTGTGACACGGAAAGAGTTGTTGGCTATAGTAGAATGTGTGAAACACTTCCATAAGTACCTCTATGGCCAAAAATTTCTTCTACGGACGGATCATGGAGCTTTGCGCTGGTTGTTACAATTCAAAAATCCAGAAGGACAAGTAGCACGTTGGATCGAACGTTTGCAAAGCTACGATTTTGAAATTGAACATCGGAAGGGAAGTGCACATGGAAATGCCGACGCATTATCAAGAAGGCCATGCCCCGTGGAATGCAAGCATTGTGGACGTGTGGAGGGTAAGGAAAACATCAGCGATATTCGGCTTATGCAAGTGCTACCTGATGAGGAGTGGACTGATGAAATGATCAGGAAGGAGCAATTACGGGATGCTGATCTGGCATTCGTCATGGAACATAAGGAAAAGGAACACCGGCCCACATGGAGCGAGATAGCCGATAAAACCCCCATCGTAAAATCTTATTGGGCTCAATGGGACAGCCTCCACATGGAAAATGGATGTTTAAAGAGAAATTGGGAAAGCACGGATGGTAAAGTAAAACAATTGTTGGTGGTGGTTCCAAAAGGTCGGATTGCGGAAATCCTCAAAGAGTATCATGGAGGAGCAAGTGGAGGTCACCTAGGGATTAATAAAACACTAGCCAAAATTCGCCAACGGTTCTACTGGTCTGGATGTAGACAGTCAGTAGTGGAATGGTGTCAAAGATGTGATCAATGTGCGGCAGTAAAGGGACCAGCACGAAAAAGCCGTGGAACCATGAAACAATATAATGTCGGGGCACCATTCGAGAGAATTGCAATGGATGTGGCAGGGCCATTTCCGACCACCGAGAGCGGAAATAAATATGTGCTAGTAATCATGGATTATTTCAGCAAATGGCCAGAAGTGTATCCCATACCCAATCAAGAGACAACAACAATAGCTGATGCCGTGGTGAACAACTGGATTAGCAGATTTGGTGTGCCGATGGAAATTCACACGGATCAAGGAAGGAATTTCGAATCGGTGGTATTTCAGGAGATATGTCAGATGCTTGGCATCAATAAAACGAGAACAACGCCTCTACACCCGCAGTCGGACGGTATGGTGGAAAGATTCAATGGCACATTGGAGGAATATCTAGCAAAGATTGTGGAAAAGAACCAACGCAACTGGGATCGACATATACCGATGTTCCTGATGGCTTACCGATCAGCGGTACATGACACAACAGGAGTGACGCCAGCTAAAACCATATTTGGGAACAATCTGCGACTACCGGGAGATTTAAAGTTTGGAGCAGTTCCATCAGCGGCTCTATGCGGACAGGATTACGTCGACCGGATGAAAGAAGAACTTAATGAGATACATCAATTTGTACGGGAGAAAATTCGGATATCAAGTGATCGAATGAAGGCTCGATATGACATACGAGCAAATAATCAAGGCTTCGAGGAAGGGCAATTGGTATGGCTTCACAACCCACAACGGAAGAAAGGATTATCACCGAAGTTGCAACCTACATGGGAAGGACCTTACACTATCATTAAAAGGATGAACGACGTGGTTTATCGCATTCGGAAAGGACGGAGAGGTAAACCAAAGGTGGTGCATTTAGAGCGTTTGGCGCTCTACAGAGGAGGTGATTTGGATCCTGTTCGGGACGAACAGGCTTGAGTGAGGGGTAGTGTTACGGTGACATCTAGTTTAGAGTAGAATAAGTTATTTTAATAAGTTGTTCAATTTTAATTTGGCATGGATCAACATTTAGGCGCTATTTGTATACTAACGTATTTGCTAGAATGTTCTCGTATAAATTTTGGACAACATTTGGGATTATTCTAGAAACAGATATTTTGGTATATAAAGGCGCGCGTTGACGTGGAATGCTGAGTTTTATTTTAAACGTGATACAGTGAAGATTAAATAGAAAGATTATTAAAGTGAATATTAAAGTGTGTTATTGTAGTAATAATTAATTGTTAATTTTGTGTTGTATAATAAATTGTGTTGTGTAAATAAACTGTGTGTGTTCAAATTTGAAGCAGTTGTATTTATTCACAATCCAGTGATTCGAACCTTGAGTGACAAGGCGAAAACGTAACAATATTATAATTTATTTTGCAACATGATTTAAAAATTTAATAAATAATTATTTAATTATTTTAAAAAGGATAATTTATCAAGACGAATTATGTAAATTTATTGATTTAGAATTAAGAATTAATTGACCATAATTTATTTATTAACAAACATGCCTTTGATAAAAAAATAGAAAATCACACAGAATAACCATCCAACCAACCAATAGACAACTGTAATACTGTAACTGTAAAAAATGTCAAGACAATCCCTTGAGGTTTACTACCCCTACGCTATAAATAACTGAAAATAGCGATTATTTATTAAGTTTCATCGTCAATACATTGAAGAATACTACAGGTAGTTCCGCCAAATTACCATCGGTCTCACACTATTTTTACGTTAACTTATTAGTAATACTGTAACTGTAAAAAATGTCAAAACAATCCCTTGAGGTTTACTACCCCTACGCGCTAAATAACTGAACATAGCGATTATTTATTAAGCTTAATCGTCAATACATTGAAGAATACTTAAGGTAGTTCCGCCAAATTACCATCGGTCTCACACTATTTTTACTTTAGCTTATTAGTAATACTGTAACTGTAAAAAATATCAAAACAATCCCTTGAGGTTTACTACCCCTACGCTCTAAATAACTGAACATAGCGATTATTTATTAAGTTTCATCGTCAATACATTGAAGAATACTAAAGGTAGTTCCGCCAAATTACCATCGGTCTCACACTATTTTTACGTTAGCTTATTAGTAATACTGTAAGTGTAAACTATTTCAAGACAATCCCTTGAGGTTTACTACCCCTACGCTATAAACAACTGAAAATAGCGATTATTTATTAAGCTTAATCGTCAATACATTGAAGAATACTAAAGGTAGTTCCGCCAAATTACCATCGGTCTCACAATATGTTTACGTTAGCTTATTAGTAATACTGTAAGTGTAAACTATTTCAAGACAATCCCTTGAGGTTTACTACCCCTACGCGCTAAATAACTGAACATAGCGATTATTTATTAAGCTTAATCGTCAATACATTGAAGAATACTTAAGGTAGTTCCGCCAAATTACCATCGGTCTCACACTATTTTTACGTTAGCTTATTAGTAATACTGTAAGTGTAAACAATTTCAAAACAATCCCTTGAGGTTTACTACCCCTACGCTCTAAATAACTGAAAATAGCGATTATTTATTAAGTTTCATCGTCAATACATTGAAGAATACTAAAGGTAGTTCCGCCAAATTACCATCGGTCTCACACTATTTTTACGTTAGCTTATTAGTAATACTGTAAGTGTAAACAATTTCAAAACAATCCCTTGAGGTTTACTACCCCTACGCTATAAATAACTGAAAATAGCGATTATTTATTAAGTTTCATCGTCAATACATTGAAGAATACTAAAGGTAGTTCCGCCAAATTACCATCGGTCTCACACTATTTTTACGTTAGCTTATTAGTAATACTGTAAGTGTAAACAATTTCAAAACAATCCCTTGAGGTTTACTACCCCTACGCTCTAAATAACTGAACATAGCGATTATTTATTAAGTTTCATCGTCAATACATTGAAGAATACTAAAGGTAGTTCCGCCAAATTACCATCGGTCTCACAATATGTTTACGTTAGCTTATTAGTAATACTGTAAGTGTAAACTATTTCAAGACAATCCCTTGAGGTTTACTACCCCTACGCTATAAATAACTGAAAATAGCGATTATTTATTAAGCTTAATCGTCAATACATTGAAGAATACTTAAGGTAGTTCCGCCAAATTACCATCGGTCTCACACTATTTCTACGTTAGCTTATTAGTAATACTGTAAGTGTAAAAAATATCAAAACAATCCCTTGAGGTTTACTACCCCTACGCTCTAAATAACTGAACATAGCGATTATTTATTAAGTTTCATCGTCAATACATTGAAGAATACTAAAGGTAGTTCCGCCAAATTACCATCGGTCTCACACTATTTTTACGTTAGCTTATTAGTAATACTGTAAGTGTAAACAATTTCAAAACAATCCCTTGAGGTTTACTACCCCTACGCTCTAAATAACTGAAAATAGCGATTATTTATTAAGTTTCATCGTCAATACATTGAAGAATACTAAAGGTAGTTCCGCCAAATTACCATCGGTCTCACACTATTTTTACGTTAGCTTATTAGTAATACTGTAAGTGTAAACAATTTCCAAACAATCCCTTGAGGTTTACTACCCCTACGCTCTAAATAACTGAAAATAGCGATTATTTATTAAGTTTCATCGTCAATTCATTGAAGAATACTAAAGGTAGTTCCGCCAAATTACCATCGGTCTCACACTATTTTTACGTTAACTTATTAGTAATACTGTAACTGTAAAAAATGTCAAAACAATCCCTTGAGGTTTACTACCCCTACGCGCTAAATAACTGAAAATAGCGATTATTTATTAAGTTTCATCGTCAATACATCGAAGAATACTAAAGGTTGTTCCGCCAAATTACCATCGGTCTCACACTATTTTTACGTTAGCTTATTAGTAATACTGTAAGTGTAAACAATTTCCAAACAATCCCTTGAGGTTTACTACCCCTACGCTATAAATAACTGAAAATAGCGATTATTTATTAAGTTTCATCGTCAATACATTGAAGAACACTAAAGGTAGTTCCGCCAAATTACCATCGGTCTCACACTATTTCTACGTTAGCTTATTAGTAATACTGTAAGTGTAAACTATTTCAAGACAATCCCTTGAGGTTTACTACCCCTACGCTATAAATAACTGAAAATAGCGATTATTTATTAAGTTTCATCGTCAATACATCGAAGAATACTAAAGGTTGTTCCGCCAAATTACCATCGGTCTCACACTATTTTTACGTTAGCTTATTAGTAATACTGTAAGTGTAAACAATTTCCAAACAATCCCTTGAGGTTTACTACCCTTACGCTCTAAATAACTGAAAATAGCGATTATTTATTAAGCTTAATCGTCAATACATTGAAGAATACTTAAGGTAGTTCCGCCAAATTACCATCGGTCTCACACTATTTCTACGTTAGCTTATTAGTAATACTGTAAGTGTAAACTATTTCAAGACAATTTCTTGAGGTTTACTACCCCTACGCTATAAATAACTGAAAATAGCGATTATTTATTAAGCTTAATCGTCAATACATTAAAGAATACTTAAGGTAGTTCCGCCAAATTACCATCGGTTTCACACTATTTTTACGTTAGCTTATTAGTAATCCTGTAAGTGTAAACTATTTCAAGACAATTTCTTGAGGTTTACTACCCCTACGCTATAAATAACTGAAAATAGCGATTATTTATTAAGTTTCATCGTCAATACATTGAAGAATACTAAAGGTAGTTCCGCCAAATTACCATCGGTCTCACACTATTTTTACGTTAGCTTATTAGTAATACTGTAAGTGTAAACAATTTCCAAACAATCCCTTGAGGTTTACTACCCTTACGCGCTAAATAACTGAAAATAGCGATTATTTATTAAGTTTCATCGTCAATACATTGAAGAACACTAAAGGTAGTTCCGCCAAATTACCATCGGTCTCACACTATTTCTACGTTAGCTTATTAGTAATACTGTAAGTGTAAACTATTTCAAGACAATCCCTTGAGGTTTACTACCCCTACGCTATAAACAACTGAAAATAGCGATTATTTATTAAGCTTAATCGTCAATACATTGAAGAATACTAAAGGTAGTTCCGCCAAATTACCATCGGTCTCACAATATGTTTACGTTAGCTTATTAGTAATACTGTAAGTGTAAACTATTTCAAGACAATCCCTTGAGGTTTACTACCCCTACGCGCTAAATAACTGAACATAGCGATTATTTATTAAGCTTAATCGTCAATACATTGAAGAATACTTAAGGTAGTTCCGCCAAATTACCATCGGTCTCACACTATTTTTACGTTAGCTTATTAGTAATACTGTAAGTGTAAACAATTTCAAAACAATCCCTTGAGGTTTACTACCCCTACGCTCTAAATAACTGAAAATAGCGATTATTTATTAAGTTTCATCGTCAATACATTGAAGAATACTAAAGGTAGTTCCGCCAAATTACCATCGGTCTCACACTATTTTTACGTTAGCTTATTAGTAATACTGTAAGTGTAAACAATTTCAAAACAATCCCTTGAGGTTTACTACCCCTACGCTATAAATAACTGAAAATAGCGATTATTTATTAAGTTTCATCGTCAATACATTGAAGAATACTAAAGGTAGTTCCGCCAAATTACCATCGGTCTCACACTATTTTTACGTTAGCTTATTAGTAATACTGTAAGTGTAAAAAATGTCAAGACAATCCCTTGAGGTTTACTACCCCTACGCTATAAATAACTGAAAATAGCGATTATTTATTAAGTTTCATCGTCAATACATTGAAGAATACTACAGGTAGTTCCGCCAAATTACCATCGGTCTCACACTATTTTTACGTTAACTTATTAGTAATACTGTAACTGTAAAAAATGTCAAAACAATCCCTTGAGGTTTACTACCCCTACGCGCTAAATAACTGAACATAGCGATTATTTATTAAGCTTAATCGTCAATACATTGAAGAATACTTAAGGTAGTTCCGCCAAATTACCATCGGTCTCACACTATTTTTACTTTAGCTTATTAGTAATACTGTAACTGTAAACAATTTCAAAACAATCCCTTGAGGTTTACTACCCCTACGCTATAAATAACTGAACATAGCGATTATTTATTAAGTTTCATCGTCAATACATTGAAGAATACTAAAGGTAGTTCCGCCAAATTACCATCGGTCTCACAATATTTTTACGTTAGCTTATTAGTAATACTGTAAGTGTAAACTATTTCAAGACAATCCCTTGAGGTTTACTACCCCTACGCTATAAACAACTGAAAATAGCGATTATTTATTAAGCTTAATCGTCAATACATTGAAGAATACTAAAGGTAGTTCCGCCAAATTACCATCGGTCTCACAATATGTTTACGTTAGCTTATTAGTAATACTGTAAGTGTAAACTATTTCAAGACAATCCCTTGAGGTTTACTACCCCTACGCTATAAATAACTGAAAATAGCGATTATTTATTAAGCTTAATCGTCAATACATTGAAGAATACTTAAGGTAGTTCCGCCAAATTACCATCGGTCTCACACTATTTTTACTTTAGCTTATTAGTAATACTGTAACTGTAAAAAATATCAAAACAATCCCTTGAGGTTTACTACCCCTACGCTCTAAATAACTGAACATAGCGATTATTTATTAAGTTTCATCGTCAATACATTGAAGAATACTAAAGGTAGTTCCGCCAAATTACCATCGGTCTCACACTATTTTTACGTTAGCTTATTAGTAATACTGTAAGTGTAAACTATTTCAAGACAATCCCTTGAGGTTTACTACCCCTACGCTATAAACAACTGAAAATAGCGATTATTTATTAAGCTTAATCGTCAATACATTGAAGAATACTAAAGGTAGTTCCGCCAAATTACCATCGGTCTCACAATATGTTTACGTTAGCTTATTAGTAATACTGTAAGTGTAAACTATTTCAAGACAATCCCTTGAGGTTTACTACCCCTACGCGCTAAATAACTGAACATAGCGATTATTTATTAAGCTTAATCGTCAATACATTGAAGAATACTTAAGGTAGTTCCGCCAAATTACCATCGGTCTCACACTATTTTTACGTTAGCTTATTAGTAATACTGTAAGTGTAAACAATTTCCAAACAATCCCTTGAGGTTTACTACCCCTACGCTCTAAATAACTGAAAATAGCGATTATTTATTAAGTTTCATCGTCAATACATTGAAGAATACTAAAGGTAGTTCCGCCAAATTACCATCGGTCTCACACTATTTTTACGTTAGCTTATTAGTAATACTGTAAGTGTAAACAATTTCAAAACAATCCCTTGAGGTTTACTACCCCTACGCTATAAATAACTGAAAATAGCGATTATTTATTAAGTTTCATCGTCAATACATTGAAGAATACTAAAGGTAGTTCCGCCAAATTACCATCGGTCTCACACTATTTTTACGTTAGCTTATTAGTAATACTGTAAGTGTAAACAATTTCAAAACAATCCCTTGAGGTTTACTACCCCTACGCTCTAAATAACTGAACATAGCGATTATTTATTAAGTTTCATCGTCAATACATTGAAGAATACTAAAGGTAGTTCCGCCAAATTACCATCGGTCTCACAATATGTTTACGTTAGCTTATTAGTAATACTGTAAGTGTAAACTATTTCAAGACAATCCCTTGAGGTTTACTACCCCTACGCTATAAATAACTGAAAATAGCGATTATTTATTAAGCTTAATCGTCAATACATTGAAGAATACTTAAGGTAGTTCCGCCAAATTACCATCGGTCTCACACTATTTCTACGTTAGCTTATTAGTAATACTGTAAGTGTAAAAAATATCAAAACAATCCCTTGAGGTTTACTACCCCTACGCTCTAAATAACTGAACATAGCGATTATTTATTAAGCTTAATCGTCAATACATTGAAAATACTTAAGGTAGTTCCGCCAAATTACCATCGGTCTCACACTATTTTTACTTTAGCTTATTAGTAATACTGTAAGTGTAAAAAATATCAAAACAATCCCTTAAGGTTTACTACCCCTACGCTCTAAATAACTGAACATAGCGATTATTTATTAAGTTTCATCGTCAATACATTGAAGAATACTAAAGGTAGTTCCGCCAAATTACCATCGGTCTCACACTATTTTTACGTTAGCTTATTAGTAATACTGTAAGTGTAAACAATTTCCAAACAATCCCTTGAGGTTTACTACCCCTACGCTCTAAATAACTGAAAATAGCGATTATTTATTAAGTTTCATCGTCAATTCATTGAAGAATACTAAAGGTAGTTCCGCCAAATTACCATCGGTCTCACACTATTTTTACGTTAACTTATTAGTAATACTGTAACTGTAAAAAATGTCAAAACAATCCCTTGAGGTTTACTACCCCTACGCGCTAAATAACTGAAAATAGCGATTATTTATTAAGTTTCATCGTCAATACATCGAAGAATACTAAAGGTTGTGCCGCCAAATTACCATCGGTCTCACACTATTTTTACGTTAGCTTATTAGTAATACTGTAAGTGTAAACAATTTCCAAACAATCCCTTGAGGTTTACTACCCCTACGCTATAAATAACTGAAAATAGCGATTATTTATTAAGTTTCATCGTCAATACATTGAAGAACACTAAAGGTAGTTCCGCCAAATTACCATCGGTCTCACACTATTTCTACGTTAGCTTATTAGTAATACTGTAAGTGTAAACTATTTCAAGACAATCCCTTGAGGTTTACTACCCCTACGCTATAAATAACTGAAAATAGCGATTATTTATTAAGTTTCATCGTCAATACATCGAAGAATACTAAAGGTTGTTCCGCCAAATTACCATCGGTCTCACACTATTTTTACGTTAGCTTATTAGTAATACTGTAAGTGTAAACAATTTCCAAACAATCCCTTGAGGTTTACTACCCTTACGCTCTAAATAACTGAAAATAGCGATTATTTATTAAGCTTAATCGTCAATACATTGAAGAATACTTAAGGTAGTTCCGCCAAATTACCATCGGTCTCACACTATTTCTACGTTAGCTTATTAGTAATACTGTAAGTGTAAACTATTTCAAGACAATTTCTTGAGGTTTACTACCCCTACGCTATAAATAACTGAAAATAGCGATTATTTATTAAGCTTAATCGTCAATACATTAAAGAATACTTAAGGTAGTTCCGCCAAATTACCATCGGTTTCACACTATTTTTACGTTAGCTTATTAGTAATCCTGTAAGTGTAAACTATTTCAAGACAATTTCTTGAGGTTTACTACCCCTACGCTATAAATAACTGAAAATAGCGATTATTTATTAAGTTTCATCGTCAATACATTGAAGAATACTAAAGGTAGTTCCGCCAAATTACCATCGGTCTCACACTATTTTTACGTTAGCTTATTAGTAATACTGTAAGTGTAAACAATTTCCAAACAATCCCTTGAGGTTTACTACCCTTACGCTCTAAATAACTGAAAATAGCGATTATTTATTAAGTTTCATCGTCAATACATTGAAGAACACTAAAGGTAGTTCCGCCAAATTACCATCGGTCTCACACTATTTCTACGTTAGCTTATTAGTAATACTGTAAGTGTAAACTATTTCAAGACAATCCCTTGAGGTTTACTACCCCTACGCTATAAACAACTGAAAATAGCGATTATTTATTAAGCTTAATCGTCAATACATTGAAGAATACTAAAGGTAGTTCCGCCAAATTACCATCGGTCTCACAATATGTTTACGTTAGCTTATTAGTAATACTGTAAGTGTAAACTATTTCAAGACAATCCCTTGAGGTTTACTACCCCTACGCGCTAAATAACTGAACATAGCGATTATTTATTAAGCTTAATCGTCAATACATTGAAGAATACTTAAGGTAGTTCCGCCAAATTACCATCGGTCTCACACTATTTTTACGTTAGCTTATTAGTAATACTGTAAGTGTAAACAATTTCAAAACAATCCCTTGAGGTTTACTACCCCTACGCTCTAAATAACTGAAAATAGCGATTATTTATTAAGTTTCATCGTCAATACATTGAAGAATACTAAAGGTAGTTCCGCCAAATTACCATCGGTCTCACACTATTTTTACGTTAGCTTATTAGTAATACTGTAAGTGTAAACAATTTCAAAACAATCCCTTGAGGTTTACTACCCCTACGCTATAAATAACTGAAAATAGCGATTATTTATTAAGTTTCATCGTCAATACATTGAAGAATACTAAAGGTAGTTCCGCCAAATTACCATCGGTCTCACACTATTTTTACGTTAGCTTATTAGTAATACTGTAAGTGTAAACAATTTCAAAACAATCCCTTGAGGTTTACTACCCCTACGCTCTAAATAACTGAACATAGCGATTATTTATTAAGTTTCATCGTCAATACATTGAAGAATACTAAAGGTAGTTCCGCCAAATTACCATCGGTCTCACAATATGTTTACGTTAGCTTATTAGTAATACTGTAAGTGTAAACTATTTCAAGACAATCCCTTGAGGTTTACTACCCCTACGCTATAAATAACTGAAAATAGCGATTATTTATTAAGCTTAATCGTCAATACATTGAAGAATACTTAAGGTAGTTCCGCCAAATTACCATCGGTCTCACACTATTTCTACGTTAGCTTATTAGTAATACTGTAAGTGTAAAAAATATCAAAACAATCCCTTGAGGTTTACTACCCCTACGCTCTAAATAACTGAACATAGCGATTATTTATTAAGCTTAATCGTCAATACATTGAAAATACTTAAGGTAGTTCCGCCAAATTACCATCGGTCTCACACTATTTTTACTTTAGCTTATTAGTAATACTGTAAGTGTAAAAAATATCAAAACAATCCCTTAAGGTTTACTACCCCTACGCTCTAAATAACTGAACATAGCGATTATTTATTAAGTTTCATCGTCAATACATTGAAGAATACTAAAGGTAGTTCCGCCAAATTACCATCGGTCTCACACTATTTTTACGTTAGCTTATTAGTAATACTGTAAGTGTAAACAATTTCAAAACAATCCCTTGAGGTTTACTACCCCTACGCTCTAAATAACTGAAAATAGCGATTATTTATTAAGTTTCATCGTCAATACATTGAAGAATACTAAAGGTAGTTCCGCCAAATTACCATCGGTCTCACACTATTTTTACGTTAGCTTATTAGTAATACTGTAAGTGTAAACAATTTCCAAACAATCCCTTGAGGTTTACTACCCCTACGCTCTAAATAACTGAAAATAGCGATTATTTATTAAGTTTCATCGTCAATTCATTGAAGAATACTAAAGGTAGTTCCGCCAAATTACCATCGGTCTCACACTATTTTTACGTTAACTTATTAGTAATACTGTAACTGTAAAAAATGTCAAAACAATCCCTTGAGGTTTACTACCCCTACGCGCTAAATAACTGAAAATAGCGATTATTTATTAAGTTTCATCGTCAATACATCGAAGAATACTAAAGGTTGTTCCGCCAAATTACCATCGGTCTCACACTATTTTTACGTTAGCTTATTAGTAATACTGTAAGTGTAAACAATTTCCAAACAATCCCTTGAGGTTTACTACCCCTACGCTATAAATAACTGAAAATAGCGATTATTTATTAAGTTTCATCGTCAATACATTGAAGAACACTAAAGGTAGTTCCGCCAAATTACCATCGGTCTCACACTATTTCTACGTTAGCTTATTAGTAATACTGTAAGTGTAAACTATTTCAAGACAATCCCTTGAGGTTTACTACCCCTACGCTATAAATAACTGAAAATAGCGATTATTTATTAAGTTTCATCGTCAATACATCGAAGAATACTAAAGGTTGTTCCGCCAAATTACCATCGGTCTCACACTATTTTTACGTTAGCTTATTAGTAATACTGTAAGTGTAAACAATTTCCAAACAATCCCTTGAGGTTTACTACCCTTACGCTCTAAATAACTGAAAATAGCGATTATTTATTAAGCTTAATCGTCAATACATTGAAGAATACTTAAGGTAGTTCCGCCAAATTACCATCGGTCTCACACTATTTCTACGTTAGCTTATTAGTAATACTGTAAGTGTAAACTATTTCAAGACAATTTCTTGAGGTTTACTACCCCTACGCTATAAATAACTGAAAATAGCGATTATTTATTAAGCTTAATCGTCAATACATTGAAGAATACTAAAGGTAGTTCCGCCAAATTACCATCGGTCTCACACTATTTTTACGTTAGCTTATTAGTAATACTGTAAGTGTAAACTATTTCAAGACAATCCCTTGAGGTTTACTACCCCTACGCTATAAATAACTGAAAATAGCGATTATTTATTAAGTTTCATCGTCAATACATCGAAGAATACTAAAGGTTGTTCCGCCAAATTACCATCGGTCTCACACTATTTTTACGTTAGCTTATTAGTAATACTGTAAGTGTAAACAATTTCCAAACAATCCCTTGAGGTTTACTACCCTTACGCTCTAAATAACTGAAAATAGCGATTATTTATTAAGCTTAGACAGTTACAGTATTACTAATAAGCTAACGTAAAAATAGTGTGAGACCGATGGTAATTTGGCGGAACAACCTTTAGTATTCTTCGATGTATTGACGATTAAGCTTAATAAATAATCGCTATTCTCAGTTGTTTATAGCGTAGGGGTAGTAAACCTCAAGGGATTGTCTTGAAATAGTTTACACTTACAGTATTACTAATAAGCTAACGTAAAAATAGTGTGAGACCGATGGTAATTTGGCGGAACTACCTTAAGTATTCTTCAATGTATTGACGATTAAGCTTAATAAATAATCGCTATTTTCAGTTATTTAGAGCGTAGGGGTAGTAAACCTCAAGGGATTGTTTTGACATTTTTTACAGTTACAGTATTACTAATAAGCTAACGTAGAAATAGTGTGAGACCGATGGTAATTTGGCGGAACTACCTTTAGTGTTCTTCATTGTATTGACGATGAAACTTAATAAATAATCGCTATTTTCAGTTATTTAGAGCGTAGGGGTAGTAAACCTCAAGGGATTGTTTTGAAATAGTTTACACTTACAGTATTACTAATAAGCTAACGTAGAAATAGTGTGAGACCGATGGTAATTTGGCGGAACTACCTTTAGTGTTCTTCAATGTATTGACGATGAAACTTAATAAATAATCGCTATTTTCAGTTATTTATAGCGTAGGGGTAGTAAACCTCAAGAAATTGTCTTGAAATAGTTTACACTTACAGTATTACTAATAAGCTAACTTAAAAATAGTGTGAAACCGATGGTAATTTGGCGGAACTACCTTAAGTATTCTTTAATGTATTGACGATTAAGCTTAATAAATAATCGCTATTTTCAGTTATTTATAGCGTAGGGGTAGTAAACCTCAAGGGATTGTCTTGAAATAGTTTACACTTACAGTATTACTAATAAGCTAACGTAGAAATAGTGTGAGACCGATGGTAATTTGGCGGAACTACCTTTAGTATTCTTCAATGTATTGACGATTAAGCTTAATAAATAATCGCTATTTTCAGTTATTTAGGGCGTAAGGGTAGTAAACCTCAAGGGATTGCTTGGAAATTGTTTTTACTTACAGTATTACTAATAAGCTAACGTAGAAATAGTGTGAGACCGATGGTAATTTGGCGGAACTACCTTTAGTGTTCTTCAATGTATTGACGATGAAACTTAATAAATAATCGCTATTTTCAGTTATTTAGAGCGTAGGGGTAGTAAACCTCAAGGGATTGTCTTGAAATAGTTTACACTTACAGTATTACTAATAAGCTAACTTAAAAATAGTGTGAAACCGATGGTAATTTGGCGGAACTACCTTAAGTATTCTTTAATGTATTGACGATTAAGCTTAATAAATAATCGCTATTTTCAGTTATTTATAGCGTAGGGGTAGTAAACCTCAAGGGATTGTCTTGAAATAGTTTACACTTACAGTATTACTAATAAGCTAACGTAGAAATAGTGTGAGACCGATGGTAATTTGGCGGAACTACCTTTAGTGTTCTTCAATGTATTGACGATGAAACTTAATAAATAATCGCTATTTTCAGTTATTTAGAGCGTAAGGGTAGTAAACCTCAAGGGATTGTTTGGAAATTGTTTACACTTACAGTATTACTAATAAGCTAACGTAAAAATAGTGTGAGACCGATGGTAATTTGGCGGAACTACCTTTAGTATTCTTCAATGTATTGACGATGAAACTTAATAAATAATCGCTATTTTCAGTTATTTATAGCGTAGGGGTAGTAAACCTCAAGAAATTGTCTTGAAATAGTTTACACTTACAGGATTACTAATAAGCTAACGTAAAAATAGTGTGAAACCGATGGTAATTTGGCGGAACTACCTTAAGTATTCTTTAATGTATTGACGATTAAGCTTAATAAATAATCGCTATTTTCAGTTATTTATAGCGTAGGGGTAGTAAACCTCAAGAAATTGTCTTGAAATAGTTTACACTTACAGGATTACTAATAAGCTAACGTAAAAATAGTGTGAGACCGATGGTAATTTGGCGGAACTACCTTTAGTATTCTTCAATGTATTGACGATTAAGCTTAATAAATAATCGCTATTTTCAGTTATTTAGAGCGTAGGGGTAGTAAACCTCAAGGGATTGTTTTGACATTTTTTACAGTTACAGTATTACTAATAAGCTAACGTAGAAATAGTGTGAGACCGATGGTAATTTGGCGGAACTACCTTAAGTATTCTTCAATGTATTGACGATTAAGCTTAATAAATAATCGCTATTTTCAGTTATTTATAGCGTAGGGGTAGTAAACCTCAAGGGATTGTCTTGAAATTATTTACAGTTACAGTATTACTAATTTGCTAACATACTGTGTGGCAGATGGTAATTTAGCCTAGCTGTTTGTTCATTTAACACAACTATATGTTTGGTAATAAATAAATTGCGGTCAAACGGTTTTAAATCTAAACTTAAACACTAATATATTATTTTAAATAACTAAATTCTTTACAATAATTAACTACTTATTTAATACATTTGTACATCAAAATAATAAATTAAAATATATTTGATACTATAAAAGATGTAAAATATTTGCGCCTGAATATATGCAAATGAATAGCAAGCGGTATTTAGTAAAATTTAGTAAAAAGTTCAATCCCGTATATAGGGCGATGAAGTTTTTACTAAAATAAAACTAAATGATTTTAGTAAAATTTAGTATAAACTTCAATACCATCTTCTTTATGTGAGTAATGAGGAAAATATTCGAGAATGGCTTGTCCTAAGCCCCGGCAAGGCTCTTTTTTCTCAAGAGTTGGTACTTTTTTGATAGCTTGATTCAAATAGCACCTAACCAGATAGGTCACTCTCATGTCAGATTGTTGTGGATATTTGGAAAAATTTAAAACTTAATAAACGCCTTTGTTTGGGGAATGAGGAAAATATTCGAGAATGACTTGTCCTAAGCCCCAGCAAGGCTGTATTTTCTCAAGAGTTGGTACTTTTTTGATAGCTTGGTTCATATAGCACCTAACCATATAGGTCGCTATTGTATCAGATTGTTGTGGATATTTGGGAATTTTTTAAATGTAATAAACGCCCTTACATGAGTGATGAGGAAAATATTCGAGAATGGCTTGTCATAAGCCCCGGCTAGGCTTCTTATTCACAAGAGTTGGCACTTTTTAGATAGCTTGGTTCATATAGCACCTAACCATATAGGTCGCTCTCTTGTCAGATTGTTGTGGATATTTGGAAAAATTTAAAACGTAATAAACGTCTTTAAATGACTAATGAGGAAAACATTCGAGAATGGCTTGTCCTAAGCCCCGGCAAGGCTCTTTTTGCTCAAGAGTTGGCACTTTTTGGATAGCATAGTTCATATATCACCTAAGCATATAGGTTGCTATATCGTGTCAGATTGCTGTGGATATTTGGAAAAATTTAAAACGTAATAAACGTCTTTAAATGACTAATGAGGAAAATATTCGAGAATGGCTTGTCCTAAGCCCCGGCAAGGCTCTTTTTTCTCAAGAGTTGGTACTTTTTGGATAGCTTAGTTCATATATCACCTAACCATATAGGTCGCTATCGTGTCAGATTTTTGTGGATATTTGGAAAAATTTAAAATGTAATAAACTTCTTTATGTGAGTAATGAGGAAAATATTCGAAAATGGTTTGTCCTAACCCCCGGCAACTACTTAGTTTCGAAATAATGCCAAGTTTAAAACAGACGTAGTCCAACGAATCAAGATTTCGATATTTTTGCATTAATAACTTTACAATTGGTAACGCCTGAACATGTTTTAACAAGCGTAGAAATATGTTCATCTGTAACTGATGGATCGAACTTAGAGATATGAAGCCATAACACTGGAACTAAAGGTTTCATTCCAAAATCAAATTCTAGATCTCTAGTACCACTAATTTGTCAATTATCGCGAATTTGTTGACTATCCAGGCGGTTGTTTTGGAAAATTGTATAGTAATATTGCCGCAAGAAGTAGAATCCATCGTAGTATAATTCCCGCTCGAAGCAAATGGGGCAAAACATGCACTTGATTTTGGTGTAATTGGCGTTCCAGAGAACAATCCAGTAGTTCTATGGTTATTATCAATACTGGATACAGAACGGGATATTCGATCAGTAGATACTTCTCATCAGTAGATACTGGAATGAATTGGAATTTTCGAAGAATCGGGAACACAACAACTGCATGCGAATACGGAGTTATCATCGTATCAGCAGACAATCCAACATCTGATTGGATATGATGGCGATGGCTGTTATCCACACTGGTAGCACAATGAGAAACGGCATCAGCAGATAATACTACGGAATAGTGTAGTGCATTTCCCGAACCTTTAGGTTTTTGTGCAAAACTTAAATTTTCAGTAGTATAGGAACTCTAGAATTTCATTTTAGGTATTCGAGCTCCATTGGAACTACAATCGGATTGGCCCAAGTAGAGCACACATATGGGTTTACCAAAATATAATAATGGTTAGTTTGCCGATCGTTGAAAATATTAAGATATGAATTTTCTTAGAATCAAAATTTAAGAAATGGCGTTCTTCTCAAGGTTGGCGTTATAGATATGCGACCTCTATTAGAATTTGAATCGGGTTGACACAAGTATAGTGCACTCGATTTTGAAACATGAATTTATAAAAATGTATAAATCAAAATGTCAATTGGGTTATGGCACGAGTAAGTACACGCATGTGGCTCTATTTTCTTAAAGCTCTAAGTATTTCGAGAACTATATCTTTCTTAGAATTTGAGTTAAGTTAATTTTAATACAAATATTTGGAATGAAAATATTTGTAAAACTAACAAAGTTTTAAACTCGCCTAAATGTTTACAAATCACTATTAATTCTTCACATTTTGTTTTAAAATAATGTTAACCGTCTTTTGTCATATACTAATAATTTAGGATAAACTTCATTGACATCATTAAATCGCGACCTTAGAATGGCAGGGCAGCTCTCGGCATAAGTAGTTTTGAGTAAATCGATGTTAAATTTTTAAAAGATATGTCTAAAGGTATTGATATGTCGCCTTTCAGTTTATGAGATACAAGTCGACAACACCACAATTAGCTATCATGTTTCCCGGATATTATCGACTAGTTCATATACGTGCCGTAATTTAATTCCACCCAAAATACACTTACGGCTATTTGAACAAAATGTAAATAATTTAATATTAAACTTGCATCCCACACAACTTTAAAATTACAAGGCCAATTTTGTTCTTTTTTGCTAGGGGGTAGTTCTCCAGAATTAACTCTTTGAAACACAGTATTTTAAAATCGAAGCTCACCCGTCACCACCCAAAATTATGTAAACACGAAATTTAACATTTTTATATAAAAATTCCTGTTTGTTTATTATAATTTTTATTGACATTTAAATTACATATTTTAATTCGTTTAAATTAATTTATATATTGTGTGTGTGTGTGTGTACGTATATTTAATGGTACTGGAGAGCGCATATACATATTTGGACATTTCAATGAATGACGACAACAAAAGCAACAACAAAAAATTGTCATTCAAATAAATTTTTAAAATAAATAAAACTGAATAAACCTCACCCGCAGGACATGGAATTCTATTTGTTTTAAATATTTATTATTTTTTATTGCTATTATTTTATTTGTTGTTATTATTAATAAAAACAATTAATTTATTACATAAATTATGTGTTTTATATTTTATGATCCACCACTCGAAAATTATTTGATTGAGGTTCTTTATTATCACATGTGAAGATACGAGTACCGAACACTCGGACTATCTTGATAATTTTTTCATAATTTTTTATGACCATCACATAGCAATACAATGGACCAACAATAGTCCTGCATAATGAAAGTTATCTAGCGCGTCCAATTCAATTAAATTCAATTGAAACTGTATGTCATATCGTTCAGCGCTATTCAAATAATTTCAGACTTCACTCGAAATTACATAAATTGGCAAATATGGAAAAATAAATAAATAAAATATTTTATTTTATTATTCAAATTTATTATTTATTTAAAAACAAATATTTTTATAATAAATATGGGATATTGGGATATTCATAGAACCATATATACACAATAAAATAAAATAAATAATAAAAATTATGATGAGTAGAATGCAACCTCAATTTTGCTTTAGGGATCCAAATAAATTTCATATTGTCCATATATAGGTAGCACACGTATAAATAATTAAATGGATAAATGCTATCAGGCAGAAGGACTAAATAATTTTTTTATATTTTTGATGTAAAAATTCTATTGACTAAATATTGTAACAAATTGGTTTGTTTAACTCTTTAATCAATTATCTAAACAAAATATAATTGTTCTTGAATCTTCAATGTATATTGTTACAAGTTTTTGGCCAAACCCGCGTTAAATACTTCCTAACTCTTTACTAAGTAAAAAAAAAAATTAGGAATGGTTTAGGAAAAATTTCATGCTCCTGTACAGAAGCATGAAACAATTCCTAAAAAATCCTATGTCAAAATTTTGTGTATGGATTAGTAATTATATATCGAAAAAGCAAACATTTAGGCGACCTTATTTTAAATTTAGAACAAAAATTCATCAAAACAGAAAATAAAATTATTTGTTTAGTTATACAGGGTGTCCGCCGGGAAGGTATACCTACTACTTTGTTTGTTTATGATTTTTGATTAAATGAAAGAGAATGGATCTTATATTGATAAATGTTTTATTTAATGTCGGCAATTATGTATGGAATACAATATCAGGTAAATGTTCGCCTCTGTTAGCCTCACAAATGCGAGCCCTTTTGAGCACATTTTTCATTACATTCTCACACATTTCACGCGGTATTTCATTAATTTCATCTCGAATATTTTGTTTGAGTTGCTCAAGCGTTTCTGGTTTGTTTGCATAAGCCTTGCTTTTTAGATATCCCCACAAAAAGAAGTCCGGAGCAGTCAAATCAGGCGACCGTGGAGGCCAATCAACATCACCATTTTTTGAAATAACTTGTTGTGGAAAGAGTTCTCGCAGTAATTCCATTGTAATCCTGGCTGTATGCGATGTGTCACCGTCTTGTTGATACCACATGTTAATCAAACCCAAAGTATGCAGTTGTGGCGTTAAAAAGTTTTCAATCATATCACGATATCGCTCCCCATTCACAGTTACCGTTACGCCGTTTTCATTTTCAAATAAGCAAGGCCCAATGATTCCTCCTGACCAAATTGCACACCAGACTGTCACTTTTAATGGATGTAAAGGTGACTGATGAATAATGTGAGGGTTTTTCATTGCCCAGAACCGACTATTCTGTTTATTCACATATCCATTTAAATGAAAATGTGCCTCGTCACTCATTTTGATTTTTTCATGAAAATCGGGGTTGTCATGGGCGAGCTGTAACATCCTATTGGCATATGTACGGCGGCGTAAATGGTCTTGTGGAAGAAGCTCTTGTGTCAACTGAATCTTAAATGAAAACAAATGCAAATCCTTGTGCAAAATTGTGGCCAAACTTGTTCTTTGAAGACCAAGCTCCTGAGCACGGCGTCGAATTGTGGTTGATCGATTGTTTTGAACGCTTTCTTGAACAGCAGTAATGTTTTCAGCCGATCTTGCAGTACGTTGTGGCCCATGCTTGGGCCTATCACTTACAGACCCTCTTTCTTCGAAATCATTCACTACACGATAAATAGTCCGTTTTGTTGGCACGTTGTTTCTCCCAAAAATTTCACGTAACTTTCTCATCGTCACAGTAATCGATGATTGATTTTGATAAAATGTTTTAACGATTAAAACACGATGGTTTATCGAATATTTTTCCATAAGAAATTTGCCACGTGTCTACTTCACGACTGTCAAGTATGAACTGTCAATACTAATATTCGCCTAAATGGCGGCAAAACAAAGTAGTATACCTTCCCGGCGGACAATAGCTACGAGTATTTTAATCAATTCGTCAAGAAAACAAATATAAACACTGTGCTAGTTGAAAAAAGTGACAAACTGGGCACACATGGGGTAAATTTAATTCGGTTATGCTGAGTTCAATAGTGCTAGCCCCATTTCAAAGTTAGTCCCCATTTTTGAGATATCGCCTTCGAAATGTCTTGGCTTTGAGTCATAAATTTGTCAACATAATACTGTGGCCAGAAAATAGTAAGACCCCAAAGTAATCCCACGGCCTCAATACACTTGTGCCAACGTTTTTTCCAATCATCGAACCTGTTATTAAAGTCAATTTCTGGAATAGCCTCCAATGCGCGTAGCGATTCATGTTTAATATCTTCAATTGACTCAAAACGGTTTCCCCGGAGCGGTCGTTTGAGTTTGCTGAACAGCCAGAAGTCATACGGAGCTAAATCAGGCGAATACGGTGGTTGCGGAACGATATGGGTGGAATTTTTGGCGAAAAAATCACGTAAAACCAATGCAGTATGAGAAGGTGCATTATCGTGGTGCAAAAACCAAGAGTTGTCAACCCATAATTCCGGCCTCTTTTTACGAATAGCTTCGCGCAAACGACGCATAACACTCGAATAGTATTCCTTGTTGACAGTTTGGCCGGTCGGAAGTAATTGGGAGTGCACCACACCTCGAAAATCGAAGAAAACTGTCAATATCACCTTGATTTTTGACTTGCTTTGAAGTGGTTTTTACGGATTCGGCACACCTTTGACACGATATTCGGCCGATTGATCGTCTGTTTCCGGGTCGTAAGCATAGATCCAAGACTCATCGCCAGTTATAATACGTTTCATGACATCCTGGTAGTCGGAAAGCATTGTTTCACAGACGTTATCGCGACGCTGTTTTTCCAAAAAACTGAGTGATTTTGGAACCAATCATGCTTTCACATTTCTTAGGCCCAAATTATCTTTCAAAATGGTTTTCACTGACCCTTCCGATATTTCAACGCTGCCAGTAAGGTCTCTGACTGTTAATCGTCGATTCTCGAGCACCAATTCCTTGATTTTATTAACGTGGTTCGTCGTCAACACGTACTCGACCCCATTTGAACAATTTGTACCAATCAAAAACACTTGCTCGCGACATACAATTATCACCGGATTCCTTTTGCAACATTCTGAACGTTTCGGCACCACAAAATTGATTCCGCACACAAAATTTAATGGAACTTCTTTTTTGAATAATTTCACTCATTGTAGAAACCGCCGAATGCACTTTTGTACTTTAGAAAGACAAGCGTATACTAAACACTAATGATTTTTTTTATGTGACATTTGGCTCCGGTTTAACTGACAGGTCTTACTACTTTTTGCCCACAGAGTGTAATGATTATATGCTGAAAAATTCCAATGTCACATCAATGTTGAATATGTTGGCAGGATAGGTTTCGAATATTCATTTTCGTGGTCAATATCGAATACAAGATATTGACCAAGCCCAAGTACATCTGACAGACTTTGGACAAAAAGGTTCGACATAACCAGGCATTGAAGCAAATGCAAACAAACCAGAATTACAACTACTATTGACAAATGCCCGAATATTTTAAATGGGATGGAAAAACGAGTACATGGGAACCGCGAATCTGTCGATTGCGTGTCATTGGTCGAATACACAACGTAAATTATGTTGCTCAACCAGAATGCTTCCATTTGCGAGTACTACTCTATCAAGTGAAGGACGCAACAAGTTTTGATGATCTCCTTAGTGTGAATGACATTCGTTATGCGATATATATACAAGCTTGCCTTGCTCATGGCCTCGCCTTCGATGGTAAACAGTGGATAGATGGTCTAGAAGAATCAGCACTGTCCAAAATGCCTTCAGTAATGCGAATACTCTTCGTTCAGATTCTAATTTTGGGATGTCGCGAAGATCCAAAAGGTCTCTAGGAAAGATTCAAAAATCAGTTGGCTGAAGATTTTATTCTGCAAGCACGACGAAATAATAGATCTGAGGGTGCTGCAATCAAACGTGCTTATCGTATTATTGCATTCAAGATTAATACGACAGCAACAGAAGGTCGAAATTTTCGTTTCTGTGTGGAACGATATGGTATGGACGACATTGACAATTACGAAGATGACCGAAAAATGGACGTTCTAAATTCTGATGAGTCAGCTGCTACTGGAGAACGCATGTATCGAATTCTGCAAGGAAAACAGATTGAAATTGTGCACAGTATTTTAGGTGCAGCTAATGACTCTAACTATGTTAAAACGAAATGTTTTTTCATAGATGGACCAGGCGGTACCGGTAAAACTTTCGTGTATAAGTCCTTGTATTACTTACTTTGTGGCCAAAATCGCACAGTAAAATGTATGGCATTTACTGGAATCGCATCAACTCTATTGCCTACTGGACAAGACATTTGGTCTAAAGTTCCGCTTTCGCCAGGTTCAATTTCCAGCATTAAACCTGATTTAGTAAAAGCTACAGATCGAAGTCAGTAATATTAATGCTAAGATCGTCGATCGTCTCCCAGGAGAATACAAATCGTATAAAAGTCATGATTCTACATGATTTTTACCGAATTATGTAACCATGTAGTTAAAGCAAAAATAATTACAGGGGAAAAAGCTGGACAAGAAGTACACATTTCCATCGAGTTACGCTCGACTCCAGTGAAGGTCAACTTGGATGTAAAATACATCAATTTCCGCTTCGACCAGCGTTTGCGATGACCGTGCGTCGACCATCGTACACCTGTCTTTAATCACGATATGTTGTACGTAGCATTTTACCGTGCTAAACGACAAAATTGCTTGAAAGTTCTGTTACCACATGAAAATGAACGTCGCACGTAACGGGTTATCCAATTTGAGGTTGATAAAGTAGAAATCTGTATACCGACATCTGTCAAAGATAAACGTCAAGTACGCTGTCATTTATTTAGTTGACATTCTGCCATTTAAGAATATGGAGCATTTAACAATCGACCAACGCGTTAAAATTATTAAATCTTATTATAAAAATAGTTATTCTGCCGTATCCACATTTCGCGCTTTACGAGCAGATTATGGTCGTCATAATCGTCCTACAAAGCAAACCATATTGAATACAGTGAATAAATTTGAACAAACTGGATCTGTTACTGATATTGTAAGGTCTGTGCATCATCGAAACATTCGCAATGCTGAAAATATCGCTTCTGTAGCTGAAAGTTCGGAAGAAGATCCAAATTTGTCAATTCCTCGTCGAGCTCAACATTTAGGCCTATCTTATGGCTCATTATGGCGCATTTTGCATCTGGATTTGCATCTTCATCCGTATAAAGTCCATTTGACACAAGAGCCAAAGCCTGCTGACCATGGACAACGAAGAACATACGCAAATTGGGTGCTGGAAAAACAGGCCGTCGATGCTGATTTTTCGAACAAAATTTTCTTCAGTGATGAAGCTCATTTTTCGCTTGGTGGATACGTTAATAAGCAAAACTGTAGAATTTGGGGCTCAGAAAATCCACAATTGATTGTAGAGAAGCCATTACACCCGGAAAAAGTCACTGTTTGGTGCGCATTGTGGTCTGGTGGTGTGATTGGGCCGTATTTTTTTGAGAACAACGATGGACGAACCGTTACCGTCAATTCTGAGCGCTATGGCCGCATGTTAACCGATTATTTTTTTACGAAAATCGAAGATTATGATCTTGACGATATGTGGTTCCAGCAGGATGGAGCAACCAGTCACGTAACACGAGCAAATCGAGATCTTTTGCAAGAGAAATTTCCTGGACGTTTGATTTCGCGATTGGCTGATGTCAATTGGCCTCCAAGATCCTGTGATTTAACGCCTTTGGATTTCTTTTTGTCGGGCTACGCGAAAGATCGTGTTTACGCAAACAATCCTCAAACTCTTGACGAATTGAAAACTAATATTCGTAAGGTAATGGCCGAGATACCGCCCGAAATGTGCCGAAAAGTCATTGAAAATTACCGCAAAAGAATCAAGGCCTGTAAGAAGTCCCGTGGAGGACATTTGAATGATATCTTGTTTAACTAAAAATGGCAAGGATCAATCTGTAAAATGAAATAAAAATTACAATACATTCCGAATATTTTGTGTGTTTTTTTTAAGTTTACTTTATCAAGCTTGAATTGGATAACTTTGTATTTTTATTTAAATTTTTTCTATAATATGAAATTAAAATATTTAAAGCAAACAAAACTAGCCACAAAATTATTAGAAAATTTCGAGAAAAGGAATAAACTAATCTCGAGTTTTCCGTAATAGATATTGAATATCGAAAAACCCTATGTTTCGAATGAGTTGGGTGAATCGTTGGCCGTAATAAATTGTTTACCTGTATCCTGTATCTCACTCTGTACCGTTAAAACGATTAAATACAAACAGATTGAAAATTAAATTTCAAACAAAATTGTTTTGGAACGTTTCCGTATTTAATGTTTCCGGAAATGATGAGTTTTAATAACAAAAAACTTTAGTTAATCAAAATTCGGCATCTCTACTGTCCAGGTGGTACAGATTCAAGCTTCAACCACTTTCAAGTTGATTAAGGAGTATTTAAATTGTATTATCTGTGGTGGTTGTAACTGCGTAGAACTACTTTGGAGGAAACTTTAGTATATTGTGACACTGGGGTTAATGAGAATGAAAACAGTGTAGAAAGGAAGTTGTTAAAAAAGCAAAATATTTTAACAATAAACCCAAACTTAAGAAAAGACCGTTACGCCATGACCATGAAGAAGGTTCAGATTATACTGTTCTTGGTCGGTTGAATGCTCATACATAAATCGCAAAGGACCGATGCACGATACCTTTCTTAGCATTTCCAGTTGCCCAGCCTTCGTCGGCAGACGATATCGTAGATTAATATTTCAATCGTAAATCTCTAAGTTCCAGACCGTCAACTTTCTGAAAAGTTTATTCAATGTTCTAAGGCGAAATGTAACGTTTGCGGATCGAGATAGAATGTGCGTGACAATGAGTGAAAATCTCGCTTGGTTCCAAACAATTTCTAATAATAATAATACTTTGTAGATGTTAATAAATTTTATTCAAAATAGTTGTTTTAAAGTGAAATTTACCTTTAGAAAAATCATAGAATTTGTCTTGAACTAATCAATAACATCAAAATGTAATTCGGAGAAGAAACGAAATATTCGCATTTTAGAGGACACCACAATTTCAGTTTTTTACCGTGTAGGGTTAATTATAAGTTAAATCTAAATTTCTGGTCTATAGAAAAATTGCGACTGGCTGTAATGCAAGTCGGGTAAATAATTTAATTGACATTGGCTCAATGGGCTCATATATTTGCGGCCTTGTTTTGTAGCAATTCGTGTGCCTCGAACAAATTAATTGGTACAGTGATGTTGCAATAAAAAACTATGATGATTGGTCTTATTGATTATGGTTTGCAGTGTGATAAATCCTTGTATACAGTTCGGTTATCCCACACTTCGGTACTCTCTGCAAAGTTATTTGCAATAAATGCTATTTGTCTGTCAGCTTAAAAAAGGTATAATGTCGTGTGGAACGAAGCATTGAACGCTCCTGATGAAACTTCTATAAGTTTTGATAGTGACAGCGATGTCACTATCACTTTTGATATGTCTCGGCCGAATAAAATAAAAAATGAAATTAAAGTTGTTTTGCGAAAGGGATTAAAAAAACTATCTTCCTTTTCGTCGAGCAAAACTCGGTCCCCAGGTACTTTAAATTAATTCTGTACAATAATCCAAAAATTTTAATAAATTTTTTGTAGTAAACGTTAATACTACAGACGTTAATTCGGATCTCACCAGTAGTAACCCGAATAAATACAATAACTATTTTACTAAATCAAAACAGATGCTTGATTTATCACAAACTTCAATGTAAACCCATAATAATTGTGGACGAGTGGTTCTTCTCATGTAAAGGCTTCATGTGTGATAAAGTGCTCGGATATAACTGTGTAGCAGGAAAATCGAAAAAACATTCCAAAAAATTTTCCTGGGATATAAACAAATGTATGAAAAATTTGTTTGATAGCGTACCAGGACTTAGTTAGTTTTGTGATGCATGCATGCACAACATGAAAGAGTTATTTATCTCAACAATAAAAGATATAACAGCAGAACAGGCTCCGGTAAATAAACCAAACGAATTATCCATGCCGTCCATTACTACCCGACCTCTCACTCGCTCACAAAGCAAATTCACTGCACAAGTTACACCACCTACTCAACATGAACATGAAGTTTTTGCCCAGAATAACAAACTAATGAATATTATAGATGACAAAACATCTAGGATGAGAAATCTATCGCCATCTAAATCAGGAATATCTGTAGCTAGTTCACCAGTACCAGTGCCAATTTCGAGCTCAGCTTCTGAGCCACAATCAACACGAACCAATGCTAATGTAGAAATCGCGGTACCTCTTTCTCAATTAGAAAACTGTATCCAAACATCTCCCACTGTTTCGACAAATGATCTTGAAACAATAAGAGTGATGAAACCTCGAAGATGGATTTTTATCAGCAGAATTCACACATCTGTAACTGATGAACAATTCAAGAGATTTATGGAAAATAAATTTCAAATCGTAAATTTAAACGCGGTTCGAATCATTCCGAAAGTAAATGACTACGTCTCATACCGGATCAGTGTCAATGATTTACAGTTTCATTCAATGATAAATTCTGATGTGTGGCCAAAAGGCCTTTTTATAAAGGAATTTGAGTTTCCAAAAAACCAATCGTTTTTTTGGAATACAAGAAACAACATCCAAATAACTTAAAAACTTGTAAACCGTGTGACTCAACTTATAACCTCAATGATGGTCTCAAAATACGTATTACGAGTGAGGTTGGTGATGTCAATGCTCGCTTCATTTCGCGTTCCGAAAACATCATCAAGTCAGCGAGAGTAAAAACCATTGAAATCAGAGATGCAATGTGTGATTCAAACGGTGGCTTATTATATTTTTCATCTTCCGAAAACTACTCCAAGACTCCAAGGCTGACTAACATCTATGCATCTAAACACTGTAAAACTCAAACTGACATTGATATTAAACCAGCACAAAACAAATCGATCATCTCATCATTTAAATCTAACTTATGTTAACAAGAGGCGTAAACAACAACCACCTTGAAGATTATATTAACGGATATGGGTTTGTGAAAAATATTCCTTCTATAAAATTCTTGCTTGCTGAACGTCAGATTTCCACCTGGATAAATGGCAAACACTTAGTAACTTCATAGCCTTAGATGAGAAATTGGAAAATTGTAATCTTAAGAAACACTTGTCGCGAAACGGACTTAAACTACCAAACTTCTACATTAAATCCGTCAATGCAGTTACAAAAGTTTATAAAATTGAGAGTAAATACGTTATTGTGATTAATCATCAATCTAAAACTGATTGTAGTGATCTAATCTACGCTCTAGAAACTTTAACAGGTTATTTGCAACAACGTAAAGTTGAGCTTTTCACAATAACTTTAGATGTTAACCACTATGTCAACAAACTGATGTCGGTGTTGGAATACATTACAAACTATCCATCTAACAACATCAAATAGATTTTAAACATTCCATTCAATATGTCAACCCAGTATGACAGCCTAATTAAAAGCCATTTAAAGGAACATTACATCAAGAACATGAGCATATGCCTTTCTTTGCTTCTGCGTTACGACAATTGAACATATTTATATTTGACAACGTCGCCAAACAATATCTTGAAGAACCATCCACTTTGGTTTTGATGGGAATAAACTGGTGCAATTGTGTGAAGACACTAACACATTTACTACCCAAAACAAATTTAGTTTTTGTTCATCGGGTACGGAAGTTATGTTGGATCACCAGACATACAACTCGTTAAACAATATCTATGTTAAGGAAAACATAAAGATGTCGGATATTAAAAATATTCAGGGTGTACCTGGATGCGGTAAACCAACCTGGATTATAAATAAGCATAAACTTGGCAGTGATCTTGTTTTATGTGCTACAAAAGAAGGACTTGCTGATATTAAATTAAAGGTAACATCTCGTTGTAAGCACGAAAACACTGATTTTAATGAAATCAAATTAAATTACAAAACGATTGCTTCATATCTAATCATGGAAATCGGACCTACGATACAGTTTTTATTGATGAGTACATGATGGTGCATGCTGAATATATAGGACTCGTGGTTATCCTTAGTAAATGTTCTAAAATATATCTTCTGGGTGATAAAAACCAAATACCATATATTGACAGATTACATCACGTCAACATGCAATTTTCCAATGCAAGAGCATTCGTAACAAAGACGGAATACTTGAATGTGACGTATAGATGCCCAGCTGATGTTACATCTGCTCTAACGGAATACTACCCTAACATCAGTAGTATGAATACCGTGCAAATTTCAGCCAAATTTATAAACCTGCCGTCAACTTTGATGTCGATGCCTCTGCTGGATAACACATTCTATCGAACCTTTACCAAAGCTGATAAACAATTAATCTCCCAGCTTAAGATACCAGAATCTAGTAAAGTCATGACTATCCACGAAGCACAAGGATTAACCTCACCAAATGTGATATGTGTAAGAATCAATTCTCAACCACTTGGGCTATTCGATAGTGTACCCCATGCCGTAGTTGCAATTTCAAGACACACCCAATCATTTAGATATTTTTCACCAGTGGCTAATGATAGACTACACTCGCTTTTAATGAGAGCTCGAGCCTACACTACTACTCTAAAAGTAAATCAATCCATAAAATTCAAGAAAAGGTTGGTTTATGAGAAATATGCAATTTACTATCAAAACGTCAACAAAATGGCATCAAAAGCATCTAAGTTCTATAACTTCGTTTTAAAATCAAACTACCTAATCTATGTAATTTGTGAAACTTCATTAAAACCGGGCATAATGAGCAATGAATTTTTTGGCCATGATTACGTCGTCTACAGATGCGATCGGTCTTTCGAAAATAGCTCAAAGAATACGGGTGGTGGCGTACTGATAGCAGTACATTCTAAACTCTGGAATGCTCCATTAACTTTAGCCCCATCGAGAGTCGAACAAATTGGTGTAAAAATCAAAATTAACCAAACCAATCTGTTCATTTACGCAGCATATATACCACCTCAGTCAAATAGTGATCATTAGGCAACTTGCATCGATGCGATTGATGAAGCTATTAATACAACAAACGCGTCAGATTTAGGTCTTGTGCTTGGTGATTTTAACCTTCCACATATAATATGGAATCTGGACCCGGAACTAAATTGTATTTTTGAATCTTAATTTGGCGACGCCATGCTCGGTTATAATTTGAACCAGATAAACACAATTACTAATAATCGTGATAGATTACTGGATCTTGTCTTCAGCAACGACATTGACACTTGCAAAATTTCAGAATCCGTGTTACCTTTTGTAATTAACGATATCAATCTTTAGATATTGTATTTGACTCAACTAATTTAATGGCGAGATCGGAACACCTATAGGTATAGGGTATACAACCAACCAAATACAACTTCAAAAAAAAAACAAACCGTGCGGGGCTACAAAGTTACCTAGAATCCATCAACTGGCAAACAACTCTCAATTCCAAAGGTATAAACGAAAATGTTGATAAATTTAATGGCATTATGCAGCAAGGCTTTGAACTCTATGTACCTATGTGCTGTAAACCACAAAATGCTCACCCTCAGTGGTTCGATGATAGACTAGGTAACTTAAAAAATCGGAAGTCGAAAGCGTATGCCAAAATGTTGAAAGATGGGTTAGAAGCCGACAAAACTATGTTTCTACAACATAGTAACGAATTTGAAATTTACTTCAAATCAAAATACAGGTCGTATCTCTATCAAATTCAAGAACAAATCAAAGTAAATCCAAAACATTTTTGGAAATACTTTAGGAATAAACGCGAAATTGACGGATACCCTGCAAATATGACATATAACAATACCAACTCCTCAAACTCCAAAGATATAGCTGACATGTTCGCGAAATTTTTCCAATCAGTCTATAAACCATGTGTTACTAGTGGATTGTACGAACAACCCAGCAAAAACAGCGTATCAATAACTCCTTCGGTTATATATGTGGATAACATTTTATCGGCTCTAAAGGCATTTGGAGACGGTTGTGGCCTCGACAATATTCCCTCTTCTATTCTGAAGGAGTACGCTGACATTTTATCAATTCCATTATGTTACCTATTCAACCAGTGTTTCCAGAAAAATGGAAAATTTCAAAAATTACACCAATTTTTAAATCGGGCAAACGAGATGAAGTTACATGCTAGTAGTTTTATGCAACAACTTTAAATCTACAATTACACGTCAAATATCAACAAATCAGCATGGGTTTATGCCTTGCCGATCCACATCAACTAATCTGGTTGAATTCACCGGTAAAATAATTAATGAGATACAAAAACATCATCAAGTTGATGTAGCGTACCGGATTTCAGTAAAGCATTTGATTCCATCTGTCATCAAAAAGCACTCCGCAGTTTATTCGCATTTGGGTTTTCACTCGATTACATAAATTGGTTCAAGTCCTATCTATCAAACCGGCGACAATTTGTAATAATGGGAAATGAGAAATCAAACCGAGATAATCCAAAACTCAAACGTGCTCATATTTGCTGATGACGTGAAAATTATTCGAACTGTTAATGGAATGCGAGATACGAAGAAACTTCAAGAGGACATCGATAGATTAAGTGAGTGGTGTGATCGAAACTCGCTTTACTTAAATATTAAGAAATGCAAGATCATGTCTTTCCATCGTAAGAGAAATCCGCTAATTACTTCCTACAAAGTCAACAACGAAGTATTGCAAAGAGTTAATGAGGTCATAGATCTAGGTGTTACATTTGTCGAGAATGCTAGTTTCAATAAGCATATTGAAAATTGAATTGCAAGATCTAATGCCATGTTTGAATTTGTTAAAAGGTGGACAGGTGAATTTAAAGATATTCAAACCTTATGTTCACTCTATTTCGCTTACGTTCGATCTCAACTGGAATACGCTGTACCGGTCTGGAATCCATACTATGCTGTACACATTAAAAGAATTGAAACCATTCAAAAGAAGTTTCTGATTTTCTTGTTAAAGAAAAGTGACTGGAATTACGACCACAATTTACCATTCCATGAAAATGTGGCTCGGTTACCTCCATACTCAACAAGATGCACGGATTACAAAATATGTACGCTTGCATATTTTGGTACATTGATCCAGCATACATTTTGGAAAACATATCAATTCATGTGCCTTCCAGAACATTTCGAAACCATAAATTTTTAGTACTAGATAGATATAGATTTATAGATGATATGTAGATTTATGCCATTCGTCACCCCTGCCATTGGCAAATATGTTTACGCGTAAAAATTAGTTTTCACTAAAAAGTCTATGCGCCAAGAATGACTTTTAACCCTTTTCGAATTTTCGCCATAATGTTTTCCCATATTTCATATAAAACAATTTCGAAACCCGACTTTTGATGCGCATAAAAAAGCACTTGAGTTGATTCCTAAAGCACAGTAAATTTGGTTCGAAAATAACTGCCTATATTGTCGTATAATTTAATATTATGATTAATTTAATTTATTTTCCAGCATTTTCTTATTTTTATTTTCATTTCTTATAACTTCGTATATACATATATATGGACCAAAATTTTCGGCAAATACTTACTATCTATATATAAATACATTGAAGGAAAATGCTTGGCTAACGGAATGTAATGAAATGAAAATTATCGATAGAAATAAAATAAAAAAACAAAATTCCATTGGAAGAAAAATCATAATTTAATTTTATTGATTTCCCTTGCAAACAAAATCTATATACCATATATACGTACATGTGCGTGTGTGTATGGCTCTATAGGAAAAATAAGAGGAAAATGCTGTGTACATCTCGCTTCTCTGCATATTTATTTTCTTTGGTATAATCTTTGAGTTTTGCCAATAAAGAAAAATTGGAAAAAATAAAAATGATAATTTAATAGCATTTTTTTGTTGTTGTTGGATTTTATATTTTTCATCATAATTTTATTTTATATGTATTCGCCTAAATGATGATTATATTTGGTACAAGTAAACCTAATAAATGTAATTTTTGTCATTCATTGTTGTTGTTGTGCTGCTCTTATTGAAATTTTATTTTTTTCTTATTAGATTTTTTCTGTGGTTATTGTTGTTGTTGTCATTCTTATTAATAATATTATTGGTTATTGGGGTACAAAACATAGCTTTATGTATTTCGGTATATAGTTCCGTATTGATTGGGAAATCGAAAGCGGAAAACGAAATTCTAGAACCCGATTTATTGTTGATGTTGTTGTGATTGGAAATAATTTTGAATAATTTTCGGTCTATTCGGCATTAAGCATATATAGTACGATGGACATGCATATTGAATTTTTGGCATAGTTTGTTGGTTCAAATCTATAAAACTCCCATCAAATTTGTCCCATTGGCTGTTTATTTAGAGGTAAGGATTTATTAGTTTTAGGATAAAGCAAAACATATTGAGAGCTTTTATACGAACTAAATAAAGTTTGTCTTGAATCTAGAAAATGAAGTTCTCAGTCATACTTCAGAATTCGAATCTATTATTAACGAAATCGGAAACCTGTCGCAAGAGGTATTGGTTCTAAACCAACTGTAATGTTTATTCCATATCGAAATTGAAGCGAGAATAGGTTTCCTTCTGATTTATTAGCAAATTTGGGGTTAAACAGTATACAATTGCATAAAGTTGTACGGTTGAATTTATATTCAAAACACCAAAATTTATTTATTTATTAAATCTTTCAAACATTACAACTAAGATAATTATGTAAATCTGCGGGAGAAGAATCTAATTCTTATCTATAAGTAAACTTTATAATTTTATAATTTATGTTGTTAGAGCATTCAAATTCCACGCCAGTAAATTTAGATGAGATGCTAGAATTCATCGAATTTATAATTTCTGTAATCTTGTATGGTCCTAACCAATTTTCTGATAATTTAGTTTTCTTGGTTTCGTTTTTTAGCCAAACTAGATCACCAACGCGAAAAATAGAATTAGTTGAATCACGGTCATAATAAGTCTTGGAATTCAATTTACATTGGAACGCATTATTTCGCGCTTCTGCATAAGTGGTTTGCATTTTATGTTTAAAATCTATAAGGTAGTCGCTATAATTGTCCACAGTATTTGGTTCTTTATGAAATGAAAGAGGTAAATTTGGTAATATTCCAAACACCAACTCGTAAGGCATGAATTTTGTGGAAGAATGGGGCATGGTATTGCATACAAACATAGAATAGTCTCAAACCATTCCGTTTTTGTCTAAATGCCTCAGATATCCGATGAGCGTCCGATGTGAACGTTTTTAACCTCCGTTAGCTTCGGGATGAAAAGCGGTGGAATTAATTATTAATTTTTAAGAGCTTGCAAAGATTTTGGAAAACAATACTCATAAGATTGGTACTCTGATCAGTCAAGATAGATTGAGGGCAGCCATAGATGCATATGAAATTTTTAGGGAATGTATCGCCGATAGTTTCGGCTTCCTGATTTGGTAATGGATCCGCAATGGCATATTTATTAAGGTCGTTCATGATCGTTAAGATGTATTTATTTTGCTAGTGCTCTTAACCTGCACCGACCAAATTAGCCCGCCCCAATGAAACCTGTACTATAATTTGTTACACATTTATTACAATTTATTACAACAAATCCCGATTTTATTACAGTTACCGTTTTCGAGGAACGAGTGGACGGTTTAGCTTACAATTAAACCTGCACCGCCAAAATTGTAACTTTTGATGTAGCTATGATATCGGGATGATTCTTGAATCAGAATTTATTACAAATTAATTACATTGAATAAGTTAGTTCAAAACCACCCCTATAACTATCCTAAGGATCAATTTCACCCCAAAACGATTATATATTTCAAAAACGTCAATTTAACAAAATTTAATAAATTATTTTACACCAGACTGCCACAAGATTTTAGGAAAAATGTTGCAAGAAGTCTTGTCGAGAGTAGTTAAGCCATATCCAGATTTGTAATAAATTATTTTTGTGTCACGATACGCGGAATTGGCTCCCAACGGCAGAGGCCTCGAATAGGTAATCTAAGGGTCAATTTTATCACCTTTAATAATTTATTACACCAGACCGCCACCAGATATGGGGTCTAATGTTACTCTGTGGTCGTTGTAAAGGGTACTGCAACCTTATACAGGTGTGTAATAAATTACTTTGTCTCAGGTTACACGGAATTTCCTCCGAACGGTAAAGGTTTGAAATTTTTAATTTAAAGGTCGATTTTGCCACCTTTAATAATTTATTACACCAGACCGTCACCAGATATTGAGTCAAATGTTACTCCTTGGACATTGTGGTGGGCAAGTCAACATTATCCAGTTGAGTAATAAAATATTTTTGTGCCGGGATACGCGGAATTCGCTCCCAACGGTATGGCTACAAATAGGTAATTTAAAGGTCGATTTTACGACCATTAATAATTTATTACACCAGACCGCCACTAGATATTGAGTCAAATATTACTGCTCTATCGTTGGGAGCCAATTCCGCGTATCGAAACACAAAAATAATATACTACACACCTGAACTCGGTTGACCTACCCTTTGCAACGATCACAGAGTAACGCTAGACCTCATATCTGGTGGCGGTCTGGTGTACTAAATTATTAAAGGTGGTAAAATCGACCCTTAAATTACTTATTTGAAGCCTCTACCGTTGGGAGCCAATTCCGCGTATCGTGACACAAAAATAATTTATTACAAATCTGGATAGGGCTTAACTACTCTGGACAAGACTTCTTGCAACATTTTTCCTAATATCTTGTGGCAGTCTGGTGTAAAATAATTTATTAAATTTTGTTAAATTGACGTTTTTGAAATATATAATCGTTTTGGGGTGAAATTGACCCTTAGGATAGTTATAGAGGTGGTCTTGAACTAACTTATTCAATGTAATTAATTTGTAATAAATTCTGATTCAAGAATCATCCCGATATCATAGCTACATCAAAAGTTACAATTTTGGCGGTGCAGGTTTAATTGTAAGCTAAACCGTCCACTCGTTCCTCGAAAACGGTAACTGTAATAAAATCGGGATTTGTTGTAATAAATTGTAATAAATGTGTAACAAATTATAGTACAGGTTTCATTGGGGCGGGCTAATTTGGTCGGTGCAGGTTAAGAGCACTTATTTTGCTGATAACTTGATAGTAAAGGACCAACAATATCAAGAAAAACTCTTTCGAAAGGTTTAGTAGCTGTCGAGGTTATTGCCATAAGCATTTTTGTTGGACGACCAATTTTATTTTTTTGACATGAGCTGCAAGATTTAATAAATTTTTCGATCATCCCCAACATGTTCGGGAAGTAATAATATATTCGCATTCTCTTATACGTTCTCTGAATTCTTTTATGATCTCCAACGGGAGTGCCATGCAATTCCTTTATAAGATTCAATTTTTCCTGAGCATCAATAATTTATATTTCACTTGGTTTTTTTTAATTATTCTTAATTACTCGAGGACCTTTTAAATTTTCGAACGATTCAATAAGTGTGGATGGATTATGCTGTAAAGTATTATTTGGCAAACTACTAATATTATCCGACGAATGTGAGGTTTGCTGTTTCGTTTGTGGTCGTGTGGTAGCTTTAATATGAACCGATGATTGTGGTTTGGCCAAAGTAACTAGGTCATGGTTATTTAAAGAGTTAGAATTCAACGATCGGTCGTCAAGAGAATCAGGCTTGTTTGCTGTAATGTTTGTTTTTTATGTTTCACATAAATTCGAAGATACAAAATGAATTTAAATGAAATGAATATAAATAATACAATTCTTTTGTATTTCAAATTTATTAAATTATACTAATAATAAAATAAAAAATATGCACATTTAACTCAAACATGTTCTTACTAATTGGTTTCACAATATTCTGTTCACGCTATCATGATGGTGCTTTTAATGGAAGTGTTAAAGTACATTTCTCAAAATTCTAATAATTTTTAAATTAACGAACATTATATTTTGCATCTTTATTAAAAATATTTATTCGTTAATACTTGTTTATTAACGTTTAATTTTACGATATGTGGCGACAAACAAGATTAAATCTAGAACTTTAAGGATGCCAAAAATGATATTTAACACGTTAAAATGATATCAGTGTGTCAGTAATTTTATGATGTGTCAAATGCGTTCAGTCCCTTAAACAAGTGATTTTACGAAACAACCTGCCAACAGCTAACGGATCTGACAGATCGTAGTAACATGAATTGTTTCAAAAGGCGAGCAATTTTAATAAAACTAATAAAATACGTATTTAAGGTATTTGTGATTTTTACTATTGGCTGCTTTACGAACAACCATAATAGTTAGTGGAAGTTGAGATTTTTGGTGTTGGTCATCGGTCTCACTATGATTTTCGAATAGATCTGATTCTAGCCTTTACGAGTAAGAAGTTTCAGGCGGTTATGCTGGGGTCCTCTTACCGAAAATAGCCTCTATTCAGCTGTTTTACAAACAACCATAATAGTTAGTGGAAGTTGAAATTTTCGGTGTTGGTCATCGGTCTCACTATGATTTTTAGATAGATCTAGTTCTAGCCTTTGCGAGTAAAAAGTTTCAGGAGGTTGTAAGGGGTCCTCATACCGAGAATGGCCTCTTTTCAGCCGCATTACGAACAACCATAATAGTTAGTGGAAGTTGAGATTTTCGGTATGGGTCATCGGCCTTACTATGATTTTCGGATAGATCTGATTCTAGCCTTAACGAGTAGAAAGTTTCAGGCGGTTATGTTGGGGTCCTTATACCGAAAATGGCCTCTATTCAGCCGCTTTACGAACAACCATAATAGTTAGTGGAAGTTTAGATTTTCGGAGTTGGTCATCGGTCTCACTATGATTTTCGGATAGATCTGATTCTAGCCTTAATGAGTGAAAAGTTTCAGGCGGTTATGTAGGGGTCCTCACACCGAAAATAGCCTATATTCAGCTAAGTTGAGATTTTCGGTGTTGGTCATCGGCCTCACTATGATTTTCGGATAGATCTGATTCTAGACTTTACGAGTAAGAAGTTTCAGGCGGTTGTGATGTGGTCCTCACACCGAAAATGGCCTATATTCGGCAACTTTACAAACAACCATAATAGTTAGTGGAAGTTGATATTTTCGGTGTTGGTCATCGGTCTCACTATGATTTTCAGATAGGTCTGATTCTAGCCTTTACGAGTAAGAAGTATCAGGCGGTTGTGCTGGGGTCCTCTTACCGAGAATGGGCTATATTCAGCCGTTTTACGAACAACCATAATAGTTAGTGGAAGTTGAGATTTTCGGTGTTGGTCATCGGTCTCACTATGATTTTTAGATAGATCTAGTTCTAGCCTTTACGAGTAAGAAATTTCAGGCGTTGTGATGGGGTACTCTTACCGAGAATGGCCTATATCCAGCAACTTTACGAACAACCATAATAGTTAGTGGAAGTTGAGATTTTCGGTGTTGGTCATCGGTCTCACTATGATTTTCGGATAGATCTGATTCTAGCCTTTACGAGTAAGAAGTTTCAGGCGGTTATGCTGGGGTCCTCACACCGAAAATAGCCTATATTCAGCCGTTTTACGAACAACCATAATAGTTAGTGGAAGTTGAGATTTTCGGTGTTGGTCATCGGGCTCACTATGATTTTCGGATAGATCTGATTCTAGCCTTTACGAGTAAGAAGTTTCAGGCGGTCATGATGGGGTCCTCTTACAGAGAATGGCCTATATTCAGCCGTTTTACGAACAACCATAATAGTTAGTGGAAGTTGAGATTATCGGTGTTGGTCATAGGTCTCACTATGATTTTCGGATAGATCTGATTCTAGCCTTTACGAGTAAGAAGTTTCAGGCGGTTGTGATGTGGTCCTCTTACCTCTATTTAGCTGTTTTACGAACAACCACCTAGAGAGAGTAATTGGGGCTAATATGCTTACACAGCAAGAGCTGCATACGTTATTGGTCCATATTGAAGGACTCCTAAATACCATTAACACTGGCGCACTTCCTTCCGTTACCACCATTCCACAACCGGATATCACCGAACTACCTTACAAACGATTGTCACACTCGAGCGCGATCCAAAGAATGACCCAACTATTTTGGAAACATTGATATTTAGAGTACCTTACGTCATTGCAAGCGCATACTAAATGGAACTCGCCAAAGGATAATTTGCAAATTGGTGATATAGTTCTCGTTAAAGAAGAAAATGCATTAATTAATCAGTGGAAGATGGGCAAGGTATCACAAGTATTCCCGGGAACTGAAGGACGAGTGCGAGTTGCGGAAATTCTTACTAGTCACAGACCAATCACCAAGCTGTGTCGCTTACCTATAAGTTGAAATCTGACGGTATTCAAGGCGGCCGTGATATTCGAAACCATCTCATAGAATGAAACCAAGCCACGCAAATTATTATTTTTTTATTATAAACTTTATTATCCAATTAAATAGTCTGAAATTAAAATAATAAGATTAATTTTTTGACAACAATTGTAATTTTTTATACCTAGCTTTAAAATAATTTGACAGCAAAATGTATCCATACCTATTTTGATTACAAACATAAACCAGTAAATTATATCGGTATTTGTAATAATTAACTTACCTAAACTGTAGTTATAAACTTCTATATAGCTTCTATCTCACAATTTTATCACAACACCAATGAATGTTTATTTCATTGTAAAGAGGAAGGTATGCCATTAATATTTGAAAACGATATCAGCCAAATGGCCGCCACGGCTACGCTTGCAGCACCATATCCTTTTCATGAAATTTTTCGTGACCAATTCGCACATTTGCGGCTGTATGTCATCGATAACTTCGTGAATTCCATCTTTAAGGTCTTGAATCGGATGTGGAGCATTGGCGTAGACCTTATCTTTCACGTGGTGTCAACGAAAAAGGTCTAAAAGTGTTAAAACACAAAATCTCGGTGGCCAATTGTGATCACCTCTTCGAGAAATAACACGGTCAGGAAACTTTTGTTGCAAAATTGCAATTGTTTCGTTGCTTGTGTGGCACGTAGCGCCGTCTTGCTGGAAATAAATGTCGTCCACATCAGTATCTTCCAATTCCGGCCATAAAAAATCATTAATCATAGCTTGGTAGCGCAATCCATTCACTGTAACAGTTGCACCAGCCTCATTTTCGAATAAGTAAGATCCAATCACACCGCCAGTCCAAAACCGCACCAAACAGTGGTACGTTGAGGATGGAGCGGCTTTTCAACAATTATTCTTTCTATTTTCTGAGCCCCAAATGCGACAATTCTTCTTATTAACGTAGCCTCTGAGGTGAAAATAGGCCTCATAACTGAAGATGACTATTCGATGAAAATCCGGATCATTTTGTGCATTCCATGGACCCAATTAGCGAAGATTCGACGTTTATGGTGGTCGACCGGTTTGAGTTCATGTGTTAATTGAACTTAAAAAGCCTTAAGATCTAAGTCTTTATGCAAAACACGGTGTAATGTCGTTTGTGGAATGTCTAATTCCAAAGATCGACGAGGAGTCGTCAAACCTGGGTTTTCGTCAACACTACGGGCTTCAGCAGCAATATTCTCAGTTGTTCTTGTTTGACGTACACGGTTTCGATTCTTTACATCACTAATTTGCCCCAACAGCTCTAACTTTTCCACCAGATTCACTATTGCCGGCCGAGAAGGTGCTTCACGACGACCCAAAAGTGCTTTAGCTTTGCGAACTGTGAGTGCCAATCTTTCACCATTTTTGTAGTGAATTTTAACAATTTCAGTGCGTTGGTGAAGCGTGTACCGTACCATTTTTAGTAATGGCGTAGATTTTACTTGTCAAATGTCAAAAGATGACAACTTCAAAATTGACAGCTCTAAATAGCAGGCTATTCCAAATGAAATCTCTTATTGGAAAACCCTATATTTAGAGTAAAATTAATTTGTGATCGATGTCATACCATTTAAAAATGTATTGCAAGAAGAAAACTATAATGAATCACTAATTACTTCAAGAATATTTACATTTTTGTAATATGTGACAAAAACGATTGTATATTAAGAAATTCCGCGAAAAATTACAGTTTTGATCTTGCAGAAAAGTTTAACATTCATTATATTTTGGAAAGTTCAGTAATCAACAATGTGGTTAAATTAAATTTTATAAGTGAAATATAAGAAGTTGTAATCCATCACCTAATTGGAAATTTTTGTGCGTTTCATTTTCATCGCCCTTATATTCGTGATCATCATTCAGCGATCCAAATACAGTCCAGCCAAATATTCCGCTCGATTTGAGACAACCTCTGGAGTTGTTTATACATCATTGATGTCAGGTGAATTAGTTTACGACAATTTGTAGTTATGAAACAGGAACTTCGAGAACTTCACGACTAGTTCAATTATCGAAAAACAAGTAAATTAACATGTGATTTCTTACTCAGACGATGATTAAATACTCTTTCAACTACCCCAGTTTGGTGGACTTTGAAGATCCAACATAAAATCTGCGAAATATCATCTGAGTCGAGTGGCAGGGGATATTACCTCAAAGTATGAGAAGATGGTCACTTTACAATACCAAATTAAAGCTCTACTCAACTCACGACCTCCAGTGATTTCCGACCCTGATGGCACTAACGCCAGGACAGTTTTTAATAGATTCACCTCCATCTTCTATTCGTGAGCCTGACGGAGAGAACGATCTATTGAATATCTGCATACCTTGCAACAACGACAAAAGTGGAAGAAATCAACAACGAATCTTTAGACAAAAAATATGAATAAATTAGGTTAGATTATAATTAAATTGAATTTATATAAGAAAGTTAAATTCTAAAGAAAGTTAAGTTCTTGTTCTTCTGAAAGTTAAGTTCTTGTAAAGGAGGATAACTGATCAACAGCTCGGTGGTTACTAGGAATCATCGTTCAACTGCATTCTAGATCTAATGGACTAGCTTTGGCCACTGTTTAAACTATCAATGGTTAAACTAATCAAGGTTAAATAGTAACTTAACGGATAGAGAATGGTTGTACTGCGTGAAGTGAATTACAATTTGGGTGTAGAAACTAAACGGCTTAACGTTAATTTTACTGGAAGTAAATAATTGTAATTGTATACAACGGTGATTTGAAATTTCTATAACAAAAATTGGATAAGTGTTACTGATAATAAATTCTAATCAGCTGATCATAACATTCCACGTTAAATATTGCAAGTGTACGCGAGAAATCTCACCACAAAATGTCCTAGAAACATGCTCTCATCATATACAATGAAATACGTAAATTATCTAATCGTAATAACACTAAAAATATTATTTCATTCCAAATCTATAATATTATGGTCCACTCATCCTTTTCTCCTCTCGTCTATTACTGATGATATTTTATGCCAATAGGAAAAATCTTTTCTCCCTTAAAACAATTCTTTTGTCTCAAATCCAATTCATTTTCACTTCAATTATTTTCGTTCTTTTATGTTGTTTTTGTTTTTGGATTTTCCTCTGGAACTATTTTTCATCTTTCATTAAATTCTATAAATCCTTTCTTCGTTACATTTAAGGATATAATATAACGAACAATTTTTTTTTGTGCTGCTGCTACTGCTGTACCAAAATCATCTATCATATTCTCAAGCCCCAATAATAATCGTAATAATATTAATAAGATGAACATCCCCATAAAATTTATATTGTTGTTGTTGTTGTCAATGGTGGTGGTGGTGGTGGTGCACCATCTCCCCTTATACACGACTCCATATCCATATGAAATATTATTGTATTTCTGTACAACTGGAGAAGAGTTGCTGGGGCTTGAGTAAAAATATGTGTCACTCTATGCGATTTAAGAAAAGGATGGATGGAAATTGTTCATGGTGATGTTGATGATGATGACTTTTTTTATTTATTCCAATCCGTTTTCTGAATTCCGTTTTTTGGATTCGACAACTCTACTATATGTACAGTTGATTGCAGCTTACCAATGATGATAAAAAGTTGATAGTGTTAAAATGATTATGGGGAATGAAGCAAAAAGGATCATCATCATCGAAATACAATTTATTTCTATTTTTTTTGATGGTATGTGTGTATGTGCACAATTTTTATACATATTTTATGTAATTTACGAGTAAGTATATAAGTAATATGCTTTTTGGGTTATGAATTCATTCTCATTGACAGCATATGTCACCAAATGCTATTATCACATATATTAGACTTTTAATATGCCAACAGTTAAAGCCACATGTAATTTATGAATTTTTCGATATATCCATTTGTGTACTTTGATATAATATTCGGTTTTTACTTCCGTTTTTAGCATTACACGTGTGTGTGTGTATACATTCGTTTAAATGTGAGGAACTAATGAAACACAACAGGACGTCAGATATTTAGTCATTTCCCAATTTACGTGAAATATTTCCAAATCTCTAAAAATGTCTAATCGAAAAAATGTTTAATACACAACTAATGCAGAGTGTCGCTGGAGAAGAAATTGAAAACTTTGGCAAAAAAGTCCAGCTAAATAATTTCAATGCCATCAGGATCTTACCTAAAGTGAAAAATAAAATGGTGCACTGCATCATTTGACCTTGTGACAAAACCAGCGAACTGGTCACCCAGATTATTTATAATAGAATTTAATTTTGCAAAACGGAACTAGTGGTTTCAGAGTACCCAGAATATTCACCAGAAAACTTAGATACCTTTACAACATGTAACACTTCATTAACCCGGGGTCTCCACTATGAAATTTTACTGACATTTTATTTCATGAAATCAATTTTATCAATGTATGTGTGTGTATATACACAAAAATGCAAACTTAGATTTGTTGATGTTTTTTTGTTTTTTTATGATTTGGTGAATCCCATTATAAAAATCCTCATCAACTCAGCACAACGACACTAATCGTTCGCCGTCCACTTTTAATTAGTTTTAATTATATTTTCTTTTAATTAATGTGTTGGTGGAAAATAAATAAATTAAATTAAATAGAATAATTTAGTTTTGATCCAAATGAATGTCTGTGGAAACTGACACATAAAAATTACAGAAGGGCGGATATCAAAAATACTGCCATTCGCAAGCGCAAGTATTACAAGTGTCTGCGGAAGAGGTGAACAAAATAATTACATATGTTGAAAAAAAGAAAACAAATGGGCAAACAAACAAAAAATCTGGCAGCGGAATTGATATAGCGGGAGAAAACTAAAAATGGTATTTATTCGACGAGCAACGATTTTTAGAAGTGATTTGTAGATAAAGCAGATTTGTAGATCTGTAGATATAGAAAAGCCACAAGAAGTGAATAATTGAGTTATTTTTCTTAATATTTATTTAAAGACATTTCGTGGAATTTTTTACCACTGAAACGGAACATCTCCCTTTTCGACGCAAAAGTTTGCTATAGTGTCTCGCATTTTATGTAATAATTTAGATGAGGTTGTGGTGATTTCAACCTGTAATACCATGTCTGAAAAAGTTGCCGGTAATAAAGTTGGTTCCATCATTTCTCGTTTTTTAATTTTCTTTCGTTAAAAAATTATGCAGCACGCAGCAAAGTTTCACAATCATGTCAGTAGTTTCAATTTTTACGTTTATATGTCGATGCAAAATCGATGCGAAAACGGGACGCAATTCTGCCAAAAGCACTTTCCACCGTCAACCTAGCCTGAGTTAATCTATAATTAAATATCTGCTGTTTTGTATCCGCTATAAAAAAAATTGGATACCGACCCAATTGATCGAAGTTTTTAGAAACAATTGAATTTTCAAAAATTGTTTTATCAAATGTTCTTCCGTTAGCTCCCACATCGATAAATAATTTTTTTTTATTTTATTTTATATTACGACTGAGTCTTGTATCCATTTAGTAATTTACATTGCATGATAAAGTATATCATTAGTCGGCTTAATCAACTGATTATCCCCAGTTACGTGTCACTCCTCCTCAGTTCTTTCGCTTCAGTAAGTCTACTGACCTCCTGGTCGCCATAAGTCTTGCAGTCTTCTTGTTGGTGTGGTAGTCAGCATACAGCGTATATGTCCAGATTTTCATGCTGGTGCAGACTTGATAGGTGTTTTGTTGCATGATGCTTGATTTCATCCGCGATAAGCTCGATCTTTAGATCTTAATGGAAGTTGTCGTTTCGAATGTACCACGGTGCATTAACAATGGATCGCAGGATTTTATTTTAAACTGTTTGTATGATTTTGATATTTGTCTTCTTGGCACAACCCCAGAGTTGGCTACCATATGTCCATATAGGTTTCAGGATTTGTTTATGCAACAGAAGTTTGTTGTGGATCGCTCGTTCAGATTATCTCCCTAAGAGCCATTGCATTGTTGTAAATTTTTTTAGCTCTTCTCTTCTTATTATGTGTTTCTTTCATCTAAGTTCTTCCATCTAAGTCATGCCGAGATATTTAGCAGTGTTTGCAAGCGGTACTACTGTCGAGTTTATCTTTATTGGTATATGATTAATTTTTAGATTTGTAAAGTTCACTTGGATTAATTTTGGTTCGTTTAATTTAATTCGTCATTTCTTTGTGCAATTACATATCAGGTTACTAGCCATCTGTAATTTACAAGTGGAGTCATTGATGTTTTTTGCTGTTGCAAATATTGCCGTGTCGTAGGCAAAAGTCGCCATAGTTGCTTCTGTAATTGGTATATCTCCAGTAAAGGGTGGTAAAATTTTAAGGGCCGATGTTGATTTTGAATAAAACACAAATTATTTAGGAAATTATTGTCAATTATTTTTATTATGATAATATGGTATGGTTCAATTATGTATGGAACAAAATATCGGCTAAATGGCCACCGCGACCTCGGCGGCACACCTCCACACGATGGTCCAAATTTTCGATGACGCTTAGACATAATTGAGGTTCTATGCCGTTAATGTGCCGAATTATCATCCTTTAGCTCTTGAATTGTTGCCGGCTTATCGACGTACACCTTTTCTTTCAAATAACCCCAAAGAAAGAAGTCCAACGGTGTCAAATCACATGATCTTGGCGGCCAATTGACATCGCCACCACGTGAGATAACACGGTCATTGAATTTGTCGCGCAAAAGAGCCATTATTTCGTTAGCTGTGTGGCAAGTGGCACCGTCCTGTTGAAACCACATATCGTCCACATCCATATCTTCCAGTTCAGGTCACAAAAAGTTCGTTATCATCTCACGATAGCGAACACCATTCACAGTAACTGCCTGACCGGCCTCATTTTGGAAAAAATACGACCCGATGATGCCGCCAGCCCATAAACCGCACCAAACTGTAACGTGCGGCTTACGACCGTTACGTAGATTTTGAGTTTATCCAGAACAGGGACTGTATGACGGCATCTATTTGCGCGGCTAAGCTCAGGGTTGTCGTGGGTGTTGTCATAATAATCATAATAATTTACCATAAAACAAATTTAGCTGAATAAAATATTCCACTATATTTTAACTAAAAGGGTTTCCACCATTGCACTGACTATATCCCATTCGAATTATAGCCTTATATCGAAATTTGGAATACCACACAAAAAAAAAAAAAAAAAATCAGAAGAAGAGAAACAAAAGAAATTCCGAAGAAATCAAAGTAACCAACTAAGAATATAACAAACAAATAATAAGAAATTGAAAGAAATTAAGTTAGTATATCAATAATCGGTTTCATGTATTTAAATTAAATTAAATTAAATTTGGTAAAGGCAATTAAGATTAAAATATACACATATTTAGAACATGGTTTGAAAATAACCCAGAGCCCAATATAAAGCTCCATAAAAAAAATGAATTAAAGAAATATGAAATGACTTACCCCAAGGCCAACAAAGCTCCACAGCAGAAAGTACTTTCACCTGGTCTTGCTGGTCCTGTTATAAAAAAAAAAATCAAAATTTTGTTTCGCGACGAGATTTACACGAAAGTTGCAGTTATTTTCAAACACTATAATTTATACATAAGAAAGAAATACTTAAATTATAAAAAAAAATAATTTAACTATTTTTAAACTATTTAACTATTTTATTTAACTATATAACTATTTTTTATTAAATATTTTTTAGAACTTAATCCTATATACGAGTAAATACAGGGTGTCCGCCGGGAAGGTATACTACTTTGTTTGTTTATGATTTTTGATTAAATGAAAGAGAATGGATCTTATATTGATAAATGTTTTATTTAATGTCGGCAATTATGTATGGAATACAATATCAGATAAATGTCCGCCTCTGTTAGCCTCACAAATGCAAGCCCTTTTGAGCACATTTTTCATTACATTCTCACACATTTCACGCGGTATTTCATTAATTTCATCACGAATATTTTGTTTGAGTTGCTCAAGCGTTTTTGGTTTGTTTGCATAAGCCTTGCTTTTTAGATATCCCCACAAAAAGAAGTCCGGAGCAGTCAAATCAGGCGACCGTGGATTCCAATCAACATCACCATTTTTTGAAATAACTTGTTGTGGAAAGAGTTCTCGCAGTAATTCCATTGTAATCCTGGCTGTATGCGATGTGGCACCGTCTTGTTAATACCACATGTTAATCAAGCCCAAAGTATGCAGTTGTAGCGTTAAAAAGTTTTCAATCATATCACGATATCGCTTTCCATTCACAGTTACCGTTACGCCGTTTTCATTTGTCCAATGATTCCTTCTGACCAAATTGCACACCAGACTGTCACTTTTAATGCGTGTAAAGGAGACTCATGAACAATGTGAGGGTTTTCCATTGCCCAGAACCGACTATTCTGTTTATTCACATATCCATTTAAATGAAAATGTGCCTCGTCACTCATTATGATTTTTTCATGAAAATCGGGGTTGTCATGGGCGAGCTGTAACATCCTATTGACACGATGGTTTATCGAATATTTTTCCATAATAAATTCGCCACGTGTCTACTTCACGACCGTCAAGTATGAACTGTCAATACTAATATTCGCCTAAATGGCGGCAAAACAAAGTAGTATACCTTTCCGGCGGACACCCGTTATAATATAAAAGAAAAATTTACAAAACCGAAAAAGAATATTTTTTTTTAGGTATCGTTAGATTAAAGGGTTATACAACAACACATACAAGTTGTTTGTCTTATATTTTGTGGTTAGATATAGTTTTTTTTTATAACCGCACACGAATTTTATGTAACCCGTTAATCCCATGTGCTATAATTAACGACACAAATACCACTTTTTTTTAAATTCAGGCACCTTGCCGGGTCCAAGGCAGTTCACAGTATCACAGTATGGTATTTTTTTCCTCCTTTGTTTTCTGGTTTTCTTGTGCCCTATCGAGCACCAACGATTTATCCAACACTTGATCTTCCAAATTGCACTTAACCCAATGTACACGGCTCATCCGAAGGCCGCATGTGGGAATCCTTGTTTCTTCTAAAATAAATTAGAAACCAAACGAAAAGATTAAACGACTGAACTCGTGAAACCACACACCCAGCACAATGTAACCACACAACACGTACCTTATACAATATTTCATTCACAGTCGCACCAATACGGCTCCGGACCTCTACGGGTTTCGACTTAAATTGGCCGACTAAGCGGCCTTCGAAATCGCTAGATAACTTGGAATTGGTGGTTTTCTTTGTTTTGTAAACTAGGTGCTTGTTCACACTATGGACTTAATAATGATTCGGGCTTTTTATGTTAATTTTAAAATTTTTTTTTGTTTCCAAAATTATGGTACTTTATCACTGTATCACACTGTACTATACACAATCTTTTTCGTTTTAATTTTGGATACTGAATGCCGTGTCATCTGAATATTTTCTCTAAAATTAATATTTTTTTTTTTAATTGGTATGCACATTCGTATGCGTAGAGAACCTGTACATATCATGTTGAGAGTATTTACCCGGTACAGATTTACACACACACAAAATAGATCACCTAACATGAAAACGAACGTTTGTCTATTTAAGAGTCAGGTTACTCACATTGTCAGTAGCATTGTTGTTGTACATAGGAACAATAACGTATACAACAGGTTATATAGCATAATTAGGATGGCATAGCAAACAACGTCCGTACATAAATTTGTCGGTTTGTAGCGGGATCAAAGTCATATCGTTACAATCGTGGGGCAGTCCCACACCCGAGATAATTCTCATTGTGCCGGGCCAATATTAAAATCACGTCTTAATATCTTTCATATGATACTTCCCCAGTGGTTGTCCCTTTAGGTTTTCAACTTCTACGGCTACATTACCGACAATACGTTTCACTCGTCCAACGACAAATTTCGGGGCGAGTTTGGTGGAGAAATACTTTGCGGCATCGCTTTGAGCAAAATTCCTAACGTAAATGATTTGTCCAGGTTTAAAATCTCTAATCCGAGATCGCAAGTTGTATCGTCTCTCGTTTTTTCCTCGTGCTTGCTTCATGTATTGCAAAACTTGTTCTTGAGCCAACGATAGACGATCCGCGGTTTGAATAGTGATATCAGGACGTATGCAGAACGCAAAAATAAAAATTTATTGTAAAATGCGTTTTTGGATCCAAGATTGGTTCATATTTGCTTTCATAATTGAATTTTCGGATTTTTAGGTTTGTTCTTTTTTCACCAATAGCAGGAAAAGCAGGTTCCACGTTCAATTCATTACCTAGGCCATATGGCCATTTTGTCAAAAAATTGGTTAAGTCCTTTAACGAAGAAAGGCATGCTTCCATATGAGTGGCTGGATTTTGCAATAATTTGCTAATTACATCAATTTGTAGTAATAACTCACGCCTCATTTCTATGGAATGTATAAATTGATAATTGCATATTTTTACTGATAAACAGTCAGTGTGCCATAAGACGTGTTTTGAAGTCTACTTCTTTCTTATTTCAATAAGAGAGTCATAAATTTGTACAATATGATACCTTAAAGGTTTCATCAATTCGACAACGTATTTCACTTAAAGTTTTTAGATTTAAATTTGACATTTATGTTTTAGAACAGACCATTTTTTGGTTGAATTGGAATAAAATGCGTATACTTCTTGTACTAATTAAAAAAAATTGCTGTCTCGTGTGAACAACCAGTTTCAAACTATGTGCAGAACATGGTACAAAAAAAGCACTTGGATTTAAATTTAAAATTTTCTTTGGGCACTAACCCAAATGCAGTACATAAACTACAACACTTGTTAAAGCGTTATAGGGTGGCATTCATACAATTAAAATTGTAAAAATTTCGTTAGTTGTTAGAAAAATTATAAAAAACTTTTGTTTATTTTCAGTTGTCAAAAAAATGCCCGTTCTCAGTTAATAATTTAAAACAATAGGTAAAAAATAATTAGTTTTTGGCCGCCATTTGTAATCGAAACACCATATCGTTTTGCCTTTTGCTTCAGAGAATTTTCACAGGCAAATCATAAAAGTGTTCCACTGATTTTAAAGTATAATCAATTTGACAGTGCTAAACCCCCAAAAAATTCACATTTTGAAAAATTTAGCTAAATGTTCAGTTAGCATTCTTGATATATGCAAATGATTTTATTACTAATAGATCTTCTAATTTTTTACTAGAAATGAACCCAACTCCTCGATATAAACGAAGAGGGTAATAATCGAAGTGCAACTTGCTGAGGAAAGTTCCAAAGTGCAACGATCAGCTTCACCAGGCGCTACTGCACTACTAGTAATAAAGAAAACGAAGGTACTAATAACAACAATAAAACACTTGAATAGGCAGCCACTGCTTAATGAAATAATTTGTAATACTAACAAAACAATCTAACTTTTCTTATTAAAATAATTATAACAATAATGATACAAATAATAATAAATATAAGAAACAACAAAATTGTTTTGTTAAGAAAATATTACAAAACTCCTTATTTCTTCCTCATACACTACACACATATAACATGCACATGCAGAAAGTTTTCCATTCCAACTTTTCCATTTTCTCGTCGTTACATGTTTAGCAATATAACGTACCAACAGAACCAAATATAATCACATGTGAGCAACTTAAGAAGAAAATGGTAAAAAAAAATATTTCATAAGACAATAGACAAAAACTAAAATGCAAAATTAAAAGAAAAATTTATAAATTATTCGAAGACGCGAAAAAGCATTATTCGAATTTTCATTTTTAATCAGGAAAACGGAAAAGAAAAGTTGGAAAAACGAAAGTATAAGAGGAAGACGAATTTATTCGTCGATTAAAACCGCATTTTGTTCCATGATTTGTAGTTCTGCTTTTTTGTTCTCCCTCCAGTCGTGCTATACATAAATTAAATTATATTTATTTTATGTTACAATTTTTATTAAGAAATATTTTAAAATTGAATTATTAAGAAGAGACAAGTTATAGGATAAGGACTGGAACATTTTACCCATTAAACACAGTTAGATGTCAAAAGTATTGCCACTCGTTGGAATTCGTAAATCGTATGGACGCTAAAATTCAGTTAGGCCTGTTCGACTCCAATGGTGGTATCAAATTTCATTGATACATTCTTGCGATCTAAATTGCTTAATCCAGTGGACCTCTGAAAAAAAAACTTCTTATAGTACATCCGACCAGACCTGTATTTCTTACAGCACACGGTTTAATCAGTCCTTGGAAAATCCTTAAAATGACATTATAATGTCTCTTGGGATTCTTTCGTTTTTTAATATAACATGCAGTTACAGAAGTTTATAAAATTGAAAGTAAATACGTTCGTTATTGTGGTTACTCGCAGCAATCTAAAACTGATTGCAGTGATCTAAACCACTCTCTAGAAACTTTAACATGTTGCTTACAACAACGAAAAGAGGAGCCTCTCACAATTAAATTTGACCTTATCCACCATGTCAACATATACTTATGTCGTTGTTAGATTATATTACAAACAAATCTAACAACATCAAATTGGTTTTAAATATTCCATTCAATACGTCAACTCAGTATGAAAGAGCGCTATTTGCTGGTTGGATTACTATGTATGGTGATCCCTTAAAATTTGCACATAGTAACTGTATGGATTTTCCAACTATACATCTCCGATATTTTACAAAGAGTTGTCTGCCTTTGTATGTATGTCTACTACCTTTTTATTTTATTAATCGTTCGCTTTTATACAATTTTTCAAGTTTAAAATGAGTCTAATTGCATATACGAGTACATAATAACCAATCAGCACAATTTAACAGGCCAATATATTTTGAAAGTGAAATAATTTTACAACAAATGCATTAAAATGCAATTTAACACGATCCAAATTATTGTAGTTATGTTGAACATTATGATGATGCGTCAACATTCTCCCCCACCTTGACAAGAGCTGTTGTCAAACTGCTATGTCAGAACGTCTGTGTATTCTTGGTGCAGGAAGGGCCGCTGGACAATATAATAATTAATGCTATGATTATAATTAAAACTGCGAGATTGACATAGGCTATACTGTAATGATGAACATCGTGGCGGTTAGGGTCAGCATTCCAGTGAAGGTCATTATTATGTTCTGCGATTAATGCTTCTAGTTTAATCGGAGTAACTGGTTTTCCACAAATGAGATCAAACACCTTCTTACCGCTTATACTGAAAATCCATTTGTGGTGTTCATTAATTTTAGCCCAATAGTTGGTAAAGTTAAATGACTGAATGTGGCAACTGTGATGGAGCTCGTTATTGTGTTGAAAAACGTTCATTTCGCACCTACTGACGTCAGATTGGGTGTTGTATATCGGAGCAACATGGCATATGAATTTTTGAGCGTTGATGGTAACACAGCGATTTAAATCCGAGAGCGCCATTGGTGAATAATATTCACGACTATTGCTCGCTGCCAAAAATGTGGTTGACGGTTTAATGATGAAATGTTGGGCTTCGTGTTGAATAGGTATTGGAATTATTCGATAGATGTTGTGGACACTTGATTGTATCAACGGTATCTGAATGCTGAAAATAGCCATGGTTGCCATAACTCTTGCATTTACTGTCATAACTTCATAAATATCAGTGAGATGATAACCAGGGAGTGTCAATGCAGGTGGTGTGTGGTCCTTGATTTTCCATAATTCATTTTCAAGCTGTATAGGAGAAATTAACTGTGAATTGATTAATTCGTTATGCGTATGGGTGAGTATGTCAATCAGGGTTCTCTGAGTATCGTCGACATTTCTGATGAATAGCATGAGTTGTATGGATAACATGTTGATTAATTGGTGTTTATGTGCTCGCCCACAACATTTAGTTGGTTTCTTGTTAGATCACTATCATGTGTGATAATGTTTACAGTGGCATTGATAATTTAGGTTTGTTTTCGAGCTAAATTGATCAGTGTTTCGCTTTTACCTTCCAGGTTTGTTATTAATTGCTCATAACGTTGTGCCCTGTCGTTCATTCAAAACACCAAATAAACCTCCCATCACATATCCCACTGTATCCTCGAACCCACGTCTTACTCGTCTTCGTTCTTTGTTGGAATTCTGAATTACTTGGTTCGCCTTTCTAATATTTTCCAGATGGCGATCAAATTGTTGAATGGTGGCAGCGCAAATAGCGGGATCATTTGTATGATTATTACTCTCTTGGCAGTCGCGTTTCAATTGCTTATAATGTATATTCATATTTTTCAGTTCCCCTTCAAATTCTCTGAGATCATAGTTAATGATTATGTTCTAGCTGGAGGCAAGTGGGTTCATTTCAGCATGTTTTTCAAAATATAATCCTGGTTGGTGGTTAAGGTATTCAATGCTATATTTTGTTTCATTTTCCGTCTCTGCACTTGATTGACTCCGTGTTCTCCTTTCAGTTGGTTCAGGAACTTTCTCTCGAGATGAACCTTCCGTCGGCTTATCGTTGTTTGTTATAAACTGTTGCACTTCGGAATCTTCAATAATGGGTTCGGCTTCTGACTCAGTGGTGTAGTGTGTTGGTAGAGGACTGATCTTAGCTATGGACCTTTCCAGTACTCCCTTCTGATTTTTCAAGTTAACGACTCTGGTTAATTTATCATGTCCAGGGTGAGTTTCTAATACTTTTCCCAATAGCCACTTTGTGGGTGGTAAATTTTCGTCTCTTATAAGAACTAATTGATTTTCCTTTATATTTGGTTCTTGTTTTGTCCATTTCATTCGGTGCTGCATATTATGGAGGTAATTTTTGATCCACATTTTCCAGAAGTACCCATGCATTCTCTCGATTTGCTGCCATCTTGCCAATAGATTTTGGTTCGGGTAAATGGTTTCATCATCAGGCGGGGCGAGCATGAAATCGCTAATTAAAAAATGACCGGGTGTCAAACCCGGTGGGTTGGTACCCATTGATAGTGGACATGGCGGTCTCGAATTTAATGTTGCTTCAACCTGGCACGACCGAGTTGTGAATTCCACATATGTTAGTAGTACGGATGCTGCGGCTTTCTTCAAGTGCTGCTTTACCGATTTCACTCCTGCTTTCCATATGCCGCCGAAATGTGGTGAGCCTGAGGGATTGAAATGCCATTGGATCCCTTGGTTTGTTATTACGTTTAAAATATCGGATGAATGATGAATAGATTGCAAATATATATTTGCAGCCACAAAATTCGTGGCGTTGTCACTATATATATTTGCAACGTTATCCCTTCGGGCTATGCAACGTTTGAGGGCAGCGAAAAATCCTTGTGTTGTTAAATCACTGTCCAATTCTATATGCATCGCTTTCGTTGTTAAACAGATGAAAATGGCGATGTATCCCTTCCGACTCTTTTTTCCGCGGCCCTTGGACATTCGTAAATTGATGGGCCCAGCATAGTCTATTCCTGTATGGGTAAATGCTCTTGAGGGTATTACTCTTGGAGGTTAGCATTGAACCTAAAACACTTCTGGCATTGGCGATTGTGTTGTTTTGTTGCTCTTATGATTTGGAAGATCCAAAATTGCTTTCTTATGAACGCGAGCGTTAAGTTCAAACCTCCATGCTGAGTATTTTTATGTACCCAATCAATATTCAAATTTGTGAGATGACCCTTTGGTGGTAGGATGATTGGATGTTTTTCGATATAATTCAAAATTGAATGTTGCAATCGTCCTCCTATTCGAAGTACTCCATTCGTGTTCAGAAATGGATGTAAGGAGAGAATTTTACTCTTGTAGCCCTTTGACCTTTTCTCCTTTAATTTTCTTATATCTTCCTTAAATGGAGAAGCTTGTGCCATTTGGCTGCTTCTAACTCTTTAACTGTTAGTGCCCCCTTCCGTTTTTCACCTTTATGGTAGCTACTATTGTAATAGCCAAGCACCAAATATACGCGAGTACTCGAATTGTTTTTGTGAGAGAAGAAAACCGTTCTAATATTTACGGTTCTGTTGTAGTTGTGCTTATGTTGCAAAGAGAATCTTGCCGTTTTTTTTCTAACTCGGTCTCCGTTATTACGTTACTCGATGATGGCTCGATACTACTTCTAAGCCAATCCGGGTCGGACCACCATAATTTATTATCACCAAGCTTATCAGGATCTACGCCACGAGTTGCACAATCTGCGGGATTTTCTTTTGATTTTACATGTTTCCATTGTGCAGGGCTGAGGATAGCATGAATCTGCGATGTTCTATTTGCTACGAACGTTTTCCATTTACTAGGATGTCCTTGCCGCCAGGACAGAACAATTGTCGAGTCAGTCCAGGATTGCATTTTAACGATTGGGATTCCCATGACCTCTGAAACTTGTCTCAGTAGTTTCGCTAACAGTACTTCTCCACAAAGTTCTAATCTTGGAAGAGTTAGTTTCTGACTTATTGGGGCCACTTTAGTTTTCCCGGACATAAGTGTAATTGTTGATTCTCCAGCATCTGTCACCTTGCAGTACACTACTGCAGCGTAAGCTAATTCCGATGGAATCCTAAGTTTTTGCAAATCGCCGAATGTAGTTTTATATTGAATCGATTTTTTCTTCATTGCCTCAGGTAGTACTTCATCCTATGATAGTCCCCTTATCCATGACTGCTGAAACAATAGTTTTCCTATAACAATTGTTGGGAAAAACCATCCTAGCGGATCGAATATCATGGTTACCTCCGAGATAAGGGACCGTTTTGTTGGAACTATTATCATGGGTTCCATGTTGACCTGGAACTCAAATTCATCTCGTTGGGGATTCCACAATATTCCTAACGTTTTTATGGATTCATGGTTCTTATTTATGAGTGTGGTTTTTCACTCCCTTTGTTCTTCAGGAACACCCTCCATTATGGCTCTGTTGTTCGATGCCCATTTTCTCAGCTTGAAACCTCCATTATTTAGCGGTTTTCTTAACTGTTGCTGACATTTTACTGTATGTTCTATGGTTTCTGCACCAGAGAGAACATTGTCGACATAGAAATCCTTCAACAGGATCTCTGAAGCAATTGGATAATTATTGTGCTCGTTTATGGCAAGTTGTTTTATAGTTCTAGTGGCCAAATATGGAGCGGACGAGGTACCATACGTGACTGTTCGTAACTTGTACTCTTTAATTTGCTCGTACGTGCCAGCTCTCCATATTGTCCTTTGTAAGATCTGTTGTGTTGTTGTTAATAGGATTTACCTGTACATTTTATCAATATCTGCGATGTATACGTATTTGTATTTTCTCCATCTTGTTATAATAGAGAACAGATCTTGTTGTATTGTTGGACCTACTAGCTGGTTATCGTTGAAACTGATCCCGTTTGTTGTCTTCATTGATGCATCAAAGACTACCCTTACCTTGGTTGTTGTACTTGACTGCTTGACCACATCATGGTGAGGTAGGTAACATGTTTGCCCCTTCGCATCTTCTGAATTGACCGAAACCATATGGCCTAGCTTTATGTATTCATTCATAAAGTTATGGTATTCTTGTTTTAATTGTGGGTTTCTTTCTAATCTTATTTCTACTTGAATTAGTCTTGAAACCGCACATTTCCTTGAGTCTCCTATTTCATCCCTTAATGGTATAGTGACCTCATATCGTCCTTCTGGTAGTCTTCTGTGAGTAATTGCGTAGTGTTTCTCACTCATCTCTTCTTCTTCTGAGTATGACTTTCCCTTGGGTAGCTCTTCAATTTCGCAGAACTGTCGCAACTACACGCCTAGGTTGTTTTGTACTACCAGAGATAGTGAATTTGACGTTAATCCTGATTCTGTCGTGAGACCCAGGAGAATCCATCCTAACTCAGTTTTCTGCGCTATTGGTTGGTACGGTGATTTCTTTATTACACCGTCTAACAAGATCTTGGCGTATACCTCTGTTCCTAAAATCATATCAATTGGACCAGGTAAGTCAAAATTTGGATCAGACAATGCCAGCTCTCTCCTAGTTGATTTGTTAAAACCCTTTACTGGCGTTGTTGGTAGTTGCTCAGTTAAATTTGGTAAGATAAAAGCTTCCACCATCTGCTTGTATGTCGAAGGGTAATGAGGTGAAATGGTTATATGTACCTTATAATTTATTCTATTAGTCTTCATTCCTTCAATTCCAGTAACTTGTAAATCTGATCGGCATTTAGGTTGAGCTGTTCGGCACCTGCCTGCGTGACAAACGATGACTGAGAGCCTGGATCTATTAGTAGGTCAATGCGCTGGCGTTGGTCAATGCGGTAGCTAACAAGGGCACCTTATCCTGTACAGTGCATTTGTCGTTGTTGATTTTCGCGGAATGGAGCGTTGTGGATGTCGTCACCTCCCTTGTGTGAAGCAATGTGTTATACCTTCTTTGACATGCCACCCAGGTTTCCTCATTTTGACATGCAAATTTGTTGTGCGTGGAGATATGATAAATGCTACATAAAATGGTTGCTGCTATTATTTTGGACCTTTCCAGATCTTCCATCTTCTTAAAAACTGGGCAAGTTGTTATTTCGTGAGATGCACTGCAGACAATGCATCTTTTTTCTATCCCCGCTAAAGTTATTCTAGGCGGTGGTACGTTTACAGCAATAGGTGGTGTGTTTGTTGTTCTGCTTTGTTGTGCACCCTTTGTTGTTTGCAATGCTTCTAGATAATATAAGACAAATCCATAAGAAGCGCTGCCGCAACCATACCAACTATAGCACAAGTAGCACAATACATCATGCATTATTGTGCACTATCTGATTTACCACTGAATCAATAATAAGCCAGGTGGAACCATTTAAAGCCAACCATTTAAGGAGCTTTTTAATGCTTTCAGAATTGACCTATAACTAGGCCATCCGGAATCACTACAATATCAGCCGGAATCATACAAAGCTGGCCGGAATCAAATCAAGTATAACACACGGTATTCTGCCAGTCGGAACAAAAGTCTTAACAGCCAAAACCATTTGCAACTGCAACATATAAGATTTAAGCCAAAACCATAGCACGGTCATCTGAAACCATTATAATGTCATCTGGAACAAAAATGAATCCACCAGAAACCATGGCAGCTGGAACCAAACTATCTATGGCGCATGTAGCATTATCGTGCACTAGCTGATTTTTTTGACAACACCAATAATTAGCTTAATCAACCGGAAACATTAGGAGCTAAGCACAATGCACATAACTGTATGTGCAACATATAAACTTTCAGCCGAAACCACGAAAAGGTCATTCGGAACCACTACAATGCCACCCGGAATCATATGAAGCTAACCAAAATAGCAACAACACAATACGCATGGCGCATCATTGTGCACTGTCTGGTTTTTTAGTCGAACCAATAGTTTGCCAGACGGAACCATTTAAAACCGCAGTTGAACAAAATGCGCTTTATTGGTTGTGCAACATAGTAGATTTCAGCCGGAACCATATCAAGGTCAATCGAAACCAAACCAAACCATATATGGCTCAAATAATACAATGCATTGTGAATCGTTGTGCACTAATTGATTTCTCGGTTCGAACCATATGGAATTGGAACTATATGAAGCCATCCGGAACCATGCTTAGCCTTAACCAAACCTACTATTGGACAAGTTACACGATGTATTGAACATAATCGAACACTATCTGATTTATCAGTTGAAGAAAACCATCCGGAACCATCTTAACCCAGCAGAAATCTCAACTTTATCAGTCGGAACCAATAGGTGCTGGCACAATGAGCACAATGTGCATAAATTATTGTGCACCATTTTAGCTTTCAACCGGAAACATATAACAAGGTCCGTCGGAACCATTGAAATATCAGCTGAAGCCCTAAAATGTCAGCCGGAACAATATGAAGCTATAGCCGAAACCACATCAACTACGGCACAACTACTACAATGAATTGAGCATCATTGTGCTCTTGCTGATTTTTCATTCAAAATTAATAATTAACCAGCTGGAACAATTTAAAGCCAGCCCGAATAAAACTCTGGTTATTAGCCGGAAGTTTAATTAGAGGCTTGCACAATAAGCACAATGTGCTTAAATGGTTTTGCAACAAACAAAATTTCAGCCGGGACCATTACAAGATCAGCTGAAACCAACAAAACTGTGGCACAAGAAAAATACATTATGCGTCAATCTAATTTATCAACGGAAGAAATATTAAGCCAGCCGGAACCAATTAAAGCGAACTGAAACAAAAAATTTAAGCACAATGCACGTAAATTGTTGTGCAAGATATAAGCTTTTAGCTGCAATCATGATGAAGCCAGTTGGAATCAAACCAACTGTGGCACAAATAGCACAAAACATTGTCCAGTATTTGATATTTGTTTTTAGACCAGGATTTTACCAGCCAGAACCATATTTGGCGCGTCTTGGCTGACTTTAGATTTATATCAGTTGAAAAAACAAGTAGTGCAAAATGATGAAAAATGCATTGTGCTATTAATGCCACAGTTAGTTTGGTGCAAGTTGACCCTGCTATGGTTCCGGCTGTAAGTTTAAATGTCGCACAACCATTAAACGCATTCTGCTGCTTTTGTAAGCTCCTAATGTTTCAGGTTGATAAAATTTGGGTTCAGCATGGCCGTAAATGGTTCCGGCTGACTAATGCTTGGTTCCGGCTGAAAAATCTGGTAGTGGACAATGACGCGCAACACCATTTAAGCGCATTGTGTAAATTGTACAAGCTCATAATTGTTCCGGCTCGTTTTTGTTGCTTCCGGCTGGCTTTGTGTCATAATTGGTTTGGTTACAATTATGGTTCCGGCTGGCGTGACGGACGTGCAAATAAATCAAATTGAGAAAAAAATGTTTTTGATACTCTTCATAGTAATCAGAGAAATGCAATTACTCTTATTATGGAATTAAATATTTCTAGGTATTGTGAGGAAAAGTCTTGTGTGAGGAATCGGTTAGGCTAATTATTATTTTCTGCTTCACGTTTTCCTTGTGTCGTAGACGAGAGATGTAACACTCAAAATACTCTTCTACGAGTATTATTATTAATATTGTAGATTGTAAATGTAAGCAAAGTTTTATTAACAGGCTTTTATATTACTCTAACATTTTGCAGCGCAAGCACTTTTTTTGCCATTTCCGTCGTCACTCGTTTTGAGTTTTTATTTAGTGCCGTAAAATTCAAATTTATTAATAATTGATTTTGTTGTTGCTGTTCTTGTTCTTGGTGTTATTCTCACGGGTTTAATATTCGATGTTTTATCAACATTTTACGAAAAGCGCTTAGAATTAAAACAAAATAGCTAAGGAAAATATAATTGATACAATAAATTATGTCACGGTGAAGTTAATTTCAGTAATTTATGTCACCTGGTGAATCGAATTTAATTTTCATTATTATTTTCGTATATATACGAGTATATAGGGGAAGCCATTGATTTGATGTTAAAGGGCGGCAATAGATTTTCACTTACATCATAGTGACACATTTTGAACTTCGGGACACTGCCTTCGAAACTTTTATTTGTTTCAGTATAAGTACCTCAATGCGTCATGTAAGTGACACATATGTTGGTGAGTAAATCAATTAATTAAGCCATCTGTTTTCTAATATGAATACAACTGTAATCCACGATTGTTAACCGCATGTATAAAATCGAAGCAATATACCATCGATATAAAAACACTCTGCCATATGCATGACGTAATATAAATTTTAATTTTATGAACAATATTTTATACATTTTTTAAATTAATGGATTTTTTTTATAATAACAACATTTTTTTTAAAATATATTTGCCCATAAAACGCAAGTTGAACGCAAAAAAAAATGAAAAATATGAATTACAAAATTTCATTAATTACAAAATTAATAATTATCGAACGGTGGCAAAACAAAAATTAAAAATTGCGGAAATATTTATTTTAATTGATTTTTAGCTAATCTGAAATTATTTTGTGGTTTTCAATAATTTGTGTACGTTCCGTCACACAAATTGGATCGATTTATTATAGTTATAAAGACAGGGCGGCTTTGACTAACGTTCGCGTGGTCTAAATATTTTTTATAAAACGGAATCCAGTCTGTTGTAATTTATACATTCAACTAATATATATTCAGCTCATATTGGAACACTTAATATAGGTATAAAGCCTTAAACAGCGAAGACATATAGTTGTACTTTGTTTACAATTTGGGTGGTGGCTGATAATCGTAAACCCAAAAGTTGAAGAAACTTTGTCCAACTGTAACAGTACGGTAACAACTCCGAAACCATTTAGAACAAAAACCAAAATAAAATTAAGGTGTGAATATATTGTGACCAACACCCCCGACTTTCTTTTTTGACAAATGTACAGATCTCGAATACACCACCCTAAATTTCTAAATCAAAATATTGAATGTAGCGGATTTTTGATAAAACCTCTCTTGTACATATAATGAAAAATCATTATTCCTGGTTCAATTTCAGAAAACCGACAAGGTTAAATCTAGTTGCAAATTTAGTGTTCACTGCATAAATTGAAAAAACTTCTTTGGAAGCTGTCACTTCCGGTACAAATATATCCACCTTACCTTTAGTATCGAGTTTGATTGCGAATAGTCAAAGCTCGGCATTTTAGGTAAAATTATAAAAATAATCTGGATTTTGTTTAAATCTTAATCTGCAATTTTCTGTTTTAATCATTTTTTTGCAAATTCTATTACGTACTTTTCAAAATAGATATTCGCAAAAAAGCGAAAAAGCTCCTATAGGTGTGCCACTTTGATTTCAGCCAAAAATCAAAGGAATCTCCCACTTGATGTAACAAGCTTAAGAATGAAGTTTCACTGCTAAGAGTCGATCCGTCTGGGCTGTGGGGAACTAGCAACATTTAGTCTGCACGAAACCACCAAACAGACGAGGACAAATTTATTATAACAAGAAAAAACAGTTTTTTGTAAAAAAGAAGAAAAGATTTAAAGTAAAATTTATTTCTTGCTACACTGTGGTCAATTTCAAGAATCTAAAGGATGTTACCAAGTGTATGAGGATGTGCATCGAATAGAGATCTAATTGAACTGTTGTCTTTGAGAACTAATTGAACAACTAATTGTAAAAAATTTGTCTTCACGTTTGAGAAGCTTTATCAAACTTGGAGACAAGTTTTTTTTTATTTTAATGTGGTTAACTGTTTCGAAAAGTCTCGTCCACTAGTAAACGACACATGGTTACTTGTAATTATATCTGAGATTCCTAGAATCGACCATAGTGTAGCAAAATCCAAAATATTTTTATGTAAACGAGGTTAACTATTTTGAACACATTGATTCATTCACTATTTTGACGAATATTTGACTTGTTTTAGTAAATCAACGCCTTTAAACTTGTGTGGAGCCACTCCAAATCGTTTTATTTAAATGTGGTTAACTGTTTTGGACAATTCTGTTTCACTCTGTTCACTGGTTAACCGTTTTAACAGCTCAACCCGTCTACTATTAAGTGACAGTACCCACACTTGTTAACATCTCTGAGATTGTTTAAATCTGTTTTAGTGTCTCATATGTCATATGTCGCATATGTTGATTCCGTCTTATTTTCGTTTAGCGTGTTCAATTAAACTCAAGATTTATTATATTTTTATATTAACTTTATTTTAATTAGAATAAATTAATTATTTTAAATTTTAAGTTAAACTTTAACGTTTGTGACTACAAGCAGGAATGAATATTTTAATTTTATTTTCTTTATTTACAAAATGTATAATTAGTATATAACAATTATATAAAACAAAAATTGAATACATAACCAATATATTATAAATATAATTATGTAGTATATAAACACACTTACATAAATAAATACATCTCATCGCCAACCTTTATTTATTTATTTGTTCATTATCACTATATACTCGGATTTGCATCTTGCAGTATTACATTACATTAACTCGATTAGTATATAATCATTACGCAGTGGCGTAGGTAATTGAATTTTCGTATACGACGCGGGGGTAAATCTCTAAGAGGTATAGACCCTACAATACTCCCCCTCAACGCACAAAAAAAAATAAATTGTAAAATGTGTGGCTTTGCCATCCACTTTGATCAATAATCAAGTATATAAATTTATTTTTTTTAAAATTTTTTTTTTTTGAAAATTTTCAAACGTTAAAATGAACTTTCTTTGGTTTTTCGTAGTTTGTTGTTTCACCAAGGTTCAGTTGTTCGGCCAAATAAGCTGGTTTACATCGATCGATAGAAACGGATACCGGTTTTCCGTTTATATTTATAACAAAGTGTTTGCGAAATCTCCTAATTACTTTATATGGCCCTTCGTAAGTTGGGCTTAATCCAGTTTTTATCTTATCCACTCGTAAGAATACATATTCACATTCCGATAAATCAGCTGGTATATAAATGTTGCCTTGTGGTTGCTTTCGTGTATCTTTCGGAATTAAACTTTGCATATTATGTCTTAACTTTTCAACAAAATTTGTAGGATCTCCTGGATTTGGCTTTGATTCTATGATAATGTCACCTGGTATCGTCAAACATTGTCCGTAGACTAGTTCTGCCGGTGAACATCCAAGGTCGGTTTTAATTGCAGTTCGAATACCTAATAAAACTAGTGGTAACTCATTGCTCCAATCTATCGTATTACCCTGAGCTTTAAGTGAAGCCTTCAGTTGCCTATGGAATCGCTCAACTAAACCATTCGATTGAGGGTGATAAGCCGTAGTTCTAATTTTATGTGAGCCTAGTACGTTTGATAGTTCTTGAAACATTTTAGATTCAAATTGGCTACCCTGATCAGTTGTAATTTCCAACGGAATTCCGAATCGAGCAACATATTGTTCGATGAATGCTCTAATTACTGTAGCCGCAGTGCAATCGGTCAGCGGAATGGCCTCTGGCCATCTAGTATACCGATCTTCAATAGTTAAGATATATGTATAATTATTTGATGGTGGTAAAGGACCAACCAAATCTAAATGAACGTGAGCAAATCTGCCCGAAGGAATCTTAAAACGTCCGAATTCCGAATGAGTATGACGTGTTACTTTTGACTTTTGACACGCTACGCAAGTTTTTGCCCAAAATCCTATGTCTATATTCATAGAACGCCAGAAACATTTCGCAGTAATAATTTTTCTTGTGGTCTTAATTCCAGGATGAGCCAAATCATGATATGAATTAAAAATCTGGCGACGTAGTTTCTCAGGAATATAAGGACGATTGACACCCGTTGATGTCTCACACCAAATAGGTTTATCAACATTATCAAAAGTCACCTGCTCCAACACTCTCTTACAGCCTATTGAACGAAATGGTTCCGTAGTATACTCAATAAGTTCATTATCTAGATTTTGCAGTTTGATGAGGTTTTCTATGTCTAGTCCAACTAATTGAATAGCATAATTCTCGGTAGATCGTGATAAAGTATCTGCTACTAAATTATCCGACCCTTTTATATGCCTTATATCAGTGGAAAATTGGGCTATATAATCTAAATGTCTCGCTTGACGGGGGCTTTTTTCAGTTTTAGATGCCATAACTGTTGTCAATGGTTTATGGTCAGTATAAATTACAAATTGTCGACCCTCAACAAAATAACGAAAGTGTTTCACGGCTAGATAAATCGCCAAAAGCTCTCGATCAAACGCAGAGTATTTGCGTTCAGCTGGCGTTAGCTTTTTCGAAAAGAACCCAAGCGTTTCCCAATTTCCATTGCTACTTTGTTCTAAAACTGCTCCTACAGCTGTCCCAGATGCATCGGCTTTAATGCTATAATTGATATTTTCTTTAGGAAATGCCAGGAGAGTTGAATTAATCAGCGCTGCCTTAACGTTATTCATAGCCTGTTCACATTCTGGAGTCCAGCTAAACTTAATCTTTTTCTTTCTTCTACCCAACTCATTTAGGTGCTCGTGAAGAGGAGAAATATGTTCAGCTAGATGTGGTACAAAACGGTGATAATAATTTATCATGCCTACAAACCGTTGCACTTGTCGATAAGATGTTGGTTGTGGAAAATCTCGTATAGCTTCAATTCTGTCCTCTGACGGACGAATTCCATCTTTCGAAATGTTATGGCTAAGAAAAATTAACGAAGGTACCCCAAAGACGCATTTAGATGCTTTGATATTAATTCCGTAATCCGCTAATCTGTTAAAAAGCATGCGTAAATGAATTTTATGCTGTTCGTTTGATTTACTTCCCACTAAGATATCGTCTAAGTAAACAAACGCAAAATCTAATCCGTTCGTTACTTCGTCCATAAACCTCTGGAAAGTTTGGGCTGCGTTACGTAATCCGTAAGGCATACGTACAAATTTAAATAGCCCAAAAGGAACGGTTATGGCGGTTTTATGTACATCTTCTATGGCTACCGGAATTTGATGGTAAGCCCTTACTAAGTCTACCTTCGAAAATATTGTACATCCTTCCAAATTGGAAGAGAAGTCATGTATATGTGGTATGGGATATCGGTCTGGCACTGTTACCTGATTTAATCGACGATAGTCCCCACACGGTCGCCAGTCATTTTGTTCTTTCTTCGGGACCAAATGTAATGGCGACGAAACGGATGAGGAAGACGGGCGACAAATACCCAATTGTGTCATATACTGGAACTCATTTTTAGCAATATTATATTTAATTTTATCCAGCCTTCGCGGTCTTGCAAATGGGAGTTGACCTTGTGTAACTATTTTATGTACTACTTTGTGTTTAACCGGTATATCATATCGAGGTTCACTAATAAGAGTTGGAAATTCTTGAATGATATCTCCGTATACACCAGGCACAGAATATTGTATTGGTGAAAGACTAACATCATAACTAATCGATGCATTTACATATATGTCTGTGATGCCATCGATCAGTCTCTTTCTCTTGAGATCAACTATAATACCGAACTTTGTTAAAAAATCGGCCCCTATTATAGGTTTATCAACCGATGCTACCACGAATGCATGGCACAATTGACGCCGAAAACCTAAGTCTAGATTGAGAAGTTTTGAACCAAAAGTTGTAATTATGGTATTGTTTGCTGCTGTGAGTTTGTAATGCTCGTCTTGGATAAGATTTTTAAAATTGTTCGCAGGAATAACTGATAAATCAGCTCCTGTGTCGATAAGAAAGGTAATTTTTGTATTTGAACATTTAATGAAAAGACGGCGAGAACTGCTGATTCCGACGTTTGCCGCAACAACGTCGGACGGATCTAGTTTTCCGTTTCTTTATTTTGAGATGACGAAAACTGATTTTTATAGGTACAAGAACCTCCATTACATTTGCGAGCTTTATTCTGAAATTTCCAGTGATACCAACAAGCGTGAGGTCTTCCTGGAGTGTGTATTCTGTTAGACCTAGAACGAGGTCGATTGTGGTAATAACGGGCTCTCGAATTTGATCGATTTCTTTCATTACGATAAGACTCGAATTTATTTAACCGAGATTTAATCTCATTAATAGAAGCCATTAGTTTCTCTACACTAAAATTCGGACTAGTTGTGGATGGTTGATCATGATTCATCGAACCACAAAATGGGTTAGTAGAAGGATTTCGAAGTCCCCAAATATTATCGGCTGAATCAAGCATTTTACTAAGATAGTCAATTCCACCAGCCATAAGTACCGCTGCGATTGTTGTAGGTAAGCGACTAATCCATAATTTACGAATTAAATCTTCTGATACACAAGAAACACCACCCGCAATTTGAACCAGTTGCGAATAAAAACTTGAAGGAGATTGGTTTCCCATCTCAACGGTTTGGAAAAGAGTTTCTAAGCGTTTCATTTCACTTTCCTCTGATCTCTTTATGAGTAATTGTTTCAAAGTATTATATTTATTTGTACTTGGAGGATTCATTATTATATCAGCTACTCGTTGAGATATAGCTTGGTCTAGACTTTGCACTATGTAAATGAATTTCGATTCATCTTTAGTAATTCGCGCGGCTTCCATCGTCAGTTCCGCGTGTCTAAACCATAAACTAGGAGTTTTACTCCAAAAGAGAGGTAATTTAAGTTGCGATCGAATATGAGATAGCTCTGATGCGTTTGTATTGTTATTCGTATTCGATTCATCAGAATTTTCGGTTTCGTCTTTTAGTTTTTCCTGATCTGCCATTGTAATTGATTGAAAACCACACACAACCGTAAATTATCAAAATAAATGTTGTGTTTTAATTAGTGTGAAAAATTGACCGAATAAAAAAAAAAACTTTTAATAATTAATCACTTCCACGAGAAGCAAAAAAAATAATATAGTCACTTGATTTATGATATTAACTGGTAGACAAGGTCACAAATTTTCTTTAATTTGTTTTAAGGATAAACAAAAGTAAATCGAAAATAATTATCAACCATATAGTTTACAAATTAATAATATAATACGAATCGAAACGTTAGAATTATAGAAAGATGCTTTCACGAATTATATAGTGGAAATAAAAAACAAATAAAATAACTTACAGTTTTGCGAAGGACGTTTACAATAACGATTAATTGACCATGTGTTTCCAACAAATTTTGTTCCAAAACTCTACGTTATAAATTTTGTAAGCCTAAAATAAAATTAAACGAAACAAAACTTAAATACTATATCGACTTATATTGCATGGTTTACGTAACTTAAGTCAGAATTAACCGAAGGATACTCGCCTTTATTTGTTTAGTTAACAAGCGTCGAAATGCGCAGTCTTATTATCTCTTTTGCAGATGGTCAAAACTTGACACCGCTACAATACTGCAATCCAAATTTGCTGCTGGATTCAATAACACGGTATACTCTTTGAAAACAGCTCCGTTATCTAATTCTGCTATCCGCTTCGGCAAGTCGTACCAAATGGAACGTAATTCATCTTAAAATTTTCGAATAAATGTTCCTGGTGGTAATAGCTTCATCCACACAATATCGAATTTATTTTGATTTGTGCCGTCGAATATCTAATTATAATTGGTGTCTATATTGTAATTGCTGCAGACTTTTCCAGCAACGCGAACACAAAACTTTTATATTTTGGTTTTATAAGGATGCCACACCCAATATGCGTATGGTGTTACACGGTCACGGTCACAAATGCAGTTGTCGATGGTTGCTTATTATAACTATACGAAGGTACCGTAGTCACAAAACGTTGAACGAGGTTTTAATTTTACAACTTAAACGTCGGCAAGTCACCAATGTTGATTCCGTCTTATTTTCGTTTAGCGTGTTCAATTAAACTCAAGATTTATTATATTTTTATATTAACTTTATTTTAATTAGAATAAATTAATTATTTTAAATTTTAAGTTAAACTTTAACGTTTGTGACTACAAGCAGGAATGAATATTTTAATTTTATTTTCTTTATTTACAAAATGTATAATTAGTATATAACAATTATATAAAACAAAAATTGAATACATAACCAATATATTATAAATATAATTATGTAGTATATAAACACACTTACATAAATAAATACATCTCATCGCCAACCTTTATTTATTTATTTGTTCATTATCACTATATACTCGGATTTGCATCTTGCAGTATTACATTACATAAACTCGATTAGTATATAATCATTACGCAGTGGCGTAGGTAATTGAATTTTCGTATACGACGCGGGGGTAAATCTCTAAGAGGTATAGACCCTACACATATGACATTCAAAGAATTATTTTTTTTAATAAACTCGAGCTACATCTCGAGCTGCATCTAATATACAGTTTTGGCGATCTTTTTTAGTAAAGGTTTGTTAACTACACTTTATCCCTAATCAGTTACACTTTTCGTTAGTTTGTGTAGCAACGTTGTGTTAGCCACAACACATTCACCTCTCCATATCTTTCTCAAATATTTAACACCAACAACCACAGAATACTCGTAATTCACTGTATACTCTTTGGAGTGTAGTGATTTCCGATGCAAATGATTATGTTTCTCAGAAGTCATCTGTCAGTTCGCATCGTGATCAATGTTTTTTAGTTACTTGAAAAATTGAAGTCAGTGAAAAAATGGAATTATAGCGTGAACATTTTCGTGTGATTTCGAATCACTTCATTCGACTTTTGGCGACGAAGCACCACCCTTGACTAGTATAATTGGTATAATGAATTTAAACGCGAACGACGTTCACTCAAGGACGAGCCTCGTGAAGGTCGTCCAAAAACAGCTGTTGTGCCAGAAAATATAGATGCTGTGAGAAAACTGATAGATGAGGATGTGACTTATCGTAAAATCAAGGCGTGCCTAGGCATTTGTAACACTAGCGTACATACGATCTTACATGAACATTTAAAGGTGCGGTAGCTATGTGCACGTTGGATTCCACATTTGTTGACAGATGCACAAAATAGGGTTTGTGTCGATTGGTGCCCCCAAATGTTTGAAAAGTTCGTTAGAGGTACTTCCAAAAACGTATACAAGATCGTGACAGGTGACGTGTCATGGATATATGCGTATGGGCCGGAAAGAAAAGGGCAATCGAGTGTTTGGGTCTTCGAGTTCAAAGAAAACCACCAAAAGTTGTGCGATCGGAAGCAAATGGTAGCGTGTTTCTTCAAGAAAACCGAAATCAAAAGTCAGTCCATTCAGCTTGGTATAGGATCATTTGTTTGCCCGACGTTTTCAACAAATTGAGCGAAAACAAGCCAAAACGGCGAATCATCTTTCATTCGCTCGCACTCATAACACCAAACAAGCGAGTATTTGAGCACTCAAACGATCGATTTGATGAGTCATCCGCCTTACAGCTCCGACTTGGCACACAATAATTTGTTGCTGTTCCCAACAATCAAATATAAGATGCGTGGACAACAATTTTTATCGACTGAAGCAGCGATTGAAGCGTTCAAAAACCATGTTTCGATAAATGGTATAAAAATTTGTATTAGTCATTCCTAAAGTTCCGAAAAAGTATTTATATGATTAAATTTCATTTAATTCAAATGGTTTATTCTATACACATCCAAAATTAATTTTTTAAGCCTCTTTTTCAAATGCAACAATTATTAACAAAAATTGACGTCCCAAAAGCTAGCAGAATCCATTCAGCAGAACATCACTAGATACCATGGATAATTATAGACTAATTAAATGCTTTATTCAAATTTTTAACTCCTCCCCATCCAACTAAATCAATTGGAATATTAAAGGCTAAATTAAGACTAATTAAATGTCCCATTAATTAGCTTAGTCCACTCGCTCATCAATGCGAAACAAGGTCAATCGACAAACAAATAATTTAAGGCTTTCGATGGTCTAATCAAATGTCCCATTGAAAAAGTTTGTACTCCACTCGCTTTTGGCCAAACTTTAGGTAATTTAATTTAAAGCTCGTAGGGCACAAATCAAATATCGGACCAAAACCGAAATTAGAACACAAAACAAATAATTTAAGGCTCATAATGTCCAAATCAAATGCCACATACAATTTTTTAGGCTCCACTCGTTCCTAACGAAGCGTTTGATCATTTAATTTAAAGATAGCAGAACTTAAATCGAAAATCAGGCCAAGATCTATTGACATCCAAATAAGGTTTGTATCATTATGACTTTAGGTTATTTAATTAAGAGTTCGCTGAACCCAAATCATAAATCGGACCAAACCCGAAATTAGGCCGCAGAACAAGATCTATATTGACCTACAAATAATTTTAGGATCATAATGGCCCAATCAAACGCCCCGTTAAAAAATTTTGTGTTCCACTCGTTCCAGCGTAAGGTTAATTAATTTAAGGCTAGCAGAACCTAAACCTAAAATCATTTGTATATCAATAGATCTTGTTTTAATTTCAGTTTTGATCCGATTTTTGATATGGGTTCTGCTAATTTAGTTTATGTTTGTATAATCAAGTTTCTCAAAAAATTGGATGAAAATGTTTTTTTTTTAAATTTTAACCTAACAATTTTGATTATCTTTTTCGTAATTCTACCATGATGTATGGATGGCAAGTGGCTCCGTAGATCGCCTGACAGGTCCGGGCAGGTAGAGTTGGAGTCTGGTGACACTGGGCGAGGATTACGAGTACGGAAGGAATTTTTCAACTGATTTTGGGTTGGAGTGACCTTTGTGAGAAATTTTGTAATATTGGTAACGAAGAGGCGATCACTTTAATAGAATTTAGTCGGACATTTAATGACTTTAGTTTCCTGTGTTGAAACTCCCAGACAACTAATTTGACTGCGAGTTTTATGTTTCCTCGTGTTTTGAAACATTTTAGTGTTGTGGCAGATTTAGTTTGGTTGGGGGATCATATTGTAATGTTATTACTGTCGATGGTTGTACAGGGGATCTTGTACGAAATTTGTTCGTGTTCGCGGTACACGGTCAGTGTGCCTATAGACCTGTATAGTTGCCGAAACTGAAAGAGCTGATTCTCTTCATCTTTAAGGGGGTTGGAAGAACTATACGGGGATTAGAAAAGTGGTAATTGGTAATTATAGAAATACCGCATGTAACTAAAAACAGCGCGATTACATGACACATGTGACGAAGTAGCACTACTTAAGGCGTTAGGCCAACAAAAAATGTCGACAAATTATTAGCCGTATTAAATAAGCGAATGGATTCATTGCAAGGTACGAAACCTGAAATCGTTAAACGTCAGTCTTCTAAGGAATCTACTCAAAAATCAAAGGTTATGCACACTGCACCAGCAGTACATTGTGCATTCTGGTGAAAATACCACAAATTATACGAATGTGCAGAATTTCTTGCCTTAGATATTCAGCAGCGCAGAGATTACGTAACAAAACAATGTAGATGTTGTAACTGTTTAAGTGATTCATACATATTTTACAAGTGTAGATCAAAAAAGAAGTATTCTATATGTCGTATCCAAGTGGAGGATCACGTTATATTTATGAAAAAATATAACGTGATCCTCCACTTGGATATACCTAAAAATAACCCAGCGGTAACCGGTATGACTACCAAGAAAGGAACTGCTTGTGAGCATACTAATTCAATTGTTAATGCAATTCTTCCAACAGCAAAGATTATAGTTGAAGGACAAAAGGGCGATTAGCAGTATTGTAGAGCCTTGCTTGACACCGGCTCACAAACATCGTTTGTTACGGTGGAGTGTTTTCAACGACTAGGACTGAAGAAAACTAACGGCCGGATATTAATACTAGGAGTTAATGACGTTTCGTCTGGGGTGTCAAACGGAGTGGCAACTATTCGAATAAAATCTCGGTTTACCACTAATTCATACGAGATAACTGCGAAGGTACTGATCATTCCAAAGATATCATCATATGAGCCCGCATTCAAAGGACTGGAACTATTGGGAAGTGACATGTTCTTTGGCATAATTTGTGATGGCAAAAAATATATTACGAGAACACAAGTGGTTGCTCATAATACGAACTTTGGATAAGTGATTGCCGGAACAGCAGTTAAAATTCAAACAGAAAGATAGGAACTTCCAATTAATTTTCATCTAGATGTGACGCTCAGAAAATTTTGGAAGATTGAGAGGATTAATGATGTCGTCCAATACAGTGAAGAAGAAAGCTTTTGTCTTGAACACTTCCTCATTAGAATTTGTAGAGCCGAAAACGGTAGATACTTAGTTAGTTGATCTTTCAAGAATAGTTTGCAGAAATTGGATAATTCCAAAATGATGGTAATGAGAATGGGTAATTTGGAAAAGCGATTCGTCCACATGATGCTACATTAAAGAGGATGTATGGAGAGTTGATGAAGGAATATGAAAGGCTAAGGCATATGCGACCAGCCAACGATTCTGAATTGGAACTGTATTACATGCCACATCACAGGGTAGCTAAGGAGAATAGTACAACCACCAAGCTTCGGGTGGTCTTTGATGGTTCGGCTACGACAACGCATGGGAATTTTTTGAACGATCAATTTCGTATTCACAGCCGATATCGAGAAAATGTTCCGGTAGATTTGGGTCAACACGAAAGACACAGAGTTTCAAAAGATCGTTTGGAGGAAGGAACCAGAAGAAGAGCTGCGCACTTACAGATTATTAACGATCACATACGGAACAACGTCTGCTCTTTTCTTAGCTACGCAAAGTTTCAGCCAACTTGCGTCAGATTACCAATGCGAGTTTCCAAGAGCTTCATAAGAACTCAAACGAGATTTCTATGTTGATGACTTGCTGTCGGGAGCAACTGATATCAAAACTGCGCAAAAGATGATTCAAGATATAACTTGTTCATTAGAAAAAGGAGGATTCAACCTACGAAAGTGGACTTCCAATAGTCCCGAGCTTATGTGTACTATCCCTGAAGCAACCAAAGATCTACCGCTCATTAACTTCGAAAACGATAGTGAAGCCGATGCATTACTTGGAATTAGGTACTCTCCTACAAACGACACTTTCGAGTTTAAGGTGAACTTAATAAATCACAAGTTCACCAAATTTAGTATACTATCAGAAGCAGCGAAGATATATGATCCAATTGGGTGGTTGTCGCCAACTACAGTCAAAATAAAAATTGTATTCCAAAGACTATGGTTGGAAGGAGTGGACTGGGATGAATCGTTACCATATCCAATTTACAAGGACTACACAGCAATAAGAAGTGCATTATGCAGATTGAAAGATATTCGAATATTCAGATGGTTATACAATGAGAGTCAAGAGTTGGAACTGCACGGATTTGCAGATGCCTCCGAGATAGCGTACGGAGCCGTAATTTATAGTCGAGTAAAGACGGCAGATGGGCCTAAGATAAATATACTTACGGCAAAAACAAAAGTAGCACCAATTAAGACCATCAGTATTCCACGGTTGGAACTTTGAGCTGCAGTCCTGCTAACCAAGATGTTATCATAAGTTTTTAAAATGTACAAAGATAAATTTACTATTAGATATCGACTATGACTATTGAGATGGCGAACCTACGTAGCTAGAATCTCTTTTATTTTGCAACTAATTAATCGCAGTCAATGGGGTCAAATATCATCATCTGACAGTCCGGCAGACTGCGCTTCCCGTGGCTTACTTCCTCATGAATTGGTCAGTTACAGTTTACGGTGGAATGAACCACAGTGGTTGAATAAATTGTTTGGCCAAATCAGCCAAAATTCAATATGCTTTAATTTCAGAAGCAGCTTTAAAAGAAGAAAATCGTTCATCGGTCGTATTGTTGAATATAGCAGACAATGTTCTAAATTTTCTAAAATATATTTTGGGATTGCACGAATTCTATTACTATTTCGGAAGAGGTTATCAAATAGAGCATTCGAGGGACTAAAATGCTCTGCTCACAAGTAGATAACGAAGCCAACCGTGTCGTGTTCACCTGGCTCATTCTCTTCATTTCGTATGATGTACAGCTCTAAGTGTACTTCCGGTCTCACATCGAGTAACTACTTTGGTTATTAGAGACGAACACCTCAAACAACTACACGCGGGTCCGACACTGCTGATTTCAGTTCGAAATCAAAATTACCATATCCTACGATGCAAACATGAAGTACGAAGAGTTAATGGCCGGGCCATTATTAATCAAGGCATCCCGTTTGCGAGGTGCAAAAACTATAAAGGCGTATCTGGCACTGTTCGTTTGCATGACCACAAAGGCAGTACATTTAGAGTTGGTTAGTAATATGATGACATAATCATTTTTGGCGGCTTTGCGTCGCTTCCATGCAAGGCGAGGGATATGTCGCCACGTTTATAGCGATAATGGTTTGAATTTTGTAGGCGCACAACGAGAACTACGAAGATGCTTGTTGATGGTCAAGAACGTCGAGTGGCATTTCATAACGCCAGGAGCTCCAAATTTTGGAGGTTTATGGGAAGCGGGCATTAAGTATGTTAAAAATCATATAAAACGGGTATTGGGGGAAATTTTATTTATAACTATTTGAAGAGATGACCACCTTACTTACACAGATTGAATGCTTGCTTAATTCACAACCAGTGAGTGAGATGTCAAAACAAGATATGGATTCTCTTACTCCCGGCCATTTCTTGGTCGGACAAGCGATGACATTAATGCCCGAATCAAATCTGTTGGACATCAAGGTAAACCGATTGTCGCGTTGGCGTGGCATACCAAATATTCGGTAACGTTAATACAAAGAACCAAATGGAAAATAGTATCTGCAAATCCATTACCCGGAGAATTTGTAGTTACAATAGATTAGGATATTCCACCAACCAAATGGCTAATGGGCCGTATTACTGAAACCATTCCAGGTCAAGACGGATTAGTTCGAGTGGTTGTCATCAAAACCAAATTACGTCGAGCCATCGGGCGCGGAATGTTCAGAATCATCAGCTGTTCTTGTAGAATAATAATATTTGTATTATATAACTAAAATTATTCGTATTAATTTATTTTAAATTTTGTATACAAAATATGTGTCATTTAAATTTGTATTGATTCAAAGATGTCATCCATTGATGATTATCGTAGTCAGTTATTACTAGCACTTTTTGTCTAAATGATATTATTGCAGTTAGCACTTTTCCTCGTTAGTACTTTATTCGATTTTTGGTTGTCAATATTGTAATATAATTCTTTCACTTCTTTTTAGTCATCTGGAGCTGAACTAGTACAGTCAACTGTACAACTATTTTGTTTGGAGTTGTTACTTGGAAACTTAACTATGGAAATAACACTGATTCAAATTTTCCGATTCCGTCCCACTTTTATTATACAAATACGATGCGTTCAGCTCCAGATGACTAATACAAATATTATTACTCTACAAGAACAGCTGATGATTCTGAACACACGTCCTGCAGTTGGTACTAGACGAATAGTCATCTACGAATAAGTAAAGAAAAACAATTTAATTGGATTTAGGATGTTTTAAGATTAGTAATTGTTTTGATAGAAAACGCACAGGGGCGACCTTCGTAGTTCCCTTGCTTCAAATTTTTACTTCTAAAAGCGCCGTTTTCTATGCACCGTTAAATGTATAGTGCGAATCAATATTTTATAGGATTTAAGTATAAAACAAGAATATCTCCGCCGAATGTACACCGATGTTTAGGGTTTGAATACCATCAAACCTATAATTACACAATTACTGAAATAAATAAGGAATAAATTCCATTATTTATTTTAATTTAATAGTTCTAAAAATATCTAAAGCATTTTTATACCCGTAAATGCCTGTTCGTATATATTCAAAACCTAAACCGATTAAAATTTTTGTTCCAAACAACTGTAAAACTTTAATAAAACTTTAACTGTGTCAGCACCACAGTACATTGAACGAACTATACGAGTACATGGGAAAAGTTTATCGAAGAATTTTCCTGTTTTGTGACATCGTATAGAAAAACACACGTACGTACAAATATTTACCATTCGTAATTACATGTTTTATATTTGATATATTTATGGTTTTCAAATGATGATTTATTATTATTTATATGTACTCTATTATTGTTTATATAATTATTTATAATAATATAATGTAAAACCAACTTTCGTTATACACAAACATAATGTATAAATAATATTAACATTTATTTATATTGTTAATATATTATTTATTTTTATGGTCGTAATATTTTTTAGTTTAAAAACCGAAACGAAAAAAGTTTTTAAATTAATTTATTATACCGGTATAGTTATGGCATGCAACATAATGCAACCCCAATTACATCGGGGTGTATTGTAGTTCGTTCTATAACTTTAAAACATTATATTGGTGTTGTATGCAGAGTTTTTATAATGATATTCTTGTAATAAATACAGGTGTCTTCACCTATGCAGCAATCTTATTTTTGCAATTCAGTAATGAGAGATAATGTCAACGTATCCTACAATTAAGCAGGATGATCCGTACAGAAAATCGCGAAAGCCTATTGCGGAAGTTTATGATAAACTAATGGCCGACATGCGTAGCCGATTAAATGATGGGCGACTAACAACACCGCCAACAACAAGTAAGGAGCAACAGCGTGGGCGAACAACAACACCGCCAGCATCAGGCTCGGCTCAACAGTTATCACACAACAACCAAAAATTGATTAAAAGGCAAGATGTGCTGATGAGAAACATGTGCCGGAAAACTAAAACCTTCGAGCAGCATTGGACTACGACGACAGTCCAATGGAATACATCAAATTAAAGATCGAGAAATTATCCAGAATAGAAATTTTAGTGGAAATACCAGAGGAACAAAAAACAAGTAAGTTCAACGACATTTTCACTGAGATCATTCACAACAACAATAAGCTACCTGACGCAATGAAAATGAAGTAGTTGAAACAAATCTTCAAAAAGGAGTATTCAGTTGATCAGTCATCTCTCAACAACTGGTGACAATTACAACAACAACGCCAGATAGTTAGCAAAAAATAAGTATTTCGTAATTTGCATGGTACTACAGTTGAAATATTACACAACATCAACAAGTTACAATTACACTCTCCTTTCGAAGCCCTATAGTGATGTTCATTCTAGACAAAAAGATAGACCTGGAAACCACTAGGCTTTGCGAAACATCATTAGAGAATCGGAGAGAAACTAGACGAATCAATGAATTCCTCAGTTTCGTAGAAAGAAGATTTCAATCACTAGAGACTATGGGGTTCACCAAGGTGGTAAACGCACAGCCGCAACCAATGGCAGCACTGAAACGGGTACATGCTACAACCGTAGACAGCCAGTGTTTAGTAAAGGTATGCCAAGGAAAGCATCAACTGCCATACTGCTATCAGTTCAAGCTAATGCCAACGCAACACAGAAACAAGTTGGTCATTGAAACAACTACTTGTGTACGTTGTTTAACGCGACATCTAAAGGGTAATGTAGATCTGTAATACGATGCATTGTGTGCCATAGGGCATCACCACACTCTTCTGCATAGGTCAGAGTAGCAACAGACACTAAACATCTCACCACATTGAGGGCGTTAATTGATTCAGGATCCCAAGCTTCATTAATATCATTGAGAGCTGCCAATACATCAAAAAGTGAAAAACACATGTGAAAATTTCTGGCATTGGCGGTAGCGAGGCAGGAATCTGCAAACGTACAATCAACATAAAGCTGGTGCCAAGATTCAATGGAGACTTCAGGTTGAACGTGGAAGCTTTGGTATTAAATAAGTTAACTCAACAACAACCAGAAGCTGAGATTGGCAATAGAGCATGGTCCCATTTCAACAACATAAAACTGATAGATCCACACTACAGTTTATCTCAACCGATTGATTTCATACTAGGCGCAGACTACTATCCAATAATAATAGCTAACAACATTATTAAAGGTAACCATCGAGAACCAATGGCACAGGACACAGAGGTCGGATGGACTACCAAGTAAGAAGAGCCATGGTGACAACAAAATCAATCGAGGAGCAACTAAAATTATTCAATTCATGCAAGAATATATAGATTTGAACCACATGGAGTTAATACAAGAAAAGCCAGAAGTTGAGCGCGTCGATTATATTACATACCTCATCATGGCATTATCAAACCAGGATGCCCAACGACCAAGCTTCGAGTGGTATTTGATGCATTATCCAAAACAACAACTGGTGCCTCATTAAACGACATAAGATGGAGGAAACACAAGATTGTAATGACAGCCGACATCAACAAAATGTTCCGTCAGATCTGGCTCAACACAAACGATCAGAACTATCACCGAGTATTATTGAGACAGAACCCTTCCGAGCCGATAAAAGCATATAGGCTAAGAACAATAACATATATTATTGTCGTATACGACAATAACATACGGCACTACGCACTGGCGCAGGCAGCATTGAGGAGGCTCTACTGCTGCTGCAAGAACTGCAAGTCCTCACAGCACAAGATGCGGATTTAATTTGAGAAAAATGGCATCATAACTCTCCCAAAATATTGCAAAACATTCCTAGAAAGCAACAAGCCAACGGAAATATTAAAATAAAATTAAATGACACCATTAAAACATTGGGAATGCTATACAACCCGGCGGAAGATATTTTCGAATACGATATAGCCGCACTGTAGCTGACCAACAACCAGCACACCAAACGCTCACTCCTATGTGACTCATCAAAGCTCTTTGACCCCATAGGATGGCTGTCGCCGACAACGATTATGGCCAAGATTATGAATCGGGATGTTTGGAAAATAGGAATAGGCTGGGATGAACAACTACCAGAAAGAATAAGTGCCAAATGGCAGAACAACTAGGATGACCTGAATGAGATTGCTCAAGTTCCAAGATGTCTCAGTACAACGTCGAGATACAAAAAAGAACTACACGGGTTTGCTGATGCTTCAGAGTATACGGCTATACGGCAGTGTTTTATTGTAGGATAGTAGATGACAACGGTAAACCAGCAGCTCAGCTATTAATGCTAAAAACACGTGTTGCACCAATCAAAACAAAGCTATAAATCCCTCGCCTCGAGTTAAATGCAGCCTTATTATTGGCAAAATTAATGAAACACGTTCAAGACACCATGAGAATGCACTTTGGTGGAGATTAAGGAAGACCCGAGGCGCTTCAAAACATCTGTGGCAAATATAGAATCTCGCCGATTAAGAAGTCATTACCAACAACAACCTGGCATCACGTGAAGTCTCAAGAAAATCCCACGGATGCCGCGCGAAAGGATACAATAAAAAGGTACTTGCAGAGCAATTTAACAGGCTGTATAGATACGGCAAAATCAAGCGCATAGGGTTGCATATTGTCTACGATTTATAAGCAACTGCAAACAAGAAAATTATAACAAGGGTTGGCTAACCGGTAATGAGCTTATTGTATCAGAAACAACAATTATAAAAATAACCCAGGAGCAAGATTTCGAACCAGAAACCGCCAGCATAAACAAGGACAGAAGGCTAGAAAAGGACAGTAAGCTAGTCTCATTAAACCCCTTCTTAGACGACGAATGCCTACTCAGTGTGATGGGACGTTTCCTAAACAAGCACCGGCAAACAGCCTGCAATTATAAGAAAAACAAATAATTACTCAACGGATAGTCGAGGAAATCAACCAAAACACCTTGCATGGTGGCACCCAACTTACCCTTGCAATGCTGAGACAAAAATATTGGATCGTCGATGGGAGACGAGCCGTAAGACAAGTGATACAAAAATGCGAAACCTGCTTTCGCTACAAACAAAACCACATGGAACAACTAATGGGTAGCCTACCATCAGCAAGATTGAGCCAATCAAAATTTGCTTACACAAATTTCGTTATGTACACGTGTTGTTGTACGATTATCTATGTACAAGTTGTTATGTACAGTTTACGTTTACAAGATTGTTGTATATTTTGGAATAATTATTTATATGGAGAATTGTCCATTGAGAATTAAGTTTGCGGAGTTTCTTATGGTTGAAGAAACTAGCCGCTACAGCTCCCAGTTATTGCCGAGAAGTGACTACATATTGATATTTTTTTGAAAGGTGTATGTCTTTATTGTAAATGCCTCCTTGCAATGCTTATGAAGTTAGCCCCGGATTTCATTCCAGAAAAATAAATAATTGTCATCATTCAACGCTGAAACTGCATTATCGCAGGATTTGTTTATACTTCCTGATAAATATGGTTAAACTTTATAATTTTCTAAATCTCAACATACGGACTAATTTGTAATTTTTATTGTGATTAGTGGTCATCATTACAAGCAGATACTGCCTGTACCGAGCCATAAATTAAAATCTGTCATACTTAGGCATTACAGATAAGAGCCTATACAGCACCAATCTCAATATACAGATCAACTTGGGGTTTTTAGGGTAAGCATCAATCATTAAGGCAAGTCGATACCAACTTCGCTGGTACCATTAATAAAAACTGTCTCTCATATCTTTTAATTTATGGTTCCCATAAAACGCGAGTGCTGGATACCGAAGCAACCGATACCGATTTGTTTTGACGACTACTAATCACAGTAAAAATCCAAAGTGTACGCGTATGTTGCTGTTGAGATAGTTGCTATAGGCCTATATGAATAGGGAAGACCGGGGCAAAATCAAGGTTTTTAAAACAAAGTAAAACATTTAAATAAAAACAAAGTAATATTAATTTCAAGCTTTTTACTAGTATTGTAGGTACATCATTTTTAAATAAAAACATAAAAACATGCGGTAACTGCTGCTATAAAAACATTTTAATTATCCACAACTTTCACATATTTTTATACCTGCACATTTCTGGTACTTAACCCAATCCTCTCAAACTTTACTCCCGCAGTCCAGTTTGTCTTTTGCTTTTTTTGTTTTTTATATTGTTACGTTTTGCTGCATTAAAGATCGTCACCCCTTGGTTTTGTCCTTTTATTTTAGTTTGCTCTTCTTCAAGTGCCGCTTTCTCTGGAGTAGAGGTTAATAATGCTCATTTCCGTTTCTTGTGGGTAATTTTAGATGATTTCCATTCAGGTGCTTTCGGGAAAGGCCAATTGATTCGGGTGAAAAATCTTTAAGGAATGCATCTAATATAGGCAATATAATATAAGCATAAAATGTAAATTTATTCAAAATGTAACCTAAATCTATCTCACCTTTCGTTTTTAACTGCCGTAGTATAGATAGTCCAGGTTGAACCATTGCAAAAGATGAAGATGCACTTGATAGTAACTCAGCTGATTTATTTGAGCTGATGCCTTTTTCAGGTGAAATTCTATCTAAGTAATATAAAAAATTACCCGAGAAGAAGATTTACCGGTTGTGCAATAACTTTACTTTGCAAATGTGAATCCAGGGTTTCAACATTTTTTTCACAGTAATTTAGAATTGCATCAGGCATATCCATTTCCCATGAGATATTGCCTAAACAAAAGAATTATCGATTAAATATTAAAATGCTATTTAACAATGCATAATTTTTGAGTTCCTGCTTACCTTTTACATGTGGCTATCATAAGCGGTATCTGTTGTAATACCTTCAGAAAAGACGAAATCTAAAATTATAGAGAGTTCATTACTCAAAAATATTTGACTCGGCTAACTCTCCTGTAGTTGAAAGAGAATGCAATCCCGCTAACGCAATTAGTTGTTGTTCGTTTTATTGAATTCGTAACGGTTGCTCTGTTACTGACGTGGGCAAAAATTCATTTTCCGTGAAAACATCACTATTAAACAAATCTATATATCAGTTACTTTGTTACCTTGATATTTATTATATTAGTTGGCGTTAATGTATTTGGTAAGGCAGCTGCCACAATCCATGGACTGTTGTAAATCGACATTGACTTGCCCGGATTATTTATATGCCAGTTGTGTTGTGCAACACTCAAATATTTTTAAAATAGGGCACATATATGCACTACGGTCAAGCAACTGCAGTTTATGGGAGCAATGTGGCGGGAATGATAGCATATGATTCCATTCGATTTTGCCAGATCGTTATCATTTCATAAACAAATTAAACGATGTCAATGTTTGCCATCCAGAAGCGTTACCAACTGCTATAGAACCAATTAGTTCTTCTCTCATGCAGCATATCTTTCTTGAACACGGAAAAATAAACATTGGTGGTACGGAATTGGCAATTGGCTCCACACAGCTAGTCTCTAGTTTACTGATCGTAGCATATGCCTTTTTTGATGAGTCGCAACAACCGTGTAGCTCAAGTGGGGCCTCTCTCGTTCCGTACCACCTGGGAATTATAATATTTCATAATTAATAACGTCACGACAATTGGAGCCAGCCAAACCATTGTATCAAAAGTTCGTGCCAATAGAGAAAGCACTTCTCGCTTGGGTCAAAATGATTCGTTTTTATCTGAAACATTGAACTGAAATTGGTCATCGATCGGACATTATTTCGCTGGCGCTACACATCCCATGTAGCGATATGGCCCGCCGTTATACTAATGGCTGATACATTTGTTGTATTCTAGCCGGGTCGTCCCCAGAGATGCTGGAAGTGGTTCTTACTGCTGCTGGATGAGGCAGACATTTCGTGGGGGATAATCTCGGTTATTTGACGTCGATGGTGATGATGTTGTCGCATGCTACTCGAAAAAAATTAAGTCGAAGTTGTGAAAGTCGATCTTTACGGTATAAACTCATGCTAGCACTGTGATATATGTCGAGAAACGACTTCCTTGATTGAATAGCAGACTACTAATTCGAATAATTTTGGTAAATACGAAATAGATGATATACCCTGTAACAAGAAACATCATTCTTTGCTTTAGTTGTTAAAATTGGTGTTGCACTCAGTTTTCAATTCTTGTAGAAGTGCTTCGCATGCAGAGTGAGACGGCTAAAATCTTCGATAGGTCTCGATATCTTCCGGCTTATAAACTGATTGAAAACATTTAGGAATCAAATTGGATATAACTTACGGATATATCTTCGCTTTGGAGTATAATTTAGAAGATTTCTATCTTATCCCATTTTTAACATCCCAAAATAATGATTATGTTTTATGATTGTGTCTACTCCCCATCAACCAGAATCATCTTTATAAAACCCATATTTCATCCCTTACTTCAAAAAATTATTTCTGAAAAATTTGGTACTTTCAGGAAATTCCACCATTTAATAAATAAATCACTTACACTTCTTGTACTGAGCATACTGATCAAGATTCTTGACCTACACTCGTGCATCAGTTAAAATGATCCAAAGAAAACCCACATTTCAATCCTAATTACAAAAGATAATTCTTGAAAAATTTTGTATGGGTGATTTCTGGAAATCCCACATTTACTAATACAGTCACTTGAACTTGTTGTACGGAACATAAGTAAATTAGAGTGGAAATAAGAATTATCATCGACTAATTCTGGCTGATGGGGAATAGGTACTGTCAGACATGACTAAATCTGACCAGGATGTTCAGTTCAGCCAATCTAAGTGATTTCTTTAATAAAATATGGGATTTTCAGAAAGCATCCATACACAATTTTTGAAAAATGATATTTTCAAATTCGGGTTGAGATAAGGATTTCCTACACTTTCCTTTTTGTGCTATAATGGTTGAAATCTATTTTTTTAGCCCCACTGTTAACTTTTGTCACTTATAAAGTTGAATTTGAATTGTTTTTGTAAAACACTTGTAAACAATTTACCTTAGAGTGACAATATTTATTGATTTTATTATTAGGAAGATCGATTTCGAAAATGTATTTCTTCTTCAGTTCCTTTTTTACATCTAATGATTGAAGATTAGATGTTGGATTAGAGGTTAAATGTAAAAAAGGAACTGACGAAGAAATACATTACACTCCACCAGGAGAATTAAATAATTTTTTGAATGCGCAGCTTAGCACAATAATACAAATGTCATTATATCTACCAAAATACGATATGCATAAATTTTACCGTTAGATGCCCAAAATTGCATAACTAAAGACTACTCGATAAAATAAGTAAACCGTATGATTACCAAACGACACAGTGGTTAAAGCTTTGGCGTTTGGATCGGAAGATACCGGGTTCGAATCCCGATATAGGGGCAGAATGCAAAAGGGAGTTTTTATCAACAGATTACGACCTGGGATGAAATGAACACAACTAGCGACCCTCTGTCGGAGTGCAAAACTCATGGGCCGACCCATCTTCCGTGTACATCTTCGATTTGGCAGGTAAATGCGTAAGGCAGGACGGCAAAAACGAACAGCGAAAGAGTTGGTAGTGCTTCAGCCTCAGAACAGATTGCAAGGATTAAATTATTAAAAAAACCGTATGATTTCCAAAACGTGATATTGCCGTGGTTCACACTATAATTCTTATTTTTAGATGGGCATGGAACGAATAACTCTTAGCGTTTAAGACGAATTTTGTTGAATTTTTGTACATTAATATCGATATTGTTTTTATTGAGTTCATTTACCCAATGAATATGTTCGAAGTATAGGCATAATTAAGAAAAATCTTTTCTAAAATTATTTTATTGTGTACGATACTTGTGACCAAGCCATTATCATTTCCATCACCCTGCATAATTATTCCGATGGATTTGCGGTTGATGTCATTTATAATGAATTGAAATGGTGATTTAAAATTGGTGTCGTAAAATCACTATTTATAAAAGGTTCCTACTTAGATACAAATAAATATCGCCCGATTACGCTTTTCAAAATTTTTTGTGAATTAAGAATAGATTATTGGGATGTGTTGAAAAAATTAATTTTCTTCATAGACGACAGCATGGTTTTATAAAGAATTCTGCAACTGAAAAAACATTAGTCTATTCTTGTTGCCTGAGCTGAGAGCTCCTGTTCTTTTCATTGAAATTTCGAAAGCATTCGATATTATTAATCACCAAATATTATTATCAAAATTATATAAAATCAGTGTGAGAGGTGTTGCACTAAATTTGTTTAAATCACAACTTCATAATCGTAAACAAAGTGTATGTATTCATAATATTTCCAGCGATGAAAAAACTGTCAATACCGAAGTCCCACATGTATCAGTTTGAGGCCATTGTTATTTTTAATATATTCGATGACATTTGATGCCTGTAAAATTGTATTAGAATATATTGTATGTCAATTTACAATCCATGGCGCCAGTTCAAATTTCACTTATCACTCATGATTTTGTCCGGAAATATTTAAGATTCCCTTTGCATTCCAATCAAAACCGTGGCCTCCTTTAAACATCTGGGGCTATACGTAGACTCGCAACTAAATTTAAAAGAACATATGTATAATTTAAAGAGTGAGAAATCCAGTTGACACCAAGTCCAGTTGAGGATGACACCATGACAGTAGTTTCTTTGAGTAAATTAATTGTATCCCGCACTGTGTGGCATGTGACACCATCCAGTTGGAACCACGTATCAGCAAGATTTATGCTAGCCATTTGGGGTTCAAAAAAGTTAGAAATCATGTCATCATCTATATATACAGTTCACCGTTGACTGTTCTCCGTTGATTCAGCCCATCATCATTTTTGAAGACATATGGACAAACAGTGATTTTCTCTGGATGTAATGATGTTTCGGCAAAGCTGAGTGGATTATCTTCATTAAAAATCCGACAATTCTGTTTATTAACGTACCCATTTAACTAAAAGAGAGCTGAATAAAATTTTGGTTGGAAAATCAACATCAATATCAATTTGTGTCGAATTGGCAGCGTGTGCGATGGTCAATGTCAATATTACTTCAAAACACAATGATTTGCTAATCATTTTGTTATACAGGCACACAAAATAAAATTCATCCCTCATTTAAATAAAACCACCCTACGCGTTATAAACTGGTGAACTTTTTCATTTTTCTATTGGGAAACAACAAAATTATGTAAATTTACCATATTTACTGACACACAAACCAAATACAAGTACGAGTACATAACACAAATAGGTACACTGCACACAGTTTGAAATGGAAAATTGTTTTTTTTTTGGAAAAAATGGAAAAATATTTTTTCAAAATAAACGATGATGGATGTTATGATCGGCACGTTTTATCTCCTATTGTATAATATCATAACATTTTATTTATTTATATTTTTTAAGATTAAAAAATAAATAATACTAATAAAAGTAAATAAATAAAAATATAAAAAATAATTTTACTAACAATAGAATTTTTTTATGCATTAAAAGACGTAAGGAGGAAAAATGAAAATAAGATAATTTTTCTTTTGATCTTGGAACTTTTTTTTTGTGTGTCGGTTGTTATGTTTGAACAAATACTTGGAAAATGGAAAACGAAAATAATAACACAGTGAAATTGGAAAATCAATTTTGATATACATCCGTAAACAGTTGTTTTGTGTGCAAATACGGCATAGCGGAACTAGATAATTTTTGTGATGCTGAATAAAATCATTGAATCTGGATTTGATGAAGTGGAAATGTATATGCAAAGCAAATTTATAACATACGCATATATATATCGTATGTATATGACCCCTTAAATCACTGAAATGAATGAATAAAGCCTAACGATATTAAATCGCTTGATAAATTGGATATTTAGCGTAAAAGTCTGCATTATCACCACGGGTCATGTTATTTATTAGGTTCAGTCAGTTTCGTATCACAATTTATTTACGAATCTAAGATAAATAAATGTCATGGCCATTATATCTAGCATCTAGATTGTGAATTTGGCTATAGATACATTGAATGTGTCACATTAGAAAATTTATTATTTGAAATTACTTTAAAATTTTAAATTTATTATCTGACATTCGTATTTTTAATTGTTTTGGAAATTTCAATTAGTTTTGCTGTACACACAAGATTGATAGTTGAAAAATATAATTAAAAACATGTCGGATGCAGTACATTTCTTAGTATAATCATGCAGTTCCAATTATTTGTATTCACCGCATGCTTTTTATTGATTTAAATCTAAACCCAAAATATTGTTACGAGTTTCGGGCGTTACATAGAATTCGTAATAGATTTGGC